>JAWMRA010000001.1:103667739-103699804 GCA_035584735.1 Pseudotriccus pelzelni | reverse complement strand
AGAATTGCTGTAAATGTAGTTGCTTAGTTTGCTTAGTTTTTATATATGCTAGTAATAAATCCTAATATTATTTTCTCACCAATCGGATCTCTTTGTCAGCATAAACTACTCTCACCCTAGAGTAATTTGTGGGGGGTGTGGTAAAAATTGTCCCTTAGGCAAACCCATGACAGTGAGAAATTTTTGTGTCCATAGCACCATACAAAGTCTTTATGTCAGTGTAGCCTATGCAGATTCTTGATGCATTTTTATGTGGAAATGCAGATACCCCTATGAAACATATAACTTTGCAACTTCAGTTTTTGTGTTGCAGTGTATTCTTAGACTCATTTGTTGCTTACATAAATTACCTGAGTTTGATAAAGCCTTTTGATTTTCCATTTGTATCAACTGCAATTTTTTTTCTTGTGAAGGAGATCATAAATCTTAAATTAAACATAGCTGAATCCTCAGCTGTGAAAAATTCCCATAGGATTCTTCAGCATGCAATTATTTTATATTCTATTTAACTGTCCACTTAAATTATTTGCTACTTTATGGACCTTTCGCCTTTGCTTGCAGAAATAATGTATTACAATTAAAGTAAGAAAACAATGAAGCAAGAAGAAGTTACCATTAGGGTAAGACACTCAGAAGACATATAATTAATATTGAGTAAAAAGGGAGAACATTGGTAATAATTTGTGAGCTATAGATGGCCTTGGATGACGTACATTATGCCATTTCTTTTAAAGCTGTATAATACACATTTAGATAATAACAAGGCAGTCAGTATTCAGCAAGAAATGTAACAACAATAGATTTAAATAATATACTTGTAATATAACAAATTCCTGTTAAATAAGGTGAAATGTGATGGCAAAATACTCAAATTAGCATCTTTATAGTTAATGCTTGCAGACTGTGTTCAGTTCACATTTTACTAAGACTTAAAACAATTTATAAGGATTGAAGTAGATAAAAAATGCCAAAAGTAGTTAGGTCTTGTAATATGCAGCAAAAAAAAACACACCCAAAAAATCACAAAAGAGTATGAAAATTCAAAACAGAAATGAAAAAGCTTCTCTAATCAGTGTGTTGCAACTCCCTAGGAGAAGACTGCATGTATACTGCTTTAGTAAGCTTCTTGAGTAAGGTCATTGAGTGAAAGTTCCTGTTGCCTGAGAGATGGCATAGAGGTAGAAATTAATGAGATAGTGCCAGAATAGTTAAAGGCTAAAGGTCTGTTACTGGAGGAATATATACCTAAAAGGTCAGCAACTGTAACGAGGTCCACAAGAGAACCTCTGTAATTCAGTGTCTGAAAGTGGATACATACCCTTCCTGCATGCTGAGCCTACCTCTAAAGACAACCTCAGCACGTAATAGCTACCAAAGGGTAACTCTGCTCCCTCTGTTTCTACATTTCAGGAAAGAAAACATGGGCTTGTGAACTATTTGGACACGAATTAAAACAAAATGTAGGTGAGAAACTCAAAGGTAAAGTGAACCTAAACTGTAAGAATAAAAGATAAGGAAAAAATGTAAGACTCCTAAAAATATACCAATATGTAAGATATTTCCAACACACTTATATAGAACATCTATCCTTGGATAGAGTTGTTACTCAGGAATGGCTCAATAGGAAGAAATATTTACAAGTGATTCCCTGAATTTGTAGATACAGTGACCTGGGCCAACGGGTACAATCAGGGAAGATGTGTTGAGCTCTTAATTCAGGGCCAATTTGTGACACTAAGGTAAACTGGTTAAACCCATCTGTCTCAGCTATACTTTTGTTATCTTGAAATTAGAAAAAAATACTTCATATTGAGCATTTAGAAGCATACTTACCTACATGATATAAGTCCTGAACATCAATGCTGTGATCAAAGCCAAACACACATGCAAAGTTTGCTGCTTTCAAGATATAAATAAAATGCAATTCAACTATGGCAGATAACTTCCAGATGTAAATTTAAAAAGTCTGAAAAAGAAAGAAAGTGATAAAACTCTACAGAAGGGATGAAAATAAGCTTGGTACCCTCTGGAGGTAAATTTAGGGTGATAGAAAACAGAATCCCCCTCCTCCACTCACATCAAAATGTAACACTTTTGACATCTACGACAGTTGCCTCAAGAACTTTGAAACAGATTGTGATACTGTCAATATTAGCCAGATATTGTGTTGTAAATCTGACACAATCTCCAACTGAGTTGTTAGCAGTATTAAGCCCAAGGTAACATATTACTCACTTTCCGTAATAGCCAATTCTGATCTCTACTTAAATATTCCTTTGGGACACACAATAAGAAATCATGTAAATTTCAGTTGCCACATGCTGTTCTTGTCAGGAAGGTGTATAAATAAGACTGCATGATACAGAAGATTAAGCAAGGCATTTCAATAATGAGTACATATTTTGTCTGTTAAACATATTTACATTTTCATCACTTTTTATTTAAGTTCTTGGTGAATCTCTAGTCAGCTTTTAAAATAAGCAGCTGCCTGAGTGCAATTTGTGTTTAAACAAATATCTTGTATTTTTATTATTGAGAAAAAAAAGAAAAAAAAAAGAAAGAAAAGAAAAGCAAAAGGCAGTCTATCTGAGCAAATCAAAATTTGTACCTCCTGTCTGCTCTGACTTGATGCACTTCCTTAGTCTGCCCCAGGAAGAGCTGATGGCAACAGATGAAACTGAAACAGGAACTGCAGGTCAACTGTTCTTTTTCTTGATATATGGCTTTTGAGAACACAAATTGTCTTTCCTTAGCTAAAATTACTATATGTGTGCTTATTTATAGTTCCAGCCTCTCCTTCTATTTCCACATGGCACTGTCTTTGTACTCGTTATTCATTCTGTGAGACAGGTGAGAAAAAATTGGTGCATGGGATCTCCTGCAGATCAGGAAGGAAAAGGCATCTGTCTAAGTGTTCTTGACTGTGTCCTTATACAGGTGATTTGGATCACTCTAACATTGTGGTATTTATTTTCCTTTGACAGAAACACAACATTTAACTGTTTATAATTTACAAATGTGGTTGACATGAACTTTATGGGGAAAGGTGTGAAAGGAAGGAAATACAGAATGAAGTAATCGCTGTTGTAAAGACATCTGTCCTTCAACACAGATATGGTTTTTTTTAATGTTCACTTACCAAAATATCATCTAGAAATGTGTATTTTAATAGCATGAAGAAATTGCAACTACAGCAACAGTATTCTTTTCTTTCTTCACAATTATGTTCATGAAAATTGAATTTAAAACAGCTGTTGTTGTGTATTAATAAGAAGTACATTCATTGATCTCTTGATAACAAAAATAAGTCACTCTCTACATGATTTGAAATTTTCCTTTTTTTTTTTTTAATTTTTTAATATTTGAAAAGAACAACTGGAAATTAGCCAGCAAAGGCCATAAATTGTTAGGCTACGGTTCTACATTTCCGTTTTTATTCAAAAGAATGGATAGAATGAAAGACAAGCTTAAAACTGAGTCTGCTTTCTATGGACAGGATTCTTTACAGAAGACTGTGTTTTTACCACAGGCAGCAAGCATCTAACATTCAAAATACATTTGTCCACCTTTCAAAACCATCCTTCACTCAGACGATTTTGCATCAGAGATGAAAAGAAAGAGTTTTGATTAACCTAAGCCAATGTATATTCTTCATACTTTCTTTTTCATCCTCTCAGAAGTGGCTTCTCTTGTGTTACATCACAAAACAAAGGGCTTTGGCAGACTAGTGCCTGCAGAACAAAGATCAGTCTGAAGATCAGTTGGTTTCCGTAGTCTGAGTTTATGCACCAGAGGCATATATGTGAAATGAACTCTCCAAAACAACGTGCTTACAGTATCGCAAAAAGATGGTCATCCAAAATGCATACAATAACCAAATTAAATTTTTAAAAAAAGGGGTACAACCATATATAGTTAATAGTTTCTTTGAATATCTTTTGCATTCTATTAACAAAGGCAATGACCAGCAATTCATGTTCAAGATACATCATGCTGTTTTCCTGGTTTTTCATTTGGAAACCATAATTTGATCTAAATGTTCTCCCTCTTTTTTTTTTCTTTTTTTTTTTTTTTTTTCCTTTTTTTTTTCCTGCAGTGGTAAGAAGTTAAATTCTATATGGAAACATGGACTTTTCTTTAATGTCATTTAGCTCCATGCAAAAAATTTCTTGAAATAACACTGTACAAAGAGATACAATGCTGATTGAGAGGAACTGTGGACAAATTCTTAGTCCAGAGTTCAGACATGAAGCTTGTAAGTCAATGTTTGTCACCTACAGAATATAAACACTTTGTAAATATGTTGATTTGTCATTGTCTTTGTGTCTTGAAATTGGGGGTGGGGGTCTTTTTTTGGGATTTTCATCTGGATCTCCAGAGTTTCTACAATGAGCTCTTCCCAATTCTGTTAGAACAGTGAATGAATGAGACGCTTACAGGTTCATAAGGTTGGGTCCAGATATGCCAGTGGCCAAAGTCAAGATGCGGTTTTTGCTTACCTCATAATATGATGTAATAGCAATTTTTTTTACTTAAAATCTTTATTGCATGTTTTTTTCCTGATATGATCTTTCTTCAAAGAGGAAAGGAATACAGTAATTTTAAACTTTTTTTTAGACTGTTACATGTGTAATGCATATAAATAGAAATATTTCCTGTGAGAAAAGACTGACTTTTATGAGGAGAGCTCTATAATTATTGGAGCTCAGAATCCAACTGTCTTAAAAAAACTCTGATAGTATTAAAAGAAAAAATCCTTTTAAAGGAAGAGGAGTCTAAATGTAAAAAAATTCAAATCCAGAATAATTTGTAAATAGCAAAATAAGAACTTTAAATTACCATAAGATAAAGAAGTGTAGACAAACAAGGTGAAATAAAGAAGCAATAAGTTGTCAACTTGCTATAAGGCTGTTTTGCTGTCCATGAGTGATATAGAAAGGTTAGTTTTTTACTTAATTGTAAAGTAGCACAGCTGATTAGTTATTTTAAGTGCAGTGGGATAGCTGAGAAGTAATGACTATAATAATAGAACAAAAAAGGGATAAATTAGATTGTGTGATCACAGCAAAGCAGGTTCTGGCAGAGTAGCTGACACAGGTTAACAATGAAGACAATGGAAAGCAATGCAGTAAAAAAAGGAGCAGCATTCTGATAGCCTGTCTGCTTCCTGAATGGAAATTAATGCATACAGGTCTGAAAGAAAGCCAAAGAGAATGAAAAAATTATTGTGAAAGGGAAGTGAATTAAAGTAATATTAAGAAAAATCACAACTCTTTTGTTAAAGGAATGATCTTTCTGTGTACTGAACTGAAATTTCTGAGACTGTCTACACTCTCCCAGTCCTGTCCAGGGTATAAGCATTCAACACCTCTCGAACACTGCAGTGCATCTAACAACACATTATTCGTCACATGCCCCATGAGGAACAGAAAAAGAACCTCCATCAGCTCCTCTGATCAGGCCAGGTCAGAGTGCTCACAAGGCAGACCTGTGCCATAGAGTAGGTGCAACATTAGTGTTAAAATCAGTTTCTTCTGACCTCAGAGGTAGTTTCTACCTTGGAATCTCTTTAGGCAGACTGATTTGTATCTACCAGTAGCATATTGTTATTGGTATGCATGGTCTTGAAGTTATTTTTAGAATATTTTATATGATGTATTAATGTAAAAGGGAATTGGCATGAAACCACTGATGAAAGGCAAACCAACTCCTTCAAAGGCTACCTGAATCTCTACTGGGACAGTGATACAGTTTCTGTTCTTCCTGACAGGATCTGAAGTCTGTCCTGGATGGTGAGGAAGTTCAGGCTTGAAATAAATATCCCAGAGCCAGTCCTTGATTCTGGAAGTACAAAAAGCTCCTTCTATAAGTCACCAAGTCTGCTTTCTTCTTAGGTTTGACAGATTTGTCAAACTTTTTCTAGGTAGTGCCTGAATGGATTTCATCCTTCAATTTTATTAGGTAGCAAATTTTGGAGTGCCTTGGTGACTCAACCAAGGATGTAAAAGGTCTCTGATACTTTCACAGTGAGAATAGAAAAGTATATTAAAAGTGGTTTGTTGTGTAAACTGGACAGCAGGCATGCTTCTTTATGAAATTATGTTGGAAGAAGGAAAAGCTATGTATTTCACAGTTCCCAAAATGCATTCACACTTTTTATAAAGTATTTCTTGGATGCCCTCTGCTAAGGAGATGCGTAAGTATAGCATCATTAATTTCAGTGGATATAGTCTAAATATTGAGAGTGTGCCACTAAATGTTTACAGATAAATGTTTCTTAATGAATACACTTCCTTTTCATTTCATCAGATCTAAAATCTACTCGCTGAATGGCAGATGCCAGAGAGACAGGAGGAGTGGCAGGATGGTCTAGTTGGAGGCCTGTCACTAGTGGTGTTCTCCAAGGTTCAATACTGGGCCATTATCATTTAACCTTATTCATCAGTGACTTGGATGAAGGGGCAGATGCCTCCTCAGCAAGTTGCTGACAACACAAACCTGCGAGGAGTGGCTGATACCCCCGAGGGCTGTGCAGCCCTTCAGAAGAACCTTGACAGGTTGGAGAGATGGGCAGAGAGAACTGTCTGAAATTCAACAAGGCAAATGCAGAGTCATGCACCTGGAGAAGCATAACCCCAGGCACCAGCACAGGCTGGGACTGACCTACTGGAAAGCACCTCTATGGAGAAGGACCTGGGCTCCTGGGGGACAAGCCAGCAGTGTGTCCTTGTGGCCAAGAAGGACAATTGTATCCTGGGGTGCATTAGGAAGAGCACTGCCAGCAGGCTGAGGGAGGTGATCCTGTCCCTCTACTCAGCCCTAGTGAGGCCATATCTGGAGTCCAATTCTGGGCTCCTCAGTACAAGAGAGAACTTGGAACTCCTGAAGTGTATTCAGCTGATGGCTACAAGAATGATGAAAGGACCTCTTATGAGGAAAGGCTGAGAGTGAGGACCTTTTCAGCCCTGAAAAGAGATGACTGAGAGGGGACCTCATCAATGTCTAATATTTGAAGGGAGGATGTAAGTCCAATCTATTGATAAAAGTCAACAGGCAGAAACTGATGCACAGGAAGTTCCACCTGAATATGAGGAACAACTTTACTGTGTGGGTGACCGTGCACTGGAGAAGATTGACCAGAGAGGTTGTAGAGTCTTCTCACTGTTTGCATGCAATCCTGTGCCATGTGCTCTCAGGTGGCCTTGCTGGACCAGAAAGATTGGACCAGATGACCCACTGTGATCCCTTCCAACCTGAAGCATTCTGTGATTCTGTGAAATGTCCAATTTTCTCTTTTGTTCCTTCTTTCACTAGTTCTTAGAAGGTGACAGGGCTAAATTCTGTGGTCTATTTGCACTGTTCAACATTTGGTGAATGATTGGTCTTCATAACTTGGTGAAATGAGAGTTTGAGCAGAAGTATTATGCATGACTGCCCTGAATACTCAAAACTGTCTGAATCCATTTGCCTAAAACTGGTCATGTAAAAAGGATGCTGGTGTAACCATCACCAGGATTAAAAAGCAATCAGAGAATTATGAGACTTCTGATACAAAACAGGAACTAGCCTGATAAGAAGTATAAAAACAACATGAAAATTCAAAACAGGAGGAAGATACTTTGGAGTGGAAACAACACTGATTTGGCACTGCCAGAGGTCACCGTGTGGCATCATAGCTGCTGCCCAGCCCAGAGGGAGCAGCCTCCCTGCCAGTGCCAGAAACTGAGTGTCCTGGCGCTTGTGAGTGGTGATCCCTGCAGGATAGGGACAGCAAATGGACACATGGAGCTGCAGCTCCCACATCTCCCACAGGAGAGATGTGCAAGCAGGGCAGACCTGCTTCCAGCAGACTGGAGGGTTGCTGACAGCACACTTGCTCTGTTAGAGGAGGCTTGTAAGCATGTGCATGTCTCTGTATAGGCACACGTGTGTGTTTTGGTGTGATTAGAGCCTTTGGGGGGAAATTTGTGATAAGTTAAAAGTGTCTATAAGATTGTACAGGTTCAATATTCTGCCTCCAGTATTGCAGCTATTCTGTTTTATTGCCGGTATTGATCCTATATGTATAGTTCACTGACTGCTGGGTAACTGCCTGTTGTTTACACATTGATAAACTATTTCAATCCCAATCTGGTTTAAATTATTCTTCTTTTGACAAGTTTCAACTGGGAAATGGTGATATCACAAAGGTCCATCGCTGAGAGAAATGATTTGTGAACTAAAAATTTATAATCTATACTAAAAATGGTGATGTTTGTTTGGTGAACTATACTGTTAAAAAGATCAAAGAATATCATGAGAGAAAACTGGTTAAGCAAATGAAGAAGGATATCATCATCTTAATGTATCACTAGTCACTTTAGTCTTTCCTATTGACTGCAGTCCTTGCTATGGTGCAGCTGATGAAAACTGAATAGCGTGAAGTCATGATTCAGCAAATTGTTCAGTAATGTAAGAGTTTCTCTGCATGTTGATAACCTAGGCTTGTGTCTAGTTCTGTTAGTGATGATGACTCCAGGAAATCTCATTTATTTCAAGGTCTATTTTAAATCTCATATGTATCTAGGGAGAAATTTCTAAAGCAACTTCAGTATTTTTTAATGAGTTACTGCAAAGAGAATTTGAATTTTTGCTTCACTTTTCAGCATATCTTTAATGCCTACTTGTTCATTTTGCTTTATAGTGGCAAGGGGTACACTCACTAAGTGCTAAAAAATCTTTAAAGATAAGAATAATTGCCAGATGTTCCTGATAGCTCATTATCACCACCTTCAGCATTTCTTTCTTTCTCTCCCTTTGATGACACTGTGATAAATTTCCAGGAGACTTTCACTAAACAGAACCTAGGTTACACTTGAATAAACCAAGATGACACTATTATTAATCACTTAAGTTGATCATTATAATATATACTTGCTTTGCACTTGATTTGCACTTCACCATTTATATCCATTAATATGCCATAAATGTTTGACTCATTAAAGATAGTCCTAAACCAAAAAAGAAACACGATAAAATACATTTATTAAAGTACTATTTTTGTGTTTTCCTGTGAGCCTTAACACTTCTTAGTTATTTGAGCAAATAAAGTGTTTCACACAAAACAAATAAGAGAAGAAATAAGTTTTTTATTTTGTTTGTTTCTGTTGAAATAAAAAACATTAACTGTAATCAGAAATTTAGCAAAATTAAGTTTTAAAGGAAGAAGAGTATAGAATATAATAGTGTGTGAACAGTCAGAGAGACTAGGGGTAGTAATAATTGCCTTCTAGTACATAAAATGTGATTAAAAAGAGGATGATAAGTTAATTAACGTATCTGCTTGGGGAAGAACAAGAAGAAAACAATTAAGCTTGCAGAACAGAGAAATTAAATTAGATATTATGAAAAAAGTGGGGGAGTTTAGTGCAACAGATGGAAAAATAATGAAAAAAAAATTGAAAGGATATCTGTGTTTGCAGGTTTTTGGTAAGTTTAACAAACATCTATCAGTAACTGTCCAAAGACTACACTCTGTTCTGAAACAAAATACTCTAAAACATCTTCTGATGTCTTGGCTTTCTTCTGTTCACTGTATACGTATGTATGCTGCCATTTTCCTTTTGGCATTTTGGAAAATCCCAAGTTGTTTTCAGTAACTTCAAGATTTATTTTATTTTTTCTTCATATCTTGTACATTTTAGTCATCAAAAGCCTATGTGAGATAATAGTATTTTATTTCAACATCACTGGTTGCACTGAAAATACATTTCTGTTCTCTGGAGAAACTTTGAGAAAGGCTTGGACTCTGAGGTCAGTTTCAGTAATAAATATAAAAACAATTGTTGATTAAATTATCTAGCCTGCAGACTTTAACGCATTAACAGTGTCTGATTTATTGGGTTTGTATGTCAGTCTGCATTTTGTATCTGTATCACTTATTTTTCTAGAAAAGTGAAACAAAGATTAACTTGCTGTGGACCATTTGTTTACTTTACAAGCAAGGAAATGATGATTACTTCTTTTACTTCTAGAAAAATGTCCACAAAATTATAAATCTCAAACTCTAAAGATCATTCTCAGTCAGAAAGTACCATCTCAATCTTTTGCAGAAATTTTAATGTGTTAGGCTTTATTGGACTTCATAAACAGAAACTCTTTCTTGTCTACAAATTTCAAATAAAAGAAATCCAAGTCATCTTCAGATTCCAATGAATGTTGCTCCATTCTTGGTGTGTATATATATATATATATATATATATATATATATATAAACTCCTTTGTAGTGATTAAAGAGAAATATTCTAATATGATGATTCTTTCATCAAAGTTCATTTATAAGGCAGTGGAAAATTAATTCTATATGTCAGTGAAAAATGAATTATATATGCTTCAATAATAATACCTAATGCACTTTTGCCTAACAGTGTACTAATACTGTAGTTCTTCCGTAAAAATATATCTGATGGAAGAGAGCACTGCACAGTCAGAAAAAAGCAGATTTGATCCAGTGAATATGAAATGGTAAATAAGCAATTTATCAAGAGATGCAAATCTTTAAGTTCATTAATTTTTTTTGCTGTAAAATTTTGAGCTGTACTAGCCAGCGAGTCAGAGGAGACACTCAGAAAAAAAACCAGGTCTGAGCCAATGACTCGTTAAAGGGATGGGGATCTGGTTAGAGATATGAAAAGACTTAGAGTATGTGGTAACATTCTAGGTAACACTCTGAGAATGTGGCTGTGGCTTTGAAAGAAGATATAGGGTGAATGAACGTAAACCCTGATCAGCCAGAGAGGAGGAACAGGTGTGTGCTATGCTGGCCATGTTTATACAGTGGCAGTAAAGACTCTGCTCTCAGTTTGTGTTGGTTTCTATGGAGGGCCATGTTTGCACCACGTGTGGGTGGGTGGATGGGCAGCTACAAGGAATACATGCCACTGTAGGCTGGACTTGGGAGCAATGGTAACCTGACTATATCACACTGGTTTTGAATGAACCATGGGGTCTGAGATAAGAGTTGACTCTATTGGACCACAGAGGAGAATTTTCCTTTGTCCCAAAGCCCACAAATTTGACTTCATGTAATAGAGTTAGCATGAGGATGTTCAGGAATCATGTTGTCCAATAGCTTTCCTGATCTGCTGTGTACTCAGAGAAGAGAACTCACTATAACCTGCTTTCAGGAGAGTGATAAGGTCTCACCTGAGCCTCCTTTCCTCCAGAATGAGGTAACTGCAGTTCCCTCATCCCACTCCTCATCAATTTTTTTCTCTACATCATTCACTAGCTTCATTTCTCTTTGGATGCACTCACCTCACCACCAAAACTTGCGTGATGATATTCCACAGCAAAACTCCCAATATTTCAGTAATCTCTAAAGGGCATTGTCCGTCTGCTGGAAAAATACCTTCTCTGCAGCTTAAACTACTAGGGATGGATTATATCTAGAAGGATATTCAGCTTGAGATTTTTTCAGAATATACTCATTTTCAGACTGCAGCAGACTGCTTTCCCTCACCTTGCAATAGGTGTTCTTACTGACACCCTGGTGCAATTTATATGGACTTTACAGTCCTTCAGAATTCTCTTTCAGTCCTCAGGTACAGAAAAGATACTGCCAAAATGAACATCTGTAAAGCAATTCATGAAGTAAAAGTCTTTGCTTATTCATGTCGCATTCTAAATACCCTTTATAGAGTTATAAATGACAAATATAAGGGATTAAGGAACTTGTATTTACTTCAGTTACACGTCTTTTAGAAACTTCCTGGAATAGGCTGAAGGATGGAGCTGCAAGCAAAAAAACATCCAATTATTCTGTTCTGTACTGTCTTGGGTGTTCTGGCACATGATACTGATTAAAAAGCATGCATAAGTAAGTCTGGACATCCAGATGAACAATTTTGGAGTAGAATTTAAAATAGATTTAATCAGTTCTATTGCCAAACCTTGATTAGACTATGCCTTGGATGAAAAATTGGATACAAGAAAATTTTACATTCTTTGGTACTGAAAGTAGAAGCTGCTTTTTCAAATGGAACTGATCGGAATTTCACGTATCAAACACAAACAAATGAAAGACTTGCTGTGTTCAGGACAGTAATAAATGTATGACCTGATTGTTGAGGTGGTGAATGTTTTTTGTACATATCCAATTCTGAACAGCCCCCAAAGTAAAATGATAAGTGCTAAAGAAAGCTCTAGTTAATTAGGTGAAGAGTAAGTGTATGCTTGCAGTACCTATAGAAGAGTTGGTTGATGTTCAGAACATGACAAAAATAAGTTGGGGATGAACAAAGAAAAAGGAAAGCTATATGGCAAATATACAAATGAAAGTATCTGAAATATTTATTCCTTACAGCATATTTCCATCACAAAATGCACCTTGAAAAAAGAATATATTTATAGGTTTCATATAATCCAATTGTGTCAGAAGTTACATCAATACAGACAACAATATCAGGAATGAAGTCACTCTTTCTGTTCACTTTAAAACAGAGAATATTTTCTATTGAGAATTTTGCATTTTTGTACTTACTGCAACATATGGTACAGTAGCTATAAAGCTATTTAAATATGCTCACACTGTCAGCTGAAAGAGATTGACAGTGATTTAACTTAAAGAGCTGCCATCATATTCCAACATATTTTAAAAAAATTACTTTTTTCATGAGAAAAAAGCATTTGAACACTATTACATGTGTATCCTACATAGACATTATTATATATTTCTTGCTATAATGTACTAATGTACTAATGTGCTATAATATCTTAAACAGAATTTTCTTTTTGTTTCACAAACCTTCCTTCTCTTGGTTGATTCATTCAGTGATGTCACAACTCAGTCTTTGTAGTATCACAATAGTTTCCATGGAGATGGCCTGTGATACCACCAGCACAGACACTTAAGGAAAATGACTCAGGAGGTAAATGTCTATGGATCATTGAGATATATATATATATATATATATATTCATAAGCAAGATTAAATCAGGGCTATAGGAGATGCAAATCAAAAATAGTGGGTGCAAAAGTTATCACTTACTCCAGGAAGAGTATCACTTAATGTATCCATGTCTACTGCTGTCAGTTTACCCTGATCTCAGAACTGAAGACTTAAACATACGCAAGAGTCATCACTGTGATAGATTTATGAAGATCTTAATCTATTTATAATTTATTAGTCAGGTATTACTGCAGTTCCCAGTCTAGCAGAAAGTTTGAATAGTACAACCTACAGAACTCAGAGATACTGCAAAAGAACAGTAACAGTTGAAGTAAAGGACAGAGTCCTAAATAACTGAGGACAGAAGTCTAAAAGATATCTTCAGTTGCACAAAGATCAAGCAGTTTTTGGAGGGAGAAGCAATAACCACTGATTTTTTTCCCCAAACCAGTAGTACTAAAGCCCTATTAGAAATTTAAATTGTAAATGGCCTTTTGTGGCAGAGCATTTGCCCTCTTAATTGATCCAGCTTTTGCTAAAACCCTGCCTGTATACCAAAGAATAGAAGACATCCATTTCCTCTGCCACAATTGTAAATTGACTTTGATGCTATCACTTCCAAAACTTGCTTTCTTTAGTGCTAACTAGTTTTAATATATTATTACATAACATAACGTGAATGGTAAGTGATCTCCCTATCCTGATCTCCTTATCTGTTTGTGTTGTATCTTCATGGACAGGGAGGGAAAGAGCATCTTGTTGACCACCTGGCAGCCAGTCACAGTCAAACTACCACGGAGGTTTCACGTCATTGCAGACCAAACTATGTCTCCTGTACAACTGTATGGAACTATCCGGGAAAATTTTATTCCTCAGGATGGAGTTAAAACTGCATGCAGATATGAAAAAAAACTTTTTTTTTTTTTTAAATTGAGAAGATAAGCCACCCAGAAGACATTACTGAGGTATTCTAATGTCTACATGTGGCTTATAAGAAAGGTCAGAGAATCATAAAACCACAGAGTGCTTTGGGTTGGAAGGGAAATTAAAGATCATCTGGTTCCAACCCTCTGATGGAGAAAGACTTTACATAACAGCCTTTAGTAACAGACAGAACAAGAGGTGAGAAGAAACAACAGTTTTAAACTGAAAGGGGGTAAATTTAAGTTGGACATAAGGAAAAAGTATTTTGGGGTAAGGGTGAGGAGACACTGGAACAGGCTGTCCAGAGTAGTTGAGGATGCCCCGTGACTGGATATGATCAAGGTCAGGTTGAATGGGGCTTTGATCAACCTGTTATAGAGAAAGATATCCCTGCCCATGGAGGAGAATTGGACTAGCTGGTCTTTAAAGGTGTTGTTCAACCCAAAGTATTCTATGATTCTGTGATTTTTATGATTAAGGATCACATGTTGCTTATGAAAAACAGTAAATAGAAGAATGTCCAAATTTGCTAAATAAATAATGAATTTCAACATATCTGCAATTCCAGTATTGTCTGTCTCTTTCTTTTAAATTCAATGCATTGCGAATAATTTTTTTAATTTTCTTTTAGAAAAAAATTGAAAAACTACGTGCATAAAAGTTTTTCTTTAAACAGATGGCAACTTCAATTATATAGCATAAGACTGCTCATGCATGTTAGTACAGACTACCCACAGCAAACCTCCCCCAGAGCCCAGAGGAACAAAGCAGTTGGAAGAGTGTAAAATCAGGTTAACTTAAATACATGTCACATTGTATACCACAGGAAAAACAAATGCAGGAGCCCATCGGGAACAGAACATCAAAATTGCAAAGTCTCTTTCTAAATAATCAAAGGCTTCCATTATAAAAAATAAAGAACATTGTTAGTATGGTATTACCTTAAAAACCTATAAAGTCAAGTGGGTCTGTCCAAATGATTCCTATGATATTTAAATCTTCTTTCTAAAAGCCTTCTAATCTTATAGAAACTTACTATTGCAATTCTGAATGAAGGACAGTTTCCTCAGTGAATGCTTATTAATAAATCAAAGTTAATGGACTGCTTAATGTTTTCCCATTTCATTCTCATACCAATCAGCAGCCTACCTTTACATAGCCAGAAAAACAACAGAAAGTAAATTATACTCTAGTGCTTTAGTTAATAAAATGTAGCATTTTGTCAATACCAAAAGTGTGGGGAAAAAATGGCAGTATCTAATGTAATGTTCAATAGTTATAAATTCAGGTAAAGCAGAGCCTGAAGATTTCACACTGAGAATTACAATACAAAATGGACACAGAAATAAAATGAATGAGCTGCAGTAGACAATATGAAATATGTTTTTTCAGTGAAATGTTAATTATATACTGTCAGAAGATAATAGGATTCTGAATATATCATTAAATTGTTTTTGTGGAAAAAGTGAATCACCTCCAATCCTCTCCACTAAAAAAATAAACAATAAGGCTTAGATAGAGCTTTTGACTGTCAGTGTATGGTCAGGTAAAGGCAGTAGTCTAATGATAAGTTTCCAGAATTCTTAGACTCAAATGGTATTTTAAGTGTTGCATAATTGAACATGTATTTTAATGAACTAGCTGTGCAGAAATCATAGGCTGAGCATTGAAGTTCAATTGGCTTTTGAACAGAGGCAGAGTCTCCAGAAAAGTAAGTTCTGTACAATATTTGCCATAGAATCATGAGAATCATTGCTCTCTTGCACTGAAATAACAGACTCTGCATAGACAAAGTAGAGACCGATAACAATAAGGACAGGGTGACATTTTGGATATGAAAATATTTAATAACAAAAGTGAATAGAGTTCTACACTTCAATAATATTAATTATGCTTATATTGACATTTTATATGTTCCATCCTCAATGTCAGGAAATAGTATTTTAACTCTGACCTATGCCATTTACATTATATTTTTAGAGTTAAATACAAGAAAATTTTACATTTAATTTATGCATTTTACAGCAATTGCTAATAGAACATTCCATCCTCTTCTTTTTTTTTTTTTTTTTTAGCCTTCCATAGGAGTATTGTCCCAGTCTTAGAGTGAAGTTTATTTCACAGTACTTTAATAACATGAAACACACGTGTAATGTGACATCATCTTCCAGTGTTGCTAAAAGGAGAGGCATATGTATGTGTATGCTGCTACATCTCAAACAAAACTTTGGTTTGATCCTGGTATCTATTGGAGCTTGGAAAACACTTGTACTTTTGGTCACTCACAAAGTTTCTGCTGAAACAAACCTGTGGTTCGATTCCCACCTATTTTAGAGATGGTTGTTCTTTCAACCAGTTCTGCATTCTCACACCATAGCTAGGGCATGGATCAGATCCAGGCGGCCAGGAGTGTTAGGATTCACTGTCAGTGTGTGTGTGATTATCGGCTGGATGCAAGCAATCTCATAGCTTTGACTCTGGAGAGCACACAGATATCCCAGTTAAGGTTTATTTCTGATGTTTAGATGCAAAGAGTTGAGTCAGATGCAACCTTTTAAATATAATATATGCATTCCTGAGAAACTAAAATAATGGGTCAAATTCTTGGACTCTCTTTCCATGTTCCCAGCAAAGGAAAAAGTCTAGTTTCCAGATGAGCACTTGTCTCAACTGGGGAACAAGCTGTAAAACAAAAGCCATAGAAATGCACCTAAATTTACATCTTCAGTTGACAGATGTTTAGTTGGAAATGTGTTCTTAGATAGTTTTTGCAACATGATATTTGCTTAAAAACTTTCAAGGAGACGCTGCAAACTGCACATGCAGGAAATTGCTTTGTTTCATCCTCTCAATGTACAAATTATCCTACTTACCCTAACACATTTGCCAGGGTGCAACCTGCTGTGACTGCCGCTAACTACTGTGATAAAAGTTGAGTTACTTGTTTTCAGAAACTAGTTTATTATAGAAAATTGGAGAGGAGGGGAAATTGTGGACAAACTCAGGAAATTAGAGGCTGAATAATCTCACGTAAAAATGTTTTAATAAAAATTGAGCAGCTATAATACCGTAGTACTTACTGAAGCTAAAGGATCCTTTCATTTCTAAAACTTTGATCAAAGTGGGTTGAGAGTCTGAACTCCACCTTTTACAAATACATAAAAACCCCTTCTTATTTATTCTTAATCCCTTTTATTATATTTTGAAAATTTCATAAGTGAACAAATGAAATAGGCCAAAAAAGATTTTAGTATCCCATTAAGTATATAATTTTCTCCTGTATGTTTCTATAACTTCTCCACTTTTCAAACAAAATGAAGAATGTAATAAAGAGCCAGATGGATGGTTTTTTTCAGATTATTCAAAACCTTTATTTTTTTTCAGTACAAGAGACAAGAAAAAATCCCCAAAGTCTTATGAGGAAAGACTGCAGAAGTTGGGCCTGCTTAGTCTGGAAAAGAGAAGATGGAGAAGGGATCTCATCAATGCATATAAATACCTCAAAGGTGGGTGCCAAGGGCTTTGTGCCAGATTCTTTTCTGTGGTGCCCAGTGACAAAGAGTAATGGCCATAAACTAAAACTCAAGAAAATCCACCTCAACATGAGGAAGAACTTCTTTACACTGAGGATGGCAGAGCATTGGAACAGGCTCCCCACAGAGGTCATGGAGTCTCCCTCTCTGGAGACATTAAAAACACACATAGACACAGTCCTGTGTCACCCGTTTCGGGTGACCCTGCCTTAGCAGGGGGGTTGGACTGGATGATCTCCAGAGGTCCCTTCCAACCCTAAAGTTTCTGTGAAATAATGATAATTGAGATTAATACTGAATACTTGTCCTTGTGCAGGTACTGATCTATCACAGAAATTAGAGCTATGCATCGTTATGTTTGTACAGTTAAAAAAAGGGAGGTCAGGGACCAGTCCCGACCCTGAAGCCAGATAGCCTCTGCTGCCTTGCATCCATTTGTTATGGGCTAGGCCTTTCTAGGACACGATGTCTGTGTCCAGCCTTCTTTTGTCTCCCTCGTCTCAGGCTCATAAAACTACTGAAAACTACTGAAATAACTTGCATTAGTACAGTGACATAATTTTGGTAGACATGTTTGTTTGGAATAAAAATAGATTAGAGTACAAAAGAGGAGTTAGGGGAATAAGCATAATTCAATTATAGGTTTGAATCAAATATATTGCAATGCTTTACAAAGGAGACAAATATCTGTATGCCTGTGGAATTAATGGAGGAACTGAATGCCTAGAGGAAGGCCTGTGGCAATGGTGGAAAGAATTATTCTGCCATGAGGAATGCTGGAATACTTACATACCACAGGAGGACTGTTAGGATAATTTCTTCAAATGAACTTGTTACAGGCAAAATATTAACCTTATTTTAATCTGATTCTATATTCATAATCAAAAGTAAACAATGCATAGTCTAACATTTCAGATTTCATCCCACTACTCAAATAATTCCCCAATAGTAACTAACTGTAAGTTGAACCAGCATCTGTGTCACCTCTACGTGTTGCATTGGGTCTATGCCCCACTCTTCCCTTATATATTGCTCTAAGTGATTTTTGTTTCAAGCTGTCATTCCCTGTTGTGCATAAGTTGTACAGGTAATGAGGATCAGAGTTATACGAGTAGTTACGTTAAAGACTGCTTCCAACTTCTCAAGTTCCATATCTAAATAGTAGATATGGAGCTCCATACTCCAAGTTAAGGGGGCCAATGGTGTTTGAGGTGAGCACTCTTTTTTCATAGCCGTTCAGTGACACTGCTTTCCTGCAGGCAATCCTCATTACAGCTTTCCCAATCTACTACATGGAATGCTGGAACATCTGCCATCACAGTACGAACCTCATCCTACAAAAAAGCTCTTCAAATAAAAGTGGAGGAGATGCATAAGCTTTCTCTTTTCCAAGATCACTGCTTTAAGGTTCTGTTGGTAACGATTATGTTTTTTTCAGAGCCTGTTTACATGCCTTCTCATTCCTGAAGGTTTTTTTTCTCCCAGATTCACTAACTAAAGTTGTTGCACTAGTATTTCCAATCTCATACATGTAGCAAACTATATTTCAGTCTGAGTTTTATTTTTGTCTCTTTATGACATGCCATAGTGCACATTTGCTAATACTTTACTGTCATTTTTCTATTCGAGCTTTTACCCAGCAGAATTGGAAAGTACAGAGGAAGACAATGTGCCTTCTTGTTGGGTGCAGATTTCATTTCCAAGTAAAATCAATCTTTGTTAAGGTGTCAAGTGTTAACTAAACAAACATTATCTCCTTTGAGAGTCAATCATGCAACTAGAGCCAGCATTATCAGGGGTACTTTTTAGACTGAAAAACAAATCGTACATATTTTAGAATATATTATTTAACTGAATCAAAAGCAAAATATTTTTCTTGGCAAAAGCCAACTGTTAACATTTTAGGAAAAAAATTTAACTGTTAAGCTGTTACTCTCAATATTTATAATATTTAAAATATGCACTTTAACTCTTTGTTAATTGTATAATAATTTCAATTATATCTATAGAGTCACATTTATGATTATGATTTTGATTAATATTTAAAAGACAAGATATTTTCCACTCCCTGACTGAAGTCACTTATATTTACACTTGTACTCATTTAAGTCATCTTTCATATGGAACATCTTTGAATCGAAACACAAATGTAGGAAATTGGAATGTTGCATTTCAACTTATCACAGTGGCCTTCTATTGTTCTTTTATTATGCCATTCTTTACTGAATTAGAGCTTCGTCTTCAGGAATTGATTAAATATTACAGGAAGAATTTATCCTTGACTACCAAAAAAAAAAACAAAAACAAAACCAGACTTACAGATCTGTCCTAATAAAAACATAGAAAATGTGTTGAAGAGAAAGAGATGACAATAGGCATGAAGGAAGACAAAGAACCTGTGGACCAGGAGAGACTGAAAGAAAAGAGTACAAAAGGTAACCAAGAAAGTTACATGAGAATGAGAATTAATTAGATACTATATGAATAGAGAGAAAGGCAAGCAAAAATAGGAAACTTAACATAAATCTATAAATTAGTGACAGTAAATTGTCAGAGTAGCCTGAAGGAACAAAAATCTAGCACAATCATCACTAAGTAAGGAGAAAAATAGCTTATGCATTGCATAATGGGTTTTTTTTTTAAATTTGTTATCCAATAGTAGGTACACATAATAAAGTTTGAACACCTTAATTTACAAGATACAAATAATGGTTATAGAGAAATGGAAGAAGCTAAGATAAAATTAGGTGGTTTAACTTTTATGGGTTTTTTTGGAATTGGTTCTTTCTTTTAACAACAAGATATTTGTCCCTAATCACTACAGACTTACCAGAGATTTGGAAGTCCCAGTTGTATTTTTTTTTTTAAACAGCTCATCTGTTTGATTCCTCTCATAGCCAGGTGTGAGGCAGTGAAGCATGGAAATCTGCCTTCTTCTTCACCTTCTGGGCCTCCTGTTTTCTGTTTTCAAGTATTTTAAAGGGATTTCTATTTCTGCTAGTCACATGGTTCATTTCCCAAACCATTTAGGGTATTTAAAAGGTGAATGCATAAATCACCAAAGAGATTTCTGTGGGAAATGCAATTCTATATAAAAGGTGTACTGGTGATGCCAGCTGGCTGTCCAGATCTACTGCACTGCATACCATTTGCAGGATTTCTAGACACCTCATGTTTGCTAAAGAGTTTATTGCCAGAGGTTTTCTTCAGCTACACATTCCATTTCCCTATCATATGAATTCTGAAAAACAAAGGTGTGTGTTTTGGGGTGAAAATTAGTTTTGAAATAAACACATGATAAATCTGAAACGGATAGTGAAAAATATTTTTTACTTATTTTCCCAGTCTCGTAGTGTTGCAAAAGAAAACACTGATGACTGTACTTGTTCTAGATTTATCCTCTGAGGTTTTTTCCTTACTCTGGAATATTCATTGATTTTTTTCCTGTGACTCGCACAGGCCTTTGGTTCTGTCTTCAAAAATCTTTTGCATAATGTCCTGGAATGGCACTGGTCTGCCCTTCTGTCGCAGCTCTGCATGATTCATAACCCTGGCATCCACCTCCTGAACAGTAATGGAAAATGTTCTGAAGATTAGTGGTTGCATCTACCCAAGCTCGAGTAACTGCTAAACCAGGAATTTTAACATGGTTCCTTGGAATTTATTTAAATATGGATTTTCAAAAATACCTAGATGGGACATCCCTGTGATGCACATTCTAATATGCTAAAAAGTCCCCAGGCACATTAGGTTTCAAACACTCCATGACAGTTTAGGCTTTGGAAATCTTATTTGGCGTATGTTTTTATGACTATCTAACTATCTGGAGTGCTCCTAGGAATTTTTAGGAGCATTTGCATGAATGTTTAAAAATGTGAGCCTTGCTAGCACAGCTGAAGAAATAAAGACATCAAGTCTATTTGCAGTCACTGCTGTTGTCTATCCCATCCTCATTGTGGTGACACAGTAACAGTGTCAGTGCACTGTTTAAACTCTCTGCTTACTGAGCCTGTTACTACTCCAGTGCCTCAGTTTCCAGACTGAGGGAACCTTTTAGCCTGTGTTCTTGGGCCCACGGAGAGGACAGTGGCCCTGGAGCATGAGTATGTGTATGTTTGTAGGTCCATGACATCAAGATAAAATACAGACAAGGCAGGTACTGTTAGCACAGATGAGGAAAGCGTTCACAGTCTTGCAATTTTTGCTGGCTGCCTTGTCCTTTATAGGTCATACACTGCTTAGCAAGGCTGTGTGGATAGGTGTGGATTAATAGTGTGCAAGGAAGAAAGGAAGATTACTTATAAATTGTTCAGTATGAAGTTAAGAAGAAAAAAGGTGTCTGTAATGCATAGAGTACTTCAGTCTTATCTTTGCCAGCAACTGTGAAGGATACAGTCATAGTACAATTCCCCTTATTAAATCTTCCTCACTACTTGTGAAGCCTTCTCTGGTATTTCCAGAAAATAATTGCAAATTATTTGCATTGAAATGTAAAACAACAACAAAAAAAGAAATATTACGCCAGGAAACGTGCTTTAAGACAGATATCCACATTTCAGAGCTTCCACGTATCAAAGGCAGACATTAATTGGTCATACATACTAAGATTAATTACTTCATGAGGAGTTCAGCCTTTGTATCTTAAAAATTCAAACCCATGTGGATTCTTAATTTTTTGATGAATAAAAGCAAAGACAGGAAAAATGTTTAAATGTGCGAAGTTTCACTCGGATATAGATAGGAAGTCAGACTTACTGGAGCACTTTTTTCTGACTTTGGCCAGATAAGCCTCAAAGCAAGATCTCTTAGGTGCTTGAGCATAACAGTTACCCCCTTCTAGTATCTCTTGCAGTGAACCAAAAGAGGTGGAAAAACCATCAATAGTTGACACCTAACATAAAATTCTCTATGTTTCATTAAGCTCATCAGATGTCATAGAATGTTTCCTGGAGCTCACTATGAAATTGTACAGCAATACAACACAGGAAGTAAATATAAATTTTGTGACTGGGTCATTGAAATTTAAGAAAACTTTACTGCAGGCACTAACTCCGATCTGAAGAAATGCAGTGAATTCTTTGGGTTTTTTAGACAATATTTTTCTTTAGTTCCTCTAGTTTTATGGCTTATCACCTAATACTAAATTGGTTATTTATTAAATAAAATTACCTTTATATTTAACAGAAGTGGAATTAACTTGTGATTATTTTTTAATAGATTTTATTTTATTTTTTTACTAGATTATTTTCTTTTACTGAGCTGTTTTGTAATATCTCTACTAAAAGCAAGGTTAAAAGCATTAACTCCAGGCAATCATTTGCTGGAAAAAGTAAAGAACTGTAATATTACTAGAAGAAGACTTCTTCCACAACTAGGAACTTAAATTTCTGGACAAAGATACTCTTCTGAGGAGTAATTTTTTTTCCTAATAGGGTCTTGGAGATCCCTGTTCACATCAAAATCTTGTCTTGAGAGCTACAGAGGACTCTTAATACTATACTGGAGAAGAACAACTTTCACCTTTATCTGCAAATCTTTTTGTCTCAGTAGATTCCTTTATGCATATTATCCCTTCTTATTTCTTTGGGGTAAAACTCTAATTTATTCTATGCAGAAGACGTGCAGAGAAATGGATATCTTAAGTGACTTTTTAAAATGCCTCTTTCAATACACCTAAATCATCAATCTACTGAAAAGGCTGCTAGTTCTGCCCAGTAAAATTGCCATTTGTGTGGGATCGTGTCTCCATCTGTTGTGGAACTCTGTTAGTAGTGATAGGATAAATAAAATAAAATGTACTGATACTCCTCTCTACTGACGAATGAAACAGGCTGGTAATTTTAATGTAAATGTGCACACACAACTTCTCTGCAGAAACAGGAAAGGCTTTACGTAAACTTGATTTGAAACACAGACATGTTTTAACAAGTCACAGTTTATTAGAATGCTCAGATTTTGTATTCTTTTTGCTAAAAAACTAACTGTTAACCCACCAAATTATTAACTATTCAGATAAGCTCATACTTTGGGAAGCAGATGGCACTCTCTCTTTATCATCTAAAATGTTGATTTCTGCAAAACACACATGATTTGACCAAACTGAGGGTAACATTGTATGTATAAGGCAAGTGGATGCTGACTTCACATTTTCCCAGCCCCTGACACCCGTTACTTTGTTTTCTCTTTTCCAATAGTACTCTTCTTCTTGACTCCTCTTTTGTCTCTGGACAAAGAGAAGATTTACTCTAAGTGTGGCTATATTAACGGAAGCATAAATACAAAAGTATACAGTAATTATTTTCTACTTTTTTATATTAATAATAAATTTCAGACATATATAGAAACCGTTATTTGCTGTCATGAACTACACTCCATGATCTCCTTCAGCGGTCAGAGGGCTGGAGCAGCTCTCCTGTGAACACAGAGTTTGGGCTGTTGAGGCTGGAGAAGAGAAGGCTCTGGGGAGTCCTTACAGCACCTTTCAGTACCCAAAGAGGGCCTACAAGAGAGGTGGAAGGGGACTTTTCACAAGGGGATTTAGTGATAAGACAAGGGGGAATAGCTTTAAACTGAAAGAGAGCAGGGTTAGGCTGGATATTAGGAAGAAATCCTTTACTCTGAGGGTGGTGAGGCCCTGGAACAAGTTGCCCAAAGAAGTTATAGATGCTCCATCCCTGTGTTGAAGTGTTCAAGGCCAGGTTGGATGGGGCTTTGGAGGCAGATTGCAACCAGATGATCTTCCAACTCAAACCATTCTATAATTCCAAGATTCTATGATCCTTTGAGGTTGTAGATCTTCTTATTGACTTGTCATTTCATAGTAATTAAAACTGATTATATAGCTGGACATTTACTTGATTTAATGTCACCAAATCTTGTGCTAATTTCAAATTAAGTTAAAGCTGAGTCTGATTTCAATTTACTTCACATTGAACAGTATCTCAGAGCTTAATGATCATTACCTAGTTCAGTGTATGGGTTGATTTTTCTTTCTGTTGATCTCTCAAAAAAAACATTCTACTTGCTGTATTTCTTCTGTTGGATTGCATGGAAACACGGATTTCCCCTCATTTTTATGAACACTAAAAAATTTAATGAAGAATTCTATCAATAAATGATCCATCAGTACTAATAACTAGAGTAGAAACAGCAAATATGAGTGCCAACTTGAAGTATTCCATTGAAAAAAAAAAAGGAGCAAAATCAGCTCCCCGCAGCATTTAATCTTTTTACATTGTAATGACTAACATAGGGGACTTTAACTAGAAGTCTGTATATCTTTGCAATCTTTTTTTTGAGGTTAGGCATAACAATAGCTCAGCAATGGTACTGAAACAATGACGATTCAGGAAACCCACGCAGGGGTGGAAGTGAAACTGTAATTATTTTCAATAGCAGCAGATCTACTATGTGCTTAATTGAATTTTAATAGATATTTAATAGAATATAAAGGGAAAAGGAAAGGGGAAGGGGAAAGAGTAGGGAAAATGAAACACTACATTCAGCAGACCAACAGTTGTTTTACCACAGATTTCTTAATGGTCCATGACGTTGCTGCAGGACTCAGAAAACATCTTACACAGCTTGATGGTCTTTTCTATGCCCAGAAAAATGTCTTGATCCCCTGTATTTGTGTTAGATCACAGAGAATCATTTATTCCACTTGAGCTTTTCCTGTGAGCTCAGTGATTTGTTAACCCAAATTAGCAGTCTTCCCAGTACAGAACTGCTGACATCAGGTGCTTGTTGCCACTTACTTTTTGCCACTCTGTTTACTGGAAGACTTTGAAGAACTTGGAAAAAGATAAGTCTTTTTTCAATGCACTATTGATAAAATTTCAGCAATAATAACAGCAGCTGATAGAGAAATATTCTCACTGAACTGAATATATTCTGTAGAAAAGAAATATCACTTGAGAAACCTGTGAGAATTTGTTAGTACCAAATGCCTTACTTAAAAATTTACCTCAAAGGAGAATAATTTTATGATTGTTTTATTTTTTCAAGGACTTCAAAGGGAAAGATATATTCTTTTTCTGAGATACTGATTGCATGAAAAAGACATTAATCCAATTTAATTGTTGATTGAATAATCCCAATTTGCTAAGGACATTTTCTAATACTAGAAGCTAATAATTAAAAGCTATGAATAGAGCAATGTTAGCATGTATGGCAATTTGCCATGGAACAAAATTGCATGGATATTTAAGTATCACTGTGCAGAAAGTTTTCCAAAACTAGTTGCTGTAACAACAGGAGTAAAAAATCCCTGAAAAGTAACAGTATATTCTCTATGATGTATTTCTATGCTATAAAAATTTTAACACCGGAGTCTATCTATAGCTGATATTAATTATAGTGACTTCACCCCCTTTTGGAAAAAATACCTGGTTTTCCATTCAAATATTTCACATTTCTTATTAATAGCTAAGGAACTACTTGCTGCAAAAAGTTCTAATCCTACTTATACAGACTTAATACTATCATCATGTTACTTAAGGAATAGCAAACATAAAGTTGAATGAAGTCCAGATTTTTTGATAACAGGAACTTTTTTATGAAATAAAAGCAAATATACAAAACTACCATAATGGTCACATATGCAAAAACATAAATATGTATATGCATATATATGTATATAGAAGCATGAATGTATACAGAAATTCAAGCAAATTAATTAATGATAATTAATTAAAAATACTGAACTCACAACTGCAGTCAGTCATTTGGATACTCCTTTTCTTAAAATAAAGATAAATTTATTCCTCAACTTTCTCTGTTAACTTCCCCAGTTGTTCATGATGTAGAGCAAATATTTTAAGTTGTGTAAAAGCCACATTTAATTTCCTCTTACATAAAAAGCACTTATACTTGGAGGTCAGTAAGCAGTTTGACTATTGTTCTTCTAGTAGAGATGACAGCACTAGTTCCCTTATAAAGACAAGCTCATATTAGGACTTAATGGTTTTTGTCACAGCAGAACATGTAGTCCTGCATAAGGTTCATTCTTTGAAGAAATAATGTTTTTTCCAGTGACTTCAGTAAACCTAGGATCAGATTCCAGAATCTAAACTCATAAATCAGAAAAGGATAGTACTTTTTTATATTCGTTCTGTTACACAGCATAGATCAAGAACAGCTTTAAATCTTGTAAGCTATAAGTGCAGCAACTTCTAGACAGAGTCCTGTCTGCTTTCCATCTCAGTCAATTGGCTTAAATTTGTTATTCTCAACTTTATTTTGAAATCAATAGGAACACATTTATTGGATATATAGTGTTAACATCTCCCACTTTCAAAGAATGCTATAAAAAAGAGCTCTCGTGTTTTAATGTTCAGTTTAAAATGCTAAACTTAAAACTTCACAAACATATCTCAAATCCTAGTAAGACCCAAATCCTAGTAAGACGGATTTTACCTTACCACAGTTCTCTAGACTCCCTCTGCCAACAACAGAAAAAAAGTAGGGACTTTAGAAAGGAATTTCTCCCTTTCTATTTATCCTGACTATTAAGGGGTCAAAGGCAAATGGAACAAATTACTCTCTGGAACACTTCCTTCTATCCATTGGCCATAGAAGGAATCTAGACAAATTAGCCTAGGCTTCTACTAGGAGATTAATTTAAGATTTAAATTTATACCACCCCTACATGCACTTTATTATTCTTTTTCCATCCTCTGCACTCTTGCAGAAACTATTTTCCATTCTCTATTACCTTTGGTAACACAGCTTTTCTTCTTCCATCTCTTCTACCTACAACCACCTGAATCTCTACCTGAGCAACCTTCCAATTAATTTGGAATCTCTCCTGAGAAAAGAAAATTCATTTG
Source organism: Pseudotriccus pelzelni (assembly GCA_035584735.1). Taxonomy (NCBI): domain Eukaryota; kingdom Metazoa; phylum Chordata; class Aves; order Passeriformes; family Tyrannidae; genus Pseudotriccus; species Pseudotriccus pelzelni. The sequence goes on along the minus strand of JAWMRA010000001.1, from coordinate 103,672,589 downwards.
TTTCATCCTACGTTTTCACTGCTTTTCTTGGTAGAGAGGACCAAGGAGTAGAAAGATAACTATGGGAGAGTATTTGACTGCTTTTGAGACATATTAGCCTTTATTCCTTTCTGTGCTTGTGCTGTGCAAAACTGCAACAGACAAAAAAATTACCTCCTGCAGGCCGACTCTTCAAACCAAAATCCTTTTCATTAGTTGTCATTTTAATTTTCTAAATAGCTTTCAAATAAGAGGATAGTAATCCTAAAGAGTCAACAGAGGCCTAGACTAAGGAGTAAATAGATTTCCATGACACTTACATGCTAGATTAAAAGAAGTAATGTACACCAGTGATAGGAAAAACAGGAATTGTATTACTGTTATCTGGGCTGATCTAAAGCTGTAAGGGATATGATAACATTACAATGCAAAAAAATAATGCATCCTCACATGCAATCAAGTAGCTATGCAGAGTGAACTGCATTAGGATATGTTTTTTATTCTGTGTAAATCAAGTAAAAATGATAGTTTTTACCCTTCACCAGCTTAAATTTAAAAACTTCCAAGAAACCCTGGTGATTAACTTCTTCTGTCAGCTTTGTACTGACAAGAGGTTATAGCAACACTGTGTAAAACATGAATAGCTGAATTTTCTCTCCTATAGTCAAAATAAAATATTTTCTACTGCTTACATTAAATAACGCTTTTCAGTACGTCACCTTCAAACGGTTTGTGTACTAGGAATATTTCCACAAAAATGAGAACAGGCTTATAATATTTGCTCAGAAAAAAAACCTCTCTTATAAAGCAATGGTACTAATAGGAAATGTTTGAAGTCATTGAGTGTTTTCTGCTGACTCACATCACACCACTGCAAGTGGATTGTTACCCAGGTTCAGAGGGGGTAGGATATGAGACTGAGAGGAAAGTGAGAGTAAGATTTTTAGGAAGTCTCTCTCCTCTGGCCCTTTTTAAAACTAAAACTTTCTCAGCTAATTGTTTATTCTTCCATCTCACCTAAAACAATGGAGTGGAGAAAGACAAACACCCCAGTATTTATTGTTGCTGCCTGCATTAAAACCATTTTACAATGGGCTGCAGTGAAGTTTTTCCTCTGTTTACAAGGGAGAACCTAAAGGGGTACCTTAATCTCAACATCAGAGGAATCAAATGAGTAGTTAATAAAGACATTTATTACTGCTATGGTTTAACTCTCTTTAGCAGGCTACTTGCAATTTTTATATTAACCTAAGCAGCTATCACAGGTTGTTTGAATGGCTGTAAACTGAATGTATAGTGGAATGATACTTCTTAACTTTTACTCCCCTGATCAGATGAGAGAAATCACTTCTATTAATAGCCTACTTTCATCTCAAACTTTATACTTCATTCCACCACACCCCCGAAACAAAGGACAACTCTTATGTTTCTGATGATTTTTAAATAAACAGCCACTGAAAAAACATCAGTTGGAAAACTGAGTTAGCAAGTTTTAAACACATTATGGTAGAATATCTTTCAGACATATTTCACATCAGTTAAATGAGCTGATTCTTGTGTGGTTCTTATCCTTTTTGAAATGCAGAATTATTATTCTGAGATGTAGACAAGATGGTGAGACCAGGCCACTTGAAAGAGAAACAGAAAGGGAATTAAAAAAAAGAGCTGAAGGTTTGGATTCAAACCTTCCAACCTTCTTCCTTACAAAGGAAAAGGAAAAATAAGCAAAGCCATTGAACTAGAACAGTGTCACCAAGATTTTGCTTGAAACTAGGGGAAATCGGTCACCCTGTTTAAGCCCAGCTCGCTCATTCCCTCAGTTATCTCAGGGTAACTAAGGACAGAGACAGGTTTGCAGGCATTTTTTCTCATCAGAAACAGTTAGTTAGTTTAACTTGAATGCCTGTATTAATGTAAAGGTTGGTTGCCAGACAGTTCAGCATCAGTTTCAGAAAATTCAAGCTCTGTACTCAAAGCATGCTTGTTTCACTCCTGCAAGCAAATGAAAGATGGAAGTGGTTATATTTATAAATTGAACAGAATTTGCCCTTTAACATAACTGTGTTAAAAGAAGTTTCATTAGCTTAAAGACAACGCAGAATTTCTGGAATCCTAAGGCACAAGTTTTTCTATTTAATTTTCTTCAGTTTGGGCAGATATTCAAAATTATACCTATTGAAAATGCTAACTTTCTAACCCTACATTGTACGACGCTGCTGTGAAGAAACAGAGGTGCTGCCAAGAGCTTCAGGCTACATTATTTTGGATCCTAACTCATCAGGAAGCTTCTGTTCTGAAATGCTCCACAAAGCTGGCAGGACAGCTCACACAACCAAATACAATAAATCAATAAACTCTTAGATCTGGTTTTAAATGAAAACTATTAACATTTCAGAAAAATATAGGGACATGAGGAATTAGAAAAAAATATAGTGGAAAAAATAGACAAACAAAGCAATGCAATAAAAAATACTGAAAGAAAATCAAAACAGCTCAGCTTAATTCTGGCAAAATATCAAAATGACTAGAATAACATTTAAAAAGTCCTGACAACTGTGAAGAATGTGAATGCATAAAATATGAGGAAATATGGGACACAGACAAAGGTTTATTTTAAAAACCAGGAATGTTATCAACATTGTATAAACACATTTTATGAATATTTCTATACATGCTTATATTTGCTTTATAAATTAAAAGAAAAGCTAGCTGAGTTGTCATGGTTACTGCCCCGCAGATATAGCACATCAACAGTGGTGTTAGCTTTTTCTTTTTGCTTTTTTTAACATTAAAACAGTCAAGACATAAGAGAAATACTATTTTTAATATTCTGTTTTCTGTCTGACAATATGCCTTGAGCTCTTGTTATCCTAAGAAATCAACAGCAGAGAGTTAACATTTTGATCCACGCATATTAGTGCGCTGAGATACGTAACTCATTCTTGGTTTTTCATTCTGAATACACATGGAAGAGGGGGATATACCCTTTTATTCACCTGATAATAAAAATATTGTCTTCAGTGGCATAAAGACTTTACAGTCTTTCCAATATATATTTTTTGAGGATATTTGCATTTTTTGCAAGTCTCTTATCAACACTTTTCCCTTCCATTCAAAGTATAAGGTTCTTATCAATTTTTCCAAATTCAGCTTTGTTCTGCTCTCTGGAGAGGGGAGGAAGATTCTCAGGCAACACCTCTCTCTTTGTCTAGCAGGTTGCATTTGTAAACAAATGTAAGAAATCTATAATGCAAATTGGGAAAGTACAATTGGGCTATTTTATCATTAGGTAAAGGGAGGTTTCTCAATAGGATAAACACTCTGAGAGGAATTTAAAGCATATTTCAAATAGAAAACAAAAATTATCTTCATTTGAGTTCCCTATTTGTTTCGTAGTAATAAAAGTAATCCAGATTTTTAAAGGGATACTTGTTGCCAGCTAAGGTAGTGAGCAATTCATCGGATGGTCTCTTAGCACAATGCCCGTGAATTTCCAGCCTCGTAGTCCAGCTGAGTCCTTGCCTTCTAAGCACTGTTTGGCTTACGTTTGTTTAAACAAAATTACCACTCTGCCAACTTTTATAGTATCCGCAAAAACAGAAAATGATGTCTTTCAGCACTACATTATCAATTGCAGTAATATTTATTAACTATTATTATTGTCCTAGAGATTGTCATTGTTGAGATAATACTTGTTGACTAGTTACAAGACTTAATTTATACATTTAACAGATTCCTGTTAGTCAGTTGTTTTAAAATTGTACTTAACATTGATAAGAATAAATGCAAGCCTTTATTTATGTATCCAGAACAGTCAATCCAGTTGCAATTGTTTTTAAAATTCATACATTAGAAAAATATATTTAGATAAACCTTGAGACTGTAAGCTAAAGTTAATCTTTCAGCTCTCTCTTTTAGTCTCCTTTGTGAGGAGGTGGTAGTCAAGGAATGAGGATTCACACACTGCCATTCTTCCTTCTCCTCTGAGAAATCTATTTTGTCTTAAGATCAATCTTCCCTTCAGCACCTACCAGGGGTTCCACCCAGCTCTTTCATTCCAGAACCATCATATTCCCATCATCATGTATGGCAATAAGAGGTTTTCAATTCCGTAGGATGAAATTTCTCCCTTGATGATGTTATTAGATTTTCCTTTTCTCTGGAAGGAAAAGGCATGGGAGGGGAAAGGGAATTTCTCTTCATTGAGAAATACTGAACTGCACAGTAGGTATCAATCTATGCATTAAAAACATACTTAACATAAATTCACAGGCATACGAATTACATGCAGATAATTAGCAATACTTGGTTAGTACCAGACATCATGGCAATCAGCCACACTGAAGTGACTCATCCCCAGCCAATTCCTTTCTGCATATTATGACAGCAAGCAGTTGTATTTCTCCAGACAGGAGTGTTTTTCTGTGACTTGCAGACTATTTGCATCAGAGGCAGTCTCTACACTCCCACTACTTCAAGCATGCCTAACAGAAGACCCCAGGAATTAGATGCCAGCTGGCTGGACACCATATTTAAGTTAAGCATATTTTAATGAAACTATAGCAAGAAGATTTAGTCCGGAGCCAACTGGCTGATGCAACTAAAAAAACTCTGATTTTTAAGCAAGTATTATTAGGACCAGCAAATAAGTATTTACAAGCTCCCATTAGCAGTCCACTGACTCATGGTGGGAAACACTGTGCTTGACAGAGTCTGCCAAATCAGGTTATAAAACAGAATGTGCAGCTTGGATTCATGATGTATTGATAGAACCATAGAATCATAGAATAGATGGGGTTGGAAAAGACCTCCAAGATCATCGAGTCCAACCCCTGATCCAACTCCAATTACTATATCATGGCACTAAGGGC
>JAWMRA010000001.1:103645391-103662086 GCA_035584735.1 Pseudotriccus pelzelni | reverse complement strand
ACCTAAAAAATCCAATGCGCAGGCTGGAAGGTGTAAAGACCTTCCCCAGTTCTTTGTTCGCGAAGACTGGCCATTACAAGTCATGAGGTTGTTCTTGGTCAAATCCATTACTCTGCAGTGCTGTGGCCTCCCCTCGAGTACTTATGTGCAGTTTTGGGCACCACAGTATAAAAAAGACATTACACTATTAAAGAGGTTCCAGAGGAGGCCAAGAGGAAGGGTCTGGAGGAGAAGCCTTATGAGGACCAGCTGAAGCCACTTCGTTTGTTCATCCTGGAGAAGAGAAGACCTCACTGCAGTTACAATTTCCTCATGAGGGGAAGCAAAAGGGCAGGCACTGATCTCTTCACTCTCATAAGCAGTGACAGGACCCAAGGAAATTGTATAAAGCTGAGTCAGGGGAGGTTTAGGTTAAATATCAGGAAAAAGTTTTTCATCCAGACGATGGTTGAGCACTGGAACAGGCTCCCCAGGGGAGTGATCACAGCACCAAGCCTGACAGAGTTCAAGAAGCATTTGGACAACACTCTCAGGCACATGGTGTGACCCTTGGGTGCCCTGTGCAGGGCCAGGAGATGGACTCAACGATCCTGATGAGTCCCTTCCAACTCAGAAAATTCTATAATTCTATGATTTAGTGTAAACTGAAAGAGTTAGAGTAGAGTGCATGAAAAAATTTTAAGAGTTCTTCAGAAGTCATTGAATGGAAAGCTTTGACACAGGTAAAGCTGTTAGTATAAAGAATGGAAAATATTACTACTCAAATCGAGTCAACTAAAAATAAAAATATATACCTCAAATAAACCAAAAAAATATGTTTCAGATACTTTTCATTCTCATCTGTTTATTGGTTTGAGAAAATTATTTTATCTTCCTAACCTAAATTCTGTAAAATACAATCTCTAGACTATGCCACAAATAATGTGCTACTTAGAGCTGCTAAACTATGAAAGATATTCTTATTTACGAACGGGTATTGTAAAAATATTACTTACACTCATAGACCACACTATGTCAAAAAATGCATAGATACAGAAATGATTTAGTCATCATCTTATTTGAGAAAAACCTTACCCATTATTTTTGTGAGAACCAAGAGAGGAAGAACTAATTTAATCAAAATACATGAAGTTGCAGTGGTTACATTCACAACTAGACACTTAAAGGCTTGATTTACTTTATTTTGTTTTTCAGTAAAGGTTTATAACCCCTAGCCTTAGCAATTATGAATTAAAATTGATTTTTTTTCTATTAATATTACTATGAAAATACATGGACAGAATTTTGTAAAATATTATAGATATAATGTCTAAGTCATAAAGATGTTTTCCTCATAAAAATGTATTCAGTTGTGTTCTCATGTTAAGAAAGCTGTCATCTTAAATACTGTATAGTTTTCGTATTATATGCTGCTTATTTTGCAGAAAAAAGAAAGTTTACTTATCAATGTAGAAAGGCCACATGACTAAAACCCTTCTTTTGAACTCAGTATAATTTTAATTAAATACTAAGGACATTACAGTCAGACACTCAAAGGAATTTAGGTGTCTACAGGATTTTCAAGAGAGCTTAAGAAAGTTAGGAACTTAACTTCCACCTTTGAGCTTCTAAATGACTTTGACAGTTCTTGTTTGCTGAAAAGAGCCCAGCACAGAACCCCTAAGAAAATTAAGTAACTTGAGGACCTCACATATGAGGAAAACCTGACAGAGCTGAGACCGCTCAGCCTGGAGAAGTGGAGGCTCAGGAGAGAGTAGAGGGAGGATGCAAAAAGGATGGGGTCAGGCTCCTTTCAATGGTGCCGAGTGGCAGGATGAGGAGCAGCTGAGGGCACTTGGTCTGTTCTGCCTGCAGGAGATTCAGGTAGATCCCACCGCAGTGACAACTTCCTTGCGAGGGGAAGAGGAAGGACAGACACTGATCTTTACTCTGTGGTGACCAGTGATAGGACCTGAGTGAATGGCTGAGGTTATGTCAGGGGAGGTTTAGGATGGATAGTAGAACAAGGTTCTTCACCCAGAGGGTGTTTGGGCACTGTAACAGGCTCCCCAGGGAAGTGGTCACAGCACCAAGCCTGAAGGAGTTCAAGAGTTTGGACGATACTTCCAGGCACATGGTGTGACTCTTGGGGATGGTTCTGTGCAGAGGTAAGGGTTGGACTTGATGATCCTTGTGGATGCCTTCTGGTTCAACATATTCTGTGACCAAACTGAAATACAGGAGGGTCCCTCTGGACATCAGGAACCATTCTTTCCTTGGGAGGGTGAGTTGCACAGTTGGCACAAGTTGCACAGAGAATTTGTGGGGTCTCCCTTCTTGAGATCTTAAAAGATCATCTAGACATGATCCTAAGCAATCAGCTCTGGATGGCCCTTCATAAGCAACAGGTTTGGGACAAGTGACCTTCAGATGTTCCCTTCTCTCAAATGCTCTGTCATTCTGTTTCACACTGATCAGAAAGCTAAAAAAGGAGCTTAATGAAAAGTATAACATGCACAATAAACTTAACACAGAAATATTTTTAAAGTACTTAATTATCCACAGCACTATGTTGTCATGCATTTAAGGGAGAGCAAATATACAAGATTATATGTAAGGTTGACTCCAGAAAATGGAGGTTCAATAAGAAGTTTTTAATTGATTAAAATATTTTTTAAAAATGAGTGTTCCTACATTGCTTGTCTCTTTGAAATTGTATAAAAAGAAACCTGAAGTGTAACGTCTTGTGGTAGAAGGTTTCATTGTTTAATTATATATTCTGTTTAAAAACATTGGCTTTTTTTTATACTCACTTTAAGGTTTTGTTTCTTTTATTTGGTTACTACTTAACAGCTACTTAACTTTAAGCACACAGAAAATCCTTTCATGAGAATGTAAATTAATTATATGATTGAATATAATGCTAAATTATGGTTTGAGTATATAAAAATATTGTCACTGTGCAAATTAACAAAAAGTTATAATAATTACAGGCAAATAGAACTTTTGGAGAATGAAAAAGTGCTGCCTAGTTCTAACCTTGGTCAAATTGTTCTGTGGAAGATTAGATCACAGTTCCTGGCTTGGCAGTTTATCTTTTTGTATTGCTGAACAGTACAACTATTAATTGTGCAATCATTTAGAATAATTTTATTTCAGAAATGTAATGATATTAAGCTGAAATGTAGAATCAGTAGACAGGATGTGCTGTTTTTCAGAAGTTTGACTTCTCAACCTGGGTGTAACATAATTTCACATCACACAGGACTGAACACTACTGGGCTACTCACTGTTTCACAGAAGTAGTGCCCCTGCTTGTCTCATGTAGCATTCTGGGTGAACTGAAAAAGGGAGAACAAAAAGCTAGTTGTAACACAGGATTTCCTCTGGTAGACTTATTCCTAAGAACAGCTCAGATCTAAAGTAGGGATCAGAAAGAGATGCTATCGTCAGTACCTGAACCCCATTAACTTCAAATCACTTGAATCCAGGAGCAGCCTCACCAGCTTGCTGAGGCAAAGGTTTTCTGAGTCATACCCACTGTCTTCAGATCACAGGACCATGCATGCACAGTGCGATGGGCTGGAAAGATGTACCAGTGGCTTTAATTCACTGGATACTCATCCTTTTCTCAAAAAAAAAAAAAAATCCTATGTTTCAGCTGCTTTTTTCAAATTCTTTTCCTGAGAACCTGGACAGGGATCAATATTCTTTATTTACATCACTTTGCATTTCAATTCCTTGCTTTATACTCAACTAATCAAATACAGTCATTGGTCATTGAAACAAAGTACACAAAACCACAGCAAAATCCTGCTTAATGTGTACGCTTTTTTCTTTATGTTATTTTGTAAACTTGGACTTTAGCCATATAAATATTTTGAACCAGAGCTTGCTACTTACTGCCAAATTGCTTTTTAGTCCACTGTTGTTTCAGTAATGTATTGCTAAAGACATTTATTTCTGAAGGAGTTTTATTTTTGTCTCCATGCAATTCACATGTATGAGTGGGTATCTGAGTTACAGTTAATAGGTAGTCTTTCATTTGCACATTTTTAAAGATATTTGGGATTGTGTTTCTTGTTGATGCCCTTCTGTTTCTTTTTTTTTCTTTTTTTCTTTTTTTCTTTTTTTTTTCTTTTTTTTCCTTTTTTTTCTTTTTTTTTCTTTTTTTCTTTTTTTTCTTTTTTTTTTCTTTTTTTTTCTTTTTTTTTCTTTTTTTCTTTTCATGAAAAAGTAGAGGAACAAGAGGGAAAAAAACATGATAGAGATCAGCTGAGAATTAAGTAACAAGGTGATGTAATAATAATGATCTGAATAGACACCAGAATCTCAAAGAGAAGCTTAACAAGATACAAACCACACAGAACAGTATTTAAGAGGAGAGAGAACAGTTAGACTGAATGGGAAAAGTGGAAGTAAAAGCTACTGTTATCTGATGAAAATGTGAAGGACTAATAATGAGCCACTATGGTTCTAAATCGTGCAAACTGTACTGTTCAACACAACTCTTCAGCTACTAAAGAAAATTGGATGTGCCTTCTAATCAATCGCTGAGCATTTGATGGATTCAAGGTACATATTTTAAGATGTTATTGAAGAAAAGCTGAGAGAGATAAGAAGGATGTGTGCTCCTTTTTTATTTTATTTGAGGCACTGTGTGGTACTTCGCCATTTATGCAACAGGTTTGGGGACCAATAAAAGACAATACTCACTGATGTTAGAGAAATCTACTGTGTGATTCTAGTAGTGGTGATAAAACTAACAGGGAATTCAAACTGGTAAGACAGGATGACTGATATACTAAAATTCACTATGCTGCAGCTAGGAAAAATCAGGTTTTACTCTAGGAAAAATTTGATCTCTTTTTTAGTAAATATTTATTCATGCAACTTTCATTCCTTTATTGCACCACATTTTCACTCTTAGAAAAGACTTTAAAAGATGTAAACTGCTATTTTCCCTCTTCAGCTGTACTTTAAACTACTATTAATCCTGTTTTCTCCATTTTGCAGCCCTGTGCTTGACCATATATGACCTTTCATATCACAGTCAACAACATGACAGATATTGTTGAACACACTAGAAAAGACACAACCAAAACCAAGGAATGCTGCTTTGTCTAACTGATATGTTAGTGAACAATAAGATTTCAAGTTTAGCAGGTGCTATTAATATGCCATGTAAAGCAGGAGCTAGAACATTCATTTAATGAGGCTTCTACTTTTAACAACTGTTTCTATTCAGCATTGCCCTAAAGATAAAACTTCTGGTGCTTTGGCTTTGCACATTGCTTTGGCTTTTCTGATTTAGCTCCTTTTAAGGAGTTTTGTTATTACACTAAGAGATGAGGCTTGGAGGACTCATGCAGGAACAGCTTATTGTGGTTCAGTTCTTATTTCTCATGATGAGGTTATGATTGCACATGTGGGGATCTGGATTTCTAGAGAGGAAGAGAACATTGTAGTGGGGAGAGGGATCTGTGCCAAAGGCAATATTGCTCACTCCGTACTACACTTGTAACTATGAAAGACCAAATAACTGTTCAGATCTCGCCTTTTGTTGTTAAGCACTGCAGCAAATCACTTGTTTTTCTTGTCCTGAGGCTCCTACTGCTTTCATGGTTATTTCATTGCTCTGTTTCTACCTTGCTGCATGTTTTCTGCAGATGGGTACTTATCTTGACTATACTGTCAGTGCATAATGGCCTTTGGCACTTCCACTTTAGTGCCATTACATTTAATGGGAAAATGCTTCAAGCAGCTGCAACTTGGCTACTGTATTTTCTTAGGGCCAAATGGTTTCCTGGTACACAAAAATAATGAAAAAGGAAAAATGCATTTAAGATCTGTGTGGATTTCCATGTCAATAAAAAGGTAAATACATGTACAGTCACTTAAGAAAAAATATTTCTCCCCTCTCCTCCCCAAGCAGCACATGGTGTCAGGAAATTGGGGGTGCAGTGAGTTCATTTTGCTTTGCATCTGCCACTCCTTTTCTTTCATGCTGCTCCCCTGCTCCAGGGTGGGGTCCCACCCACAGGATATGATTCTTCACAGACTACTCCAATGTGGATCCTTCTCACAGGCATTTCTTCAAGAAATGCTACATCATGGGTCCTTTCCACAGGGTTCAGTCCTTCAGGCACAGCCTGCTCCAGCGTGGATTGCCACAGGCCACAGGTCCCACCAGAAAACCTTGTCCAGCAAGGGCTCCTCTCCATAGGCGGGGTCCTTCCAGGAGCCTGCTCCAATGTTGGCTTTCCACTACTCCAGATTCCTCCAGGGCATATCCACCTGCTGCAGCCTGGGTTTCTCCACAGCCTTGCAGATTAATATCTGCTCCCCACAGGGCACAACCAGCATCCCCATAGTCTTCACCAGGCACTGCAGGAAAACCTTTACTCCAGTGCCTGTAACATCCCCAGCCTCTTTACCAGTCTTGGTGTCCGTAAACCTGTTTCACTCATGTTCTTATTCCTCTCTCCCAGATGCTGTTTTTTACTCTTTCTTAAATATGAAATCACAAAGGTGCCACCACTGTCACTAACTGACTTGGCTTTGGCCAGTGGTTGATCCATCTTGGAGCTGTCTGGAATTGACTCAGTCCAACATGGGAGAGGTTTTTGGTGCCTTCTCAATTAAGCCACCCTTGCAAGCACTCCTGCTAGCAAAACCTTGACACATAAACCCAGTACGCAGTTCTTTAAAACACTTCCAATAATAATAGATAGGGCATTCTAAGATATCTATCCATCCATCCATCCATTCATCAACTTATGTGCCTTTCTATCTTATGTGGTTGCATTTGTTTATTTAAAACATGCAATCTCTTTCCTCTGTTAGATAAACTTGTATTTTTAAGATAAACTTTTGCTTCCCACATAAAAAGAATTTCATGCAAATCTTACTGAGAAAAAAAAATCAAATATAAAATACAGAAGGACCAGATGTTTGAAATATCAAGGCAAAGAAAATAAACAATATAGTGTATTTGCATGTTTGAAGACTCTGGTCATAACAGCCAAAATTATTCTGAGCTTTTAGTTGTCTAAGTTAAAACAAGGATTGCAAATCGCTGACGTATACAAAAAACACTGAAAATTCTGGCCTTTACTCTTGTTTTTCTTCATATCCTTTATATTCTGCATAATTAGCACTTTATGCTGCTGATGAATTCAGGGTAGGGATTCAGTCTCTCACTAATTTATGTGGAGTTACTTTACTTTAAAAATTATGAACTCTTTTACCAAGTCTAGAATATTCCTTCCACAAAAGTTAAAAAAAGTATATAATAGAAGTCGAATAAATATTAACACCTTGGCCCCAAAATCACGAATTAAAATAGGAGGATACTGTGAGACAGATCTGTACAATCCATGTGCAGAAATAATGAAACTGAAAAGAGGAAGGGCTACAATAAACCTGGAGAACTATTTGTTACCTGCATATCCATCACACTGTATGCTTGAGGCTAAAAGGGACCTTGTTTCTCCTGTTGTACTTTGCAAGAGCTTCTTATATAATTGCTAGATGAGGGCTGATCTTTGCAAGGGGTAGAAGCCAATGGTTTGGGATAAAGCAAAAAGGAATTAATAAAGGTGTCCTGCTTTCCTCCTGATAGGGCTGTATTTGCATTGCTCCGTACTTCCCCTCCAGCATTTTTGACATCAGAAGGAAGGATCTGGGTTAGCGTTATCTGTCTAGCAGAGCATGCAATAACAGGATTTTATGAGGACTCTAGGACGCACAGTTAAAAGTTCAGAAATGATAAGTAGTAAAATGATTGCCTCTATTAAAAAAAAAAAAAAGAAAAGGATATTTTTCTGGTTGTGCTAAGTAGCTCTCTGCATAAGTCTGATGTGATAGCCCTTGCATGCTAAGGAGATTTGGGGAGTGTGCATGACAACAATATGAAGTATAAAAATTTTTGTTGAACGAAAAAATTTCCTGACTTGTTGGTGAGAAATGGCCTTTTAGAGGCTCGTTCTATTCTCATAGCTTAGAGTGCTTTTTCAGGCTATTCTATTAGGTCCATTGAACAGACATCTATTTTGGATATTAAGTCACTAAACCCTGTTTCTGAATATGATCTTCCCTTTTTCCTTGAATGTACTCACAGAAAACTAACATTATTGAATTACAGTATCTTGAATAACACTACTATGATACAAATACACTTTAAAATTCTTTAATTTAAAATAAAAAATGAGAAGTATCTACAGTGATAGTAGATTTTTTTTATTTATTTCACTTGAGATTCTTATTACATTTCCAGCAAAGTAAATGAGCCATATAGTCCTCTGTTGTTCCTTTCTCAACTGAAAATCGGATTGAGTATTACCTAGCTATTGCAAACTGTATATTGTATACAAGAATTAACTCAACCAGTTATTGGTTTTGGTGGTAAGGAAAATCTACTAAATTCTATTTGGAATACCTAAAAGATTCAAACAAAGGAAATGTCTTTTGGATTGCCATATTAGACGTTGTCTATTTATGCACATTTCCATAACGAGATAACACAGATATTTATACTGAGGCACATGTAAGCCTGGAGCAGGTTCATTTCAGAAAAGCTGGTATGATATTCTGAAATCATATCACCCTGCATGTAATTTTAGAATTGGTATTTTCAATACATGGAGCCATAAAAAGACACACGTGTCCCCTTCACCTTCTCACCCATTAGGCTTATTCATCTGTCACTGGCTTCTCCTCACTTAAAAGGTCTTCCTTGTTGGCAGAAATCAAGTGACAGCAAGCAAAGCTGTAGTGTACTCATCTCCACTTGACATCTCAGAGAGATCCCCTAGTGAACTCTCTCTCTGTGTTACTTCATCCCTGTCAACACAGTTTTAAAACTATAAAAACACATAGAATTTTAAGCAACATATAAGTAGGCAGTTACTTTGTAGTGTAATATGTTGAACTATCAAAGCAGGCTTTTTTTATAGAAAGGTTGTCTGATTTTAAAACAGCGTAATTCTATTTATTTTAAAACATTTCCCACAATTAATGCCCATTTCTTCCAAGAAAGACTTATGCCCAAAGGTGTTGCTACAGACAGGATTTTCTCATTTGTTAACTAAACTTATATTTGTGCTCTATCTCATTTCAGCAGGATATATTAGAAAAACACTGACCTGATTAAAGTAAATAAGACAGTGTAGGAAGCAAGTTAATTGTATCTATAGTTTTGTTTCATGATTCTTTTTTAGAGTTATATATATTATAGATATAGTTTTGTCTCAGAAGTTTTTAATGGAAATAAACTTTATACAAAATCCCTTATACAAATTGGTCAAAACAAGGTAATGGAAGAAGGACTCTTCCATCTTCTGACTAATTATCTACATTCCTATGACTAGTAGAAAGATTGAGTTAGAGTGGATTAGGTAAGAAAGCAGAGAGAGGAGGTGAGAAGCTTATGGAAAATTGTCCCAGGGCTCTCTTTAGCAAAGGATGAAATCATTGTCACATTAAGTGTATGACAATTCAGTAACAAAACTGCTGCTGACTTGCATAAGACCAAAAATTTCAATTTATGCACACAAATATACACACGCTAACAAACACACATACAACAAGGGCAAAGTGTGGGAAGCAAAGATTACCCTAGCTCTTGAATCATATTTTTGTCAAAATTATGGAGGTAACACCGGAGACTTGTGGATTTTAAAGTATGTTGTACTTGTCCATATCTAAAAATTTGCATTGTTCTCTAGACAAGATCCTGTCGTTATGCCAAAGGCATTTGTGTAGCACTAGAAATTGTCACAATCTCACCAAAAGTTACAGATGCAGATTCTCAGTGCTCTAGCTTCATTTTGGGACACATTCAACCCCATGTTTCATTTTCACAAAATCCAAGCTGTTCCTGTGAAGAATCTGACAGACTTCCACAATCATCCTCTAAAAAGAAAACAGAAACAAAAAAAACACCTCACAAACCAAACCAAACCAAAACAAAAACTGTCATACTTCTGCTAAAAACTATGTAAATGTCTTTGGTTTTGTGTACAAAGTGCAGTACTCAACTTCACAGTGCTCCTGTGGAGGTGGTATGGAATGTGAAATCATATGTAGCTGTTTAAAAGGAGGTTGTAGTGAGGTGGGTGTCATTCTCTTCTCCCAAGGATGAAAGAAAATGGCCTCAAGTTGCACCAGGGGAGGTTTAGACTGAATATTAGGAAAACTTTCTTCACTGAAAGGTTTGTAAAGCACTGGTACAGACTGCCCAGGGAAGTGATGGAGTCACTGTCACTGGGAGCATTCAAAAAAACATGTGAATATGGGCCTTGGGAAAGGATTTAGGGGTGAACGTGGTGATGCTGCTGGGTTGACAGTTGGACTTGATAATCTTAAAGGTCTTTTCCAACCTTAAAACTCTATGATTCTACGATATATGTCTACACTTAAACTAGTCTTTCTAGTTTCACTTATACTCAGTGTCAAATAATAAACTGCTCAAGAGTGTGAACATTAAGGTTCACAGCATGATTGATTATCTTAAGGCAGGTATTTAAAATTAGCTAGCTAGATAGGAATCTGTATGGTGAATTTTTTCCTATTCATTGATGTTAAAATGACCAGTTGATATACAGATGTTCTGAAAGTACATATGGTGAATCTCTTTCCATACATATATATATTCATTTTAAAAGCACTTATACATAGTGTCCTCTAAACAGTTTCAAGAAGCAAAAACAGCTGCCAGAGATTAATTTTACATAGGTGCTTTTTCCTCACTACATTTCAAATACCGATGGTCCATTCATTGATTGGAGAAGGGGAGGAAGGTAACACAAAACCACCAGAGAATCCATCTAAAATTATAATCCCCAGAAAAGAGACTCTGCTTTCACAGCTGACTTGCTTCACAAGTATCATCAGATTCAGCATGTAAAATTCATAATTCCGACATGTTACCATGAAGTTCTTCAATGCCCCATAGTTACCAGTAACCATTCAGATACTAGAACTGAATGTATTTATGAGCTCACAGTTTATTCTAAACCATTTCTCAGATCAAGGGACTTGTGAATGTCCGAATCAACTTGCATGATGAATAGATCTTCTGCAGATGGCATAAATACAAGTTGTTCTCTCTATATATTGACTGCTCTGTACATATACAAGGAGATGGGTCCAGCCTGTGCCTAAAATCAGATTAAATGTGTCTTTAATATATATGTGTTACCCCTTTTTCAGTAGTTACACTAGACCAATTCAGTGAGATGCAAGGACCCGTCTATTGTTGCCAGACAGCTCCAGCACAAATTTGCTGTCTGTGTCAGGTAAATTGTCTCCTCTTTAAGATACTATTGATGGACTTGAGAAAAAAACATAGTATTTTATATATTTTTAAAAATCTTGCTTTTCATTCAAGTCTGAAAAACTTTCCATCTTTTTTATAAGTAAACAAGTTGTAAAAGGTAAAAAAATCAGTTCTTATGGACTATATTAATAAAAATATTTATTTGACTTGAACTGCTTAATTTTATCAGAAATAAATATTTCCTAGTCTTGTTCTTCATCAGAAATATGAAAATAATACTGTTGCTAAAAAAGAATCAGGGAAAGATGTAAAAACTTGTGGATACTTTACTTAAACTACACATTTTTAGCATCTGAAAGACTCTGACAATCTTATGCAATTTATTTTTTCCATAAGAATGAAGTATCCTGTGGTTTGAGGCCTGCTAGTCATCCAGGATCTTTAAAATGCACTACATACACAATTTCCTAACTTTAACTAGGTTAGTCTTAATATATGTGTCAAGAAGAGAATTAGTGAGTTCTAAGCATAAAATTTATGTTCGTTCTGTAGTTACAATTGTGGTGCAGGTGAGTATCGTGGCACTGTTGTGCCTCAGTTCACACCCAATGCACTGAACTCATCAATTCCCTGGGTAGACCAGGAACATCTTAACTGTTCCCAGTTTAGAGACAATGTGCTGATAAGAGATGATAGATTGACTTTAGACAGGGTGGCAGACAGGGCTCCTATCTGCCTGCACAAAAAGTTATTGGACTAACTCCTGTTGAAGATCTCTAGGTGTGAATTTCATCTGGTTTTAGAAATTCCCACAGGCATCAGCTGCTGGATCCAGTCTATTTTGTATTTTTCAAGTAATTTCCATGGCAGAGCTGGCCAAACTGTGGGCAAATAAGATGCAGTAGTCAGCAGAAACTTCCTACAGGTGCAGAAGTGGCCATGCAGGACACTCCTGCCAGGAATAAGCAAGAACAGAGGTGCTCCAATGTGGGGAATGAAGCAGGGGCACAGCCTCAGTCATCAGAGTGCAGTCCCTCAGGGCACCAACAGGGTTGGCAGGAACAGGTTCTACCAACAGTCAAGACAAGCAATTATCCATCAGATACAGAGCCCATCCAGGGAGTCCTTTCAGGAGCAACAGGAGATGGGACCAGAGGTGAGTCTGAAAACAAGGTTAGGCATGGGTTCATGGTCTGTTTAGGAGACAGAACTGGAGATGAGTCAGAGAACAAGCACATGCACATCTTCCTTCAGAAAAAAAGTTGGTGTACAGGGGCTCTGGGTGCAGAAGGAGTGGGTATGGCAAGTGGGTGGTCAAGGCAGTTATGGCCTGTTTGTGCCCTTGGGGTACTGGCAATTATTTTATACATAGTTAAGATAATTAAAAGATGCCATGTGTGTCATTTAAAATAGACAAAACCAGCAGATCATGCAAATGATGAGCCCTTAGGCAGTACCAGATCCCACCTGGATACAGGAATTCAGTAAAACAACAGTCTGGGTATTATCAGATGATCCAGCAGCAGACGCTGATGCAAGGATCCTTGAAACGGAGATTCTTGTCACCTGCTGGACTGCAACTCTCATGCTGTTTGAGAAATTCTTTTCCCCATGCCAGTATTACCCGTTGCAAAGATGCCAATAAGTTCTGTTTGTTTGTCTTTTTTAAACAAACACATTGTCCAGGAGTGGCGACGCAAAACATTTTTTTTTTTTTCAGATTGTGCCTTTAGTTAACCTCACAATGGCAATAATGTATGAGTTAAATAGATTTTTCTTTACAAAGTTATACAAACATTGTGACCTATAGGGCAGTAAGCTCTAAAATTTCATAGGCTGCTATATACTTTTAGTTCTTTAGATAGTAAATCCTAATAGCATATTCTTTTTTCTCTCAGTATGTACATGCATATGTGTGTTTACATAATTATAGGACAATTACAGTAAAAAAGGCTGTGAAACTTAGAATTTAGTTTAGAGGTCCAGATTGTTGTAATAACATCCATTTGGAATTTGTGTAGCTTTTCTTTTTGAATAAAATATTTTAAGATCACTTGCTCATTGAAAAAGATAACAGCTGTTCAAGAATTCAGGGTTCCCTCTTTTCTTTTTGTTGTTCCTGTTTTGTTTTTTTTTTTGGAATTGCATTTTTCCCAATTTAAATAACACACATGCACTTCTTAAGTCCTACTGCTGGTTTGTGTGACAGTTTATTCAAGGAAGAGGGGAGTCAAAATATGGTTACAATACTCATCAGCACCTTACTTTCCTAGAAGTGTTTGAGTTTTACCATATATGAAGCCATCAAGGAAAAATATATGGACACATTAATTCAGAGCTCAGCAGTTAAGGAATCTTCTTCTCCAGGGTATGTATTCATCATAGGATACTTCCCAGTAGTTTGACTGACTATCAGATATTACTGCTTAGATGTTACAATGAGGTAGTCTATGACTGGCAGTTGCACCATGCTGTTGAAAGGAGTGAAATGGCTTCTACTCTCCTTCATATCTCTTCCTTACTATGTAAGACTGCCTTAAAAATCCAGTTTACGTGTTTTTCTTAATAATCCAGCACGTTATTGTATCCACGTTATCTAAGTATACAGAGAGAATTTTCCTCAGCAAAGTCTTATTTCACAACTATGATTTTTTTTATGCCAACATTACAAATGCTTCCATAACAAGGCATGTCCTTTATTCACTGAAGGTTTTGTTTTGTCCTGCATGTAGTTATATTCACTCTTTATAGATAGACTCATTCTCCGCTCTGACCTAGCACTGTTTGCCTAATAAGCTATTACACTCAAATACAGTCAAAATTCTAACAATTGAATTTAAAGCCTAAAGACAACAGCATTTGAGAAACCCTCATTTGTATCATAGTCCTCTAGAACAACTAAACTCAGTGTGTCAGATGCTGCTTTTTACTTGAAGTTAAAATCTCAATTTATGGGAAGGGAGAGACTTCTAAATTCAAATACCATGACTATCAAATGTAGGACTAACCTTTCTGTCTGATATAGCAGGAGAGATAACATGATGGGGAAGGTGATTTTCTCAGGATGAGGTTCATTCTTTGCAAACAGGCTGTGCTGGCCCCTGCAGTTTCCCTAAATACAGGTAGCTCAATCGCACAATTCATGGCAGATTTTGTAATGCAGAGACAGAGATTTTGAAATTTATCTGGAGCTGCCTGAGCCATTTCTGTTTTTGTTGTTGTTTGTCAATAACACATTTTAGACTGTCTTCTGTATAAAATATTGCAACATTAAAATGGAGGTAATGGCAGAAAGGACTTAAATCCTGTGTCTTATATTTTGCCCTCTATCTTCCAAAATGTATTCTGAGCACAGCTGTATCTTTTTGTCATGACTCTGCATAAGGGCTGGGAACATATCCATCTCACAAGGGAAAGCAAGATAAAGCTTTGCAATGAGAGAATGAGACTATTATGGCACTGCCTCTCCGTCAGTCCTATTTTCTGGAATTATCAGAAACCTGCTAATCCTTACGCAACCCAAACAACTATGCTTAGTAAGTTCAAGACTTCAGATGAAATTAACTATGGGCTTATGTTTGGGAAACTATCTTAACAGGATCCAGGGAAAAAAAAAGGCTACATTTAATTTCATGATTGTAGTCTGCTTAGAATCATTAACCATGTTTTGCTTCTATCCCCAAACAAATCATGATTAATAGCAAAAGGCTTCAGGACATAAAATGTAATTTATTAATTATCAGAGTTCTGTTAATTAAGAGATATATTTATATTGTACCATCATTAGTATAACATTGGTTTTAGCATCACTGACATGAAGAAGAGCAAAAGATTAAGTCTGAGACTCATAAGTCATCTGTATGACATCTCCATAAGTTACTTCTCAAAACATCGATATTCTGCCCAATATATTTCTGAGGAAAACATGCAAATTAATTTGAATAATGTCACTGTACTGACCAACATCTTATTCTGAATATGGAGATGTTTCTATATACCACTCATTATGAACATGTGTCCTCACATGTTATCATCATGGCTCGGCTTCCCAAACGAAGATTTGGGAAGGGCTCTACCCACGTTTGCTACAAGTGCGCTGATGGCTATGAACATATGGCCTCACATGTTATAGTAAGAGGTAAAAACAGAGGCATGCATCCTATTTACTGTCTTAAATCCCACAGGGATAAAATCACATCCCTAGATGTGAGAAGCATACAGCCTCTTTTCAAAAACATTTCCTAGTGATGCAAATCCATTAAAAAAAGGTGAGTAACCAGAATTAAAGCACAGATCAAAACCATTTTCTACTACAGAAAAAGTACCTCAGTATTTTATTTTATTGAAACAATGAAAATATGGATATTGTCCATAATCTGCTCACATTATAGTACCGAAATCTCCAAAACATAGTCCAGTAAATTTTTATTTCTGCTCCTGGTAACTGTCTTTAACATGTAATCCCATTTTTCTTGAAATCCATGTTACAGGTGTGGAAGGTGCATTTATAATGCAAACCTTAGCCATCAGTGGAACAACATGGATCAAAAGCACTGTAAAAAATAATCAGTGGGACAAGGTTTTTCTGGAAGCGGCATCCAAACTGCAAGCTGATATGTACATGTTTGGTTATTATGTTCAAGAGTCAGATTTTATACTGTTCTTATTTGAATACAGGAATAACTAGATTTCAAGATAGGCCTTTTACCACAGGCTTAAGGGAAATGGCAGAAGGCCTTTAAAACCCACCAAGGGCATAGCTATGCTCCTACCTAAAACTCTGACCAGAAGCTCTTCTCTTTTATTTCTCCCTTTTCTGCTATTTCCTCTGGGAAGATGGGAGCTAACAATCAAAGACAGACTAATAAAAGATGTACAGCATTTTCAGTTTTCCAGTTTATTTTGTTTTCATCAGTTCCAGAGCAAGATGGTTAAGAATGTCGAAAATGCTGATTATTTCCTGACCTGCTCTGATTGGTGGCACTATTTTACATGAAAAAAAATTTCTAAGTCCTTTCACACACGTGCAAATATAAGCCAAGCAAAATCAAATAGATTTTCAGAGACATGGCCTACCTACAACTTCCAGGGACATTTTTACTACTTCTTAGTGTCTGAGACAAAAGGCAGAAAAGAAAGGAAATTATTTGATATCGAGCAACAGCTTTGCTTTGCCCTGTGACACCCAAGTGCTATTGATTAGAAGGGTAGACACAGCAAGGGAACACTGATAGTTAAAGCTCTTCTCTTCTGAAATAGGAAAACAGTTTGCCAGCTGTGAGAAGAGAAAAAGAGGAAAATAATTTGTCTACTGGGTGGTAGCTTAGCGTATCACACTGCAAGGCAGAGGCAGCAGAACTTGCTGAAGGGCAACAGCAGCCCTGATGCAGGTGAAGTCAAGGCTTCCTGCGACAGACATTCCCTGTGCTGGCACT
>JAWMRA010000001.1:103595543-103644660 GCA_035584735.1 Pseudotriccus pelzelni | reverse complement strand
GCAGGCTGCAGATTGTGAAGGGAGAAACTGGATGTGTTCTTCCAAAGGAAGGAAATCCAAGAACATATCTTTGTGTATACCTTTATTTCAGAGTCTTTTTGCTTTCCCCTTTTGTACCCCAGAAGATGATGCGTACAGGGAACATACTTGCTTGCTGTGGGAAGACATTCATTTGGAAGAGGACCCACTTGTGCATCCAAGAGTTCAGATCAGCTCAGACGGATGTTCCCAGGGTCCTTGACAGCTTTAAGAGACCAGTTTCTATGGCTGTGTCACTGGGGCAGAAACTGATGGCCTCAGGGTGCTGATATGGGATGCTGGGTTGGATAAGTCACAGGAGGAATGGGTAGAGGCAGTGAGATCTGGTGGTGTTCTCTGGTCCCTGAGACTTTCCTGTGCTTCAATATGCAGCCGACATTTCCTACAGAAATTGAAAGACAGAAAAAAAAAGAATAATTCCCAGGAACATGTGCTTGTGGCCAACCCCCATTTTATGAAGATGGCATAAATATTAAAGAAAAGACAGCAACATTTAAAAGCAAGAAAGAAAAAAGGCTGAAAATATCAAATATAGCATCACCTTTTCGGGTTCCTGATTAATAAAGCCTCTTCAACCACAGCTGTTTCATCACCTTGTGTTTGAAGTTTTTACATGCATGTTTTAGCAGTGTGTTATTAGATGTGTCTTGCCAGAATATCTACTGAAAGACATTTCTTATGTTCCAGGGGAGGTGAAAAGCTTTGTTGGTGTAATTCCAATTTTTTAAGCATCTAAAGAAGCAAACAGTTGATATGTGGTTCTGTGATATCAACAGAAGCCAAGTGGCACCATAGCTTCCAAACCAGGATACTTACAGTTTGCATAATAGACTGAATAAAAACTTTGAGAGTAATAAGGTGTTTATGCTCTAGATGATCAAAGACAGGTGCATTTGGTGCATAAACACTGTTTTTCCAGATGGAATGACAGTGTTGCGCACATCATAATTCTGACAGACATAATATCCATGTATTCCTCAACTGTACTTTTAAAAGGTAAGATGACTTCAGAAAAAACATGGCTTTTAAAAAAAATTTTAATAGGTACATATGCCTCAGAAATTACAGGCTGACTATGAAAAATAATTCCTAAACTGGAATTTAAAAATTAAAAAAAAGATATTAAAGCATATTTACCATAATTGGTGATATCATAATTGCATGCATAATTGCGTGCATGTTAAAGCATATTCACCATAAAAAATGTTCACTATTTTTGACTAATAATACAGTGAAAACCTACCATCTCAGAGTTTTTTATCAAGACAGTAAATACTAAGATGTGGATATATGTTACATCATGTAATACCTTTTGTTATGCGGATATGTTTTTAACTACAGCCTCCACAGCACTCTCAGATCCAGACCTGTGGAAGTGGAACTTTCAATCCTTGTGAGGGTTTGGAAAACCATGTACAGGCATTGGTTTAAAATTAAAGAAATTATGCATCTTCAAAAAGGCAGAGCACAAGAAAACATCTAAAGCAAAAGTGAGATTTGGTATCAGTCACTTCATTAAAGAAATTATGAGAACCAGTTTATAAAAGAAATATTTTTGTTTTATGAAATCATGAGAAAGGGGAAAGGTGATCAGATACACGTATACCACATAATAGATTACAAAGCTGGCAAGCGAATGCTTTACCCCTAAGGTCTTCAAAAAGTTAACTCTGACAAGGATAGTTGTCAAAATTTTCAAGAAACCCCCAGGGAAAGAATTTGGTGTAGTGGTGTTGCTGGGCTCCTTTGCTAAATAAAAATTTTCCTTGGCTGTCCCAAGAAGGAGTATGCTTGTGTTTCCCTGGTTTTCCTAGGCATACCTATGCATTCTTCCTTCATATTGTCCAATATTTCCTGAACAACAAGATCAGGATACTCAGGTTTCTTCACATCGTCTACCACTTCTGGTTTGAGTTTTTCCAGTAGAATGAAACTTTGTCTCACTTTCCCCAATCATTCTGTTCCATACGTGCTAAGGTTTGCTGAAGAGCTCTGCTATAAAGCTTAGCTCTTTCACGTCCTGTTAAGCCTAGTTTTTGGAGACTGCCCTATATGTCTACATCCAAACAGTGGAAAATGTCATCCCTAGTGTCTTCGCTGGGTAGTGGTGGTATCGTTACTTGCTCTTGCTGCTTTACAGATAACAGGTAAATTTTTTTTTCACATGTGCTCTATCACGACTTAGCAGAAAACCCTGGAAATGGACAAGTTCAAAACTTAGGGGATGATAAACTCCAGCTTGTTTCACCAGCAGATTTTTCTTTTGAGAGACAGCCTCTTACTCTTCAGGTTCTAATAAATTTGTGACAGGTTTTCAGCATATGTATCTGGCGAGACATTAAGAGGATGTTCTCTTTCAGTGTATTCAGGGAAATTCAGAAATGTCTTTTATCAGGTCATCAGAAACAGATCAAAGGATAGCTTTCCTCAGTCTGTGGGGAAGAGATCAGCAGCTCCAGGAAGGACAGACACTGGGATATCATACTCCTGTTTCTGCCTTGATATCAATGCAAGTATGTTGGATCAACAGATCTGCTTTTATTTCTGGGAGCTGGCTTTCCATATATGAATTTTGTACAACTGTTTGTGCAGAAAAAAGAAAAAAGTCCTGTTCTTAGCCTAAAAAACTCTTGTCATAAATGTTTTAATCAACAAACAGGTATCCATATGGTGACATAAGAATATCTTCAGACACTGTTAAGGAGAGGATGTCTTCCCATGACAAATCTGTCTGAAAGTAAGGTTTGGAATATCTCTCAGGGTTTATAAAGAGCACTATGCATTTTGTATTGAGACTGATGTTGCCAGCCTTTCTACCCAGAAAAAATATTTTTGGATTCTTAAAAAGACACTAAGATCCATGTGATACATATACTTAGGAAAAACATTCTCAATTTTGCCTTTTCACAAGCAAAATTATTTAAATCTTTGATTACAGTCGTATTTGTTTTTTGAGGGAATAAATGATTTACCGTTAGGGCTTTAGTTAAGTTCCCCAGAACTTTAACAAAAGTAAACAAAATTTAATTTAACAAAAAATATGTTTACATAAAACTTTCTAATATTTTAATTGTGAGAAACTATGACACATACAATATTTTCAGGTGTTAAAGAAAGTAACTGGTCTGCATTCTCCAGGGAACATTTAAAAGACTTTTCCTAGAGTTGCTAGGTAACCCTGCAAGAATAGTGGTAAAACAGCACTGCTAGCACTTCTTGGTCATCAGAAACAAACCAGAAAGGAATGCTGTCCTGTCAGAACCTTTTTAAGGATGGCACCATATGGATTTACCACAGAGACCAACATGAAGTTTGTCCACAGCTCAGAATTTACTTTTCGTTCTCAGATGCATTTAGAGTGATACCCTTAACTTTAAGGCAACCATTCTCCTGGCTATGAGGAACTAGGCAAAAGTCACGTTCATCAAATGGAAACTTACTTGCCAGTTCAGCTAACTAGTCACCAAATGGATGGGTTGCAGTTTCCTGTAGAATTTCTGAATATCAAAGCATCTGTGTCCTGATAAAAGCGGTGGTGATGCCGCATACAGAAGAGAAAGCTAGCATTGCACTCTAGAGTCACATTGCCCTTGGCATGCTACCACAGGGCAAAAAGACAAAAGATCATTGACAGATGCAAATTGTGACTTTTTCCACCTGGACAAATGTGTTCCCATGGCCAAGGGACAATGATGTGGGGTACAGAAAATGAAATAAAGGTATACACAAAGATATGTTCTTGGATTTCCTTCGTTTGGAAGTTTCTCCCTTCACAATCTGCAGCCTGCTTCGGGACTGCAGGGGCCACAAAGTGCAGTTTAGTCCCTCTGTTCCTCCTGGAGGAGAAAGGGAAGGGCATCATTGTGAAGCCACTAAAGTTTGGCTCCTCCTGCCCTCTGGTGGCAGAACCAAAAGGGATAAGAAGCAGATGAAGTCTGAGGTTGTGCTCCAAGGAAAAAGCAACACCAAAACATCCCCCAACTCCAACCCAAACTCAGACCAATTTCAGTGAGATTTGCAAAGCCCTTTGCTACACTTGTAGTCCACATGCAAGCTCGTGGTTTGGCCCTGGACATCTCCCTTGACACCAAGTGCCAGCACAGGGAATGTCTGTCGCAGGAAGCCTTGACTTCACCTGCATCAGGGCTGCTGTTGCCCTTCAGCAAGCTCTGCTGCCTCTGCCTTGCAGTGTGATACTGCTAAGCTACCACCCAGTAGACAAATCATTTTCCTCTTTTTCTCCTGTCACAACAAGCAAATTGCTTTCCTAATTGAGCAGAAGAGCCTGAAGGAAAAGTGTCCTTTAACTATCATCACTCCCTTGCTGTGTCGTATCACAGGGCAAAACAAAGCTGTTGTTCGATATCAAGTAATTTCCTTTCTTTTCTGCCTTTTGTCTTAGTCCCTGAGAAGAAGTATAAGTGTCCCTGGAAGTTGTAGGTAGGCCATGTCTCTGAAAATCTATTTCATTGTACTGCACTTGTACATGTGTGAAATGATCGGGGATAGTAATGTAATTACTTCCTTAATTTGTATACTATCTCCTGTTAGACAATGCTTTTAGACTAAGTTGGTCAATCCTGCCACAAGCATGTGTTTCATTTGTAGGTGGATTATACCAACAGGCTGCCTGCTGCTTCTCCCACACCTTGATTTAGAGAAAACATACTCTGAAAGAGCTTAAGTCAGCTGTCCAGCCATGCTGAGAAGGTCAGCCAAGGGCCATTTCAAATGAGACAGGAATGGCTGTACATGGTATTCTTATCCCTAAACTCTTCAGAGATGCCAGTAGAAAATTGGATTTTCACAAAACAATGTCACTGAAAAGCGCAGGTCAGGAAATACTCAAAATCTTGGTCATTTTTGTCTGTCTCCCTCAGGAACTGATTAGACCAAAAAACCTTGAAAACTGAAAATGCTGCACATGGGAAATATTTCTGTTCTCCTATCTTTGGTTCTTAGCTCCCTTCTTCCCAGAGAAAATACCAGGAAGGGGAGAAATAAAAGAGAACATCTTCTGGTCAGAGTTTTAGTAAACCAGCTATGCTGGTGGATTTCAAAGGTCTTATGTCATTTCCCTTTAGCCCTACAGTGGCACAGTTTCAAACCTAGACATTAATTTATTGTGAAATAAACTGAGTGGAAATCTACAAACTGTTTGTAGACAACTACAGGGATGCATGCTATTTTCATTGTCATGTGTGACTGCATATTTGTGGCTCACCTATTGAAATTTCACCATGCTGAGATTATTTAAGGCCAGAACATTCTTACATTTCTCACGTGTTGACTGTTATCTTTTTACTCTAGCATTCTAAAGGAACACATTGTCGTCAGACCGTCACATCAGCAGCAAAGCTACATCTTGAAGATGCTCAGTAATGTGCCTGGCTATAGCAGTATGTGTCATGTCCAAGGGCAAAGTGTCACAAACCAATACATAGAATTGGAATCACTACACCTAAACACAATTTCCAGCCTTGCTGTGAATTATTTAAAGTAAAAGTTTTGAAGGGACAGAACTTTTAGCTGTACTCAAAGGCTATTATACAGTGCCCTCATTTTGTCTGGAACAGACTTCATCCTTCTCCCTAGTATGTGGTGCAGTGCTGTAGTTTTGATTTAGTATGAGAATAATGTTGATAACGCACTGATGTTTTTGGCTGTTGCAGAGCAGTGTTTACCTTGACCTTAAGTCAAAGTCTTTTTGGTGTCTCATGCTCTGCCAGTGAAGAGCTGCACAAGAAGCTGGGAGGAAGCACAGCCAGAGGCGCTGACCTGAACTGGCCAAAAGGATGTTCCATACCATAGAATCTCATGCCCAGTATATGAACTGGGGAGAGTTAGCCAGAGGGGGGCTGTTTGTGGCTCAGGCTGAGCATCGGTCATCAGATGGTGAGAAATTTTCTGCACATTACTTGAGTTTGTCACTCTCTCCCTCTTCATAAAATTACCACTATTACTACTAGTACTATTATTACTATTATTATTACATTTTGCTTCAATTAATAAATTGCTCTTAGCTCAAACCATGAGGCTTACCTTTTCTTTCTGATTCTTCTCCCCACGAGGATGAGGACAAAGATGTACGGAGACTGAGTGAGCAACTAAGTGGTATTTAGTTGCTGGCTGTGGTTAAACTACAACATAAAGACATATTGCTGGCACCAAGATATACAGAATCAGGGCCTTCTATTTTAGTCCCTAGACCTTGCTTCCTAAAATCGTCTATTCAATTTTGAGTAAAGTTTAAAAATGCATTCACTTGTTAATAAAATTATAAATAAAAGAGGTCATAAAAAACCCAACAAGTACACCCTTTGGCTAAAACTGAGAAGAAATATTTTCTTCTCTGATGACTTTCATCTCTTCGGTTTTTTTATCTGACAATGAGCACTTGGAAGTGAATGTTGTGCATAGCTGCATATGTGCTAGTAAATGACAATCCGTTAGTTAAGCATCAGAGACTTATTAATGTGCAACAATATTTGTTGCAATGAAGTAAAAGGAAATGGTGTTTTGCTGTTTAAAACATACCTTGATGAGATTCAAAAATGTACATGTTGATCAAATACAAGTTCCTGATGTCTGTTTAGAAGAGACACTGAATAGAACCTTCCAACTATTTCTTTTTCATTTTCTTTTCTTTGTGTATAAGACTTAGGTATAAAGCTACTACCATGTGTGCTTTGCGTACTGCATACCAGCTGTCATAATTATTATAACATACTCATGTTTTGATATTTGCCACTGAAGCAGAGTAGCAAACTGTCAGGGCATCTCCTGGGAGCTGAGACCACTGGGGATCTCCTGGGAGTTCCCCATGGGTCAGGGCCTGGCTGTGGGGAGCTGGAGACCACCCCTTCAGCAACACTACTGGGCCAAGCGCTGATGATCCTGGGGGCTGTTGTGGCATCCTGGGTCCTGGAAAATGCTGGGGGGAGCCTGGGGAGGGGAGGAAGACAAGCAGGGCTGAGGGCGCCCTGAGAGCCCCAACACAAATAAAATTTGAGAATTCTTATACTAGCATATAAAAACTTACCAAGGTGACCAACCAACAGTGTCAGGCGTTACCACAGCTTATACCAGCCACCAAATAATAAAGCAGAAAAAAATCACAAAAATTAAACAACTCTAGCATTTACATCATGTTCCAAACAAATTCCTTATTCACCTCATTCTTCTATCATATATCTGAGTCCTTATATGTTTAAGAAGCATTATAACACTTAAACATTTTGCCTGAAATTTATGCTCCCTTTCCTATCTTTAAATCCAAAGTCATGCTGAATTTACAGTGTTACAACTGAGGAAAGAGGTTTGCTTTTCTTGAAAAGCATTTTGTGCCATGGTGTATGAAGAGTACTATTAAAATAAATTACATTTTAGCTCCATAGAGCACTTCCTTCTTATGCGAGTGCTCCCATTAAACTAGTAAGTTTTGGATATTCAGCACTTCTGAGAACTACATCTCTATATATCAACTTCTATATATAGTTTAAAATGCCAACATTCAGCTACTCATATTTGAAGACCCTGGCCCATTTTTAGAGATATGATAGCAACGTTCTAGTTCTGTATTGACAATCACAATGGAGGCTGAAAATATCTGCTAATCTGAAAGATCTAAATGGCTAATGCACTTGCAAAGGGTTGTTCTCCAATAAGTATGACCTCTTAAAAGTTAGATGGTTTCAAAGGTGGCCAATTTTTTCTTTCTCTGATATCTAAAAAGCAAACTGTAAAGAACTAGCTAGCCAGCATCCTTTCACTTTTGTCTTGGGTTTGAAAATTGGAGTGTAGCCTTTTCAATACATTCCTAGGTTGAAACGTAATCTTTCATATCTAAAAATGGTGCATTAGAAGGTCTGGAGGTTGGCAAAGGCAGACAAAATTTCTTCTTTTATTTTAGCATTGCTCTAAGTATAGTGCATATCTGAATGTGTTGCACATAGTTTGAATTTAGTATTGTCAGTAGTGAAAAATGGAAGATATTCTTGTATTATTACTACAAATATTATTCTCATCCCTGGAAAGCCAGAAAATAATGCTAACACTGTCCAGATAGAACTGATCACAGATTTGCTGAGACTGCTGTGAGTTAAGGAACAGCCATCCTAGCAGTCGACCTACCTCAATCTTAGTCATCATCAAAACAAAATCCTGAAGAAAATTTTGCTGCTCTGTCAACACGCATTAGGATTTAAATTTTCAAATCCAAATCTACCCTATAAATCCAAACCACAAAACAAATTTGCATGTTCCTTGCCTCAAGGCAGAAAAGGGTTTTGTGTACATAGTGTTACATAAGTGGTTAGGGTTTGGGTTTCAGTGGGTTTGAAGAATTCACAAAGAAGTATTCACCTGACCAACATTCAGAATTAGTTCTCCATATGTTTATAATATTGATATTTTAAACTCATTGCAAACTTCACATGTTATGTTTCAAATGGAACTATGAAAATCTGTCTACACACTAGAGAAAGATAAAATTTCACTCAGAAAATATCATAAAAAGTACAACACTGAAAATGGAAAAAATAATTCCATTCTTGAGACATTTTATGTTGGAAAGTACATGCTACAATCTTTTATCTTGTTCAGACTGGACACGTCCTCACAAATATTTCCTAGATAATTATTATTAATAATAATAATTAATACTTTCTGATAAATTACACAAATCTGTAATATCCAGTATAAGATACTGTTCAAATATTTTCCATTCTGGAAACACCCCCTATGAAATTCAACATCCAGCCTTCAAAGAATGTCAAAACTCTAAAATTAAATAATGAGTTTAAAAATGCAGAGAATTAGAATATAAGAAAACAGTAAGATATAAATAAAAACATCCATCAAGACAGAGGAAACAGCCTCCAAAATAGTTCTGTGGCAGGCTGGATGTCATCCACAATAGGGAGAAACCTATTTCTGAGTAAATAAGATGCGCAAGTTATCCGTGGTTGAGCCCTAATCCATCTTTGTGCGGAGCCTCGCTATGCGTTATAAAGCAACCGTATCTTAATGACCTCATCTTCCCTTGACCTCCTGACAGAATGTCTTGCCACAAATATCTTCTGTGCTATCACAGGCTTTGAAACAGTTAACAATCCTTTTTGCCTCAAAGTACATCTGCTCTGGGGCAGGAATCAAGCAGATTGCATAGTACACCAATTATAATAACATCCTAAGAACAGTAGATTCAGAAGATCACTGTCAGACTATAGCTTTTGGATTGAGAATATTGGCAGGGGTGAATACTGGCAATTCTTGAAATAAATAGAGGAGTTTGTAGCTAAGAGCTATTGTTTCAGACTCACTGCAAATTTTAACGTATTTTCTCTGAAATCAGAACAAATGAAACACCTGTGCTTTTGCACAAGGAAACAGAAACCAGAGATAAGCTTTGCACTTGCACTACCTCTGCCTTTTCCTCTGTGCCTCATCAGCAATATGCCTGGGTTTAGAAGAACTATTCCTTTTTCCCAACAATTAAATTAGAAACTGCACGATAAAATTGTGCTTTTATAACCTTTAGCCATTCTTTTCTCTGCCTTAGTCTGCTCAGGTGTTTGAATGTGAGTGAGGTGTTTAAATGTGAATGGAGGCCTGGCAAGGCTTGAAATATGAAGCTGGTGCTCGGATCACATACCTATAAAGCTTTTCTCTGTGTTCCTGCTACATCAGAATTTTTTTAAGAAGTTGTCTAACAAAGCTACACGTTCCACATCACTAACAGCAACCTCCTGCAGAGTGGCTGCATCCAGTGGGTGAAGCGATAGAAAGGAAAAGATCTCTCTGAAAAAAAGCATTAATTAGAGGAGTGGTATTAAAGATGATACCTAGCCTCTAAACCTAACTGTAAGTAGAAGCTCTTCACTCAAAACCAAACACATAATAATAGAATTTTCCATTCCATTTGATGCTCAGTCTTTTTGCCTGAACTCACTAAACTTCTATTCAGTTACTGCTCACACTTAATTACACAGCTTCACGTCTCTGGTGTACACATCACATGGTAGACCTGCTGCAGATTTTAATGTCAGTGGAAAGATTATTTGAATTTATAAGCTTCATGAAATAGACAGTTTCATATTTATCAGAAGATTATTAAAACAAAATTGCCAAAACTTGACTTCCTGCTTCCTATCTCTATATGCTATATCTTCTATTTTCAGACTTCTTTGAGTAAAATATTTTTCTTTCCCTTCCTTTTTTTCCTGTAGTGCACATTTGCTAAGCAACTTTTCATAAAAATGACCAAATACAGAGGAATTTTCCTGTATAAAGGAGTTATTTCTTCTAAACTGAATTTGTGTAGTACTTCATTAACTCCCTGTAAATAGGTTATTCACAATATTTTTAAAAAGCTGGTGGAAAATAACCTATTTCCAGTAAAAATGAAAGATCCTATCTCTCGCTTGTAAAAAACAAAAAGCACAATTCCTTCCTCATAAGCACAACTCTCCTCCTTTTTTGAAATTTAATAATGTTCCCCAGATGCTGAGGAAGCAACTACCTGCTAAGTAACACTAGCATTTGTAACAACAAAATAAGCATGAAAAACCATTTAACTTACGGATTATTAATTAAATCTAATAATGGTCTAATAACAATTGAAGTTTTCATCATGAAATTGAAATCAAAAGTTCGGAAGTCCTAGCTCATTCCTGATTCAGCCAGTGATCAGAGACACCAGTGTTTTATTAAAGGTATTATTTTCTCTTAGTATTTACTATTGGAGTGTTATTCATAATTCATAATGAAAATATTTCTAGATCAATAAGCATCACATTCAGAATAGATATATTAAAAAAAATTAACTATCATAAAATAGTCTAAAAATATAGAATTAGACAGTAATATTTGGGATGGAGGCAACTGAAATCTCGCTAATTCATAACTTTTCCAATACAAGTTATTGTAATATTTATTCAAAATATTAAAGAACGGTACATTTGCATCCAATTTTTGCTTACAAAACTCCACAGAGCAGTAGTTTAGTAGAAGAAAAATGCAACTGTCTAACAGTAGTTTATTTAAGAAAAATGCAACTGTCTTTCAGCATAGAATTTAGCTTCAGATTCAGACATCTAAATTCTTGTGGTAATAACATATCTTACACATGTAAACCACTGTCTAAGCTCCCATCATAGTCAATGAACACATGGCCAGCCAGTACAATCAGTGGGGTCTAGGGATCTATTTATCTCTTCTTAAAACAAATACCTTCTGTAAGAGAGCTGAATAGCTTTCTATCTCCATTGACTCTATTGACTATGTGTCCATTGATTGTAACAGGAGCTTGGATACCCAGTCCATGTGTAATCACTTATGCTGTAATCACTTACCTTGTAGATACCTAAATTTAGCAGAATGACTCAGTTACCCAAACACAGGTTCCTGATATCGCAACAGCCATATCCTCTCAGATGCTTCTGGGTAAATAGTTGTGAGCTACAGTATAGTACACAGCAGTATAATGACACTAGAATTTCATGTTCAAGCAGTTTTATGTGCCTGACCCAGAAGGTGAATCCAACTGTGTGTTTTTCTGAGTTGTTAACAAAGTTCTAGTATAGACCAGCTGATGAGCATGAAGGCACCAGGACCTGGAGATGTCCATAGTCTGCCATGGTGACTGGGTAAGGGCCTTGTTGTCCTATGGGATTAAAGCAGTGTGATTATTCATGTGGTACATAATGTGGAGATACACACTCTGGAGAGTGCAGGTGCATGTAATCTCCACCAGTAAACGTCAGTGCTGATCAACCAGTGGTGAGGGATCAAGCTGGGTTTCTCTATAGTGTGTACTCAGAACTGCTTCTGGTTGGACCAGCAGAAATGAACTGCAGCAGCTGCACCCATCTGACCAAGGCAGGAGGAACCGGGAACTCAGAGCACGCTGGAGTCAGCTCTGAGCAGACTGGGAAGCAGAACTCCTCTGGATCTTGAAGTCCAATGGAGTTAGCCGCTCTTTTACATGGAGTAGAGATAATTTTGAATGCTTTTTAAAATTTATCTCTCACCATAAAAGCACAGTGTATGACATGTTGTTTAAGATTCAGTGATAATATTTAACCGCCATTTTTTCATAGCCCTTTGACCTTATGTTTGTATTTTTTATAACCTGGCCTTTTTTCATAACTCTCGTTGTCCATAGTTATACATTTCTTTCCTTGATGTACTGCTAGTATCTGAGAACCACTGCCAAATTCAGTAGGCTAGTAATATGTACATATATAGTCACAGCAGTCTCCAGCAATGACGGCACTGATGTTATCTCCTTCAGTTTTGTGGCCCACCAGTTTATCTATGACCATCATGACAACCTGTCTGCAACACAAAATTTCCTTAAGAAATTCCAAAACAGTACCCAAGAATTAATATCTCCAGTCCTTCACCCTATTTTAAAATTTGACTATTTCTCCAATGTTATGTCCTGTTACTGTTTTCCCTCTGTATCTCTCCATTTCCTATATACCTTATTGCAGTAGTTAGGAGCCATCTGTGTTACAAAAATTGCTGTATCATATATAAGCACAGTGGAAAAGAGGCATCTCAGAATGAATAAATGAAAAATAGGTATTGTTGCTTCCCAAGGAATATAATGCCTTCAGCAGAATGTGCTTTTTGATATTTAACATAGACCGCTAAATGTAAGTAGGTCAGCTTCTGTGTATACAAGATTTTTCTGCTAATTCCTGTGCATATACTAACAGCTTAAAGATCCTAAGTCTCTCCTATGTTTTTACTGTACATTGCTGTTCCTTTTGGTGATAAAATCCATGAAACTATACTCCTGGTGAGCTTGGGGAAAGCAAATTTTTGTTTCAACTGTCTAATTTTCTAGCAGTAGCAGGGAGCTGGATCTTTCAATCAGAATTTGCACACAGCAGCAGATTTATCTATTAGCAGTCATTACTCATTAGATCCCACATTCTTCACCTTACCTTATTTTATGAAGAACTGACTAAATAAGCCATCAACAGCTCCTTCACCAACATGAATATAATAAAAAAAAATGCTGAATGACATTTCTCGCTTTTTGGAATACCTTTATTTTTTAATAATGCTACAGTGAGGCTAGTTAGGTGTTTCAGACTAAATACCAAACACTACCAAAGGAACAAAGCAAAACTACACCCAACAAAAAAAGCCCCAAACCTAAATAAACCAGAATTGAGCAAGTGCATAATAACCAGCAAGGCATTACTCAATTATTTGACTGAATTAATGCATTTAGCAGTAGAAGCTGTGTTCTTTACCTCTTTAAAATGTTTAGCTGTCTTTTAAGTGTCACCTTACTTTTGAATTCCTGCACCATCCTAGTTTTGAATTTGTAGAGATTTACAGCATTAACTGCTTTTCCCAATAAGTCTTTGATATATATTCAAATTCTCCACTTCAGTTTAACCTACTTTCCTTTACTGAGGAAGACTGCCTATTTTCTCCTGACCAGTGCTAGTGTAATATTCGTGTAACTCCAGTGATTTCCATTGGGTTACCTGGGTCCTGTACTGATACTGTAGATGAGAAAGGAAATAATAGAGAAAATGAGATTAATACAATAAATCTTTAGTATAAAATTTATTCATTTTTTTATTCCAGAGACAAAAAAATTGTAAGATTTATGAGATATGGATTTATATAAGCATCAAAGTCACCCAATTATCTATATCTGAAGGAAAGATAGAAACAAGACAAGCTCTGTGTCAGGTACAAGTGTCATACTGTATTCTAAGGATTTGAATGTGTGGGAGTATAAGCCAGTAGACCAAATTAAATGAGAGAAAATACAATGCAACAAAATTGCAAAGTTCTTTCTAAATTAACTGAAATTTAAAATAATTCAAGATTTTTTTCTGTATAAATTTACAAAACCAAGTTATTCTAATGTTATAGAAATTACTGCTCATACACCCAATTTATGAATCCAACATTACTTCCTTTTTATATCTAGAAATTCCTTTTTTCTCTTGTCATTTTTGAACAAAAAATGGGGACAAGGACTGCAGGGCTTTATATCATATTGGATTCAATTTTAAAGTTTCATCAAAACCAGGGATTCTAAAATCCATAGTCTTCTGTGCCATGAGTATTGTTTCATCACATAGTCATAATATATTACCTCTTTTCCCAGCAATTTTTCAAGGTACTTACCATCAGAATAAGTATTGTGTTCCTGGGATCCTAAAAGCACAAAGAACAGATTTGCCCTAATTTAGGATCCTCTTGCCATCTGCTAATCTGTTAGAATTTGGACTGATCAGTGAAATGATTCCAACAGAGTATTTCAGTATATTTTCTTCTTCTTTCGTAAAATAAACTGTCTACTTGCCCCTTTATATCTCTTGACTCACTTGATCTTATTAATTTTCATTGGATTGAGCAAATCAAAAGTAAATACTCAAGCAGGAAGGATCAGAGTAATCCACCTTTTTTATGAGAAAAGGACTTAGAAGAGTGGAAGGAAAATGAAAATAAAAGAATCCTTACAGAGAGTATGAGAGGTATTGGACAGACGGGTTCTTAGCAGCCAGTCAAAAGAGAGAGGCAACTCCTAGAAGGAATATAAGGGGGCAGAAATTTATTTATTACCAAACACAGTTCTGAGGTAGTAACCTCATCCATTTCTCTACAGATGGCTAGGAGCCCAAAGCTGAGCTCCCTGGAAGTAACAGCCTGTGCTGAGACTACATGAAGGTTGCACCAAGTGTCTCACCTATCAGCACTGTTTTCTTATAAAAAGGCACACTGACAAAAGCAGAAAAAAACCCTTAGAATTCAGTTCATACTCTAATACCATGGCTCCAACACGGACTGATTAGCCCAGCTTTGTAGCCTCTCAGCTCTGAATTAAATTACCTGGAGTAGGAGTGTGTCCTATGGAAATGTCTCGACACAGTTTCTGCGGTCTAAAGTTCTTCCCATGCTTTCATGGCCCGTTCATGAATGGTCACTGGACTAAATGGACCTTTGATCTGGACTAGTAGAGACATTCTTAAGTTCTTATATAGTTTGGCCCAGAGACTAATTAGTCATGGCAAATGGCATGATCTCACATAATTGTCTGAGACTGCTGCTACTCAAACCATCCCAAAACTGCCACCTGATACCTTCCTTCTTTGCTTAGTAGAGAACAAGCCTGGGAGACTGTCAAGGAAGGAAAGGGGATTGAAATTGAAAGTGTGATGAATGTTTAATCTGATTGGTTTGTTTAGAGATTCTGTATATGCATTGCACTTCACCCTTGTGGAAAGGATGTAATTAAACAGCAAAGAGAAAAGCTGCTTGTCCCAATCCTTGCTGCTGCATTCTGGTTTAAGCAGATATTAATTTAAATGTAGTCAAGCAATGGTTTAACCCCAGACACCAACTAAGTATCACACAGTATCTCGCTCACTCCCCCCTTTCTCCTCAGCGAGATGGGGAAGATAATCAGAAGAAAGGAAAAATCTTCATAGGCTGAAATAAGAACAGTTTAAAAATTGAAACACACTTATAATTTAAAGTTCATGGTATTGAATATAAAAAAGACTGAGTCAGATCAATGGGCATGGGCAATAACAGGTAGAGGGCATATTTGTAAAGTAATCTTTTATTTTAATTGTCTCATGAGATCGTGGATTTGTCTTTTAAGAAATCACTATTTTAATTTCTGCTCTAATAATACATACCTTAGGAGATATAAAATCTGTTTCTTGATTTTTATTTGCATGTTTCAAGAAAATTTGTGGACAATTCAGTCCTAAAGCTCTTACCAACCCCAGCGTCTCATACCAGAAAGATACAATAAATTTGTCTTAAATCCATACCCTGACTCTGTTGTTGTACAGTTGTTTAAAATCTTAAATGTGCCAATGCTGGGACATATTGTTAAGACATCCAGGAAGCTTGGTTAGGAGAAAAAAAAGAATGGTAACAAGCAAAACGTCTGAAGTATGACTGCTCAAGTGGATACATCGATGTTGTGGGTTAGCTCAGCCCCAGGGGGTACCTCAGCTCCTCATAACCACTTGCTCAATTTCCCAGAGAGAATTGGAAGGGTAAAAGTGACAGAACTCAAGGGTTAACATTAAGATGTTTGATATAAAAAAGAAGAAGCAGTGCACACAAGCAAAACAAAACAGGGAATTCATTCACCATTTCCCACAGGCAGGCAGGAGTTCCAGCCATTTCTGGGAAAGGAGGTATTCATTATGCCCTAGCCCCAAACAACTCTTATTCCCCCTTCTTTCCTCAGCTTTTAATGCTGGGCATGATGCCATATGGCATGTGATATCCCTCTGGTCAGCAGGGGTCAGCAGCCCTGGCTGTGTTCCTCCCCAGCTCCTTGTGCCCCCCCCCACCTCCTCACTGGCTGGGCAGTGGGAGAAACAGAGGAGGCAATGGTTAAAACATGAGTGTGTTATCAGCACTCTTTTGGTCACAAATCCAAAATGCAGCACCATACGAGCTACTATGAAGAAAATTAACTGTGTTCCAGTCAGAAGGAGTACAATCAAGTACTGAGGCACACATCAGTCTAGAATAAGGGAAAGTGTATTTATCTGTGAACTCCACTTAGTCTCCCCAAGAATATATTCCCATCTCCCCTGATAAAATTAGGTAAGCTGTAAGATTTTTATTTTTTTATTTCAACAGCACATATACAGCCCAGAAAAAACCCAAGCCCTGATCAGCAAGGCAAAGGTCTACCTCATGAAAGATACCACAGAGCCAGTAGAGAGCCAATGTAGATACCACAGAGCCAGTAGAGAGCCAATGTGCAAAGTCCTCGGGGAGCGTTGCCGTCACAGCTCTCACTTTACTTTGAATACCTCTGTGGCCTTCACGCTTCTGTAGAGTTTCAGATTTCTCTGTGCCCTGACCCAGCCCAAGCTGAGACCTCTCTCATGAGATATTGCCAAAGACCCAGGTGGAAAGATTGCATGTAAGAAAGGTGACATAACAGCCCTCTGGAAACATCTCTGGGCTTAGACTTCTATTTTTCAGTGCCCTGAGTTCACTGACAGGTCTTAATTATTCTGAGCAACTTCATTTGGATCCCCTACCACAGCAGCCTCTACGCATTGGCCAGGGAGCTGCACAGAAGAGCAGACCTGAAGATTGCCTAAGCTGAATTATATGTATGTACCTCTGTGTGCCTCCATTATTTTTAGCTATATATAAACTATAACACTCAACAAATAAAACCAGTATCCTAATTTCTTGGTGCTACCAGACAGAAAGCTACTTAAATGTATTATAAACCTATTCTTAACTTCACTTAATGACAACACTAAATCTCAAAACCTAGAAGAGATGGTCCTGAACCTTTGTGACATTTCAGAGCGACTTTTTGAAGACTTTCTTTTTTTCATTTTAAGAGGAAAAAGGAAGAGATTGAATAGAAAAGGAAGGAATAGCAAAGGAAGAATGGTTATATAGTCCTTTAAATTTGCTAATACAAGTAATGTTGCCGTGGTAGTCTTTTTTATTTGTAGAGAGACTGCTGTGAAAACTTAAGTGGTAATCAAAGTGCAATTTTTTTTGGTTGACAATTTTCTTTTTTTTATTATTTCTCTTTTTCGTATTGGAAACAAAACTTTGCTTCGCTGCTTAACTTTATTGCAAAACCTCTAATTATTGTTTTGAGACCACACAGAGCATGTTTCAAGAACTTTTTTGCAGGGAATTGGCTACCCAGGTGGAAAACTAGCCAGGAAACCAGGCAATTGGAGCAGTCTGCCAGGTGGGAAGCAGGGTAACTGGGCAGCCATGACAACCATGAAGTCCAGTGAGATGGGCAGGCTGCCCTTTCACCAACCATGATGCCAACTGGCGTGAAAGAGGTAGAAGAACCTCTCTGCCTGCCTGGTTTCCATAAAAAAATGCAGAAGAACCCACTTGTTTCCAAGGAAAACATATTTTTTGTGGAACCAGAATCCTCAGATGTGAAATTATTTTGAAATTTGTTCAGCCTGGAGCCAAGGCAGGGACAGAGAAAGTGTGGGGGCTTCCTGGGTCCCTCCAGGAAGATCAGCACAACAGGACACAGGGCTAAGCAGAGGAACATCTATAATGTAGCCCAAGCCAGAAGTGGTTGTCCTCTCTAGGGCTTACACAAAGCTCACAGAAAGAAAGCGGACAGAGAATGCATGAGTGGGGTTTCCAGGTAAGGCTGGAAATAGCAGTTAAAGCCAGTAAATGCACTCACAGTCATCATATCTAGATAAAGGTAAATTGTCATTTGTAAAATCACATATGAATTCCAGAATGGGGTGATTTGTTTGAATATTTTTATCATCTGTATCTATGATGCATCAAATGTCAAAGTCAAATAGGAAAAGAAAGGATTCAAAAAGCTAAAACATAATGTGGAGTTTGGTAAACCCGATAGCAATAAATATATTATCTCTGCAACTAAAAGCGCAGAGTGCACTGTTTGTGTACAATCCATATTTTCCATCCAGAAAACGTTACATAATGGTGTACGTTTCAGACTATAAACTGTAAAATTGAATTTTAAAATCTTTGAAAAAAAAGTCTGCCTTTGAAGACAACTCGGTGCTGTAGCATATCTTTCTAACAATGAACTAGTCTCTCTAAGAGAGTACTTACTTATATGCATAATATTAAGCTGCTAAAGATGATGAGTGTGCTTAGGGCATTTTGTTGACTTCAGTTATTCTAAATACCATTAAGAATATGGACTACATTTCCAAGTATTATAAACTGTCATGAAGAAGTATTATGAGTCACCTAACTTAACAATTCCAATGCAAACTAACTTCTTACTGAAGTCAGCAGGGTATAAATGAATGCTTACATTGACTTAACTTTACCTCCATCTGTTTCACTGAACAAGAACTAATATAAATGTGTGCTTGAAACTAGGTGTTTCACTGAATCAAAGCCTGGAAAGTTCCTTTGACTTCAGTGTGAATAACTGGGATTTTGATTTGCAGTGAAATTTGCTTCACAAAAAATAGTTGTAAGCACCTTATTACATAGATGCATCAGGATTCTTTTTCCTGTTTCTCCTTCTGCCCTCCTTTTTTTTTTCCAAATGAAGTTTAACTTTACTTTTTCAGATCTTTAGCCTGTTCTCATTTAAATCTGTTATCTATCTTGTGGAAGAAATAATGTGGAAGCTTTACAATGTGGAAAAAATGTGGAAGCAAACTTCACCTTTGCAAGACTAGATTGGAATGTACTGCACTTCTTTCAGCTAGGTATTATTATTGATACCAGAGTAGAAAATGAAGAATACAGAAAGCCAATCTTAAAGGAGAAGATAGCCTCAGCATTCTCATGCAATTCAAGGAGTCGCACACACATCACTTAAGACTTTAACTGCCGGTACTGGAGTCCCTTCCAGTGAGGTAGTGGGTGCCCGCTCTGACTCCATGCTCACACACACACACACACTCAGGTGTGCTTCCACTTGATTCAGGCTCAATGCTAGGTTTCCTGCAGCAGAATCTCAGGTGTCAGATTTAAAAAAAAAAACAAATTAATAATGTGGTACAGCAGTAGGTCATCTCAAGCTGGGTGTCTCCAGAGAGGGACTGAGAACAAAGAAATCCCTGGGTAAATATACCCTTGCAGTTTGTCAACCCTTTCTTCAAGGGCTCTTCATACACCTTCTGCTGTCATTTGTAGCCTCCTTAACTCTGGTTTGCACTTCTTCTGCACCTGCTCCACAGCACAACATGAGAAACTAAAGAAGCAATAAATATTGCTTAGCAACAATTAAAACATAAATGTTATCAGCATTCTTCTCATACTAAAGACAAAACACAGCACTGTACCAGTTACTAGGAAAAATGCTAAGAAAATTTACTCTATTGCAGCTGAAAGCATATCTAGGTGAAAGTCCCCAGCTTATGGCCTAAGGCTTCAACAAATGTAGCTGCTCATACTAAGCAAGTAAAGCTAAGCAATCAGTATGCTAAATCACATAATACTTTAACAGTAAGTGACTCATTCTGTTTAAACCTTATTTATTTAGGCCAAACAACTAATACCTCTCAACAGGCAAAGCACTGGGAAATAGAGTTTTATTTAATAAGGATTTTTAAACTGGCTATGTATATGTTTTCCATAATGATTAAGAAGTAGAAATAACTGTCTGTAAACGTCTGACTAGTGGAGTTCCCTCCACCGTAATTATTTAGAGAATACAGCGCTTTTTATTTAATTGTATTTTTTATCTGTGTCTTAAAGAACTTAGTGCCTGATTTACAGGGTTATGGAGGAACCTATAAATCCATTTAAGTAAGTTCCTGAGGCAATTTCCACATATACCTATCTGGTTGATACCTCCTGAAATCCCACTAACTGTCTATCTGAATCTCTTAGCATCTAAATACTGAGAAAAAAAAAATCTCGCTGCTCCAGATATGGGTAATCCTACAGTAATTTCCACTCTAAGCAGTGTGATAAGTGATGGACTTGCCACGTCAGGTGGCAGGGTGGGATTCCTACAGCTGTTAAGTTGGCTGCAGTTAAACATCAGTCCCATGAATGACACTCC
Organism: Pseudotriccus pelzelni; assembly: GCA_035584735.1. Taxonomy (NCBI): domain Eukaryota; kingdom Metazoa; phylum Chordata; class Aves; order Passeriformes; family Tyrannidae; genus Pseudotriccus; species Pseudotriccus pelzelni. The sequence goes on along the minus strand of JAWMRA010000001.1, from coordinate 103,624,094 downwards.
TACAGATGGCCTTCATACTGTCCCAGTTCTGCTTCCTGGAAATCATCTCACTTCAGTGCTTGGTTAAACAGAATTACCACTCTATTGGGTGTAGGTGGCAAAGGCTTTTGCAGAAGGGGGTCTGCTCTGTGAGAAGAGGGGGAGGGACTGCCAGTTCCCATTGGCTGCAATGGGCCCACCACAGGACAGTTTTCCCATTTCTCTGAAAAAACATATTTAAGAAAGGGCATAAAATGCTGGACCGGTGGAGGGAGAGGGGGAAAAAAAAAAGAGTGAGAAACTGCAGTGTGAACACCAAAGTCAGAGAAGAAGGAGGAGGAGGTGCTCCAGGAACTGGAGCTAGTATTTCCCTGCAGCCTGTGAAGAGGACCATGATGAAGCAGGTATTTCCCTGCAGCCCATGAAGGGACTCCACTCTCATACAGATGGATATTTCCTGAAGGAACTGCAGTGTGGGTAGAGCCCATGTGGGAAGAGATTTTTTTTTCCTGAAGGACTTCAGCTGGTGGGAGAAACCACACTGGAAATGGGGAAAGTGTGAGAGGGAAGGAGTGTCAGAGAGAAAATGTTATGTGTTAACTCACCCCCACACACATTCCCTGTGCTGTTCAGGGGCAGGGCAGAGGAGTCTGGAGTGAAGAACAGAAGCCAAGTTTTAAAACATTGTTTTAATGTTTGTCTTCATTTCTCATAACTCAAATCCATTTTAATTGGCAATAAATTGTTTTTTGGCGCACAATGTAACTGCTAAGCAATCTTCCTGTTTTTGTCCCCTTGTTCCACTGAGGAGGGGGAGTGAGTGTGCAGCTGGGTAGATGTTTGGCCCTTCACCAGTACTAATCCACCATAACCAGGAAAATCACATTTATTTAATGACTTCTCTCTAGGAGAAGGAAAAAGGCTCCTACAGAGACTTGGGGACATATTTTGTATCCTCTTTATTTTCTATGTTTGCAAATAGTGACTTTGGATTTTAGTGTTGCAAAATTAAATACATCTTTCTACTTTTCAAGAAAGACCAAACCTTTGCACAGTACATCACTTGAACTCCTACCTACAACATTTCCCCAAAAAATTCGCTTTCTATGAGTCTGATATAAGGTCCATTCACATTCCATTTGGTAGGCCCTGAATAAAACTCCAAATTCCAGAACAGTTTTAAGAAAATGCAATTTCCAAATTTTCACTAGTAATGGAGAATTTATAGAAACAACTTAATAGTGAATATAACTTTATATGAAAGATAATGCTGTATAGGAAATCAGTAACTTTTTCTGTATCTTTAGTTAATGTTTTGTAAACAAAAAAAATCTGAGTTTCTATCAATGAGAATGAATTATCATTTTATGGGACTTGAACTTCTTGATTGCTCAGTGGATTTCCAAAACTCTGAAAACCCCTGGTTTCCATCAAAACTAGAGAGGTTTCCACTGCCACTGGAAGTCTGTCCACATGAAAGATGTTACTTATTTGTGACTTGATATTTTTTCTGCAATATTTTATTTTTATGAATAGGGTGAATAACAAAGCCTATACAAAAAGCAGAAGGGTAGGGTGGTTTTTCATTTGTGTACAAAGCTATAAAAAAAAGAGAGGAAATGTTAGTTATCTCCTAGTCTTTTCAATCTTATCTGATACACTGCCTCAGATACTGTAGTTTTAAGATACAGTGAGAAAGAGTAAAGAAATTAAACAATCCAAAGAGAAAGAGGCACTGTTCTATTTAATGTGCAAATAGTGATGCATCATAGAGTGCAACAGGCATTTAAAAAACATTAATAAAGCTGATATAAATAAGTGGTTAGTTTAATAAGTGTAAAGGTTAAATAATCCATATATAAAGCAACTTGACTGAATTCATGCCACAGGGAGATCTTATTTCTCTGCTTTTTTTGGCAATTTTTGTAATAGCTGCTTTTTCTAGGTTTCCAGAGTTTTTTCATTATGAATATTCATAGTTCTCCACAAATGCGTGCAAATACTTTAGGAATACATTGTAATGATTTATCCTTAATATCTACCCTAAGATTACATTAAGGGGAAAATAGTACCTCACCAACCTGTTTGTCCTCCCTGTTGAGATGACTGGTCTGTGAAAGAGGAGAAAGCAGTGGATGTTGTTTCATCAAGGCCTTTGACATGCTCCCCCAGAGTAACCTCATACTTAAATTGGTCAAATGGGAACTCAGTAAATGGACAACTAAGTGAGGTGAGTAAAAAATTGGCTTTCCCATTGGAATCACAGGGTAATATTAGCATTACAAATTCCAACTGGCAGCTGGTTATTGGTGATATCTCTCGGAAATCAAAACTGTGATTTTTTAAAGTCTGGACAATAGGATCATACAGATATGCAGGGCAGAGGTTGATCTGCTAGAGGATAAGGCTGATAGTAAGAGGGACATGACAAATGGGACTGGACAAATCGACTGATGGAAGCACCAAGTAGTTCAGAAGAGGTAAATGCAAAGTTATGCACTGGGGAGGAATAACTCCACGTACCAGTACCTACTGCAGACTGGCTGACTGAAAGGAAGGACATGAGTCTTTTTCCACAGGATGGGCAGACTGTGAAACAGGGACATGTTTTACTCAAATATAGACTGCAGTCACAGAATCATAGAATATCCTGAAGTGGAAGGGAACCACAAGGCTTACTGAGTCCAAGCCCTGGCCCTGCACAGGAGAGCCCCAGAATCCCACCATGTGCCTGAGGCTGTCATGCAAACACTTCTTAAACTCTGTCAGGCTTGGTGCTGTGATCATTTCACTGGGGATCCTGTTCCACTGCCCAACCACTCTTGGGATGAAGAATCTCCTCCAACTGGAAGTTTTTGATGATTGGAGGAGTAGAGCAGGGTAGGACTCTTCTCAGAAAGGTGCAGTGAAATGATGAGAGGGAGCAGACGTGGGATATTCCCAATTCAAAAGTAGGTAAAATGGTTTTGAGAGAGGCCTCCAAACTTTGAGGTAATCAAAAGGCTTGAGAAACTTGCTCAGATTGGACCTGTTTTGAAGAGTGGGTCAGACTCAACCTCTGGAGGACCTTTCCAGCCTGAGTTACTCTGTGCCTCTGTATCTAGACACTTAGGAGCCCAACTGGCTGTTCAGAAGTCTGATCTGTGAGTGCCTAAATTACTGAATCTATTTTTTCACTGCTACAATTAAGATCTGCGTTATTTCTACCTGAAGTAGAAACTGCTACAATTTTCACTGCTACAATGAAGATCTGTATTATTTCTACCTGAAGTCAAGGGCAACTAGTTAATTCAACATACAATACCAGGACTGAAAGTCTACAATACAAGAACTTAGACATATAAAGTGTACAAAACAAACACAAAATAAATTTTACTAGTGTTGCATATAGGACTTTACTTCGTATAAGAATTCCGAAGCAGTAAAAAATCAGGTTGTAGAGTACACTTTTAACTCCTCATTTCTTTTGGACAGGAAAAAGCCACTGGATCAGAAAAAAGGCCTTTGGAATTTATTTGATATGCATCTGAGACTTCCACGCAGTTACATGTACATTCATGTAGTCACAATACAACATACATACCATTCTAGGATTCTATGATTTTTGGATAAAAGGAACTGTAATTTGTGTCTTCTTCATAACAGTATTTGAGAATTAATTTACAAATGCTTAGAAGGAAAAGTCTGTTGTGGTTCAAAGTTCTGTTGTTATGCTCAAAGGTGTTTGCATACCTCTTAGTTTTGAAAGCAATCCAACAGTACTGCTGGAAGTCATTCATCCCAGGAGTGCACAAGACGACTTCAGAACATCTGTGTGAATAAGAAGGGTTTCTACTGCAACTGATTTGAAAAATTTCTCATATTGCCAAGAATCCAAATGGGTCCCAAGCTAATCACTATGACTACGTATGCATGTCTCCAGAAATTAAAATACAGGAGGCTGGTTTGTGTTGGACTCTCCTGCATAGTCAGGCCCCACTCAGCAGTAACTCAGAGCAAAAAACTTGGGAGTGCTCCTGGGCCTAATGTTTACAGACTTGAATTGTGAAATAGCATCGGTCTGACAGCTGCATCAATAAAATAGCAACTCAATTGCATATGTACAGAATGTAATTTCAAAGTGCTTGATAAGCCAGTCAAATAATTAAAAAATAAAACTTTCTAGGCATCTGTCACCAATAAGTATCATTTTCACAATCGAGTATTTTCATGCTGCCTCCTGGTGCCAGCACTATTTGAAAAGAGAATTTTGCTGCAGCAATAAACTTTACTTCATGTAAAGCAAAGTATTGTTGCAAAGTATTGCTGAAGAAAACAGGATTCTTACACTGATTTCAGTGAGCTGTAATGTGCCTCTTGTTAAATAATGACTGGCAATTTCTAAAGTCGTCAGAAAATAATTTTCATGTAGATGGTACCAAGTATGAAATATGGCTGCCTTATTCAGGTATTTGTTTGTTTGAAAGAAAGAGAAATTTAGAAACATGCCTTTTGTTGTTCTTGTTTAAATCCTACAGTCTCCTGACTAAAAAAAAAAAACAACTAATGCAAGTTCCTATTCCTGGAGGTCCTGCCAGTATATGTATTTCATCTTAATACTTTCTACTGAATCACACTCCCTTTAGTTATGAAGTACTTGGATATATGCTCCAATAGAACAGAAGGCAAAGAATATTGACAATTAGTCAGTGGTAGAATAAACAGAACAGGGAAATCTTGTTCCTAAGATACAGTTCAGGACTGGGATAACTGGGCTGGGGGAAAAGCTTTACAAGATTTCATTGTACTGGAGGAGGTGAGGGCTGAAGGATTTAGGACAAACCATTTAATTAATCTTCCTTTATAAGAAAAAGATCAAAGAAGAAAGATAAAGATGGAATTATGGTCTTTTTCAGGCCCCACAATCTGAACACAGGTGGGTTTTTTCAACATTTATGAAATTCTGTCCTAGATGAGGGAATGTGAGTGACCTCCAAGCAGCCAACAGCTAAGCAGCAGTAGGACTAACATTTCATAAGAGCACTCAGAATGCTCTATCTCAGTGCAGAAACCGGACTGTAATTCAAGAGGAGTGATTCACAGACTGCCAGCATAATCACCAGTCTGTTCATGAGTATCACAGAGGCAGTGAAGGTTTAAACTATGTGGACAGATGAAAACAGCTGGCACCTTTACGACAGGTGAGACTGATGCAGCCTAGTTGCTGATACAGTCTACCAACTTCTCCTCATCTTTGTTGCTGCCTCCTTTTGATATTGACACAGACATTCTTCCTTTGGACTGCAGCTGCCAACACAGTGCCCAGCTCCTCTTGCATCCCAGGTGGGAGAGGGGAAGGAAGAGGAGAGTTGCTTCTGCTCCACTGGCTGTCCAGAGAACCACAAAGGCTGTTGGGAAGTTGAGAGCTGGACTGAGAGGCTCATGCTGAAAGGAAATGCCAGAGAAAGGAAAGTTTGGTGATAGAGCATACACACACATCAAAAAACCCACAAAACCTGTCTTTGACCATTTCTAGAGGCAAACAAGGAGAAACAACGATCTGCATATACACTGTTAATGGTGCACTCTTTTCTCTCAACAGCTCTGGTATTTTTCCAGCTACAGTGGTAGTCAGATACATAGAAATCAAAACACCTGCTATTTTTTAGACCAGAGGACTCAGACTAACACATTTTTTCTCACACAGAAGTGTTTATGTTGTCATGTGTATCAAATAATTTAGATCTTCTTTGCATATTGGGCTGTTGTACTCTTTGCTCTTCTTGTAGAAACACTGTCATCCTTTTACCTCCTATGAAGTATTGTGATTCAATTGTTTTTCTTCTGAGTGAGAATGCCTATAAGCAGGTCTCTACAGCCTTCAGATTTACTAAGACAGTTTATTATTTATAGCTGTATTTTCTCCAGGAAGACTTTATGATCAGACATTTTTGCATGGACAAAAAGTTAATTTCTACTGTCAATAATACTGCTATACCACACACAGGCTATGAAGACGCAGTTTAAATAATTTCTGGTTTGAATTTCAACATGCAAATAGAAAATGAATGCATTATTAAATTAAACTGTGTTTTCTTTCACAGATCCATATTTTCTCTTTTTATATCTATTTTATGAGAATTATTGATATTAGGCCTTTGCTTTTAAATTACTGAGGTAACCAGTTATACCTGTATATCATTTTTGGTTTTGTTCATCATCATCTTCATAGTGCAAAGGAAAAGTTTTGAAAACTTTGAAATTTGATTCTGCAACATTTCTGCTCCAAACATATCAGCCTTATCTCAGGCAACTCCCTTCTATAATAACAATTTATAATGTGTTTAAGACATCTTTTCTCTTCTCCAATATTTTGCTGTTGTTTACTCTATTATTTCATCAAATCAGATTGTAGAAACGTTTTTTTTAATCTGATTTTAATTTCATTTCACAAATACAATTTGATAGTTTTAAAAGATGGAGAAAAAGGAAGAGGGAAAAAAGAAAGCAGTAATTAAACAATTCCTCAGTAATTATGATTATATACTTCAGTGTTACCCACAGAGGCGGTTGGATTATTATTTTCTGCTTTGTTTTGTTCCACAAATCTAAATAAACCTTAGAAATTTACCTGCAACTTTTTCTGAGGGAAATCTGTCTTTTTTGCTCTTCATAGATGCTGACACAGTAGGTTTGATGTTTAATGAAGAGGTATTTTTAGCCATCTAGGAAGGAGAAAAAAAAAGATAAGTCATCAAGATATAGGCAAGTTGTAGGTTATTAAACCTCGGGGAATCAGATAATGTACCAAACTGCACAGAACTATTTGATAGGGAGTCATGGTTTTCAGTGACACTGTCTCATACCTGCCAAGTTTGGAGTGAATGGTGAGGAGGACAGAGGATGTAAGAGATGGTAGCACTGTTCTGGGGAGAGTGTGGTGGTGGTGTGGATGTTTCCAAAAGTGAAGGAGTTTTCCCATCAAAGTCTGGGCAGTGCACTGAACTCTATGCCCCTGTGGGGAGCTCAGCAGACTAACAAAGGGAATGAAATGAATCCTTTGTAAGTACTTAGTGTGGAAAGATCATTTAAAACCACATATAGTAAGAATAGGATAAGGAAATACTGAAACAATTAAAGGATCATTGGACCTATTTTTTTTTTCTTCTAAATACAGACATCAACTGGAGAAAATCAGAACTTCTTTACAGCGTCTCTTCTAGCAATGCATATTATTATGAGGAAGACAGCTCTATGATGCTTGCAGGTTCTGTAGCACTTTCTGTGGAATTTTTTCCCTCTTGGTGCAGGTAGAGCTTGAATTTGAAACTGCTTTTGATAAAATGAAATTTAATGAACACTAGATAAGTGCAACAACAGAAAGGTGTGTTTTTTAAGAGTCTGGAAAAAATAAGCCTTAAGTAAGTAGACGTGATAGTTCTGTTTCTAGTTCTGCAAGGCGCTTAGAAGGGAACCCTGTATTAGGTGAGATCTCCTTTAAGGGTGACAGTTCCATAGTTATTGCAGAAAACTATACTCATGAAAGAACACATAAAGATCTTGTAAATCAAGAAGAGAGATGGAAATGCTTTGTACTGGCTTTAAATGTAAATAAACAGCGAGAAAGCTATCAAGACATGTTGCTTACATAAAAAGCACAGGCCAAATCAAATAGATAATTATGTATTGCTGGCACAAACAGTTTAGACCCCCATACTGGTATGTTTAAGATAATCTGGAAAAGGGGACTTTATTCTTTATTTTTATTTGTACTCCATTAGAAAGTACCTTCTGGAAGATCTTTTAGGTTTCTAGCTTATTGTTATTGGATATGTTTTGCTAGCCATGATATAATCAACATAATAATTAACATGTAAAATTGAACTTAATTTATTCAGGATGTCATTAAATAGTTGCAAGTGAAAAGTTTTACACGTTATCTTCTTTCCCAATCCAACATTTCAGTTAAAAATTAAGTTCTAAAGGTAGAGTGCACAGAAGTACCTTCTGTGAAAATGCAGAATGATTCCAGATAGGTATAGTTATTTGTGAATATTTTGTTCAGTAGAAAAAATTAGTGAAAAAAAGTCTTCAAAGGAATATTTCTATAGCAAAATATTAATGCCAAATACTGGATACCCGCAAAACCATTGAAGATAAAATAACAACAAAATAATAACAATATAATAGGGATCTGGTGATCACTGACACTTCCCACAGCTGGGACAAATGACCCCAACCGACCAAAGAGATATTACATACAGTACAATATCATGCTCACTATATAAAGTGGGGGGGAAGAAGGAGGAAGGGGAGGACGCACATTTGGAGTGTTGGAATTTCTCTTCTCCAGTAACCATTACGTGTGATGGGGCCCTGCTCTCCTGGGAATGGCTGAACACCTGTCTTCCCATGGGAAGCAGTGAATTAATTCCTTGTTTTGCTTGCTTGTGAGAGAAGCTTTTGCTTTCCCTATAAAACTGTTTTTATCTCAACCCATGAGTTTTCTGGCTTTACCCTTCCAATTCTCCCCCCTGATCCCCCTGATGGGGAAGAGGGCAAGTGTCTGTGTGGTGGTGCTTGGTTGCTGATTGTGGTTAAACCACTGCAGACCTTTAAAGGTCTTCTATTCCAACCTCCCCTGCAACAAATGGGGTCATTGTCCACTAGACCAGGCTTCTCAGAGCCCCCTCCAGCCTAACCTGGAACATTTCCAGGGGCAGGGCATCTACCACCTGTCCAGGCAATCTCTTTCAGTGTTTTGCCTTTCTCATTGTAAAAAATCTTCTTCCTTGTATTTAATCTAAACCTATCATCTTTCGGTATAAAACCATTACCCTTGCCCTACCACAACAGACCCTGCTAAGATGTCTATCCTCATGTTTCTTGTAGGCTCCCTTTACATACTGGAAGGCTGCAATAAGGTCTTCCCTGAAGCTTTCTCCTCTCCAGGCTAAGCAGCCCCAACACTCTCAGCCTTTCATTGCTTGTAAGTATTTGGAGTTTCACTCTATATATGTAGTTTGTAAGAGTATGTCATATATAAACAATATAAAATACTAATGGTGGACCTGTTAAGGTGATTGGACAGTAGGAAATCCATCTGGTTCTCTCCTTCTAAAGATTTCTTCTTGCCACATGTTTTTGTTTGCTTTTACTTTAGTAGGATCCAGGTCTATTTGATTCCTACTAAAACCCGGTAGCAAAAATACCACCCTGCCTCTACCTCAGGAGTAAAATATGCTGAGCAAATTAATGGCTTATTTTGGGATTGTGACTATCTAAGCCATAAATTCTGGTTACTTCATGAAAACAATGTGTTTTGAATATATAAAGACTTGTATAGCACAAGCCTAATAATTGACAGTGATTTCTTTATAATGTTTGCTAATAAAGCTTTAAAAGGTTCATAATAAATGTAAAGGACAAGGCAAATTTAATTTTTCCTACTTCATTTTCATCATCTTTTAGAGGAAAATCTACCATCCCCATAGAACAATTACAGATGGCGGGTTTGGGGGGGAGGGTTAATTTTTTTTTTTCTTCCCTTTCACTATGTAGGTTAACACTTATCAGCACCACTAATTGCAGCAAATGGATTTGGTCTCAGAGGAAACTTCACATTCCATCTCAGTAGCAATAAGCTGTTTTCTAAGGCAGAGACTTATCTTGACAAAACAGTTTTAGACACCTGGGGAAGGTGGAGGAGGAAGTGCAGAAACCCTCCAGAGACTGACAATGTAATATTGAAATACTAATTTCTTAATTTTTCCTCATACCATTATTTTGGGATCCCTCCAGCAATAGGGGAACCAGCTGCAATGTCATTGTGCCCTGCAATACTTTGATAACAGAAATATGATGCATATTAAAAGTGTAACACAGAAAGACTGGTATCTAGGCTAATATAAAGGTTCAATAAAGAGTGAGTGAAATTTCAGACTTTCTTTATAATTCTCAAATCAGATGTATTTTTGTAGGTATAATTTTAATATGTGGAAACTATGGTGTCAGTTGATGGAAAAATTTATTGAGAATAGTAAGTGGGATAGTTCAGTTTGTAAACTGAAGCATAGATATAAGACTGGACTGAAACCTAGGATGTTTTATTATTGGTGTGTCCCAGAATTAGTTTCTCTCTCTTTCATCACTTATATATACACACAGATGCAAGACTTCAAAAAAGAATTAACTGTTTCATTCTCTGTCAGAACATGTTTGCAATGTTCTTACAAAAGATGATACAAAAACTTAATTTAGATCCTGATAACTGCATCAAAGTGTTGGAGTTTTCAAATTATAGATACAGTAAGTACCAAAGACTTTTAAAACTATTTTCATAACTTGAAGTTATGGTAGAAGAAATCAGGAAGATTATACAAATAATATAATCAGCAGATTATACAAAAAAGATTGGATGGATCTTCTGTTAAGAGCAATATGTCTTAAATAGACAGTCATACCTTCTTTGTGATGAATCCTGCAACACAGATTTTTACAAAAAATCTAGGCAGTGGGAAGAATGGAGGGATGTAAAGCTAGATCAGAAGTAAGGAAATGGTGAAAGAAAATATTGTGATCTATGCAATACCAAAGCATAACAATTACTAATCTCCTGTTAATAAAACTGGGGTACTATGCATGTGAAGTTCTAGTGCAATTAAGACCCAGTGTGTGATCACTACATAAACATCTAATAAGATGAAAGACTTAACCTTCTGCAAAGATAAAAAGGCCATGAGAAGATATTTAGGTAACCTAAATCTCCCCGTCTACAGTCTTGTCATTTGACATACACCATCTTTTGTAACAATTAATTAGGCTAAGATGATGATGATCCCATTTTTGGTCCTTGTATGTACACGGGTGACGGGGTACCAACTACAGACAACCCTAATGAGTTGTCTCATACATATACATATACATACACATTGTTGAAGATCTACCTATATTTTCACACAAGATGAGCAGTAATCAACTTCAGAGCCCTGGGACAACTGAACAAGGGATCTGGAGCATTAGTTGTATTCTCTTCTGTCCCGCCAGTTGCAGGGAATGATGAGGTGTCCTGGGCTGCATTAAGGGCATTGCCAGCCGGTTGAGGGAGGTGATCCTGCCCCTCTAGTGAACCCTAACGAGGCTGCATCTGGAGTGCCATGTCAAGTTCTGGGCTCCTCAGTGTGAGAGACATGGAGGTACTGGAGTGGGTCCAGTGAAGGGTAACGGGAATGACGAAGGGACTGGAGCATCTCTCTTACAAGAAAAGGCTGAGGCATCTGGGCCTGTTCAGCCCCAGCTGACGAGACGACTGAGAGGGAACCTCAGCAGTGTATGTCCAGAGATTTACAATAGCAGGCAAGTGAATTTAGTAAATATCTATTTAACTACTAAAGAAATACCAATCACATAAATACATGCAAAAGACAAATTATTGAATTCTGTCAACACATTAACAATTAACTGAAGGAATAATGAAAGGGATGCTACAATAATTCTAGTTGCAGTAGAATGAGCACATATCCTATTACAGTGCTAAAATTACTCCTTCCATTAGTAATTTTTTTAAAAAACACTTTTTAATAATAATAATTGAGCACATTTCCTTATTCATCAGCAAAGTTCATCTTGAAAAATAATACAAATATTTTGATACATACAGAAATTTTGCATCTATGTTTCTTAGACCTACATTGATCTGTAATAAAAGACCTGATACCTACACTGCACACTTTTGAGAGTTTATTAAACTAAGATCACAAGGCAGTTGTTACAACTTTAAACCATACAGCTAAAACAACATTATTACTTCATAGTAGGCAATGTTTTAGTTTTTGGCATCAGTAAATTTGAAATACTCATTAGGAACTGTTCATTGAGTTAGGCTTGTCTTGCATATATGAAATGTTTACAAACCAGTCTCTTCTTTCCAAATAAGGTTTATCCTCATCAGTCTTCTAATAATGGCAATTGTACACATATTTTATATTATTTTATAGATTGTTAATCTCAAGAAAGTGAATACTTCCCTTGTTAGTCAATATTTGAAATCTGTTAATGGAACTCTGTGACAGATGACTTGCTACAGATATGGTTTCTGTACCCCAGCTAGATAGAAAATTAGAATCAGTGTCTGATGGTCAATATTTCAAGAGCAGCATGCAGAGAAAACTGAGCTTTCCAAACTACATCATTCAGCAGTATTTCTAGTCTTCCTTTGCACAGGTAGCATTATGGCTACTTTTGTGTGCTAGGGGCAAAAGGTATTTTTCAAGCCTATGAAGACAAGATAGTCTTGTTTTTTCTGGTTTTTCTTTCTGGGCAGTAGGGACTCTTCAAATGGAAAGCAAGGACATCTTAAAAAAACACCCTGAGTGTCTCTGGGCTCATTTATGCTCTTATGCATCCTCCTGAGAGCACACAACAAATTTTAAATCGCATCAGTAGCAAACCCAGGTTCAACCTTCTTTAACATTGGCTACATTCAAAAGAGAGTACTGAGAGTATTCTGAGATGGACTCTTCATCCTTGTCTCAACTTCACAAAACACCAGTTACTTTCACTCTTCTTTTTGTTTTGATATCCACAAGAAGGGTCACAGTTTATGGGGCAAAAAAATCAACCCATGGAGGAATTCAATACTTTTACAAGATTCTTTAGTTAAAGACACAGAAGACAAAAAACCCCCACAATCAACCAAAAAAAAAAACAACAACTAAGAACAAAAAAACCAAGAACAAACCAAACAAACAAAAACTGAAAGCAAACACTAAAAAACAACATCTAGCTTGAAATCTAAGCTGTACGAACTATACATCATGTAAAAATTATCTTTGTTGGAAAAAAAATCCTTTGAAATTAGCACATCAAGTCTCTGTTCTCTTACGTGTTCATATAGATTTTATTTTAAAAAACAAACAAAAAACCCCAAACTTTGTAAAACTTCTGTGATAGCCCAAGAGACGGAGCAGACTTAGCTGAAATGATGAATTGTTTACCATTTTATCAGTTAGTGAAGGCAATCTAAGCTGCTCTACATCAATTTACAGCAGCCCTAAATTTCTGATTCTAACTCACTCTTTTACATTTCAAGAAAAGCCATGATGAGGACATAAGAAATGAGCACATTAAGGAAAATACTCAGGACGTCAGCTTCTTTGGTTCATCCCTCTTCAACAATTACTAAATTAGAGATGTCAGAGAGTAAATATTAGTCTATTCCTTTTATTCATTACATATGGAGCTGTGGATCATGCTTTTTCAATCTGCTGTTACTGCTGTTACTGTGCCTGCTTTCCACAACTGCCTTGTAGCGGTAAGTTCTTGGAGTTCACTCCCTGATCTGTAAGTAATTCCTTTTAACTGCTTGAATAGTAACTCTTACGGGTTTTATTGAATGTCTGCTATCTCTAATTTGGTGAACATTTTTTTCTGTTTTCATCTGAATCACCATTGTCGTGATTTTTATAAACCTCAATGACGTTAATTCCAGTAATTTGGGAATCTCTATGTAATAAAGCTTCTTCACTCTTTAATAGTCTTCATGACCCTCCTCTAATTTTTTTGCTACATTGCTTATCATTCAGACCAGAACTGCATATAGAACTTGTGACATGGGTGCACAAGGCTTTTACAGTGCAATGAAATGACACTCTGTCTTAATCTCAAATCATCCCTATGGGTCTTTCATCCATGTGTAAAATGTTTGTTGCTATTCCCAGAAGCTTCATGTGGATAATACAAACATGCTCTCTGACCTTCAAGACAAAGTGATGTCATACAATATAGAAGGAAACAATAATTGTTAGTGGAAAACTATACAGGTGGGGGAACATGGAATAAACTTCCAAATCAGTCATATTAAAACAGTGTAATTGGTTTAATTATTAATGAATATAGAGGAACTTTAATTCAAAGAAAACAAAATTAACAGTAACACCATCTCAAGGCAAGAGTAAACTATTAAAAGATTTGTTCCTTGGAAATGTGCAGCTGCCTCGTTATTGATAATATTGATCTTTCATGGCAAACTAGTAGGGTTGGACAGTTAAAAAAAGTGCTCCTTAACTAAATGGAAATTATAATGAGAATATCTTCTCATTTTTTAGTATATTTACACTATTTTCATCAGAGTCATAGAAAAGAACATGAATTCAATCAAATAGTTTTGTGTATTATTTTATTTTATCGTCATCATTTTATGGGAAATAATAGTCACAAAAATGTCTGCATCTTGAATGCAGGTAGTTTCTCCTCCTGCAGTTGTTTTGTAGAAGTCCTTTCAAAGCCCAGAGTAGAGGGACCAAGATGGTGTTACACAGGACGATGAAGAACCTGAAGGTAGTATCACACTACAGCTTGTGCCGATGGGAAGGGCAGCCTGGTCTTGGCAGGGACTGAACACAACATGGGGATATATGAACCTCTTACAGCTTTCCCTGAGGGCTGTGCAGACCTTCCCTTCAGGAAAGAAAAGCTCAGCTAAGAAATTGGGATTTAATATTTCCCTTTCAAACTTCAGCTTCAACAGTAATCTGTCATAGAAAACATCTGGCTGGGCTAAACATGGACTAGCTGTTACAGCAGAATATGAGATATGGCTTTACATGAAAGTTAAGCTTAAGCCGTAGTTTACATCAAGAATATGGTAGCCCACATCCTTAAATTGCAAATGACCAGGATAGTAGTAGTTACCTTCTGTACAGTATACTGGTAAAGCTCACCACACTTCATAAAACACTTCAGATTTATTACATCAACAATATTTCACACTAGCTAATTTTGCCAATTGTAAATATTTTTACAACAAGAGTATGACCACTGTTACGCAAAAGTAATTTCAATGTGTAGAACCAAGGATTCAGACTTCTACCATTTTTAAGGAAGTGGATATAAAAAATGCTTAGATAGTGGGTAATTGGTATTATTTTCAATTCCTAAATATATTTTTTACAAATTTTTTACAGCTGAACACATGTAGCAGGCAAAAAACATCTATTTAAAATTTGAAGGCTAGTTCTGAGCAGACTAATAATTGATAGAGTAGATACTTTGAATGTGGTTTGAAAGAGTACAGCGGCTTTTAACAAACATGCTTTATGGGATTCCTAGGAAATTTTATGGAATGAGACCACAGTTAATGTTTTATTGGAGAAGCTCATAAATTTCCCCAGTTGCAGCTCAGAGTACCTCAAAAAGCTAAAATTTTACAGCAAAGACAGCAGATCTTGTTCAAGTGTTTAAAATCTCTTCTCAATGGCTGATCAAGCCATATTGCATTTTAAAAAGAAAGATCTTACATAGCAAATTGCTGATTCTTCCTTCAGCTTTTGTAAGTTTTGTGCTGGGAATTTAACCCAAACCAACAGGCATATCATTGGAGATTAATGTTTATCCATTAGACAAAACAATGAAAATCTGAACATAAAGTTAGGGCTTCCCTGTCAAACTGTAGGATCTATATGAAATGTAGATTGTAGTCAAGAATAACCTGAAAAATCCTGAATGGTAAAAATAGCAGCACACTCTACATTATTTCTATTATTTGAGTTGGAGCATAAGGACATTACTGCTGGAATATAGGCACCTTACTCTGCAGCTTTCAAGCAAGGTGTGACCTGCACGGATGGATCTTTCCAAAGTATTGCTGAGCAAGCAATCGCACCCGAAGTTTCTCACAAATTGCCTGCCTCTCTACTCAAGGTCACACTCTATTAAGACGTTGATACTGAAACAAGCTTCCCAGGAGGTTTGCCCTGAACTGTTAACTGCTGTAACATCAGCCTGTCTCCTGACAGATTCCTTACAGAGGAGTTTAGCATTACCGAGTGTGGTATGGATCTGTTGTAAGCACTATTATTAAGCGAGGACTTCTTAAGATTGCACAGTGGTCTCTTTTACCTAATGGATTAGAGAACTAGAATGTGATATGGCCTCATATAATCTCAGCCTTCTGCTAATTTTGCTCAGCAATGTGATATTTTATTACCAGTTCCTATTTTGCATCGCATCACTCGTGCGATTGGCCTGATTTACGATTGTTTTCAAAAAAAGGTCTTTACAGTTAATTGACAACTCCCTTCAAAATATTCCTAGGTTTAGCTAAAGTTATTTGTCTAATTTTTGCTTGATAGTTGGAATATTTTCAAGCCATAACTATTTGGGTTTGGGTTGGTTTTGTTTTTTTCATTTCCAAATGACTGACTCATGTCAGATTTTCCAGCACAGGGAATAAAAGATACTCAATGCTCTCAGTTCTTGGTTACTTACAACTGGTTAACATGTTCTAATAATGTTCTAATAAGAACTTCTCATTGCCACCTTATGCAATTCTTCTGAAATATTGAACCTACTACTTGGTCAGAATTTGTTATAACACAAGTCAGTGGCTGAACTGTCTTAAGAAACACCTTTTCACTTTCTTATAAATGATGTCCACAAGGTTGCAGTTCATGTTGGAAAGACAGAGCTTAAAGGACTGCATAACTGCTGCCTTTTTACTCTTTTGTGAAAGTCCATAGATTTCTTCTTTCCTTGAATTCACACTGGCAGTTTCCATAAGTTTTCTTGACAAGTTTTAAACTAATTCTTTCTTTTTGTGTGTGATTAGTTTGTTACTCATTTTATTTCATTTGGTGTACTTTGCTTTATTTTTTAAGCCCTGACTTGTTGAGTTGGACTGTCTAAAATAAACTTTGAAAGGATGGAGCTATTGGTAACCCACTCTCATGCATTCTCTGCTAGGAAATGATCTGCTACATTTAAGTTTGAAATAATTCATATTATGTTCATATCATAAATGTATGATTTTTTTTTAAAGCATGAATACCTTGCATTTTAGGAGTTGTTTAGAGAGCATTTGCATTATTAGTGTCCCATCTGTCACATAACTAAAAGAGGAGGAAGGAGATTTTGTGCAAATGGCAAATAAATCCAGCATATTCATTTTCTATAACCAGGTCTTGTTAATAATTAATCTTGCTGAATTCCTAACCTATTATGGTTTAAATAGAATGCAGATTGGACTCTTAATTGAGAGGAGAGAATGGATTAGGAAGAGGCTTACAGAAATGAAAAAAAAAAAAAAAGAAGGGATGAGCAGACAAATATGCTTATGCATCAGAGAAAGTGATATTTTTAAAGAAGAGCAAAGGAGAATATATTGAAGTATAATAAGTCAGATAAATTGCTGCCCATCACAACTGGCTTCCTGGCCCTCAAACCAAGAGCACATTTGATGCTATGTCATTATCTACTTTAAAGATTCTATCTGTCACTTAAAGACACAGGATGTGTGCTGAAAGAAGTATGATTTGCTGAATATGTATTAAGTGATCTGCTACTAAGGTTTCCAGCCACCTCACATGACAGTAATGAGAAGGTCATCACTCAGGCATAATTGGCATCAGTAGATTATTACTCAAATCAACAATATATTGTGACAAGTAAAAGAACAGATTTAGTTCAATTTTTTCTCAGCACAGATATGGCTTTCTGTCTGTTTAAGGTGGGACAGAAAAATCTTCACAGGAAAAATGTAAGCCTGAATGAGGCCATAAGAGCATCTATTTCTGTGTTATGCAAATGCTGTCATTAATTTATCCATCACCATATTTTACCTTATGATATAGAGAATGATGCAATATAGTCACAATTACCTAAAGAACTTTTTATTTTCACAATCATCTAGGTGTAGCAGCAGAAAAACATTACTTGGTGCTTAATGGAGATTTAAATAAGTAAGCACTATGCTTACAGCTGCTGTTTAGCTCTTATGAAGCTATTATAAAAAAAGCAAAGAGAAATATTTTCCTTGCCTGTGATCTATTTTCAGTTAGTAACCCTCTCAAATTGTGGCACGCCTATAGAAATGATGCATACTTTCAATATTGAAGAGGGAAATTTAGAGGTTGCTTTTAATTTTCCTCCTCTTTTTTTACTTGGAGTGCAATTCTTTCTGCTCTACAAATTCAGTCCATTATGTAAATAAAATACTTGTACCAAGCACAACCTGAGAACCACTTTAGATAACAATCTTAAATGAGATGATGAATGTCAAGAAACTCTTGAAGAAAATACAGGAATATTGTGGTCAGAGCTAAGTTGCTTGGAGAATCAGTCTGAAAGAGCTGGAGAAGATCAGGATCATGAAGCCTTCTTTAAAGATTATCTAAGACTGTTCAGCTCCAATCCAGATGCAATCTATACCAGTTATATTTTCCAGCAGAATGGCAGGAAATCCTCACACTCTAAATCCCTCTTTTTGTTTGAAAGCAATATCCCAGCTGATATGGAAAGATAAGCAGCTTCAGTTAGCTACAGTGAGTTGGTTTGACCTATGAGAAATGTGTGGCATTTGTACTGAAAAAATTACCTAGTCTGTACAAAGAGAGCTATTCACTGCGAAATCCACTCTTTGGGGGTTACAATTGTGCCCCAAACAAACCCTTAATTATGGTTGTGCTCTGGGCTTTCTAAGAACTTTCCTGTTTTTATCACCTGGTTACACATCCTGATCATATTCAGAGCCCATGACAAGCCAAAGCCTTAGAAATGTCTCTGTCCCTTCCATTCCCTTGCTTTCAACATGTGAGCCTTGTCTCAGAGATTGGTGGCCCTCAGAGGAAACCCTCTGCCTGGTGGGTAGAGGAATTGATAAGTACAGTGAGGAAGCTGCTGAACTGGAAATTTCAGCTCTTTAGGTAAAGGATCATTTCTGTGTTAAATATTGGCTGAATGACTCAATGGCCTTTTTTCTTCTGCTCTTTCACCATTTCATTAGCTATCATTCTAGGTTTACATTCATCAGTTCTCCCCACCACACACATTTTTTCTAAAAACTGTGTTTAGGAATTTTGTCACTGCTAAGGTCTGTGTTTCACTTTGGCAACATTTCACCTTCCTACTGTTACAAATGAAAATACATTATTCAGGAATACCCTTCGTATGCGACTGCATTCCAGGCCAGAGTGAATCCTACTAAGCAGAGATGCTAATAAATCATGAAGCTCTTCATGAATTGAATTTGCCTCAAAGGGAAAAAGTTACTTGTGGCTCAAGTTTAACAGGCAAAGAAAATAATAAAGTATGCAGTACAAAAACTGTCAAAACTTAAAACTCTTTTTAGCAATCAATTTTAAAAGGATTTGGCTATACTGCTTCAAGCTGTGTGCTTGCTATTAAATCAATCTGGCTATATCTTTTCAGTATGAGATAATTTAAGAGGAAACTTTCAGAAAGGTCTCTAAGACTTTGTAATTCACAGAATTAATGAATGGGTAAGGTTGGAAGGGACCACAATGGGTCACATCTCCCTGCACAGGCAAGGTTATCTGAAAGCAAAAGGCACAGGATTGTGTCCAGATGGTTCTTGAATATCTCAGGTGAGGGAGACTTCACATCCTTTCTGGGCATTCTCTTCCAGTGAGTGGTCACTCACACAATAAAGAAGTTCTTCCTCATATTCAGGTGGAACTTACTGTGTTCCAGTTTCTGCTCCTTGCCTCTTGTCCTATTGCTTGGCACCACCAAGAAGAACCTGGTCCATCCTCTTGGCACTCTGGAGATTTTCAAGAACTGTCTGGACACAGTCCTGTGCCATGTGCTCTCAGATGACACTGCCTGAGCAGAGAGGTTGGACCAGATGACCTACTGTGGTCCCTCCCTTCCAATCTGACCCATTCTATGACTCTCTGATATAAGACAGCACAGATATTGAGGGTGCCCACATTAGGCCACAGAAGCACAGTAGGGTTTATGTCACAGAGCATGATGAGAGCAAAAGGAGGGACACAGTGCTGGAGAAGCTACAGTGTCAGAGTCACAAAGTGTTAAGAAACCTGAGAGCAGCAGGGTGCTGAATGGACCAAGGAATTAGGAAACATTATAACGATTTGTGTTCAGAGTGGTTAGAGGCTAAGAGCCATTTCCTACCATTTTTTACCTGTAGGATAAAGTTGAAAAAGCTTTCACTCACAGAAAGGGCAGAAGTCTCCAATACCAGATGACTTACAAGGCTTTCATTATGCACCTGAAACTACATCTTTGAACTAATCTAAGTTACGCAAGACAAAATGAGTTACAAGAAAGAACTCTGTTCCTTTCCACTGTTTAGTTAAACTTGCAATCTGTCAATTAAATCATGTTCTCATTATTTTTAATATCTATCCTGTAAGTCGAAGACCACAATGACAAATTCTGTACACTTATTTTATGTCATGGGAGATCAAAGTTAAGATTTAAATGAATTTATTTATATTTTCTTCTAGAGAACACAGTGTCAAATAAGTTATCGATGATGTGACATGAATAATACATTGCAAGAAACAAGCTCATGAATGGTCTTTAATTCATTTTTATATATTCAGTCATGCAAAACAGATTGTGTCTGTCTTAGAAATAAGAAAAAACCTATATTTTGTGGGCTAATCATTAATGAATAATTCAACATGTCCTAAAGAAAACTGAATAGCAAAATTTAATTTGAAATAGAGTCTTCTCAAGAGAGACAGGTATTTTATTGTGATATGTCTTCTGTTGAAGAAACAACTTTTTCATTTACAAGCATGCTTGCTATCACTCCATGTTGAATATCACTTAGAAGAATGATGAAACTTCACGAACTTTATCAGTGGGTAAACTCTGAATTTGTTAGTGCAGCTGAAAAAGGCAGGATAGAAACTCTTGTTGCAAATTTAAAGTTTCGCATTTGTACTATTCCTGAACTTACTACCAATTACTACTTACTACTAGGACTGGCTTTTGAGTATATAAATTTATGAGACATATGCATTATTTTAAAGCCTCTAAAATATATTCTGGTGATGGAAATTGCATGAAGAATAGATCAATTAAAAAAAAATGCTTACAAATAACTTGCTTAGGTCCTTTTCCACCTCAGAAAATTTACAAAACTGACTCTTTTACGTTCAGCAAAATCTTTCTTAAAAAAAAGAATTAACCATTTGATCTGGTGCAATTCTGTAGCAATTTTGCAATTATTATTAGCAGGATTAAATATCCATTTTGTGAACCTAAGTCCCAGTTGTAAATGATAGAAATAATTAAAACCGATAGTGTCATCTTGTCATATAATAGAAATCAGTCTTATCATTCAGACTAATGAGTGTGGTGAATATATTCAGTCCCACATGGCCTGTGAAACTGGCACAACTGTACATGAAGGGGGAGTCAGCAATACAAACAAATCTACCCACGCTGTCAGTGTAGCTGATACAGAATTAGCATCAGTGGCAGAACTAACAGAGAAGGAAAGGCAAAGGCTTTGGGAATACACCAAGAAAATCCATATAACATTTGCCTCTGTCCCTGGTCTCTATTTTTGGCATTAAGAGCCATTTCCAGCAACGCATTTCTAGGTTTAAGATGGAACACTGAATCAGCAGCAAGAGAACATTTCTTCTCCCATCTACACCATTCTTTTCCATATGCTAGGCATATTGAAATTAAGGAATAATTTCAGTAGCTTTCACAATTTAATTGCTCTAGCTTGAAATAAAATAAATAGAGCATGTTAGTGAAAAGAGATGTAAGTAAGCGATCTAGACTGTCTCATTTGGAATGAAATTCATTTTAGAAGGAAAAAAATATAAACTTTGTATGTGAGGAGGAAATATTCTTGGGTTTATCTGTGTTACATTATATGTTTCTTATTTCGGGGGATTCTAGTAGGTAAAGTAAGTTTCATCTGAGGAGTTTATTTTTATTCAGAATTGGCTTTACATTTTTGAGGCATATATTTACAGATGAATGCAATGTCCCATTAGTCAGCATACTAAAACCAGGAAGGTCAAAGAACAGATGTTGAACAAAATTAGCCTGCAAAAATGGATGGAAGTCATGTCAAAAATTAAACCAATACAAAGCTCAAAACTTTTTAGTCTGATTTTAGTTCCCACTCACACTGTCAGATCATTATTATTCCTTATGTATTTCTGAGAAAGGATGAAAGTCATGTGCTGATATTTTTTTCCTTAAGTGCTCTTCTTCATAACAGAGCAATTCTGACACCATTAGCTACTTCCTGTCATGTTATCATCCCTCTTACCTTACCAGCATGTGCATTTGTAGAAGAAAAACTTAGTTTTTGGGCTTAAACTCCTAAACTGTTAAGGAAAACTATATTCATGTGTGTCCTTTAGCGCTTTCTTTGACTTTTTATGCACTATGAACAATAATAATTTGGCAATTATTGCAACAAAATTATGTAGCAGCAAATGATGGGAATTACTGGCAGGTCTAAGCTGATTCTTGGTGGGATTTATCAAATATCTGAATGAAGTCACTCTAAATATTGTGGATAGTCTCCAGTTTTTAATCCTTCCAGAAACAAAATCTAAAATACAAAGAAATATCAGGAAAACAGTGAACTACAACAAAAGAACATTTCCTTCACTGTAATTTGTAGATCTTTGATATAGTTGTCTTATAGTGTACAATAAGGAATGCTACCCATGTCAATACACAGCATTCAAACAAATCCTTCTGTGTTATCCAAGTGGTGCCAAATTAAAAGCAAATACAGCAGTGGCATTAACCATCGATACTGCATTATTATGTAGAGGAAATATGATTGTCCAATTGAAAACAACATATATATACATATACAAGATGGTATCAGGAAACACTGAGTACGGATAGCACTCTTAAGATTGCCACATATACATAAAAGAAAAAGGAGAAATAGGTGTTTATGTATAGCTTATAGGTGGGGTTCTGATTCTCTGACTGATCTATTTCTGGTTTCCATTGAGAAATATTTAACAGAAACGTTGCTTGAGTTATGAATATCATAGTTACACATAAAGAAATGCTGAGTAACTCCCATCGCAAGGAAGGATTGGAAAAAGAAACTATACATACTTGCATAAAAACTTGTCTTTTCCATGATGAAGGACAAAATTCTAAGATAAAAAGTCCTCAAAATAGGGCAATGTAATGGCCCTCTTTAAAAAACAAACAAACAAACAAACAAACAAACAAACCCCACAATTTTTTAAGGTCTTTCCTAGCTAATTCCAGAGTTACTCGTGAGGAAAATTTTGTCTACATTTATCTCAATAATTACCATCTGGATTATAAACTGAGACTTTTTGCAACCTCCAAATAGCGTAATCAAAAATCCTCATAGAAATTAACATCCAAAACATACTTGTAAATCCCTTTCATCAAACTAAAAAAAGAAAAATCTTGGTATCCTTCTCTGGCATGTTCTAAACGGAGTCAAATGTTGAAATTGCTGTTAAACAGGCATGTTCTTTGTCCAGCCATGTTGTCATCTGCCAACATAGAGCCTTGCCACTGACTGTCATTGGCAACTATTAAAGCCTGTCTTGAGTCCAGACACTTTCTGCTCCATGAACAATGATGCCTACAAAGCCCAAAGCCTATTGAACAGTTTCATAGCTGTCACTCCATTTTCAAGGAAGAGGTTGTTAAGGTATGCATGCAGGTAGCTAATCCTGACCTACGGCTCCACCAACAAGATAACTGCATGAGATAAATCAGGGTGCTACAGAAAAAAAAAAGGAGAGTAATGAATGTACTTGTATATATCCTGAACAGTGGTATCACAAACAAGACAGAGACATAAAAGCAGGACATGGTCAGTGAACAAAAGTGAACAATAACTAATTTTTTTTTTCATCTAAGGTAGCTGAACTAGGGTTTAGATGATCTATCTTCATAGGATTTCTTCTTACTCTAACAGCAGCTGAGATACTATAGCTGCACCTGCATTAGCAAATTGTGCTGAAAACAAAGAATGGACCTGCAGAACTGCAGAACTGGTGCCGAGGATCTGATACTCACACTACAGTTTTTCATTTGTGTCACTTCTAAGCTAGTCCCATAAGCTGAACATATTTGCATCTGGAGCATCTCCAGGTGAGTCCTTGGAATTTTCCTTTTTGCCTTCCAGATCTTGGAACACAGAACTGTATCATACCCTGGGTTCAACTCACTTCCCTTGAAATAAACAATATGACACCCCTCCAGATTTTTTTGAGGTCTACCTGGCCTCCAGCTGCAAAAGCATCCCAGGCTTCCTGTACCATCTGTGCTTCCTTTGTCAGAACTCCTGAGGTTTTTTCATGTATCCTCAGATATCTCACAGTGGTACTGAAAACTTTCATAGGAATAACTGAATAAAGACATGTGTCTCTGTAAGTAGAATGAGGAAATAAGGTGGAGAGCAATTGTGTCTAGCTCACCCCTTTAACATTTTTCCTCTAGAGCACTTCTACCTCTCTACCTCTCTACCTCTACAATAATCCACAATTTTTACTAGTTGTGAAGAAAAAACTACATAGACTTCTGAGAAAATACTGTGAAGTGATTCAGAAAATTGAAGCGTTTATTGCGAAATTTTAGAAAGTTAAAGTCTCCATACTCTATAGTCTCTCTCTCCATAGTCTATTTTCCTATTTGAAGGCTCATATTCAGATATTAATGAAGGTCTGTCAAATGCTTCATCATGTACCTGAATGACAGGGAAGTCTAAGCCTAAATGCAAAACTGCCTGTCCCCTCCTCCCCCCTCAAAAAGCTGCCTACATATTTAATAATACGGCCGTAATGAATTCAGTACTAAACACATCCCAGCAAATATATATTTAAATGAGTTAATTTTTCTGTTTAATTATTACCCAGATAATGTTTTCAATTTAATATCTTGCTGAATATAAACAACATTAAAAAAATTAGAACCAGTTTTTCATAGTCAAGAATGGAATGTATATTGTATCTCAGGAGTCACAAACCAATTAAACAAAGAGAGAAGAAAACAAAGGACAGAAATAAAATCTCAATCAGGATAAAATAATGAGCAGAATCACCATTTACTTCTACTCATCTCTACCAAGTAAAGGAAAGTTGCCTACTGTGAATATAAATAAGACAAATCAAATACCTCAGGATGTATCTGCAGAAATTTTATTCTTATCAGATAATGAACCTGGGTTTTGTGATGAAAATGCTAATGAATTCATTTGTAATGTAGATAGCAAAAACAAAGATAAAGCTACTCTGTTGGAAAGAGAGATCCCATTCTTCAAATCAAAGTGACAGAAAAAAATATAATGAAAAGTCAGATACCTGACAATAACAGAAACCTACAACTTTGAAAGCAAACATTGATCATATCAATACTGATATGCTGAGACAAATATGAGTTAACCATTTGAACTTAAACCTAGTTCCCCAACTTAAAAGTAAATTAATGCATTTAGAATACGATCCTGAAAAAATTTTCAAGAGTAACTTTCTGCACAAGTGTATATTCAACCACCTGTGTTTTTTGGTACAAGACAATTTACATAACTACTGCTTCTGTTGAAAATCTCTCCACATTCCTCTGAAACCTATCATGGATAACTAGTCATCAGATAAAACTCAGTCAGACAAAAAAGTAGCCTTGTGTTGTGAAACCCCGAGCTCCCTTCTGTATCACTGCTGACAGCATCATCAAATCTATAACCAGAGGCATATTTGACTGATTTTCTAACTTGTCACATTGATTATCTCCCCATTTAATACATCTAAGACACAGTCTTTTCTAACTGTCTGTAAAATTATAAATGTTACCCAGCTCATATCATTTTACTTTTCACTATGGCAACATTATGGTCCACATAAGCTGTTGTCCTTGTGACAGCTATTCAGAATTCTGCAATATAGTAATTTTTATAGGTCAAAATAGCATTATTTCTGCTCTGGCTGTCTTTCTAATGAGTAGTCTTCTCCACCACATAAACAACTGTGTTGGGCTAGCCTTGTCTAAGGGCCAAAATGTCATCCAGCTGCTCTGTTACTCACCCTCCTCAACAGGACAAGGGAACAAAATGTGATGAGAAAGCTCATTGGCTGAGATAAAGATAGAGAGACCACTTATCTGTTGCCTTTATGGGTGAAAAATACTCAACTTGGGGAAATCATCTAATAAATTTATTGCAAATTAAAATAGATTTGGATGGTAAGTGTGGTAAGAAACAGAGAGGAACATTAAAACATTAAAATACATTTCCCATCCCTCCTTACCCTTTACTCTTTCACTCTTGACTCCTTTACATTCCTCCTCCTCCTGTGTAGCACAAAGGCAATGAGGAATGGGGGGGTTAAGACAGACCATAAGAATTCCTCTCCTTCTCATGCTTTTCCTCTGCTCCAGCATGTGTTCTTCCCATGGGCTGCAATCCTTCATGATGCATCTGATCCAGCATGGGCTCTCCCCACGGGGGTGCAGGGAAAACTCTTCTCCAGCATCCGTGTGTACAGCGGTTTATGACCTTTCTGAAAAATGTCTTTGCGGACAAGCCACTGGGTTGGCTGATGGGCTCAGCCCATGTGACCTGTTGGGAGTCTGTTCATGGATGTTTTTGTCAAGCACAGGGCAGCTCATGACTTCTCCCCGCAGGCCAACCCTTCAGCACTCCCACGATCAACACCTTAGGACCTAAACCCAGTGAAAATGTATAACTTCCTCCTCAAAATTCTTTGCAGTCTGTTTTCTGCCCACTTAAGCTCTTCCACTCAGGGATAGAAGTTTAATTCTCCGTAGCATTTTGTTCATGTAATCAACTTCCATTTCTAACTGGGTAAATTTTTCATGGATTTTTAGCCTCTTTTGGATAGATAAGTTAAGAGGGTTTTTTTAGCAATAAAACGGCAGCTGCCTGACATCAAGCAGTAGTATTTCTTTCAGTGTAGGACAAAAAAGTAGATCACAATAGATCAAATTTAAGAGAACAACAAAAAAAAGAAAGCATAAAAAGTTTTGTTGTTAGTGCACCAGGATGTAAAAAAAAATCAAATATATTTTGTTTAATTTTAATATATTCAGTTTTACTTACAAATTATATATGTCCTGTTAAATGACAATTAACTGTTCAACCCATGAAAAAAACTTTAAGAAAATACAGCTGTACCAACTCACTTGATATTGATTATCTGTAAAAAACCCCTAACATAGAATCCTTGTTCTTGATATTGGTAGATGCTAAATTGTTCTATTTTGTCACAGTAATGTGGCTTAATATTTTTTGAAGGAGCATATTTACCCATTTTCTTTCTTATGGGCATTTTTTTTAGTTTATTATATTTGGTCTTTAGAGTCAACTAAGATAAAATGAGTGTCTTCAAAAATACTCATTAAGCAAGGACTAGGAATTATTCCTGGTCTAGGTCATGAGTGTACTCAGCAAAAAGCATTGTTGTGTAACAAGCCAAGGGAAAGGAAAAGAAAAGGCAAAGGAAATGGAAAAGGGAAGGGAAGAAGAAAGGAAAAGGGAAAGGGAAAGCAGGGAAACCTCTCCAGGTCACTGGTCAAAAAAATAACTGGTGCAGATTGCTCCAGCTCGTCCTCATCTGTGCACATTCCCCATTACAGAAGTTGTTTCGTCTGATAATTTTTTACACTGTAACGATATGGTTTCACCAGGACTATTTCATTACAGTGATAGTGCTTATGAGGCTGTACTTTTATCAGGCACAGATGTTGCACACATTGATTGGCTGTTTAGCTTTCTGCATATGCATTATCAGCAAATGTTTATTAGCTACCTATATCACTATTTTCTACTAGAATTACCTATTAAGATTTATGTGTTTCTTAGCATACAATTATCAACCAAAAACTATGAAGCAAAGGCTGGAAAGGGAAAGTTCACATTTCAATGGCAATCATTTCCTAAACATCCCAGCTTTGCAGATGAGATAATATTTCCTGAATTCTCCAGTATGAGGCTCGGAGGACAGTAGCACTTTAGAATAAAAAAGTAAAAGTTACTGCCACAGCAGTCAGGAGTTGTGTCTGAGTCAGGTTGAATATAAAATAAAAGGCAGACTGTAGTGTTACAACTGAAAGACAGCAGACTTAAAAATGTAAGCTTTATGTAGGCCAAAATGCTGTGTAACACCAGCACCGGTGTGTGCTGGATACAAAATCCCTCAAAGCCCACTGCCCTAGTCCTGCACATAACAAGACAGAGTCCAGCAGCCAATCCTTTCATCAGATCCCAGAAAAGGGATCGCAAATGGTACATACTTTTGCAACAAACCACAACCCACAGTCATAGCTTTCACTGGAGCTGAATCAGTTATTCAAACGTGCCAGTTCATTTGCAGCACAAACAGATAACTTCAAATGGCTCATGGATTAATTTAAAGATACAGAAGATGAACGGGCTGCATGTTGCTGGTTGTCTAGATGGGAATTAATTTTCTTCCTTATTGTATTGCTGATGACTTCCTTGATACACCCCTGAATGGGATTCTTTAGGTACATAATTTTTAGGCATAAAAATTCATTCACATATCTAAAGTAATTGAGCTCAGAATTAACCCTAAAATGAATATAGCCCTGAAATGAATGTAACCCTAATATGAATGTATATGAAATAACTTTTATTATTCCTGAATGTGGTTATTATGCAGACAGAGGGAATTTTCTCAGAATCACAGGATATGCTGAGTTGCAAGGGACCCACCAGGATCACTGAGTCCAACCCTTAGCCCTGCACAGGACTATCCCCAAGAGTCACACCATGTGCCTGAGAGTATCATCCAAATGCTTCTTGAACTC
>JAWMRA010000001.1:103553793-103591614 GCA_035584735.1 Pseudotriccus pelzelni | reverse complement strand
TAAGGCATTAGCATAAAAATGCAGCTCTGCTGGTTCTCTTGTACTAGGCCATTAGTTACCTAGTTACCTAATTCCCCCTCCCCCCACACCCACAATGGGCAGGGGGAAGGTAAAATTCCAAGAACCAAAACATGACAACATGTCATGAACATTGCCAGCCTTCTGTCAATATTTGCCAGGTGAAAGAAGATAATCTATTATTGACTTATATTTTGTCTCTTCCTTGGTTTTGTGGCTGTAGTTTTCTTCTCCACTTCCTAAATTTATTTAATAAACTCACCGGAGGTATTGATATATTGATAGAACTTTGTAAATATTCAAGTAAATTATATTATCTCATTTCTGATGGTTGTTTTTTTACACAATCATGGTATTTTAACAGATTTGACAAGAGTCTGCTTAGAAAAAAATGTATCTTATATTATCATTTCAAATTTTCCATCACCAATGTAAGGTCTGTAAGTTATAGCAACACCAAAATGACCTTTTGTAAGTATGTATGCCACTCTCAGCTGCTTTTGGAGTATGTATTTCAGTTAGATTGTTTTTCCATTCTTTGTTAAATTCACGAGTCCTGAGAATTCTATCTTTGTTCTGTATCTGAATTCATTTCACTTAAGAAACCACTCAGGATTGGAGTTTGAAGTGCCACTTAATGCACTACATTTCATCTCACATAAATATCTTCCTCCATATACTTACAAATCCTGCCAAATTTGCATAAAACCTAAAGATTTCAATCTATATTTTAGGATATGATGGCAATTTAGGTATAAAAGGTAAATCCAGTCTGTGAAACACAATGCTTTCTCCACTGTACTGCCACCTCCAGAAATCAGCTTTCTGTTTCCTTGACAATCCAGAAGGTATTTAGACTTTCTATGCAAAGTGAAACAACTTCAACAGGACACTGGAGTCTGGCTGGAGTTGGACGATTTGGGTGGCCTTTAACTCCTCAGCCAGGACACGAATCTGGTGCTGGCAAATGCTCAGGTGACAAATGGACCAGTAAGAGTTATCTCTAGGCTGAGTACTGATTCGGCTTTCAGGAAAGATAGTCCAAGGAACTAATGGTAAAACTATTATAAATTATAACTAAAGTCATAAAAATGCAGATGTAATATAAACAATATAAAATGCATACACATAAATTATATGTATGATTTAAAGGTGTTGGAAGCCAGACTATACCATTTCAAAAGGTGATATGTGTTATGGAAATTTTTAAAACTAACATATTGTATTTAGCAATACTGTGAATGAATATAATGAATATGTATAATGAACTATATATGAATATATAATGAACTCTACAATATGCTGTGAAAGATATTTGTATTTTCTTGGATAAAGCCAGATATTCAGTAATATGCCACTAACAGTTAACGGTCACTAGTGATAGTATGGTGGTTTTATAAAATCTGAGGAGCAAAGATGAGATATCAATAAAGTAGGCTATAATTTATACCTTACCTTAAATCACTAAACAAAATAGAAATAAGCTTGACAAGATGGAAAAAGTAGCCTGTTTGTTTTCTTTGTGAGTTCCAGCATTTTATTCCTTTCTTGGCAACAAGCATGTGCATTAGAAAATTAATAGAACACTTTCTATTTTAAATTGTCTTCAAACACTCTCAATCACTTGTTCTTTCAGAAAAAAGACAGTACATTAGAGAAGACTAAAATGTTTTCTTCTACTCTCCTTTCAGACTTTACCTTGGATCATAAGCATACACTGCAGGATCTGGCATGTCTTGTCCACCACATTAGTGTTCCAGCCCGTCACAATATACGTATGTATCTATATATGTAGATTAGGTATACGTGAATTCTAGAGGCACTTTATATGTGCAATTCGAAAGCATTAACTTCAAATCTGTTAAATAACTGTCTAGCATTTTAGAGAAGTCTGAATAAACTGAGTAGGCTAGAGAAGTTATTTTGAATAAATTATTTTGAATAATTTCTCTCTACTGTTTGTCAGTAGCTAAACATTAGGAAAGTTCTTTAAGATCTGCACCATAGTCTATATATTCTGTGAGCAGAATATTATTCCTGTAATTTAACATAGTACTAACTTGAAGCAACCTCAGTATGCACTACTCTGCTAATGATTTTTATAATAATTTTATTATGCATTAGTAAAAGGAGAAAAATTATGAATTCTGCAACTGACCAAAATTAGAAAATTAAGAGATAAGATCATTGCTGCTAAATGACCTTACAACTGAAAACCTGGGTTTTGCCAAAGGAACATATTGGAGAAAAAATATGTTGTAGCTAAAACAAAGAAGTACAGAATAGATACTATACTATAAGAAGCGACAGGAATTATTAGCTGAACTCAGACTAGCATTGTAATAGTGAAATAGGTAGAATATAAAATGTGTGAGTAAATGGAACTATGATATATCCATGTCTTGCATTAATAAACAGAACAAGATTACACATACAATCCACAACTGTGTTTATTTGCTATAATTCACTAAATATTATTTTATAAAAGTTATGCAATAGCAATTAAAGTATTTGAAAGCATGCTACTGTGGTAAAATTCTCTAAAATTTGTCTCTTTAATTTATCAAAGATTAATTATGCAAATTATGCAGTTTTTCATTAACGAATTAACTTATATATTAATTTTAAAGAAAATATAAGTATTACATCATTGAGGAACTGGAAGAATAACCCCGAAAATTTCAACCAAAATTTATTTCTTTTAGCAAAAATTATATTTAATGACTTCATCTCTGAAACTGACAATTATTTGAAAAGTTTAAAACAAATTTTTTTCCTCCTTAAAATGACTCATATTATCAAAAACTAGTTGAAATATAAAATCATCAGGAGTATTATCACTAGGAGATTATCTTGCTTGTCACAGTGACAGCTCTTGGAGTACCTATGGGTAGCCAGGCTGTCATCATCTATGATCATTTCTTTCAGTTTTCTGTGAGTATTGATAAAGAATGTATAAAATGTATAGAATGTATAGAACTGAGGCTCAACAAAATTCTACAATGACAATTACATTGTTTTTTCAGGCAATCTGAGCTTGCTTTCCAATTCCTTGCTTAAAAGAATTCCTTACCAAAAAAAAAATACTCATGAAATTCGTATCATCATGAAAAGCTTATCTTCAATGTCTTTGGAGATTTAGACAATTTCTTATGTTCCTAATAAATATATTTCTGTTCTATCTCTCTATTACAAACATCAAACCTCTGTCTTTCAGAAAATTCCTAGGCTGATCTTCTCTTAAATTAGGTTGGAAACACAAATGTAGAAACAATCTTCTCAACACGACTAACCTGCCTTAACAAACTTTAAATGCTTGATCCAAGAAGCACACTGACACAAACATTAAAGTTTTTCCCAGACTTTCCACATGCTACTCTGTGCATTTCTGAATCAAGGGATGACAGTCTTAAGCTACTATAAGAATCCTTTAGAATCACGCAGTTTAGCAATCTGCAGGCTCACTGAGTGCATATATTTGTTACATGCCTCCAGAAATATACAAATTCTTGTAAGAATTCAGTGCCCTATTCAGGACTCAGTTTCTAGGTATGTTTTCATAGACTTTCATATTTTAGCAATTTATAATTGTATTTATGTGTCCTAGAAACAGAAACAAATTAGGAAGGCAAATGAGTACCCTAGAATTATATATTTTATGTCTATATATAGTGGGGAATACCAGTTGCGAATTTGTAGGGCAAAACAACTGATGACCTGCTGTCTTTTTTCTACACCCTTTTGAAAACTTGTACTTCATATGAGCTCTGCTCTGATTTGATTAAATGAGCTCATTTTAGTTGTTGAAACAACTATTTGGGTTTCTTTCTGCACTAGATGAATCCAGTTTGTGTGCTCTGATACTGTTTGGTGATAAGAAAAAAATAAAATAAATGTAATGGATCAAAGTTGAGGTTTTTTTGAAAGTGTATTCCTTTTCCAAATACACGTGTTGATGTAGAAGTAACTGTAGATTCACACTGGTGTAAATAGACACCTTTTCACTTTTTCAAATACTGGACAATGAACTTGTCTGCTAAAACATACATATATATGACAAAAGAGATCAAAGCAATACTTCAGACCATTAAGAAAAAAATTACAGACTGCATTTTGAAAGAAATACATCTTCATGGAGATGTTTACATGCTCTAGTTTGTTCCCACATAAGCAGATGGAGTTTCAAAGATAAATTTTGCTTGTGCTAATGCAATATATGTACATACCTGTTGCTAAGTGAAAGTGGGAGGGAATTACTCTAGGATTACTCTGCAAATAGGTGATCAGCTAAAAGGATTTTTTAAGTGTAGACATAAAAATTAGTCATTAATAGTCAGTTGTGTATGAGGAAAGTGAATTCAGATATATAGACCAGGATGTTTTCAGTCAGAAATATCATGTAAAAACAGGAAGACATGTAAGACAAAGATTTTTTAGCGAATTTTTCTGAAGCAATCCAGCCACAATATTATGCAAGTCACTGAAAGAAGCAAACAAGCAAAACCCACCAAACACTAGACAAAAACTACTTGAGTTAGTTTTTTGAGTTAGATGTTGTTACCCATGAGAACAAGCAAGAGTCTGAAGTTATCACCTCTGACCCCAAAACACATACAGGGTTTGTAGTGCATCCTCAACCTCACCTGTTTCACTCAATCCATTCATTCCTTTTTGTCTGTGCTGTATCCTAATGCAGACACACCTTTTCTCTTCCTTCGCTCTTCCCCTTCCTTCTGATAGTAAAAAAAAAAAACAAACAACAACAACAACAACAACAAAAAGAAGGAAAAGAATCTGTCTAAGAAACAGGTTTCTCCCTGTGGAGGTAACAGCAGCTTTGAGGAAGCTAGGTATGTATTCAGGTTTGTTTATTTAAGATGCATTTCCTTAGAAAACAATTTGAACTGTTGTATTTTAAAGAGCCTGACAGGACAGCGACAGTTTTGTCTTCCTCGCCAACTTTAGCAAAGCTTTGTTGTGCAGTGAATGGGTGTTGTGTTACTCTGCAACCCTTCCTCCATGGGGTGGGCAGAAGGAGAGCTGCTGCACTGGTCCTTGTCAGACTTTTCACAACCTTCCTACTCCTGCTTCCCCCAGTAATTTTGTTCAGGAGCTGGAAATATCTCAGATCTCAACATAATTATTGACACACAGATAAAAAGAGAAATCACTCAAACGGAAGAACATAAGTGATACAAAGTGTTTCGGAAGGCATGTTGTATCGTACAAAGTCAGTGCAGAATTACTACACTTACCAAAAACACACTGGAGACTGAGGAGTGTTCTGCCTAGTTTAACACAGAGATTGCTGTTTGCATATTTGGGCAGTTTTACTCTGTGATTGTACATATAACTTCTGCCTAGGAAAGAGATTTCTGTATTGTTTTATTTAGCCTGATTGCTGCAAGTCATGGTGGCCTTAAAAATATCTTGCCATACTCTCTCACTTGACTGAGCACAAATCACACTTGTACAAATTTATGGAGTGGAACTTGATTTAACTTCTCCGTGTTCACTAGGTTTGAATAATATGAGGATATTTTATGTCCTGCAAATACACAGAGGTAACTTTCATATTAAAGTGCGCCATTTAATCTTTAGATAAATCACATGAAGAGCAATTCCACTGTTTGAAGAAAAGCAACAGCCTCTACAACTTTGCAATAAAATGTAAAATTCGAGGACAAGACTTATTTTCGTATATGTGAACTTCACTGTAATTTTGAATCTTTATTGGAACAAACACATACACCTGAACCTCTTCTCTGGAGACTCTACCCTGATCTCACTTCTCTCTGCCCTATTACCATGGCCTCTTGCATTCTTCTCCACCTTCTCCATAGAACACAGGGTCCATTTATAACACAATTTCCAAGGTATACCCATCTGTGTCTGTACTACTACTTCATACCCTCATTGTATTTAGGACTATTAATGGTGAAAGAAAAAAAAAAAAAGAAGGAACACTTTCATGTTGTCTATAAAAAAGAAGAAAAAATGCCTTAAAACTCCACCACACATCACATCATATTGCCATGTCTCTTCACACCTGATACAATAACTTTCTATGATTATTAGTACTATATGTCTGCTGACCAATTTTTAAATTCAAGATAAAATTCACATCAGAAACTATTCTGTGTTCAGTAAAATGCAGTTCAGTGGGTCTTTAGCCCGTCTGTGTCACTTATTGCACTTTAATAAACATGTCTGTGTACAGAAACAAATTCAGTTTGGATTTTCCAAGCAGTAGTGGGTGCAGTAAAATACATTTACAAGGCAGAATTGTTAATTAAACTAGCCATCTGTGACTCAGAGTGTGCATTTAGTAAATCATTTCAGTAAAGAGGTGTTATATTTGGGTGGCACTCTAGAGTTCTGTTGCACTGAGCATCATATAATAACAGTATGCATACTGTTCTTTTTCCTTTTTCCCCTACTCTACAAAAAATGTTATTCTTCAGCTCACTGCCATCTGGCTCCAGTGCTTGAAAAAAATTTGTAACTTCACACAAGTAAAAAAAATGAAAGGTGGATGAAGCTGGACACACGATTTTACATTGTTCTGTCTTTTAAGAAAAATTTCATTAATAAATCAGGATTGGATTATCAGGGTATTATTATGTCATTTTTTTGTTATGTTTTTGTTTTTGTCATGCATTTCACAGGAATAATTCCTAATAAACAAACAAGTGATATTTTCTTGAATGCCATTATTTATTTCCTTTTTCTTCACTAAGTACATTAAAAAGAGAAGCAGGCCTGTAGAAGTATCTGAAAAGATGCCTTGATGCACTCATTCAGCAGATCAATGCAACAACTTTAAAAGGAATCTTGTCATATAGCTGCTGCAGTTATCAGACTTTGAGTAAAGAGGATTTTGAAGTTCAGAGATTTTAAAAAGAAAGAAGATCATATTCAAGGCTTCTCAAAATGTTGAAGTGTTTCTATAACTTTGCAATGGAGACAGTAATAGTAAAAATCATAAGAAATTAACTTTAAAATAGTCTTTTGCTATTACTCATAATACTCAATATTTTTCATGTATCTAGGAAAGATCATTTTGGTTTGAAGTCTAACTAATATAGTGTCTATGTCCATTTTTATTAATACTATAATACTATCTCAGAATGGCAATGCACTGCTACATATGTACTTCAAACAAAGCACTTCAAAGAAAAAAAATTAATCTATTTCTTGCCACTGACAAAAATGGGAATCCATCTAGCTGGCTCTAATTAAAAATGACTACATTTCAGTCAGATGAATAGCATTTCAGCTATTCAGACATAGACTTTTGATGTCACATGGCATGTGTTGTAGGTCAGAATCCTGGGCTCTGACGCACCAGCTTCTGCTGCCTGACAACCCTCTGTACAAAAAATAATAGCTGGCATGCATTCACTTTCTTCAAACACAGAAAATAAAAGCATGTAGCAAATCCATGTGTATATTATTAATCTCTTGCAAGTACATGATAAATGCTGTCATGTCACAAAAAAAAAAAGGAACACATCTATCACCTTTGGCTCTTGCTGCTTCAACTAATTGCTCTGTTAGCAAACTGCTACTGACTTCAAGGGCTGATGATTGTGCAGCAAATCTCAGCTGAAGAAAGGAGAATAGTGGAGGTTTGAGCAACTGTAAATGTTTTCAGTCACCAAAGAGGGTGAGAGAAGTTTCTGAAGTTTACACTGCATTATATTCCATTACACTGATGTTTAAATGACTGCTACTAGTGCTGTTCTTACAGTGTTTTTGTAATTTTTTTTTTTGGGGGGGGATGGGTTAGCAGCCAGTAAAATGTTAACTCTCATTGTCTTTTGGCAAAGTCAAAGTGATAAAAGCTGCTTTTTAGCTCACTGCTAACATTTGATAAATAACTTAAAGCAAGCATAAATAACTTAAAACAAGCATAGACAACCATTGATCTGAAGGTTGTCATGGAATTCAAAGTTTGAGAAAAGCCAAAGTATAGGTTCAGGATGTTGCCAAATAGATTCTTTTTACACAGACAGGATTTAAACACTAGGTTTGGAGAGTGTCCAAACACCTGAACATAGCACCTTGTAACCATAAGATTATACCTGACAAGTGTTTCTGCTCTTCTCACTGGAGTGTCCCTTGACTGGAAGCCCAGGGAAAGTGTTCCTGCTGTTCTTCCCACCATCAAACCGAAAGCAAATATTTAATCAAGTGTCCAACTATGTTACTGTTTTCTAACAAATTGTCATCGTATAGTAACCTATAGTCCAGCTTTATGATATGTATGTTTTATTTTACACTTCAGGAAATCACAGGTATCTTTTCCCTCAGTACTCTTCCTCTGAAGAACAACTGCCAAAACTTTGAGTTTTGAGTGCCCAAGCATTTTCTTAATTCAGTTCCATTGAAGTAGAAGCAAACTGTGAACACAGAATGATAAGAGGTGTCAGGAATAAAGCAAAAATTGGAATACAAATAGAGAATTTATTGTTTTTTCTTAATAGAAACTGGGTGAGAGCTAGAATGACAGCTATTATTTTTTCCTCTCATCTGATTGCAGTAACTTTTGGGTTCCTGGAAAAATCCCAAATGGTAGTAGAAACATTTCAGTGCGAGAGATTGTGGAAAAATACTGAGAGAAGTGCCCACGTTAGAAATAGTTCACAAGAAACAGTCTGGACACCTCAGGAGCAGGCACTCAGAAAGAGCTTGATGTACTGCCCTGGGAGGGGCAGGAAACAAAGGATGGAGTGGCACAGAGAGGCTGTGGTCATATTCTGTTTAAATCAATGCAGGCAATGGGAACAAAGCCAAAGGAATGACCCACCTGGCAATCAAAAGCTGAGCTGTGATTCATTAACTGAAAATACATTTGACTTTTCATGCCCCTGGGTATGGTAATGAAATAAAACCTGTACATGCTTTAGCTGTATGACTAAAGTCACTTGAACTCCACCTAATCAGGGAATGACATCTACCAAAACTTTCTCTTCTCCCCACTCTCAAAGAAAACAATATAAATGTAATTTAAGACAGGAGGGAGAGAGGAGACTCCACCTCTGTATCCTGGGACGGTCAACAGTCTATACCCATCTCCTTTCCCATAGGGACACTTACTGGGTAAACTGTAGTGTGCACTAATACTATTGCTTATGCTTTCCGTATCAGTATATTTGTCAATGGCAACTTCTCAATCTAATTCTATTACAACAATCAATAAATTGCACTATTTGTGAATCTGGAATCTTAAGGAATGTGCCCAGACTTATAGTATAACCCACCCTCTTTGTGCACCGGGGATTGCAAATGTGTCCAGCCTTATCATGTTGACACCACCCTATTTGTGCATTTGTGATTGTGAGAGTTATGACGTGACCAAACTTTCAGTGCCAAATTGATTACTTTAAGTTATTATCTGTGAAAGTCTCCTGGGCACTTGTCCAAACAGATAATACACCAGCTAAGCAGGGGAAAGCCTAGCCTCCCCTGGGCCCAGTATGTCTGCAGTTAACATGGAAAGCAAGAGGGCCTCCCTTTCCTAAATTTGACAAGAGAGAGGGGCAGGCTGTGGCAACAGTATAGTTCAACAGAGGAATTTTCTCCATATGAATAATAACATGTTCAGCAGCTTCCTATCCAGTTCAAATGGTTTTGCTAGAATAATTCCAGACATGCTCTTTTTTTCAGAAGCTTTCTGTTTGTTAGGAAAATTTTCTATTCTACTAATTCTGTTTGAATACAATTCCATTTGCTGTTGAAATATTTTCAATGGAAAAACTTCTGAATTAGAACTTTTCTTTTATCATTGTGGATACCTTCAGCCTCCAATTTTTCAAAGACAGAGCACAACACAAAACCTTGTAGCCTCAGCAAGTAGAGGAAAATAGGGAAAAAAATGCAGAAAAATTGGACATGAGTAAAGAGTTTCAGGATAAAATTGCATTTGGGGGAAAAATTGAGATAATTTTCTTAAATAAATGCAGTTCAGATGCAACATCCATAGGAGTAATGTGGAAGACAATGAGAGAGTAAAAGAAATTTTTTTTTTTTTTTTTTGCTGCTGTGTCTTATGATAAAAACGGTTGAACAGGAAATGCAGAGATGCACAATCTGGTTTTGAAACAGCACTTTAAATTAAGGGACTGTAGGGTTTATTTCCAAGTGCTGTCAGGTTACAAAGCTGATTTCAAAAAATATGTTTTTTATTGCCAGTTTTGAAACATTGAAACTCTCAATAGTTAATGAAAGTGTCTAAATAATGTGATTCAGCATAAATTTGCTGTACAAAATTAAAGGCAGAACAATCAATTAATACTGAATGTTATGGGAGGTATGATTCTAATGTAAACATGTTCTTCAAAAAAACGTCAAAATGCAAATTCCAGGAATAATTGATTCTTTCTTTCCAGTTAGTCTTGACTTTGCAAACTAATGTTAAAGCGTGGCTGTGTAGCAAGACCCTTTTCACTCTCTTTTTCTTGGAAACGAAATAGTGTAGTTTTGTGCAAAGGCATTTCCTTTAGGATTGTCTTTGGCTTCAATCACAGAATCACAGAATGGTTGAGGTGTGGAGGTATCTCTGGAGATCATCTAGTCTAACTACCCTGCTCAAGCAGGGTCACCATGAGCCAGTTGCCCCATACCCTGTCGAGCCAGCATTTGAATATCCCCAAGGATGGGGACAACATCCCTTGGAAACCTGTGTCAGTGCCCTGCAACCCACACAGTGCAAAAGTGTTTCCTGATATTCAGAAAGAACTTCATGTGTTTCATTTTGTGCTTATTGTTTCTTTTATACCTCTTTTAAAGGTTTAAATACAATACTTTGGGATGGGATCAAAGAAAAATTCTTCAGAATTACACGAGGTCTCTGTTTTCAAACAAATTGAATTATTTCTTTATATATCATATTTCTGCCTTTGTTACCATCTCTTAAAGTTTTTCAGTTCCATGTTATCTATTGAAATGAAATTCTGAATCCTGCCAGACTAGGTAATCTTTACATGAATTTATATTTTAGATCTGGATAGCATCAAAAAGACATTGACTTCCAAGCATTTTCCAAGCATATTTCCTGATGCTTGATAAGACAAACAGGTTTAAGTGTGGCCCTAATGTGACTCCAGTGACGTCAACAGAGGTACAGAAAGCATCAATTTAATCCACTTAACAATATTACGTAGCTTAAAACAGAAATCAACCAAAAAAGATTTACATTAGCAACTCATAAAAACTCTATAAAAAGTAGACATTTAAAAGCAATAATATGCATGAAATAAATGCATATCTGATAAATCTGAACTTTTGCTAAAGTCTTACTCTAACATTCATGTCAAGAGTGCTAGGGCATCGGATGAAACAAGCACTAATAAAACCAGATGTGGATGGCTTTTTCTGGATTTGAGATGAATTGGAAATGAAATATGAAGTGTTCTCTCTAAGGTGGCTGCTTTTGCAGCTATGGTTGCGTTTGACCAGTGAAGCAACATTAAAACCTGTTATTTATGTTAGTTCTTCAAGCCCACCATTTTGAGTGTATGCATTTTCAAGAGAAAAGGTCTAATGTAATATTTTATTCCTGTGATTACTCAAGGGAAAAGCTGATGGGAAGCTCCTGACAAAGATATGTTTTTACAGTATCACGCATCCTTTCAGCTGGCTCCAGGAGTAAGGCAACATTGTTTTCACAGATTGTAGATGTCAGTAAAGAAATCTGAGCTATCTATTTAAATTGAGTTTTTTTCCTAGAGCTTTCAACAAAAAATAGAAAGCACTCACCTGAGCAAGGAGGGAGAGAAGAGAAAGGAATTTGAGAAGAAAAAAAAGTCAGTTAACCTTTTTTAATGCCTCATTGAATTGCACAGCTCCTGTGGTGATACCTCATTTGCAAATATTTATCAATATTTTGGTAAATATAAAAGAAATATCTCTGTGTAACAGAAACAAGTTTTCCAAATGATTTACATATATATTGAAATGTATGTGCAAATTTGCATTTATTATTTGGATTTTACATCGAATTAGAAGTTTTCTCATTCTATGTCCCTAAAACACTTAGTCTTAATGAGTATTCAGAACCTTTGCCATCAATAACATGAACCCAAACAGTCAAAATCCTACCCTCAGCTAACTGAGTACACTTTATCTGGCAGAGCCTGAGACTGGAAGCTGCATGCAATTCCTGTGTTCCTTGATATTGTTGCAGTGCTATGAGTGCCACAATCATCATAACAGAGTGCATGTGCCTCTTTCAAGGACATTAAAAGCATCTGATCTCCTTTTAGGTCCCTCAATAAACCTGCTGTGTGTAGATACATTTTACCCACAGTGGAACCCTTCCTCCTTTTTCTTTTTTTTTTCCTGAAAAAAATGAAAATAAATACGTATTTATTTTAATCATTTTTTCCCTTCCCCCCTTGTTAAATAGGACAAAAATATTAATCATATTCTTCAAGTAGGATAACTGAGCTCTCCTGAGGCAGAGCACAGAGCCCACAGCACATCACAGAGGTTAATCAGCGCCAATCAGGAGCAGAGCTGAACCTTGCAGCACTTGTGGAGCAGTGCTCTACCATTTACTGCACAGTATCCTAGACAGCAGCCACTAGCTTCCTAGACTAAATCATGTTTGCAATCACACATAACATTTTAAACACCTACTCCTTCATCAGAATTGTAAATACCTTCCCTCTTTTTAATTCTCTCCCAGCATTTATCATTACTAGAAAACAGCAAGCAAGAAAGCGCTTCTTTTTCTGCTGAAAAAGGTAACTTGCTTTTAACAGAACTTTTTCAAACTTCCAGATAACAATTCTTGTTTCTCCTGTGTTTTATACATCACCACCTTCTATGGGATGATATAA
The DNA here is from genome assembly GCA_035584735.1 of Pseudotriccus pelzelni. Taxonomy (NCBI): domain Eukaryota; kingdom Metazoa; phylum Chordata; class Aves; order Passeriformes; family Tyrannidae; genus Pseudotriccus; species Pseudotriccus pelzelni. Next base: position 103,578,748 of record JAWMRA010000001.1, on the reverse strand, counting down.
TATTTACTTGATTTCTGCTTCTCATCACTTTCTCTCCCTCAGTATTTTCCTGTGCTGTTTTTCACTAAGGAGACAGAAAGATTTACAGATATTTTGGGTAGAAGTCAAAAGTAAGAGGAAATATTTATAGCTGAAAACACCCAAGAATTTCATCAAATCCTACACAGAGAATAGATAAAAAGACAGAACTTTCCAAGAAGGTTAGAGACAGCTTTTCCAAATCTAGAAAATGCACTGCCATTTTCAGGATCCATATGAACGAGTATCCCAAAATTCCTCCCAAAGAACCTAATGAAATCTTTTGCTGTCCTCATCACCCCATTGTGGTGAATGTTCTCACTCAGTGTGGTCAGTGGGAGCACACACTGGAGGGAGCAGCAGAACCAGAGAGGAATGGGACATACATTCCTTAACAGTCTCTTCAAAGTACAGTGCATGTAGAGGAGTCCTTCCTAAAGGAAGGAACAAGAAACTTGCTTGTCACAATAAACTGCTGTGCCACACTGCAGGATTATGTTAACTATGGGAGAAGTGAAGTTGCATGTCAGCAAGAGCTGTAAATTTGTTTGTCATCTATAGTGATCAGTCCCATGGAAGCACGGCCTGCTTCCATCACATATATCTGCTATGATATTGTATATATTGCTGGTAAGCACCAGAGACTGGTTAATCTGGTGTCCTGGTAGTGGTTGTGTCTCCAAGGCCCTCCTAGAATTAAATGAGTAGGCACTTCATGGCCAAAATCCTTACATGACTTTTCATTTTGGAGCTGAACACAAAATTCACGAGTCTGGGTTCACAGCTGTAAGAAGTTGCAGTTTCCATGCAGATACATCTTCCCCACAGAAATTTGACTGGGAACACTAAAATCTTTGGTTTATAAGAAGGCTCTGAAGAACTTTCACTTTTCAGTCAAGTAAGCTGACTCACAGAGAAATTGGATCAGTTCCTTAAGATGATATGAGTAGTACCTTTACGTGGCTTTAAATGTAATACAAATTTCAGGTTGCTTACCGCTATCCTATCAACATACTTTCATAAAAAAAGAGTTAGACTTTGCTAAGCAAGTATGCTAAAACAGCTTCTTTGGGTGATGTTGCTCTGTGTGTTTTGAGTAAGAAACATATGTCATGGTGTTTAATAGCTTTGTCGCTTTGATACAGCTGATACATGCACATAAATCTCCTCAGGTTTTCTGTCAAGAAAGACCATTATTTTTTACTCTTGTAGCTCAATTTTTAAACTGAGCCATTCAGAGGAAGTTGGCTGCAAAAGAAGCTATAGACTGTGTCTGGGCAGGAAATGAAAGGTTTCAGACTGTGAGAGAAAAAAATTATTTCTTTCCTGTAAAATATGTAACATATGTTCCACAGCAGTTTGTGATGTCAATAACTTATCTTACTGCCTATCCATTAAAACAAGTTTAGCGTGTTTTAAGTTGACTATTTTTAGTTAAAAGTGTGTATGTAATTGAAGAGTGTTATAAAGTATTCACACATACAAAAGTCTGCTGTATAATTCAATGTGCAGCTTTAATAAAAAGTGGCCTAGACATTTTCAAACAGGGAAAGACAGGCTCATGGATTTTACAGGTACTAGGGTGCTCAAAGGAAGCACTGACATTCAGGGCATAAAGGCATTTCAAAATGAAATGTCTTATGTCAAATGTGTAACATAGCACCAATATTGATTCACATAAAGAAGCATCTCTGGTGCAGCTTTACACAGTCTCCCCGAGCTCTGATGATCTAAAAAGTAGTTCACTTTGTGCTCACAGACAGGCTGAAAAGAAGTATTGGATTGAAGATGCCCACAATAAAAATGTTGATGGCATGACACAGCAGTTTATTTACATTACTGATATTGCTGCTCTCATCTTTGTGAGAGCTCAGGAAGACTATTCTGGATGAAGCATAGTTCACAATGACCCATTTGGGGTTCTAATGATTTTTTAATGATAGTTTGAAATTCTGCTGCACAGTCAAAGGTGATATCTACTACCAAAACAAATGAGAACATTGGCCATTCTGCTGCTGAGGTGCCTACCTGTAGTGGTGACAAATGGTAGAAATGACCTGTGCTGTGCTGCCATGACAAGGCACTGAATCATCCCTGAATTATTTTGTTAACTTTGGAGAGGTAGCCTGCTGTCTTTCAACCACAACTGATCTATGTGATGTTAAAGAATGACCCTGCTGACAACAAAATGCACAACCACAAAAAAACCTGCCCCAGGTAAATAATGAAGATCCAGATTCTGCAACACAAAACTGATTGAAGGCCTGAAAGAGGGAGGCTGTAGGACAGTAATATTTGCTCATTATAGTCATAGAAAGAGGGTGAATTTCAACAGTAGCTAGCCAAGATGTTTCCTGTGATACTTTTTAATCTTGATTCTATCCGTAAGGTTAAAGGGCTAAATCCCACCCTGTTTCTGTGTAGTTTGAACAGTCAAAGAAAAAAAAAATACAATCTTCTTGTAGCTTCCCTAATTCTAACAAAGCTAACCCTTTTGAGTCTTGGTAACCCTATCCTCAAATTAGTTTTCTGGTGTATTTAGACATCATAGTAGACTCTCTGCAAAGTCTGCTTCAAATTAAACCTTTCAGATATTATAAATAGGGAAGGCATGCTAAGGTCTTAAGCAAGAAATGTGCTAACTAGAGTACAAAACAGAAACGTGTTTTGAGAAACTTTAAGAAGGAGGAGAGAGAAAATTCTTTGAGCATTGTTTCCCTGTGTAATGTTCTACAATCCAAGGACAAGCAACAAGAAAATAAGTCTTTTAAAAACAAAACAAAATTATGCTTATTCAACCTTAAAATGGAAAAGAGCCTTAGACAGATTTAATGATAGAGGAATACACTTCAAAAACAGTTTCCTTTCTTATATATAATATATTCAATTATTTTCCACTTACAGGTTTGAAGTGATAAACCTAACTCTAAATAGTCTGACACAAAAGCTCGATACCACACCTCTAGGCACAGCAAAATCCTTTTTCAATGGCAAATTCCTTGAATGTCTGTCACTGTAAAAGTGGTTGGACTTTCAAGAATATACAGAATAATCTATCACTAAATGCATATCCTACATTCTACATAAGTTGTCGAGTCATAGAAAGATATATTTCTTGGCAAGGGAGTTGCCAAGTGTCTTTGGCAAGGAGTGGGGTAGTAAGCAGGAAGTAGCTGAGACTCTGCACTGAAGGTGTCGCTCTGAACTGTCATAAGATTGAGAAAAGGTGAGTGTTTTTTCTCTGCCTTATGTAAACACACCTGGTCATCTAGTAGAACACTCATTAGGGTGGATGAGGCTTATTTTCAAGTCAGTACTCCGCTTCAGGGAGAATTTAGGTAATTTGAATTTTGGGAGACCACCACCATTACTCTACTGGTTATTCTGTGCTTTAAGATAAGGGATGTTCTCTCTCATTTTGACCAAAATATTCCATTATGGTGGTAAAATCCCAGTCAGCAGAGCTGCCGTATTCTTGCAAACATACCAAATAGTGGCAAAAAACAAGCAGCATTTATAGGTACCCAAAAAAATTCCTGAATCAAAGTATCTGATTTCTTCATGTGGAGGCTGTTACCTTTTCTCTCAGTGTCTTTAGAAGAAAGGGACTCCATGAATTTGGTTAAAACACATGTTTTCCACTCTGATTTAAATAAATTATAACCACAATAAGGCTATTTTCCTACCCTCAAATCAAACTGTGTTATAGTGAGCATGCAGTAAAGGAGAAGCAGACTGTTCCTTCCACCTTCTGTGTAATACAAAAATTGTCCCAGCTTTCTAAGATGATGAAATAAGTTACCAAGACAGAGGAAAATATTGTGATGGAAAGCAAAAATGAAAATATTATGCATTCTGGGGAATACAAATGATAATTCAGGACAACACAGCCAGGATTGCTTGTGCTCAGGTGGAAAGAATAACTGCAGCAAAACAGCTGAGGCTAAAAAACAGAAATAACTCACACAGCTGGAGAAGAACGAGGGGCTGGTGAAAGTCATCCAAAGGTGAGAAGTAACCACAGCACAATGAACCACAGCCTAGATCTCTAGAGCAGTCAGCACTTCTATCTCAAAAGGTAGTAATAATAAAAAATGCTAAATAGATCAGTACCATAGTTCCATGAATCAACTTTCCATCTATCTCTCCTACACCAAACCCACTCATCATCACCACAGTGCTTTCGCCCTGCTCACAACACATTTCTGAACAGTTGCATAATCACAGGAGCGCTGGCTCAGTCCATGGACCTGGTAAAGCCTTGCTGAGGACACCTAAATCATATGTTGCATTCCCCAGACTGTGTTTCTGCATCCCAAAGTCATTGAATGCACTATCAAAGAGGCTCAGGCTGCAATTCCATTTCATTTTTTGTATTGATGGAGTTCCAGCTCAGGCACCTATATTTCATTCAGGTAGGCAGCATAATATTAGAAAATGGATTTTCCTCTTCTATGTCCCCCATTTTAGAAGTAAATCCCTCAACCCTTCCAAGAAACGAAAAACCAAACAAAGACAAATCAGACAGAGATCCCTGAATAGAAAACAATTTTATCTGCATAAGGTGGGGTCTTACTGATTTCCACAAGGATTTAAATGGGGTGTTTGGGTGATTTAAATCAACAGAATTATTTTTGTTAGTGTAGATTCATAAATTCATACTAAACTTCCTAAAATGCATGACTGCTGAACATAATCTTAGCAGCTGTTTCACTTGTGTCTGTTTCTATAGACTGTATTGCTGACAGCATTCATGTTGTGTTTCAGGGATAATTTTGCATTAGACCTCTTTTACACTGGTTCAAATGGTTAGGTCAGCATCCATGTTTGGTGTCCCTGGAAAGACCTGCTGTCAGAGAGAGAAACTGCGTTGCCTTCTCGTTCCACAGATCAACAAAAATTCTAAATGAAAAACAATAACTAAGCTTCTTCCATAAGTGCTTGCTATTATATTTCATTTTAAGGGGAGGGAAAAAGAAAAGATCTGATTTTTTTTTTATGTGCCAATTATGCATTGCTTTTAGTTTATTCACTTCACCAGATAAATATAGATTATGCAGCTATGTCTATCAAGAAGCTTAGGGTAGCTGAATCTCCATTCTAGATCTCATTTTTCCTATGCAGGATTTTTTATTTTTTATCCTTCTAATAACCCAAACAGAAAAGCATGAATGCATGTACATCTGTAGATGCCCTCTGTCCTGTTTGGATATGTTAAAACAAAATCTGGCAAATGCACAATAACTTCCTCCCATAGTTATCTTGTGGCTGTTGTGTACAGACCTCGTAACTTTCCTCTTTAGAGCAATCTCAATTTTTTTTTAAATAATTTCCCTGCAGTTAGCAGTATTTCACTGAGATTTTCCCTTTGAACTTGAAGCATGTGCATTTTAAAATAAAAAAATAAATGCATTGAATAAATATGCAATTTACCTCATACCTTCTGTATGATAAAACATCCAGTAATTTTTCCACTGAATAAAAATAAACCTCTAACTATTAAGTCTGGTTTTCCTCTTAAAGTAAATCAAAATGCTCCATATTTAGGAGAACTGAAATGATTCTATTTTGTTCCCTGTAAGTCTTCTCTCTAATTCCCAAATCAATATGACATACGTTAGGGCTTTACCAGATGCCAAAAGTGAAGAAATGTGTGTGTGTGTGTGTGTCTGTGTGCAGCTGGTGAGTAATGATTAATAATGATCATGATGATTACAGTGCTTGGTATTTTGGGGATTCTCACCTCCCTCTCAGATCTAGAATAGATAATAAGTGAAGTACACAGCTGCACACTACAATTTAGATGTCTTCTGCCTGCAGTTCTGTGATTCTGATTATCAAAGGCAGTTGTCCCTAAGTCCTGCAGACTTCTTTGGGAAATTTACGTGTTCAGAAAATATTTTACATGTCAGATTTTTCTTTTGGTGCTTTTCCCACACTGGATATTTACGCTACTGTTTGTTTACAATTATGAATTATTATAGATTATGATTTGCTTAAACAAATTATGTTGGACAGGGTTAAATAGATCTGCTAAAATTGTCTGCAATTTTACAGCTGTTACACACAGGAAAAAGAGCTCTGACTGCTGTGATGGCTGAAAATGTCAGATGAAAAAATTGAGCGCAGACTGAGAAGAGAAAGTGAAACCTATCTCCCATGTCCATTAAAGCATTATCTAGTAGATAAAAAATCTCTGCAACTTCCTTCTCTAGAGCAATTTTGAGTTATTTCCTAAATAGAAAATTCTGTAAAAACCCTTTTGAGCTAAATTATTTACCAAGTGTCATGTGAAAATTGTTCCAGGATAATGGAAGAGAGGAGAAATAACTTTGCTTTTTCCCCAAACTTGCTATTATTGAAAATTTATCAGTAGATCTGAGTTTCAAAGATCTGATGTCTCGGTGCCAGCCATACCTTCTATTAGGCAAAACAACAGCCGACTGAGGACAGACTACTCTCCACTGAAGTGACTCCTGCAGAAGTGGGCTGAAGTAACCAACTCATCTTTGGTCTTTATTCTGTGGTATTTCAAAGCATTTTGGTCTTCCTCTGTATGAACAAACCACACACATACACGTACAGAAGCAAAAGGCAAAGTAAGGGGTTTGAGTCCCTTGTCACACTTCAGTTATAAAGATGACTTGTTCTCTTTTTTCTGATACATGTTTTCATTTATTTTTTTTTTCCATCAAATTATTTCAGCTCTAGCAGATGTAAGGAAATCTGCAAGCTGACTTTCCAACAGATAATATTTGGAGATACTTTGTCTGGGTATGTTTTACAAAAAATGTATTTTGTTATAATTGCTCTATGGTCCTGGAGCAGTCTAGAGCTAATCCTGCCTTCCAGGAAGCTTTCCCACACTCAGCAAAACCTGGGAGCCCAGGTCTCAGAAGCCCCTAGTCCCCGAAGACTGGCATCCACTACGAGTACTGAGAAGACAATCTGCTATCTGCCTTAGCTCCACTCTAATGACAAAGCCTACCATTTAGAACTTCAGTGACAAAAACTTAAAAAACAGCAAACTTTCTTACCAGCCTGTAACAGCAGCTCCAGAATATCAACATCACGATCTTCTTTAAGAGCTTGGTGTGGAAATGAAGCCCCTCAGGAGAGGTGTTCATTAACTACCTGCACATCATTATCTTGATTCTGCAAGTCTGTCACTGATGGCTGAAGGGTACACTGCCTATGCTTGTAGGTAACTGCCATGTACCTGTTGCTAAAATGGATAAAATTGGTGTTTCACGATTAATTTTGATATGGTGAAAGATAAACTTCTTTAAACACTTTGTAATACTTCAGCTTACATTATAACAAAATGAAAAAAGGGTAAGTTTTAATATCAAGAGCATTATTTTTCTTTTTGCATCCATTGCATTCCCCCGTTTCTTTGGAAAAAACCTAAATTAATTTTAAAGTCTAGTAAATGTCAGTATTACGCAGTTTTGTTGATTCCTACAAAATTAATGTAACATAACAAAATAAATAAAAATATGGACCTTTAATTCAAATTTCATGAAGTTTTCTGTAGGACACTATAAAGCTGCTGCACAGTATATCAATTTCCTTCACCTTTTATTTTACGTGTAAAACTCCTTTGCAACATAGGTTACAAGCTTTCAAGGGATCACAGATCCTTGGATTTAGTACTTGATAGGCTTTCCTTAGGCTCCTTTAGTCAACATGTTGCATCTCCAGCTTTGAAAGAAATGTTCTCACTTTGCTAACAGGCTGTGCTGGCTGGTTGTATCAACAGAAATAAAGTGTCCTGTAATAGCTTACATGAAATATAATTTGCTCATTCAGAGAGACAGAAGTTTCAGAGAATGAAAGATCATTAATTTTCAGAAGATTAAAAATTAATTAAATTGATGCTTTTAGTGTTATATGTGAATGTGTTCTTTGACTAAAATGAAAAATAATGAGAGAAAAATATATGATTTTTCAGAAGGAAGTCATAAGAATAAAAGCCTGTTTTTCTAGCAAGCTATGTTAAACAGAATGATTAAGAGCCTATGGGCTACGGGAATGCAGGTGAAAAACATAGGCAAAATGCCAGTACTCAGAGAGAAAAAACAGGTTTTGAGTTTCCTAGTAGCTGTTATTTCACCTTAAGTAGTAGAAAATATTCTGTTATTCATAAACACTGGAGCTTGCCTTGGAGTTATTAAAACTTCGAAACACAATTTGCAACTTTTCTTCTTCCTTATATACGTAAAAGTGGTAGTACCCTTAAGAAATTATTTCTACTTTTAGGCATTTATATTATTTAAAATCATATCCCTTCCACCTAGTGTATCTCATGGAAATGTTGAATATTACAGCTGTACACTGTTGTGAAATAATATGACACATTTACTCGTTTACTGTAGGAAAGTAACTCTACTCCAAACAGATGAAACTTAGCATTGCAGAATATACATGCACAATAAAAAGAAAAACATATTCTAAATTAACTGCAGATCCATGTAAAAATCCTTCAGAGATGCTCTAGGCACTGTAGGAATTCTAAGGATAAGAGTTCCCTTAGAAATAGTATGGGAGAAATGGCAAATGCAACTCAAAAAGTAATAAATGGGGAAATAAGAAAAAATAAGATGATAGAGTTTAAATCTAATATTTACAGAGAAAATCCAACAAGTTAAAGCCAGAAGATCTTATTCCCTCCACAGTGTTTTCAGTGTGATATTTGTTCTGAATAATGATCAATTATTAAAGGCATAAGCTATGAATAAATTTCCAGTTATGAACATATGGGCCTTGCTTATCAGTGTATTGTATCAGTTTTTCTCTGCTATAATTCCACTCCATTCAGTGGAGTCACATTGATGTACAAATGGTGTATCGCAGTAGGATATCAGTAAATGTAGCCATTTTCCTAAATTAGAGCATGGTGAATTATTTCTCCTTTCCCAAAACAGACTAAATTTTGAATCTCCATTTATTATTTTGTCTTATTTGATCAGCTACTTGCATAGATAGAAATAGGTGGGAAGGGAGGATGTGGATCTGAGTGGGCCAAGTATTATTATTCTTTTATTTCCATTGATTCCGATCTACCTTTACAGAATAACAGAACAGCTGAGGTTGGAAGGGACCTTCAGTGATCATCCGGTCCAGCTCCCCCCGTTCAAGCAGTTTCACCTGGAGCTGTTTTTCCAGGGCCATGTCTAGGCAACGTTTGAATATGTCCAAGGATGGAGACTCCACAACCTCCCTGAGCAATTTGTTCTAGGTCACTCTGAAAGATATGAACAAACATCACCCTGGACATGTGGGCAACCTGTATCTTTTATTATCCCTAATGTTTCTGATTGAGTTCTGAGCATTATGGAAGCCGAACATTATAGATGGCTTATGGACCATGGGTGCCCCAGCTCTGATACTCCCCAGGGGTTGCCTCCTCATAGTTTACCAGGATATCAATGGGGTTAGGACATACCCATGACTCTAGCTATCAGTTAGCCTCTCAAAGGCTAATTTGCCTTTCACAAAGGTTAAAAACTTTATTTTCTGGGTATAGGAATCATTCTGCTTATTCTTGGCAGAACAGGTGCCATCAAGCAGCAGGCAGAGACCGAAGGGGCCAAGAGGGGATCGGTGGGGCCATGGAACAAGGTGGTGCAAGGGTCTCACCCCAGAGACCCTGAAGTGAACAGAAGAGCCAGACCAGTGCCAAGAGTCTGTCACAATGAGGTAGGCCCAGGATCAAGCTAAAAAGGGAAAGCTGGCAGTGTGAGGTGCCACATCCAGAGCTGTGAGCTCAGGCATGGCACTGCTGTAACACTGCTCATACAGGGAATGAGGACAAGAGCTGAAGCTCCACGACAGATCCTAAGAAAAGACAGGAAGCATCTGCTGAGGATTATTCTGAATTTTTCTCAGAGGACCCATGTCAGGGGAGCCTTATCCAACAGACCACTCCTATCAGAGGGCTGCCCTGAGCACACAGGGAAAGGGGAACATTCCCCTTCCTAGATGGGAAGGGGAAGATGCTCTAGGACCTGAACTCCCAAGCAGAGATCTTAGAGGTGATATCTTATATCTCCAATGTATTTGAGTAACATCACCTTAAAAATCTTCCTGAACTCAGAAATTCAGGGAGAGCTGACTTGAGATGTCACTGCAAAACATTTTCACTGAGATCCTCAGGAGTTTCTAAGGGGCCTTCTGAGAAGCTCTAATCAGAGGAATGTCCCAAGCAGAAAGGAGGCCTTCTCTCCAAACTGTTTGTATCCAGAAAAAAACCCAACTATAATCTTTGCTGATTAAAATTCTGAATTAACACCTCTAAATATTTTAATTTTTTTTTTTTTGGTTCCCTCTCAGACAGATGTGTGAAGCACTTTTTTGAAGAGTTGAACCTTTTTGGATTTGTTCTTCTATAAGAAAAAATGTTCATGTTTTAAAGGTTACTTTAGAAATCATGAAGGAAAATAATGTTGTTAATTTATGAAATTCATCGTTAAACTTACAGTGCAGTATTAAAAAGTTTTAGATTTAAGACATTTCTGTTGAAAGGCAAAGTCTTGGACACTAAGAAATTACATAAAAGGTTGGATTTTTTTTTCCTTTTGTATTGAAGTTTTGAAGATGTTGAAATTATCACAGAATTTTATTTTTTTTCCCAGAAAAAGAAAGTTACTCTAGCTTGGTGTTTGGATAAGGGTCATTTTAGAATTACTTTCTTAATTTTAAGTTTTTCTCCCCATCCAGCAACTTTTTTGTTTGTTTGTTTTGGGGGGTTTTTGTTGGTTGGTTGGGTTTTTTTGTTCTAGAGTATAAATTAATTACTCCTTCCCAGTAGGACTTTTTTAACTGTTGTTTTAACTGTTTTTGGATTTTTTTAATAGTTACTTTGCTGCAAACCCTTATAATTCAGTGACTTTAAAAAAGCCCATGTATTGCAGATAAATATAATAAACTAGACATAATGAAAATTTTCCTTTCAGTTTTTCAGCCCTTTAAACATCCGTAAAGTACAGTTTAATAACATAGCCTTTTAAAAAAAAAGCACAATCACTCACGTAAACATAACATTTTTTCTTGGTTAGGGATTGTATTTGGTGTCTGGAAAAACAAAGTAAAAAGAAAAACAGCCTTACAATCCTCTGAAATAAATAGAATGTTACTTAACTAATCTTTTAAATTTTCTAGCAGGGAATTATAAAATGAATCTCTGATGCCACATAGAATCAAATGTAACATAATTAGAAGAGCTGACAACAGAAAAATTCTTGTAAACACTGGAATACCAATCATTTTAAGAATCAGCTAAAGAAGTACATATTCCTCAGATGCACATTGCTAATTAATTTAGAAAAATGTCTGTCTTCCAAGCCTCTAAAATATCATCACCACTCTCCTTTCTCTCACTAAATAGACATATGAAGAACAGTGAGCTCTGTGAAGCTAATAGGTACTACAGGAGAATAAATTGCACTCTTCGTTCCTTACTACCACTTTAGACTACTCTCTGTGTTGTGGCCCACAGACTTTTAAATCTATCCAAGAGTATCATGTATTTCTGACTATGTACCAACCCACTGGAGTAATACATCCATATATTTATCTCCTATGCACAGTGGGTTTTCAGTTACCAGACTTTGCTCTTGAACTCATCATAGCTGGGCATGCTGCCTTCCTAGAGGTGGCTGTAAATTATAGGTGTGTGAAACTGCCAAGCTAACAGAGTTTTGTTTCATTTATTATAGCCAAATGTGGCCTCACTAGTGCTGAATACAGCAGGACAATCACTGCCCTAGTCCTGCTGACCACAACATTGTTGATAGAGGCCAGGATGCCGTGGACACACTACTGGCTCATATCCAGCCAGCTGTCAACCAGCACTCACAAGTCCCTTTCTGCTGAGCAGCTCTCAAGTCACTCTTTCCCAAACCTGTAGCAATACATGGAATTTCTGTGACCCAAGTGCAGGACCTGGCACTTGTCCTTATTGAATCTCATACAGTTGTCCTCAACCCATCAATCCAGTCTGGCAAGATCTCTCTGCAGAGACTTCCTAGCTCTAAGCAGGTCAACACTCTTCCCTAACTAATCCACAGTGTCGCCTATGAATTTGGTTAGGGTGTATTCAATCCCCTTGTCCAAAACATTAATTAAAAAATAAACACTTTCCCCACCACTTTCTGGGCCCAACCTTCCCTGGTACCAAGATCAGGCTGACAGGCCTGCAGTTACTCAGACTGTCCTTCCAACACTTCTAATTTCCAGTCATCTGGGACTTCTCTGGTTAACCAAAACTGCCGGTAAAGGATTGAAAGTAACTTGGCAAGCTGTTTTGCCAGCTCCCCGTTACTCTGGGGTGCATCCCATCTGGGCCCATAGACTTGTGTGTGTGTCTAATTGGCATAGCAGGTTACTAACCATTTCCTTCTGGATGATGGGGCTTCACTTAGTTCCCCATCACTAACTTCCAGCTCCCAATGCTCAGGGATGTAAAAAGATGTATTATGTGGCAGGGGTGTCAGAGTCAAATACTCTCTGGTCAGGTCTTTCAGATGTTTCCCATCTTGAGGATTTAATGTTTAATACCAAATTTACATACACTGCATGGGATTTATGGAAGTGATGCACCAATCACAATACAAGTACAGCACTTACAATACAAATGCAGCACTCAAAGCACAGCAACTACAATACGGCATTGACTCACAAAACAGATGTGATTCTCATTACCAGCTTTTGTGATATGCTCACTGTCACGATGCCAGGCATTCCCAGTAGTAGGGAAGGAATACATGTGTTCAGATCAGCTCAGGACAGATGCCTGGCATTCTTACTGCAGACTTTTTTTTGGTGGGGGGTAGGGCTTGCTCTCTCTATTGTGACTGAGCCACGATATACTCCCCATGTGTACTGTTCTGTTATAAAAGATATACTGTAAACAAATATACTATTCTGGATTACTCAGGAAAATATATACTTGCATATTTTTTTAATTAACTCAGGATTGTGTTAGGTGGTATCCAAATTCACGGGTCTTTGGACCTCAGACAACTCTACTCCCTACAGCAATCTCTAGGGCCTGGGTTCCACCCAGCCTGGCCCAGCCAACAGCAGCAGCTGCTGCAGCAGTCCTCTGGTCCCTCCAGTAGGAAGGATTTGCATCCTCTTAATAGGCAGTTCTCAATATGCATAACATATATGCACATTTACATTGCTATTGACCACACACAACAACTTGAATAAACAGACACACTCAGCATATACCTGAACAGAAACAACACAAAATGTCTCATCCTCTTCCCTGCTCTGGCTGATCCAGGTGAAGATCTGTTAGTGGGAGAAAACAGACCTATAATAATATAGGTTATATATATATATATAAATAATATAATATGTTCTGTATGTATAGTACATAAGCTATATTACAGGTTATATATTATAGGTTATATATAAGACATAGGCACACCATTCCAGCCCTGTTGTTGGCACCAGACAGTTAATTCCAGTTACTGTCACCACAGAAACATGGTCCTCTGACTCCTGGTCTGATGCTGGTTTCTGATACTCAGACCTCTATACACACAAAAGTACACAAAATAGAGTGCCCCATGCCTGGCAGAACAGGTGGACATAGAGTTTTACAAGGAGATAAGACAGACTGGAGTGATCAGGTCCAGACAAGTGCAATAATCTGCCCCTATTTACAAGCAACTGTTGTGTTTCATCCCCTCTTCCTCTATTTTCCTGTGCTTATTCCTTCCCAAATCACCTGGACACTCCCTTTCCCCACCTTTAGTTCCTCCCCTAAACATGCCATAATAAGTCTGGCACAAACCCAAGGTGTTTATCCCTTTCATCCTATAATGTGTCCAAACTCCACAGTAGGAACCCTCCTCCCTCTGGAAGGTGCTCAGTGTTGACTTACAGTGATGGGTTTCACAGCTGGACACTGGGGCAGAGGCTCTGCTGGGGCAGCCCTGGGAGGCACCCAAAGAGGGAGTCCCTTCTGTCTGTAATTTGGATTTTCCTTGCCTACCATTGTTCTCCTCTGACTCTCAGATGGACTGATGGCTCCTGGGATGGTCCTGGCAGTAGCTGGACAGAGTATTGTTTAGGCACTTCCTCAAAATTTCCCTGAGTAACATTTCAGTCGCTTCACAAGAAAAACACTATTAGATTTTTTTTTTAAGCATCAAAACAGCATATTTCTCCTTAAACTTATTACTACAAAAGATTGAATGCTTTGCCTTTTGTTCTCTTTTTTATTTCTCCTCATGTAAAAAACCAAGAAAATTTCAGCAAAACTTACTGAGATTTGGTAAGGGTAGAAGCACATGAAAGCAAACAGGGCCAAGCCATTAAAACAGTCATTGTTTTTAGGTTTGCTTTCTATTACTTTGGGGTGCCAACTTTCAAGCTATTAAAAAAAAATTATGTTCTTAAATAAAAATAATCTTGGATAACATGATTACAGACAGCTTTTTGTCCACAGTCCAAATGGTAAGATATGGTAAATATATTTCATTTCTTATATCACTTTTAGTTTCCTTTAGTCAGATGGCTAACACCTATTACTACAGTTCATTGCAAGTTTATCTGTGAGCAGCAGGAAGACAAATTGAATTTAGGAGAAGCTTAGGTAGCAAAATCTATAAAAAGATACAGATTTCTTTAGTACATTGCTGTGAATACTCATTGATATTGAGTCTTACTATAGTATCTGCAATATATACTCCATTATAGGAGCTGCTGTTTGTTGTATGATAAATTAGTCTAAATTTTCTGTATAATAGCTCAATCACCTTCTAGAAAAGGACTGAAGAGACTCTCATGTGAATGAACTATGAAAATATTTCATGAGCAGGAACTTCAAACGCTATCCAGATCATCACTTATGATGATGTTACAAGACAGGCCAACATCAGTTTGCTCACTTTGGAAAATTTTTTTAAGAAGTGACTGTTGACAGTAAGGTTTCTTATCTATGCATGTAAAGTTAAACATGTCTTTCCTACAGAAAACCATTGCCAAACGTGGGCATCTTCAAAGGCTTATGTCTGGTATGTTTTATATGGCAAAGGGTGGGTACCAGGGATGCACCTCTTGAAGAAGGATTGGAGATGGGATCATGAATTTAATGGTATAAAAATCATATTATGTGAAAAAATATGAAATGGTGTATCAAAACATAAGGATGCAGAAACATCCTGATCATCACCATTTTCAAATATAGCTCATTTATACATACTTTTTAATTTGGTCACTCAAGTATTTGAACTAAAACCAAACAAATAAAAAAAGACAAAATGCAAATACCAAACCATCACTGAGGATAACTAAACATTGGTACAAGCTGCCCAGAGAGTTTGTACAGTCTGTCTTTAGCCGTTTTCAAGAGCCTACTGGATACAGCCTTGGGCAATTTGATCGGACCTCTCAGCTCACCTTCTTTGATCAGGAGGCTGAACTAAAGATCTCCCGAGGTCCTTTTCAACCTGAATTACTTGGGGACTCTATGTGGAAAATTTAAGACTAAGAGTGAAATACTTTCAGTGGTTCAAAGAAAGAAAATCTCTTTACTGCTTAGGGGGTTTTATACATATGAAAAATAATTTTTACATGGAGGAAGTCTAAAAAAATCATGTGTAAAGGAAAATGGGCTCAAAATTGGCTTTTTAAAAAATATATATACATATATATTGCCTACCAAATAAGGTGAAAAAGGTACTACTAAGGTATTATTGCAGTGTTAGAGAATAAGAAAAGACCTGAGATTCTGACTGACATCATTTTTTGATGCAAGTTTCCTATTTATTTAATAATTTTTTATATATTCATGCTTTAAGATTCAGATGAAAATGTAATAAGACTTCAAAGATATTTATTGAGCACAGGAAAGAGTTAAAAGTTATACTTTATCAAAAAACTCAGAAAAATTACTTTATAGTTTGGAATTTTAGGGAAGAAACATAATTTATGAAGCATTGCAGTTAGTTGCTATTTCAGGAAGGGAAGCAAAATGGTAAATTTTAATTTTAATGTAAAGGAGCAGCTGAATATTTTCTACTTACTGAGTTAAGAACCAAAAAAGGAAAATGTTAGCAGTTAATACACTGGAAAGTGTGAGTGAAATAGCCCTTTCTGAACTAGTAGTAACACAGTTTAAATGACTCTGTAAATACCACAGCATACACATGAAATTCAGCAGGAAATGTTTATTCTTTCTGTTCTGAAACATAATTATCTAAGATGATGTTATTGAATTAATAAGTGCAGTTTTTAGATATCAGAAAATTACAACAGCAACTAATTTTTATTCTATTCAGAATTCACCTTATATTTGGCTGAGAGAATAATGAGATTTGAGCTCCTATAATAACATTCAGAAACAACCTCTTCAAGTTCTTTCAGACAGCACTAGCAAACAGAATTTGTTCAAGTGTGTCACAAAGCTGTAAGCGTATGAGTTTGGCTCTGAAAATGCCTTCAGAGTTGCTTGGTATGTGTGCAGGATATTTTGAGAACTGATTCAGCTTTAAATAAAATAGCTAGAAAACTTCCCTCTGATTTCAATGAAAGATGACTGCTTTATAACATTCCACTTGTGGATGAAAATAAACAGTCTCAGGTTTCAGGTTTGATTAAAAAAAACATGTTGAATGTTGTTAGTCTTCAACAAGATAAATCTTAAGGCAGAGCTCCTTCAGCTGCGTAAATCTACTCTAAGAAGCCTACTACCAGTTTCTGTTCAAACAGAATTGCCATGCAGTGTTTTGGAAGTGAATTCCTACCTCTTAACTGAAGAATTTTCCAGATATGGTTACAGATGCAGCAGTGAAATAAATAAAGAAAATGACAATCCAGAGCATGTAAGTGACAGAAACCAGATCAAATAATAAAATAATTAAAAAATTAATAAAATTCTATATGAAAAAAATATTAGATATTTGTCACTGAAGTATGGATCTGAATTCTAATGACAAAAATACTGAAAACAAAGTATCAAAAAAACCAATTATTTAGTCTGGTGGATCATAAATATGGATAGTTCTGCTGCTGGATGTCATTATGTTTCTGGAATTAACTGAGCTCCTAACTGGCATTCCTTGTACACAAAGTGACTTAGGCATGTAATGATTTTAAAATGTGTCCATAAACTCCATTGCTTCAGTAGTATTTAGGGATATGTGTAATGTTAAACACACACTGATGTTCTTTCCATGTTCTTTCCACAACATGCATGTTTTCTAGTATTGAAGTCTAAGAGGATTTTAATAACCTTGGTTTTATGGATTTAATGGAAAACAACTATAAATTTATCTGGTCATAAATAACATCCAAATTAATAGGGCTATAAAAGAAACCATAAATTTAAGGCACCATGAAGAAGCACTTAAAACAAACAAAAAAACCCCAACCGCAAGCCCTTTCAAAACTGACTTGTACCCAGAGAAATCTTCCTACTGTTTGTAATAAGAATTGGTTTATATTTTACTGAATAATTAAAAGTCAATAGAATTCTATGCAATTCACTCAAAGAACAGCAAAAGACTTTAATTCTGAAAAGGAAGCTGGGAAGTTCTAGAATGATGAGAAAAGTGAAGTGTGTGTTTTTCAATGTTTCCAAAATAAACCATTTAATTACAGTGACAGTGTATATGTGTTGCTACATTATCTCTTTTCCTTTGAATCAATTTGTGTGTGTATTCGCTATGGTTTTAATTGTGACTTAGAGAAACTTTATAGTTACATTTAAAACTACAGCAAAATTATACCAGGCCAGAAAATTCTGAGAATTTTAGCTTTCTCTTGTTCATTTTTATGCAGACATTAATGTTGTTTGCTACAGATCAAAACATCTGTTCAGATATGCTAGTGCACATACGTATTGAGAGGTACTCAATATTCTAGATTTATCTAATAAATGTCCCTCCCTCCAATTCTGATCATCTAGATGAGATTTAGAAACCATTGACTTGATTTAGGTGACCTGCGCCATATATAAAATGAAAAGATTTCAGAGTGGTTCATTATAGGAAGCAAATGTGTGAAATATTATTAACTAGAAAAAACAATCAATGCATTCATAAAAGCAAATCTTTTTGATGGATGATCTTAACAGAAATAAAATATTTGTAAATTATTTTTAATCAGGATCACTTCATTGTTTTGATTTACAAGGTAGCTTACCTCAACCCTTATATCAACAGAGTAGGTAATAAAGTTTATTAATGGAATAGGAATGACATGCCAATGATGATTACTTCTTCAATCAATTTTGTACTGAGGAAAAGATGAATAACGATGTCTCCTGAGGAAACATTCAAATATTTGTTAACTTGCAATTCTTGAACTAAAATAACTTGTATTTCCCAAGGACAGTTGAGTATCTTACAGTTTTAGGCGTTGTTCTTTTGTGGTAGAAAAAGGAAAATAGATATGAAATTAAAATGTCCTTTTAACAGTTTTGATTCTTTACCAGTTTGAAATTACCACCTTAATTTCCTTTTTTATTATGGTGTTTCATGCTATAGCTAATAGATAGACCATTAAATATCACTTTGCTTGATAAAAATACAGTTTCATTTTTAATTACATTAACTTTCTAATAATAGGTTACATTTTTATTATTTGAATTAAGAAAACAAATGACCCTATCCAATCTTAATAGGTATCACCAGAAGTTCAAATGCATAGTAATTCTGAAGTATTTTATTTGGCGTCTTATTCTGACTGCAAAGTTTCTTGTTGGTTGTGTTTTCCCATTGTTGCTTACAATTCTAGGTTACATAAATTATCGAAAACTAAGTTTTGATTAGTTGACTTGCACTGAACATCAGAGGAAGATGCAGGGTGAGAGTTCTGTAATTTAGATCATTCATGGAGAAGATTCTGCTTCACATGTCATTTGACTGTAGAGTTTGTCTAGTACAAGGCTTGTGCATCTTGCTCCACTGGGCATGGCTAATACACCAAGTTTAGGTTGTTTCACAGCTCATTAACTCCTCTTCCTGGCATCTGGCAGACCCTGGATGGAGCACCTGTTATTTGTCTCAAAGGATTAAAAGCACAAGAGACAATTCAGTCCCAGCAATCTTTGGGTTACTCTGCTTCCATCTTCCTCTTTGCAATGCACACAAAGTGACAGAAGATGCTGTTATTCTTGGTAATTATATGATTCTTTTGCCTTTCCCGTGATGCCATTCCTCTTTTAAAAATTACAGGCATATAACCATATATATATATAAGAGAATTTTGGGACTCAGAGATGTTGTCAGTTAGTGCTAATGATGTGTAATGAAAAGGAGCTGAATAATCAAAATACATGTAGTGTAATCAGGGATGTGACAACAACTTAATGGGATTTAAGATAAAGTGACAAATTGTGACAGTTAAACAATCGAAAACTACAGAGATATAAATATTGTGTTCCAGTTTTTTCCACTTTTAAAGGAAACCATGAGAGATACTCTCACTGACACTAAAATTTCATCATCTCTGAGACCTGAGGATACAGTTAGAAGTTTTGTTCTCCAATTTAATATGGAGGGATCATCATTAGCAATTATATGCCACATTTGCTCCAGTTTGCTTTGAAACACTAACTGATGCATCCTGAATTTGCATTGGTATTTTAGAACCAAGATTTCTAAAGTTGAAATTATTTTTGGCTCAAGTAAAGTCCACTTAAAACTTGGACCAGCCAGCCAGGTTTTCTCACCAGAAGTATCTATGACAATTCTTTTCAATCTACAAATGTAATTGAAACTTCTGAATTACTGTGAGAGAGTTTGCAACAACATAATCATTCTTCTTCATTCCCAGAGATTAAAAAAGTGTGTTTACTATTTCAGAGGTTATTGCCCTCTCTTTAATTTTATTCTGTCAGCCATTCCTGATGCTCTTGAATTCATTTATTTGACAAGCTAGTCCAAATCAGAGCAACAGTGCATCTGAATGAAGACATAGACACATATCTGAAAAGTTCAGAGTCATTAGAATATAACAACTTTTTCTTCTCAGGACCACACTTAGGTGATGAAGTGAATGAGTTTTAATCTAATCAATGAGAGTGGCAGTTCTGTAAGTAAGCTAAGCAATGCATGAGATATGTAAAAGTCTTACTAGAAGAATTTCATGTCCCTGGTGATTTCTGTTTTACTCTACACAGTACTTGTGTCTGATGCAGAGTTTTCCCTTGACAGCTTCCCAACACATTTTGGATCCAGACTGAAAA
Organism: Pseudotriccus pelzelni; assembly: GCA_035584735.1. Lineage (NCBI taxonomy): Eukaryota > Metazoa > Chordata > Aves > Passeriformes > Tyrannidae > Pseudotriccus > Pseudotriccus pelzelni. Next base: position 103,558,518 of record JAWMRA010000001.1, on the reverse strand, counting down.
GATGTTCAAAGCACAAATATCTGCTGATTCCAGCAGTATGGTGTTAATCAAGTCATAGTTTTAGCTGTACTTAGCAACAAAACTAATTACAAAGTCTCTTTACATAGCCTCAACTACACACAGGTCTGAACGTACAGGAAGTACCACTAAAACCTGTGGGATTACTTATTTAAAGTTGTGGCCCTTCATAAGAGATAATGATATCTATTCTGAAATATTTTTATCCTGGCTGAATGGTAAGCAAGAGTTTTGGACAAATCTTCCTCTAACAGTTGATGTGCCTACTGATAGGAGAGACACAGAAACCAAGCATAACATAAGTGTTCCCCTTCTTGAAGTAAAACGAAAATGTGCACTGAAATTCTCAACCTGCAACCATGTAGCAGATCATAGTGAATCAGAAGCTTTTCTGCTTGGAGAAATCTTGTTAGACTACACAAGAAGAAGAGCTTTTCAGGCAGAAAAGCTGTGACGAGGAACGTAAAGCAGCATTTCGAATTCCACCCAAAAAACATCCACCCATTAGACTACAGATCATGGATTTATTTAAATGTGATAAAACACCTTCTCATAAAGAGTACACCAGGGTAGCCTGAATTTAAATAGTTCTGCAATGATGCAAGCAGCAACAGTTTCACTAAGTATAAAAGTTTCTAGTTTCTGGCTAAGAAAAGCTACATTTTTAATTACAGAAGTCATTTTATCTTAAGAGCATTTAGACACACCAAAATGAACAAAAGCTGTTACATGTCGCTTTCACTTGAAAACCAGCAAAGGTGTTACGATTAAGATCTCAAACACCTACATTCATTATTTTTGTAAAAAAATAAATTCTAACATCCACACTGGGACAATTCAGATCTGTTGTATCTGTTGTATACATGACCAGTGTGTTGTCACAAGTTAATTGGCCTGGGAAATTAATGCATTAGCATAATGAATAAGGCGTTTATAGGTAATAACATGTATCTAATTATAATGAAAATATATATGAGACTGCCAAAGCTGACAAAAATGCCAAAAACATCATTCTTGTCACTCTTATATTAATGTGGAAATAAGCATTTTTTAAGAATAGCTATATATATTTATTTCTCACTCTATATCAACCATTAAGCTCGCTTTTATGATTGCCAACTTTGTTCATATCCCTTCAGATCAGGAGCAGTTAACTAATAATTTAGACTTAACTTATAACTTAGAATACCATCACGACCTACGTAAGTTATTAATGACTGACCCCATTGCCTCAAAAGGGAAGAAACTAGATAAGTCATGTTGAAAGCAGCAATGTCTGTCTCACTCACTGATGAATAGAACACGAAATATTGCCAGCAGGAATTAATTCCTTAATGTTTTCATTTATACCTACAATGAAATTCTCCTGGCCTGATAAAAGTCCTTTCGTAGCAACCTTTTCATTGCAGATTTGCAGATGAGTGAAGACAGTTAAGAGACAAAGTGCTAACCAGTACTGAAGTTAAGCCTTAGTTCCAACTCTTTCAGAGCTTTTCAAGACAATTCATTAGATTCTTTTATACCTTTCTGTGACTCCTCTCCCTGTGGCATCAGATCTTGATAACTAAAGATTCATAAGTTCTACTAAAATGCTCAGAGATTTCTTTTTTTTTTTTTTTCCTGAGTCCATCAAATTGAAATATCTTTTAAAATTTCTAGCAGGACATTCTGGGAAACTCCCATTGTCAGACCAATTCTGCAAATATCAAGGTATTGCAGAATTTTGTTTTTTCTTCAAGGCTTACACACAATTTAAGGCTTACTTAAACTTAAGGCTCATAGTTTCACTGTGTTACTGTTGTTTTTAGCACAGTAGAGAGTTCTGAGACCCCTCCCTTTTGTACATGTACTTTTTTTGAAGAGGAGTAGAAATCTCATTTCCACATAAAACCTCTTTGACTTGAAGAATTAGTTGCATTTTGTGCACACAGCAGAGGAAATTTTTTCCACGATTAAGAAGAAATTAATCTCTGATATGTGTGAAAAATTTGCCTTGCTCCTTCTTGTATCAGTAGGATACAAGGCAGCCTTTTTCTTCCTCACTGCCTATTGAAATACCCCATAGGCAAAATAAAACTTAAAAAAAATTTGTGCATATAGCAAATATGTTGAGAAGCCTTTAAACTTGCAATTAGCAACACATCTGTTATACAGAGTGGAAAAAAATGAAGAGGAGTATAACTGCTGATGACAATAAAGTTACAGTGCATCAGGTGTCTAAGTAGGTTATGAACACTGATAATTGTTGTGAAGCCTTTGTATGAAATTTATGTCAAATAATAGCTAGGTGTCCATATGTGTCTCAAGCTGGCATGCTCAACAGAGCTACAGTTTGTGACAGAACAGAAAAAAGCTAATTTGTTTCATCACACTTTTAACTGAGGCCCTGAAAGAGTTTTACATAGCAATAACACAGCTCCCCATATTAGCTGTGCTGCTGTTCTGCAGTAAATAGCACATTCTGACAATGATGTATTTTATTCACTTTATTTTCTTAGATTATCTTCTGCATATTGGCAACTATATTTTTAGCTGATCTTTTTTTTTTTCTTCCTTAGGAAGAACCACTCTACAATACTGCATTTAGAGAACAAATACAAATATTTAGTAGGAAACCATTTTAATTGCCGCAGATTATTAATGCTGAAGATGTAAGCTTTTTAGCAGATCTTCACACTTTAATCCCAACTATTATTAATTTAGGCACATGTAACATGGCATCAAATTTCTACAAGTATGTTTACATCCTGGTTTCCTAAAGGGATGTTTCCTTTGTCATGCTATACTCAGAGAATTGAGATCAAATAAAATCCTCTGCCTGATAGTTCAGAGCTTTGTCCTTCTTGATATTCAACACTTTCCTTGGAGGATCCTGAATAAATATTCTTTATTCCACCCAAACTTTCACTAACAGTCTTACAGATCAGAAAATATTTAGTGTGGAGAGGGCTGGCCTTAATACACTGTGCATATAAAACAAAGTCTACATATCTATATCTCCATTTTCACACACATTTCATCCAGTTGAAAAAATAGCAAGATGTTACTTTTCTGCCAAGTGTTGCACACAGGCTATTTCTAACCCTTTATTTGCAAAACACCCATGTAACAGTTACTTATGTAAAAGTATTTACATAAGAGCAGCATATGATTAATGCAATTAAGTACGTAAAATCACTGATTTCTTTAAATAAGAAGGACTGTTCAATATCCGTGGTGGGTTACTCTTCACTAACAAACACCCACCTAGGCAAATACACTTTGTGTATTCTTGAATGCAAAATAATAGGTGAGATCAATGAACAGAAACAGATTTAGATAGCACTTCCATACCTGTTACAAAGAAACTCACCAACCATTTCTAATACATATGTTCATTTTTCTTTGCTACATTTAGCAAATTGAAAGAAGTCAGACAAGCACTTTCTTATGGCTATTTTTGCATCAACAATTTTGTTACAAATTTTAAAGGGCTGAATTATTCCTTTTATGACATTAAATATGGAACTGTTTTACCATTTTTATACTATCATAAAGGGAAGAGGATTATCACCTGTCATACCATAATCAGGAGTTTCAGATGAGCTGGAAGAAATGATAATTTTGGGGGTTTTTTTATACTTCTTGGAAAAAAAATCTTGAAAACGTACATATCCTTCTGAAGTTGCAATCTTCGTATTAAGAAGACACTAAGGAAAAGGGCATGTGTAGTTCATTTTTCCAACTATATTTGGTCTAATACCTTAGAAAACATCTCTCTTCCTACAAGCCTTGGTCCATCACAGCTGCAAAAGTGTTACCAAGAGATTTAGCAAGTTTTAAATGTAAGTAAATTATTACGATTTCTTAATAATTTTAAGAACTGCAGAGTACTGAGAAATGCCTAAGATTTTCTCTTTCCAGAGACACTGTGAAGAAATCAAAGATTCATTTGTATTTATTATTCACAGCTGAGGGATAGACATTACATTCTGCCATCCTATCCCAAATTCTGACTGCCTCACATGAACATACTTTCTGAAATCCAATGAATAGGGAGGAAAAGAGCCAAGGCTTAAAGGCCAGTTCACCAATTCCCTGCAAGAAAATAGGTTCTTGCTTTCACTTATTTTTTGTACTTGTGCAAGGAAAGCAAGCTCCATTCAAGAGAACAATACCCTGGGGACCTCTGTAGTTCCTATATATAAGATGAAATACTCAGGAGACTTTTTTTAGTTCTTGTATATGAGACTAAAATAAATGGATGCACATTCAGCCACTGCTTTCCATCAGTCAGAAAACTAAGTGCTGTGGCTTTGGCAGTTAGATGCTTAGGCAATCCCAACTCAGTTCATGAGTCTCAGGACCTTCAATGGGTTTAAATCCACCTGTGTTCTGAAAGGGAAACAAAGACCTCCTGTTCCACATTCAAGGTAATGGGAAGGCCACCACAGGTGACTTTGGGAAGGTCACTCTGGCGGTTGACAAGGAGGGGGAACCTCTGGGGTCTGGGTGATCAGTCCATGACCCAGAGGGGGAGATGCTCCCCCTCTGCCCACTCCGCCACGTGGTCCCCATGGGCTTGGCCAGGACCCATACAGAGACCACAGGAGAGGGAGACAAGCGAAAGAGAGTTTATTGTTAGGGTTATAGGTTTATATAGGTTTCAGAGGGATTGAAAAGTGACCAATTACAAATCTCAGGGGGCTTACAAAAACACCAATCAAG
>JAWMRA010000001.1:103515446-103553693 GCA_035584735.1 Pseudotriccus pelzelni | reverse complement strand
CAACCTGGCCTTGGACACTTCCAGGGATGGGGCAGCCACAGCTTCTCTGGGCAACCTGTGCCAGGGCCTCCCCACTCAAAATGTGACAGTGCTTTATGGAACACCTGAAAAGCAGCATTGTTTTTTGCTCATTTGTTTCGGGGGTTTTTATTGGGTTTTGTTTGGTTGGTTTGGTTGGGGCTTTTGGTGGGTTTTGTTTATTTGGTTGGGGTTTTAAGTATTTTTATGAGACTGAGTGGGTGCATATAAAATACTGCCAATTTAAGAGCCAGTTGTTTCATTAGTCACTTGCCCATTGCCGCCTTTCAGCCGGGAGTTAATATTATTTGCAGGGTATTATCTGTTGTCCTGGGTGGTCTTAAACCATTTCTTCAGGATTATGGAATAAATACTTCCAAGTTAAACATGAGTAGCTGTTACATGAAGTTCTGCTTGCTTTTCCCTTTAGATGCAGAGACCAATTCTGTGTGTGAGATTGTCCACGTTAAATCTGAGTCTGAGGGCAGGCCAGAAAGGACATTTCACCTTTGCTGTAGGTAAGTGTGTGTTTCCCTATTTTCCATGGTAGCTGCACCTCTGGATCCCAGTCTTTCCTTTAAGGCAGTCTGGGAACAGCCAGCAGGGGAAGCAGGGAGAGGGTGTAAAAACCTTCCATCTGGCTGGCAGAAGGTTGTAAAATCTCTGCAAATAAAGGCATGTATTTGATCAGCTTTGCACCTTTATGGGAATATCCTTATTAAAATTTTCCATTCACATCCAGCTCAACTCCGGCACTGGATCTTGATGCCAGTTAGCTGCTGGTGTGTCATGTTCAGCTGGTACCTTGTATTCCACCAGGTTCCAAAATCTGCTCTTGGGGCATTGCCCTTTCCTTCAGGGAACATCCATTATTGTGGTGGTGGTTGCCCTGACATGGTTTGAGAGTTCAAGTAAGACCTTGGAACACAAGCAGAGCTGATGCTGAGCCAGTCCCTTGCTGTGAGATAGCAGGGATTTGCAGGACTTGTGCTTGGTGTGTGTTCCCAGGAGCCAGACAGATTTAATGAGCCCTCACAGGTCAGCTCGATGTGTATGGGACACAGGGAAGTGCCTGGTGGGCACTGGAGGAAAAGGAAACCTCGGGAAGGGCGAAAGGTTAAGTGTTCTGTTAATGAACTGTGTATTGGTTTCCTCGGATGCCCCTTGCAATGACCAAAGATTTAGCTGAGCTTTGAAAATCCAATGTTAAATGGAGTCTTCTCTGAGGGAAGCACCTGCCAGGTGATTTGCACTGTCTTAAATCACCGAACTGCTCATTATTTATCCCATTTACAGTGAGCTTTTAGCAGTTCCCTGGGGATAACGCTGCCTTTTTTTGTGTTCTTGCCTGTTTTTCAGCTCACCAGAACACAGGAAGGACTTTCTGAAGGCAGTGCACTCGATCCTGCGGGACAAACACAGGAGACAGCTTCTTAAAACCGAGAGCTTGCCCGCATCCCAGCAATATGTTCCTTTTGGTGGAAAAAGATTGTGTGCTCTAAAAGGTGCAAGGCCAGCCATGAACAGGGCAGGTACTGTAGGGCTACAGACTTTCAAGATCCCAGTAACCCCAGCACTGCTGTAGGACACATGGTGGTGTCTGTTACTTGTACATTAGGATTAGCATTCTCTCCTCCTGTGTATGTAAAAACTGCTGGTTTTCCATGCTTCACCTCCTTGAGAGCCTTAAATTGCCTCTATTTACCTTGCTTTGCACTTGAGGCTCAGCATCAGAGCAGCCCTTCTGGCATGGAAGGGAGCAACAGGGTTCCTGCCAGTACCGATTGGCTGTGCACTTTAATCTGGAAGTGGGTTTCAGCTGGACAGAGCAGAAGCCCTGCTTGCCTGTTCCTTAAAAGCATAGACAGAATTTTGAGGTGACCCTAGTACTTTTAAACTAAAATGCACAACAACAACAACAAAAATATCAGCTCCCCTGAGCCGTGGCTTGGTTTGAAGGGACAGCTTTGCATGTCCTCTCTTTTAGCCTGTTCAGCTCCAGGGCTGAAGGGCTCATGCTCCCACTTCTCACATCTGGAGAAACATGCACTTGATACTACTAAGTTTTGAAATGGCCTGTCCTAAACCGTGGATTTTCCTTTTCAGTTGACTTCAGGCAAAAGCAATGAGAAAATCCCAGGGGGAAGCAGGTTTTCATTTTCAGAACACTAGCTGATGGAGGGAAGAAAACATTTGCTTCCAAGTGAAAAGCACACGGCACCGCTGCGTGTTTTGCTCTGGTCTGTGGTTTATTTTTTGTTCTGCTCATTAGATCCAGCAATGTAGACAACCAGGCTTTCTGTTCCTCTTCTGCACTGGGCAGGCCAGACCAATACCATCCTCAGCATGGCTTCTCACTCGGGGTGCTGCTGGGAATCTGCCTCACAGATGCTTCAGATCCTAAGCAAGGAGAGTCACAGGAGGGCCAAAAACCACAGCACTGCTTCCTGGGGCCTGTGGGGCCACCCTGTTGCAGATGCCAAACCCCCTTTCACTTTCATCATTTGCATGACGGGTTCTGCAGAGATCAAAACCTCCCCTCAAAGTCCAGACCTCTCCCTACAGATAAAAATTTGCAACTGCTGAGCTTTGTCTTATTTAATGCACCTCATGAGGCTTGGGGATGTTAAAAGGTAACCCCACCCCCAAGGCAGAGTTGGATAAATACATCCTGCCAAGTGCTAAGGTGCTGTTTGCTGGAGGGGGAGAAATTCCAGCCTGGGAGTTCACTGCTGGCCATGGAGCTACGTGTGTGTGCAGGATTCATCCCCTGCTTTGCCTCACAAGCCTCTTGTGAAGATATTCCAACACAGGAGATGGGAATTTGCCAATTGGGCCGGTTGCAAAAGCTAGCAGAGTAGATGCTGAGTAAGGAACTTCTGATAGATTTTCTGGTTTTAGGGTTTGGTTCCTCCCCCAGTAGGGAGGGAGTGGGGGGAGGCAGTGGCAGGGCCTGAACAAGGAACTTAATTTCCTGTAAATAATACAGCAGTTGCAGCATCTTCAGCACCGAGGCAGCCACTTGGAAACCCGTGGCGTCACTCTCACCCCAGACAAAGCGATTCCCCTTGCCGAGGTGTGAGCCTGCTGGTTTCCGTGGGGTGCTGCGGCAGCAGGCACTGCGTGTGAGAAGCTAAGCTGAACAGATGCACTTGGTGCTCGGCTGCCTGCCCACGGCTCAGGAGGAACAGTCGTTGTGGGCCGTTATCCCAACTGTGGATCTGAGTAGCAGAAACTCCACGTTTTCGGCCGGAGGGAGCCCCGTGCTGAGGAGCCGAGCGGAGCGTGACTTGCCCGCAAGGAGTGACCAGGTCATCCGTGGGAGTCTGCCTGCTCTGTGCCCCGCGGTGCTAAATAAAGGGCCCCTGGAAGAGTAACTTTCCCGAGGGAGTTGTGCCGTGTGTAAAAAGCCTGTGGGGTTTTATCTTTGTGTGTGCGCAGTGTCAGCCCCAAGCAAGTCCCTTGGGAGGAGGAGGCGGCGGCTGGCCCGAAACAGGTTTACCATTGACTCAGACGCCGTCTACACGAGCAGCCCCGAAAAAGAGCCCCGGCAGCCCACGCACGGGGGGGACACTGACCGCTGGGTCGAGGAACAGTTTGACCTGGCTCAGTACGAGGAGCAGGAGGACATCAAGGAGACGGACATCCTCAGCGACGATGACGAGTACTGTGAGGCCGCGCGGGACCTGCGGGAGCGGCTGCAGGCGGCCTCCATCGTGGGCCAGCCCTGCCGGGGGGACGCCCACGCCGCCAGGATGACCCAGCTCAAGAAGCAGGTGGCCCTGTCCGGCATCAACGGTGACGTGGAGGGGGGACACGGCGAGGAGGTCGTCTGGGTCAGGCGCGAAGACTTTGTCCCCGGCAGGAAACTCAACACGGAGCTCTAAGGACCCCCTTGCCCCCACCTGGATGCCGTAGGTCTCCCCGTCCACCCCTTCCTCCCTCCTTCCCTCCCTGCCCCGCTCCCACGGAGAGCTGATCCTGATAGATTGCACACTTGCACACACCATTGCGGCAGCTGAATCGGTCTGAAGCCATGCGGCCACACTTTAGGCAACTGTCAAACGCTCAAAAAAACAGGAACGGGTCAAGCTTAAGGTCCTGTCTTACGTTACCAAGGGCTTTCACACTATTTTATTTATTCTGAAGTAATCAGGGGCCGAAATTTAAAGTATGGGGAGAAAACATAATCACTGGAAAACAAATTCCTCTGGATGTCTTAACCTACGTGCAGCAACCTAGCTTAAAACAAGAGCACAAGGCCAGAGGGGTTTATAGTCTGAAAAGTTGTCGGTCGTAGGTTCATCTCCTTCATGAGCAAACTGCCTTTTTAACCTGTACAGTTGAAGTATTCTTTTTCCCTCTTTAAATGTAAGAGAAATATACATGTATTTTAGGAATGCCTGAGGAAAAGGTTTGGGATTTCTGTTGTGTTCAGTCCTCTCGGTCTGTGGCTGGTCTAATTTAATGTCAATGTTGGAAGCTCTAGTTTTACATACTGTTATATAAAGATGCCAAACTCTTAAAAGAGATCCAAATTTAACACTTGAAGAGATATTTTTTTGTATTTTGCCTGAGATGCAGGGGCATAAAGGGATAAGAGTCTTACGGCGTTAGCGCAGCTCCACGTCTAGGATACAGGATAGCTTTTTGCAGAGGGTGAGGAACAGTGCTTTTGTATTAAGATATGAACTGGAAACTCTTATTTAGGTATAACTTTCTTGAGGAAGAGGATTATTGTATATGTTTGAGACTGGAGTTTTAGTTAGATAATAAAAAGAGTAATAAATAAAACGACGTGACTGAATTGTGGTGGACCAAGCTGATCCGTGGTGGGACCTCTCCAGAGCCACAGATCCGTCTGGTCCGCTCTCCATGGCAGAGTTTGGGCTTAGGGGACAGGGAATTCATGGCCAAAAAACTGACCTCATCCACTCTCCTACTGTGGGTGAAACTAGTGTATTTTAATTCCTTTATAAAAGCTTTTTCACTGCAGTAGAGCCACAAGCAGGCTCTACACAAGCAAAAACCTTTACCATTTGAAATCTTTTATTTAACCATCTAAAACAGGGTAAAAGGATGTGACTAAAATCTTGTGGGTTTTAAGTAGACTTCCAAAAACACAAAAATAGCACTTTTTTTTTAAGATTTATATCGCTTTTCCCATTGCAGTTTCACCTATAGGAAAAAAAAACCCCGACGATTATATGGAATTCTCTTTTTTTTTTGGTTATGTTTTGTTGGTATCTATTGATGTTTGACACATTAGTAGGTACTTTGAGAACCTGAAATTTTATAATAGCTTTAGGATTATATTTTATAAAATCCACTCTGACTATATTTTAAAACATAACAAAAACTATTCCCCCCCCCCCCAAAATATCCATCACTTGTCTGTGTGTCCCACTTAGCATTCTCCCCTTGCCCCCCTCCCCTCCCTGGTTTCTGGTGCACTATACTTGACCTTATGAAAGCTTTCTCTATCAACTTTTTTGCTATCTATCTCCTGTTTTCTTTTCCTAAAAGCTTTAGAAGAGTTTCTATACCCTTTGTATGACCCCAGGATTGTTTTCTATCCTCCACCTGTCAGTTGTGTCCCAGTGTGCTGGAGGAGCGGTGGTTTTTGCCCTGGGCTGTTCCCAGTGGGTACAGTCACAGCTCAAATACTGGAAGGCTGGTACTGGGAAGGTCCCGTGGCTCTTGTACATAATGTCATGACATGTCTATGTCAAAGGTTCTTATATATTTCTTTTATAAGCTGAAAGAAGGTCTATTTTTATGTTTTTAGTTCTATGAATGGAACGTTGTAAATGCCTGTCAGAAATAAAATACTGGAGAAAAAAAAATCATAGGTATTTGCAGCTCATTTGTCACATACCAGGCCTTACACAGAAGGTGTGACAGGGAGCAGTTCCTGCACCCTCACCTGCCAGGGGCTGGAGCTCAGGAAGGAGCCCTCAGGTAAGGCTGAGCTCATGTTTTTCCAAGGGGAGTGTTGCCATTTTCCTGACAACCTCCACAACTAGTCACGCCTGGTTCTTCTTCCAGGCTGGTCACGAGGAACCTTCAGTGTGCATTTCAAAGAGCAAGATAAAAAGCAGCAGATCCAGAAGGAATTCCAATTACACTTGGAAGAGCGCTCTCCATGGCCATTTCTTTGACCAGCCCCTCTCCTCTTGGGGTGCTGAATTTTACCCCTGGCACAAGAAGTGGGCTGTGGGTTGGTGTGTTGTGCAGCCTGAGCAGGAGCTTTCCAGGCCTCCAGCTGAGACCTTGCCTCCCACCACTTCTCCTTAGGGGGAACTAGGACTGCTGGTGGGTTCTGTGCATGGCTTCTGGCAGGCTGTCCCTCAAAGGTGGGCTGGTGGGCATTAGGGAGCTGGGTTTTTTAGAAGACAAGGCATTGCCAGAACTGTGAGAAGAGCCTTGCACAGCCCCTGGGTCTTGGTTGCAGTAGAACAGCAGTGGGAGAGCACTGGCACCCTGTACCATGGAGGTCTGGGAGGTGTTTTTACTGTTATTTTACCAGCTAGTTGTTTTTTGTTGTCTCCTCCAGCAGACTTGCTCTCCTTGCACCGGCTATAGGACAGCACAGGAAGGCCTTGGTTTCTGAGGTATTGTCTCTGCAAATAACAGGTGAAGGATGTGACCCTGCCACAGCTCCCATTCCTGCTCCCAGCCACTTGGGCAACTCGCTTTCCTTTTAATTTTATCCTCAGCAGTCCTGAGGTGTTTCTGCTGAACATTGGACTTGTCTTTTGGAATCCTTTCCCTCTGCATGTTGATTGAAGACTGGCAGCATTTCAGCACTGCTGAATGACCCTGACCCAGCCTTTTGGAAGCTTGCTCTGACTCTGCCTGGGCTCCCCGGGCAGGGGCCTGAGGAGCTGTTTCAGCAGCTCCTCACCCCGCGAGGTGCTTTCCCCTCGTCAATCTGGGCACGCTCGGCTGCCGAAACCGCGGGGCTGCATCCCCTTCCAGCCGCGGCCACCGGGGGTCCCTCTTGCCCCGCAAATCCCGCCGCGCTCCCGGCCTTCGGCTCCCTCGAAAACCGGCGACTGCCGCCGCAATGGAGCAAATAAATGAACAGAAAATGAATCCCAGGCAGGCGCGCTCCGGAGGCAGCATCCTCATCCTCTGGAGGCGTCCCATGCCGCCCGAGCTGGGGTTTGCGTCATTCCATTAGGGAAAGTAATTTCCAGGGATAGACTCAGATTCACTTCAGTCTCAGCAGAGATTAAACCCCTTTAATTAACTCCTCAAGAGGTATTAGGGAGCTGAGTAACTTTGCGGTTGTTTAAGCACTGCTGAGGCTGGGAGTGATGCTCCTGACCAGAGGGTTCTCCTCTGGTGGAGGAAGGAGGATTCTCCCTCAGTCTTTTCTGCTGTTTTGTACTCCAGAGGGACCCAAGGATTCCATGGAGGATTTAGGAAGGAGGGACAGGGCAGGGATGACACCTCCTAACAGGTAAAAGGCTCAAAGCCATCCAACTGCTCTTCACCATCACCTGTGCCAGTGCTTCAGACAGCAGGCAAATATTGTACAAGGAAGAAACAGATTTTGTACTTGCAAATCTTGAAATTTTTCCACCTTTATATAAATTTACCCCCCCCCCCCCCCCGTTGCTTTTGCCAGATCTGCAGGGCAGTGTGGGGATCCAGAAGCCTCTCATAAAAACCATTTACAGATTTCTACTGAGTCTTCCTGGCAAGCCCTGTCTGGGAGGTCCCAACAAGAGCGCTGAAGTTTGCTTAAAAATGGCCAGTGGGGAGCATCCTGCAGTTCTCCATGATACCAGAGAGTTTTGGGAGGGCTAAACTTCACTGCTGGAGAAGGCAGAGGGATGTGGAAACAAGCTGTGCTAGAAATGCAGCTGAGTGAATCCACTCTGTCCTCTGCCTCAAGTTCCTAATACAGCACTAAAAATGCCCTTTTGATCCCTGGTAAGAAACTAAAAGACTCAATCAGAGGCAGAGCAACAGCTTTCTTCGAGGTCACTGCAGTACCAGACTATTAGTGGAATTATACACTGGAATACTCCAGGAAAAGGAGATAAAGACAGCAAAAGGAAAAAAAGCACCCCATGCTATTTGAAAAGGGAAGAAATCCAATCCTCTGCCCCCTCTAAACCTTCTGAAGCATGAGAAAGCAAGAGGCTGGTAATGAAAATGTTTTTAAATGACTCTCCTTTGCCTGCCTCCTGTTTAAAAAGCAGAGGAAGAGCTGTTGTTGAAAGTAAAATAGCACTGATGGTGTGGGGCTGAAGTTGCACGTTTGCACAGCAAATGCATTTTGGAGGCCGTGGCTGGGTCTGGGAAGCTTCATGCCCACATGGTACGGATGAGTTGGAGCTGTGGGCTCAGCTCTCTGCATTTCCCCAGGGAGCTGCAGGAGTGAGTTTCCAGGCACTGCAGGGACAGGATAATAATTGGCATTATTTCTGGAGGCGGCCCAAAAAGCTGTTCCACTGTGCTGGGGCAGGAGCAGGGGTTGGAATGTCAATGTGGAGAGTCCAGATGGGAGTGGGAGGGTGGGCAGCATGGTTGGGAACTGGAGAGAGAAGTGGAAAGGAAACATTGAAGTGCACTCTTATTCAGTTGTGGGGTAGTTAGTGCAGGGCAGGGCTACTCTATTTGGGATATTTAGGCTGAATAGCCCTGCTGTCCTGCAGCAGGGAGGGCTGTGGGTCATGGCAGCACAGACACCCCCCCCGTTACAGAGCCAGTTCGTCCTGGCATGGGGCCTCACCTGCTCCAGAGGGGCTTTTCCATTTTGCTGCTGCTATGCCAGGTTCCCACAGTCACATGTGTTAACCCTGCACTGGGCTGGGTCTGCAGCACAGAGCTCTGGTGTGGAAAATCCACAGAGATGCAAATGGTTTGTGTTAAAAAGGTAACTTTGATTTGCTGTTTAGGAAGAATGCACAGTTTGTGCACAGCAGATTTAACATACCAGGCAAATAAGCTGCAGCAGTTAAATTGGAGGGGGGGAAAGTGCTCTCCCACTGCCCCCCCGCCATGTGATCCTGGGAGACCACAGGAGAGGGAGACGAGCGAAAGAGAGTTTATTGTTAGGGTTACAGGGTTATATAGGCTTCAGAGGGATTGAAAAGTGACCAATTACAAATCTCAGGGGGCTTACAAAAACACCAATCAAGGTAACGGGTTATACAACAATAGAAAGTAGTAAATAAAGGCCAGTAAGAAGGCCTCAGGATATCTTTCCAGTACATTCCTAAGTATGAGATAAGGGGGTACAGAAGGGAGTTTTTGGGAACAAGAAACAGTGACTTAGCAGAAGAAACTACTAAAAGCCATTTTGAAACATTTCACTTAAACCTTTAAACTTCCGCTTTCTTTATGCACTGCAACAGGTCACCGTAGATGACATTGGAATATACATTAGGCCTACATTAAAGAAGGGAGAAAGGGGGTAATATAGGACAGGGATAACCTCCACAGGGACCCCTTTTTACTCTAGTCTGACTTCAGTCAGAATGCTGATACACTGGTATCATTACACATCCAAAACATCTTTGCTGAGACACAAGGATATATGGCCTAAGCACAAATAGCAATATGAAAAGTCTGACTAGATGTGAAAACAAATAACTAAATCTCTGTCCTGCGTCTAATGAAAATCGATTAATTTAACTTTAACTAGTGACTGGTAGAAAAGGAAGTATCCTACTTACAGCAAGACTTTTTCAGCCTATGTTGATACTCAAGTGTAGCATCATATCACAGACTAATGATGGAGTAAGTGAGCAAACTTTCCCAGGAAATGCAACAAAAATTCCTCAGCTGAATATAAAGCGAGAAGCACCACCATTAACACTGTCAGAATCCCTTCTGGTGAGAACCTGGACTGACTCCCTCACACACCTCTAGGGGCCTAGAAGACCTTTAGGCTTAAGGAAGCACCACCAAATCATGCCAGTCTCCCAAGTGAATTCACTATTCTTGTTTGAAGTCAAATTCCCAGTCTTCTACTCCACTAAGAATTACTAGTAGTATTTATCAAGCCTGCAGCTAGGACTGCAGCTGACAGATTGCTGTCAGTGCACTGTATCTATTATGCACGAAATTTAATTTTTTTTGGCTGCTGCCCTATTTTCTGCCCTTAAGCCCATAGTTTTATTCTGTTTGAATCCTCCAAACTCTGCTAGGCTGAACACAAAAGCACCATAACACACATAGCAGGCAGAACTCACAAAACTCTTACTTCAGTGCTACTATAGTGTCTGTTTATGAATTGTCTTTATTTCATAAATTTATGAACTTTAAAAAATTATTTTTATGACAACAGAGCACGAAGGCTACAAAGCCTCCTTCTGTGGGGGAAAAAAAGGAAAAAGAAGGTAATTGCTATTATAAAAAAAAAAGAAAAGCAAAACAAAGCCAAAACCCCCCAATATTTTCAAGGTGCCCAAGCATCATTGCAAATGGCAAAAAGCAGTCAGTTCATATAAATCTCCTGTGGTTAGTCAAAGCTTTATATGTTGAATTTTAATCTTCATTTAAAACTAAAACTAAAACAAAGCCATCAGGGAGCCAGTGGTCAAACATTAACATACTAATTGTCAGCGGTGTTGCTGATCTCAGTGACAAAGCTAACACTGCAGGGTAACTAAGTGAAGAGATGAGTAGATGTGTCTCGTTCAAACATGTTGTCCCCTTCAGTGACCCAGAACATGCTGGAGATGTCACAGTCGTACAGTGGCCCGTAATCAAGCCAGGCATTCAGAGGAAATTTCACTAAAAAATGTGCTTTCAGCACAAAAGTTTCTCTCTTAAAAGTGCATGTCATACTGTACTCTTTATACAGCACTGGCTGCTCACTTTGGTTACCCTTCTGATATTGTTGACATTTATGATTATATCTTCATGGATGAATGAGAAACGAAAAGTAGATGCAAAACTTTAAAGAATTCAGGTTATCATAGTAGCATAGATTATGATGGCCTCTTTATGCTCTTTGGGTTTCCATTAGCTTTATAATTACTGCATATCAGATGATAAGCAAGAACTAGAAAATTAATTTTTCCTGGTAACTTAATAATTATCAGAAAAAGTTAATAATTTCATTAATTCTTCAGGAAAGTGTCTACACTAAAGTTACTAATGTTTCCATCACTTCTGTAACCTCTTCATCTTTTTCTTACCTGGCATCATCAACCTTGCAAGCTACATTGGACTAGGGGGCATGTTCATGGTCAGGTATTGCTGCTGCAATTTAGGAATTAAATCAGTAGTGAAGCAGTAAAGTGTAGTTTTAGATTTAGTCTCTAATATTGTGTCATGGTTGTAATTAGCAAATTACAACAGGACTCCTGTGGGAACCACATATTACAGCTATGTGATTACTCAGTTTGTTCACTCACAATTAATATTATTACACTAAACATAAAAGGAAGTGATTAATGATTTATCTGCCAATTACTTAATACAGCTGGTAATAATGCAGGATAGAAGGTAAATTCATCTATGTTTGGAAACTAGTTTACATAATCAGGAACAATATACCAGCGCTGATAAATTTCTGTTAAAATGAAACAAAAATAATTGTCTTTCAAGGAATAATAAATAATTAGAGATCTTATGTCACACTATTTCAAATATTTTTGTGAAAATACTTGCATAGAAGAAAAAAAGTATGAAAGGTTCCTCTTGGACTTTTCAGTTTCCAAATACACTTACACCAAATTTCTGTCTTGCAGCAGAAACAAACAGCAAGCTATAATGAAGTTTAGAAACAGGCCTGTTAATGTATTAAATTACATAACCTAGCCGTTTTTCCAGTACAGATTTGACTTTCAAGTATTTACACTGTAAGAAAAAAGATGGGTATATTTTGCATAATTTGTTCCTAGGTAAATTGTTATAGTTTTAGGGGCCTTAACAGAAGATGGTAAAAATCATAACACCAAGGTTGCATTGTTTTTGTAATGAAAAAAAAAAAAAGTTGTTTCATTTTTCTACTGAACACTCTTTTAAGGATGAATTAAAGACTGGAGGACAATTCTGTGTTCATCTTGACTAACATGCCCACTGATGTTAAACTTATTGTAGAAGGAAGTCAGACCTGGTAGACTTTGTGACTCAGGAAATTCTCCTTCCTGGCCGTGCAGAGATGACTTGGGTCCCTCTCAGACCTTGGGGTATCTGCCATCCAAGACTCATGGATGCAGAGGCTCCTTGTGGCCAGGTCTAGTCAGCAGTGAGATGGAGAACACATTCCTGGTACACACACCTATGCACACACACACAAACATAGACCAGGATGTAAACTCACTAGTGGTTTCATGTGTGTACCAACCCTCTTGAGATTTATGGGCACACCCACTTCCATACATTCTTTGTATATTATCACAGATCTTTGCCCAGAATCCAGATGCCTCACACATTCACTGGGTCATATTCTGAGACCCTGAGTCTTTCCAGGTTCTGGCATCCTCTTACTACATGCTAGTTCAAGCTGAAGTCTACCAGTGTTCCACTTCCACACCCTCACACACAAAATATGGTTTCCATCAGTAGCCACCTCCTAGACCTATGGACTCCTCAGACCCACAGTTTCTCTCTCCAGTGGCTGGCACTCAGATCACTCACACTACTTACTGACTAGTCTCTCTTGAAGGTCACAAGAGGCTCACACACTCATACCCAGAAAGGTGTGCACTCATACACAGATTAGGAATAGAATTTAATAAGGACAGGGCTTGACCAGAGAGGTTTGCCAGCCAGCAAGTTATTTGCATTCAATTAGCCTTTCCGCACTGGGCTCACTTTTGTTGCACCTGTACAGCAATTTGGTGCCTCACAGATTATGTTTGCTGAGGGTCTGCTGACCTTGCCATATCTCACTTCTCAAAGATCCCCAGTTGACCCCCTAATTGTTTATGAGATCTGCCTGTCTCTCACCTCCTTGCCCTGTAACTATACGTGAAATCTGGCCATTATTCACAGCACAACCCATAACACTTTTCAGCTTCTCCCTCTGTTATCTGTCATATCCAGCAATTTCTCAAGCCATTTCCAGCATTCATGGTGAGTTTAGTTAGTTAAACCCCAGGCCATGTCCTAACACATCCCTGTGTACCTATATTGTGTCCACTCTTCACAAGAATTTCACTTTGTGTTTGCCAACTGAAATGAATTAAGAATGTACCTTTTTTATTGCAGGTCAGAAGGCAGCCAGACTGGATTAATCAGTTTTAACACTCACTGCTCAGCATCAGAGACTTTTTTTCAGCCTCAACCAAAACTCCTGCTTGTGCCACATGAGTCTTTTAAGAGAAAAAACAGTTTCATCAGTAGGGCACAAATGCTCATTCTGCCAACCACCAGGGCACAGAAAAAGGGGAAATAAATTGAACATGCAAGTGACGATGAGAAGGAAGATCTGAATCTTTTATTTACCTCTATTTCTTAAATATCAAACACATAATTGTTAGCACATAAGAAATGAATTATTTAACAGTACATTTTCTCAAAAGACCTTCATATTCTCTTTTAATAGGGATGGTTTTTTTGGAAATTGTATCCAGAATATGAAAATGATTCTGGTTGTAGGCAATAGGAGAAACAGATCAAAATTTGTGTATGATTAGGAATCTAAGTTCCCAGAATGGACAGTCTTCTGAAATATCAGCATATAAATCAAAATCAAACAATGCAAATATATTAGATAATGCACAGGTGAGTGAAGAAATAATATAAACATACTGACTGTATGTCTTACATTTGAAAAGAAGATGTATGTCATGCTGATGCTTATGATTCTACTACAGCAGTAGAAACATTGTACTGAGCTACTTTGTTGAAAAAAACCAGACAACCAAAACAAAACCAGTACTAGATGATTAGAAGTTTATACAATCCGTTCACAATTTGAGGTCAAGATAAGTTTGAAACACATTTAAAGGAGATAATTTATTTTTTTTCTAACTGTCATCTAGCAAGAATTTTCACTGAAAAGCTATTGATGCCTTGGCTAGCCTTTCTAATTGCTAATTTGAAATGCCATCTATGATTTAATTGTCTGTGTATATACAAATTTAATGATCTTCTTCAAGTAAGACTTTTTGGTTTTAGTCTAAAAAAAGAAAACCTTCATTTTACCTAAATCATAATATTTTGAATAAATTTATACTTTTCTCAGTGTTATTTATATTTGTTTCATTAATATCATCATCCAGATTTGCGATACTACTAGTAAAAAATAAAATAATTAAAGCTGCTATTGCTATAGTGCTAAAAACCCTGATAATTTAGTGTCACAAAAACACTGATGTGACATTAAAACCAAAGAAAAATTATTATGGAGCTCACTAGGCAATAATATCAAAAAAGTTTATCATTAGATACATATAGAATATGTTTTACATATGAAAATTTCAGTGAATGCTTCTTACACTTAATGATCCTGAAATTACATGTGTGTGTGTGTGTGTGTGTGTGTAGAAAACAGAAAAATGACTTATTTTCCTAACTACTACCATAATTTCAAGCAATAGCAATACTTTCAGAAGAGCATGTTGGACAAAAATATTATTTGCCTGACACTGATGGGCCTTTATGACAATGTTTTTCAATGGCTATAAAATCTCCACTTGTGTACTTGCTTGAGTCCCATGCTTGTAAAACAGCTCCAGCAACAGAATTTATTTCAGCCAAGGTGCACTGGGTAAGTCTTTAATTATTTATGTAGAGGATGGTGTTATTTTCTATTATTTTAACTGTCTTTTCCTAAAAACCCATTGATAGATCAGATTAAAGGGAGGAGCATATGCAGAAAGGGAAAGAGTTTGTAGGAAAGGTTCAGTCCATTAAAGCAATAGGAAGATGAAAAAAAAAAACAAAACCAAACCAAACAAACAAAACAAACCGAAAAACAAACAAACAAAAATCAAACCCAAATTTGAGCAGATGCAAAAATGTGTAAGGTTTGGAGAGATTCCTGGTCTGATCTCTTGTACTGTACTTATCTGGCACATTGCACCACGTCAGCATTTTGATTTGTGTCTGCAACTATTAGAAAGCAGCATCATATTTCTAAGGCAATCAATAGTGTAGAATTGTCTATTAACTCCTAGGTATAACAAGTCTTCAACAAACTAACTGGTTTTTTTTCTCTACATTTTATGGTTGGTCTTATATATTAATCATTATTCCTATCAGTTTTAAGTTACAAGCAAGCCCATGTGCTGTTTTCTCTGAACAAACCATGTCCAGAAAAATGTAAAAACAGAATAAAACAAAAAACAAAACAAACAAAAAAAAAACCAACAAAAAAAAAACCAAACAGGCGTATTTTCAGAAATAAATGCTGGTGTGGTTTTTTAATGATGCTGGAAATTCTTCTTAGTTGCTTAGCAATTTTTTAGCTCCCTCTGAACTCCATGCTCGGAGCTGTGATGCTGATCCTGCACCTGTCTATGGAACTGCAGATGGCCGGTGTAACACAGGCTATTGACTTCAAAGCAGGAAGGAGGAGGAGAACCAGATTGCTTTTGAGATGCACACACATTTCCAAAATGCTAATTATTTGTTCCCCAATATATTATGAAGATTTGTGCATTTACAACTTCATCACATCATTGAAGTCCTAACATATACCTTTGGTGAAGGAGGGAAATCTGGTCAGAAATTAGACACCTTTAATTGTACGCAAAGTGTCTTGCTGTGTTATTCCATCGTAAATTCAGCTTCTTTCAGTGAAAGAATACAAGAAGGAAAAACAGCATATAGAGAAACTTAAATAATGACTCAAATATGTATTCATTTTGTAGTAATGAAATTGAACCCCTAAGGACACATAAATCAAAAACACTCACAGTCTTTAATTTTAAAAAGTAGCACGTAATTTATCTAAAGCTAAAGGCTATGTTACTGTCCTTATGCAGTTTACAAGAGACATCAGAATATTTAATTAAGAATAGAGGACTATTAAATGCCTAGAAATAAAACAAAATTTGGTATCTTTCCAAAGATATAAAATAGCAGACCAGTAATAGCATTAACAAGCAAAATAATGACCATTTTTATCATAAAGGATCATAATTTAAATACAAATACAGACACATACACATGTATAAATAAAAATTTGAAAAACTTTTGATCCTTGTTCATTCTCTGTTTTAACATAGAAAATGTTGTTAGTCTCTCTGACATATATATGAACAGAAAAGTTTGAAAATGTGATTGCTACATCCTGCAGAACTTAACATTTCTAAGTGCAAAATTTAAGGCCAGTTGACATAATATTATTAGGAGCTTGAAATCATCCTCATGAATCTGAAAAAAATACTTTTTTTTTTTTAGCTTAAACTCTATCTTGAAATGTAAGGCTCTTTCATGGAAACTATGGATTCAGTTTCCTTCACTACCTTTCCAGTAAAATGGAAATGATTGAAAAGGAACTTGGGTCTAGGGGCATTAAATCAGCAATTTCATCTTGCTTGAGGCAAAAAATATATCACCTGCATGATCCACTAAAACATGTCCCACATTAAAGAAAATATGCACATTAGAGGAAACAGATGGTTCATGTACATGCTGTTACCCACACTGAGATAAGAAACACAGCCATTGCTCCCCATTTGAGGAAAGGAAATCCAGGCGTGTAAATGACCTGTTCCACTGCCTAATCCAGAAAACTTGGAGACTCTGAGATTCAGGTGTCCAATTACTTGTGTGTGAAAAAACACCGCATCATCATTTGCTGTAATCAGATATTTAGGCCAGATAAACCACTTCAGCTCTGTCTTTCAGTGACAATACAAAGGGAAAAAAAGACATTTGATTTAAAGCATCTTGAATTTAACACTAAATAATACAGGGAAAAACGTAGAATAGAAGATATTATTTGTATTAAATTTATATTTTATTTATCATGTTTAAATTTATTTTAGTAAACTTACATTTCATAAAGTGTTATGGACAGAATTTATGCCAAAGCACTAACTAGAGAGGTGGAAAATTCTTCTCAATAATAAAAGTTGTTGGTCTTGGTACAAGAGCTGGGTGAATTCTAATGGCAGGTGATAGAGAAAGATCTTACCAAATAAATTGATTCCTCTTATTCTTAAAATCATGCAATATTTGAGTTGATTTTATTAAAAACTGCTTGGTAACGTTCTGATTCTACCAGGGCAAATTCAGCATTATTAGGTTTCCAACTCAAAGCACTACTTTTGAATCTGGATGTCAAACAGAATTTTATGTTCACTCCCTCTGTATTTACTTTAGCTCTACTACAAATTCTGAGTTCAATGGTAGGATCAAATAGAACACTGTAATTCTTTGGTGTTCATTTTAAAAATAGAAGCATGTCCTAAATACATTGTTTGCTGATCTCTTCATCTCTTTGCAAACATCAAAGAAATCAAATAGACACTGAAAATAGCTCTTCACCTTTCCATACACTGGCAGCAGTGCATACTATCCCATCATGCACAATCTTATATTTTTCAGTTGTAGGGTCGGCAGATAGTTGGCATGCAATGTGTGTCAGGAGACAAGAGATGAAGCAGCAAACATATCCTTTCAAGGCTAATCACTGTTGCCTCCCTGACTGATCTCAGATATAACTGCAAATCTCAATTTTTTTTTCCCCAACTATTAAAAAAAAGTTATATTTTTTTACTAAAATTAGTAATGTGAAAAGCTACTTTACTTGATGTGTTCAAGGAGTCATAGAAGACTAAAAAACAGTCAACACATAGATCTTTTAAGACCATTCACAAGATAAACTATGCATGAGATATTTAGAGCAACCAATAAATTATACATGGAATATTGAAGTTTGCACTAATAAGTGGTTAAATGTTGCTATTTGAATTTGGAAAGAGAAATGACAATAATATACCACTGAACAAATATTACAAATTAAACCAATTATCATGTATTTCAAGAAGAATTTTGCTTGGAATAATGATCAAAGTTTCCAATGATTCTCAGTTATATGTCCTGTTTAGCTAAGTTTTTGCATTGTAAGGCTGTTCAATGCTTTTACTTTTTACACTGAGTAGCAACAGAAATTTAAATCTTCCTTTTTCAGAACACTGAAACTTTCCTTCACCAGGAAAGCGTAATAGCTGTTCAGTAATCCTATTTAAATGTGTTTTGCCATTCTCTTCCTTCTGATATGTCAAAAGACAGCATGTTTACATGCAGCTGGACTGGCATGCCAGTGCTAGTTGAGGTGCAGTGGATCCTGAGAAATCAGCTTAGCAATAAAGAATTTTGTGTTCATACTCTCTGCATTTCATAGCAATATCATTACAGGCCCTGGCAAAGAGTATTTCTCGATCTTGCTTATAAGCCCCCTTTAAGTACTGAAAGGCCACAATCAGGTCTCCCTTCTCCAGGATAAACAATGTCACCTCATACTTACTTTGTAGGAGGGGTGCTTCAGACCTTTGATCATCCCTCCTTTGGATCTGCTTTAACAGGCCTGTGTCCTTCTTGTGCTGGGGACCACAGGTCTGGATGTAGCACTGCAGGTGGGGTCTCACAAGTGCAGAGTTCAGCGGGAGAATCACCTCCCTCGACCTGCTGCCTGTGCTGCTTTGGATGCAGCCCAGAATATAGTTGGCTTTCTGGGTTGTAAGAGCACATTGTGGAGTCATATCCAGCTTTTCATCTACTAATATCCTGAAGTTCTGTGCAGGGCTGCTCTCAGTCAGTTCATCCCCAAGTCTGTACTAATACTGGGGGTTGCTGCTGCCCCCCAGCAGGACCTTGCACTTGATCTTACTGATCTTCATGAAGTTCACATAGCCCCAGTGCTTAAGCCTGTCAAAGTCCTTCTGCTTCCTTCTCCCTTCCCTCAAGTACACCACTCAGTTTGGTGACATCTGCAAGCTTGATGAGGTGTCTTCATTCTCACTGTCTATATCATTGATGAAGATATTAAATACTATTGGTCCCAATATGGTCCCCTGAGGAAGACCACTCATTACTGGTCTCCATTTGGACATTGAGCTATTAACTGTAATTCTTTGTATGGATATATATGCATGTAAAGCAGTTTCAATTGACGTTATTGCAGAATATTTAATATACTCACTTATATTTAAATGCACATATTATTATTACATGTATTCACATATCAGTAATAAACTTCTAGTGCTTGTCAGCTTGTACACATAAATATATTAAAAAATACATACGTTACTTTAAGAAGTACTTTTCTAGATTTTTTTCTTCATAAACCTCTGCCAAGTGTATTCTCCCATTATTTTGGGGAACAGTTTTCAAACTAGAGTTTAGACAGTTACTCCTGCAAATATCTCCCTACTGTTTGCAGCAGAATACAATCTTATTTTTCTTGTGGGTATCGAACAGAATGTAGGCTAATAAAAGATACAGAAGCAGAGTTCTGACACCCTGTGAGTAAGACGCTAAAGTCAGCTTCCTTTGTCAAATAGTTGATGTAATAATGGCCAGTCTTCGCGAACGAAGATCCGGGGAAGGTCTAGTTGATGTAGCAGTTAAATAAAAACCTTGGTGAAACCTGAGACATTCAGTTTCTTTATATGTGCAAACCAGGCTCTGCTCCTTTGTGTTCATTCCCTCTCTCCTCAGAACGCTTGTAGCTCTCAGTAATGTCTACTGACATATAGTCTTAGGGTCAGCATCAAATCCCATTAAAATAATCTGAAAGACTCCTTTTGAGGTGAATGGGCTTTAAATCAGACTTTTATTAGACTCACCTAGAGGAGTAATAAATATTCATAGATGGTTGAAAGAAGAGAAAAACTCTCCAGATTTGAGTCCCACAGGAAGATCATTTGATTGCTGAAGGATGCTTATTAACCAAGAGAGACTCATGGAAATTTACCTTTTAGGATATGTAGGACATGGACAAGTGAATAAGGTATTAGAAAAACAAAACCATAGTAGCACATGCCACATTTTGCAATGGAACCTCTGCAAGGTACTTGTATTTCATTCTTTTTTAAGCCAGATATAATTGGAATTCATGCGAATATTAATTGATTATTTTTAATAAGCCATCTCACTACTAAATAGCATAAGTAGGAACAGTTTCAGTAATCAAAATAAAGCAAAGACATTTCTAATTCTTCTAGTGTTTCACACTATTTACAGCAATTCCATTTATTGCAGCTGTCAATGATACAATCTGTTTCATCCTCATGTCATATAATAAAGTCTTACTGACAGGAGTGAAATCAATATTCTCTTTTGTACATAATAAGAATCAAAGATTGATTAGTTTGAGTGGAGACTTGGCTAGAATGCCTCAGTATGCTTTCTTAATACATGGACATTTCATTATGCAAAGTGATTAAGATAGGGAAAGGCAGAGAATCTGAGAGAAGTAGAGATTAAAACATCATAAACTGTTAAGAAAACAGGAAATTTTTTGGGGGGAGGCTCTTTACTTCTGCCCCAACACCGGCAAAAATGCTTGCAGGATGCAGAAGTTGTACAATTTTCACAATAGTTTTATATTAGCATTTAGACCACTTTTAAAAAGGTGGTACTATTTCTCCGAAGTGCCATAACGACAATCTTTGTTTATACAGAGCCTTCTTCCTTCCACCATTCTGATCACAGAGTCATTCTGAAGATATGGAAAGAAGGAATCTATTCAACAGGTTTAATACAGACCTGAAAAACAATCTTTGTGAATTAGCACAGTGGACAAAGACTTGGCATATAAGTTTCTGTTGTGGTTTAACACCAACACATAGCTCTGCCCCACAGGCCATTTGTTCACTCCAACACACGCTGTTCACTGCAACTGGTGGGGAAGAGAACACGGAGGGTAAAGAGGGACAACTCATGGGTTGAGATAAAGATGGTTTAGTAGGTAAAGCAAAAGCTGCACGTGCAACCAAAGCAAAATAAGGAATTCATTCACTACTTCCCATGGGCAGGCAGATGCTTAAAGCCATCCCTAGGACATTCAGGCTCCATCACGCATAACAGTGACTTAGGAACAGAAACTCCCTAACTCCGGACATCCCCCTTTCCTCCTTCTTTATGACATGAAATATCTGGTTATATTTGGTTAATTCTGGTCACCTGCATGGCTGTGTCCCATCCTCTCCCAGCCTATTGCACATCCCTCAACCTACTCTCTGGCTGTACAGCAAGAGAGAGAAAGGCCTTGACACTAAGCATTGTTCAGCCATAGATAAAACATCCCTGCATTATCAATACCGTTTTGGTCACAAAGCCTAAACATAGTACCAGACCAGATACTATGAAGAAAATTAACTATATCCCAGCCAAAACCATTAATTCTCAGAGGACAAGACTGTCATCCTCGGCTTCAACTGAGGTTTTTTGACAAAACCTTGGAATAACAAAATACTCTGTGCATAGCAATGCATTTTCCATCATTGGCACTTGGTGTTATTGCATTTGTCACTTAATGTTCTTCCCTCGGTTTAAATGCTATATGTTTATATAAGAATACCTTCTAAGTCTATTAAAAAAAGAGGAAGGGAAATTATATTATGACATGCCTAAGGAGCTACAAAATGTGATGCACACATTTAACTGTAGACCTGTCTAGGTGCAGAAGTAAATGCATATTTTATTTTCTTCTTATCGCCACTATTCACACTTCAGTGGATTCACCTGACCTAATATAAGTATACAGTGTGTAAATGTAGATTCAAAATGTGGTATAAGTGACTGTTTAAATGCACAGCCATAAACATCTATACCAATAGAAAGGGAGTCTTAAATGACACTAATTGTCACCTTATCTGCTAGTCTTAGCAGAAAGAAAGCAGAAAATGAGTCTGTCTCAGCTGGTGTATCAGTTACAGACGTCGTCTCTGATTAAAAGACAGTAGTTTTATGGGTAGGACGAGAATATTACACTAACACTAGAGTAGCACATGCCATGGACTAGGAAACAGGTGTTCTCTCATCTGTCAGTTCAGTGTCTCTGTGAGGAGAATATTCATTGAAAAATTGTGTCTGCAAGGAAAAGCCCAAACTCCAGTGATCTGAAGCTCTCTGTTCTTCACTACTGCTACTAGAGTTAACATTCAATCTTTTTTTTTGATATTTCATTGAAAAATCTAGAAGAAATGCTCACAAAACATTAATAAACATCCACCCTAGTTTTTAGACAGATCTAATTAGTATTATCTTCCTTATTTTAAAAAACAACAGTACAACATCCTCTTTCAGATAAGGCCCTGGAGTATACACAGACTTACAAACAAACATGCAATAAAGACAATAAATTGAGAGCTTAATTAATAAACTTACTTTGACTTCTCATTTAGAGTGTTCAGGTTTTTACACTGATATATTCTACACTTTGCTCTAAGATATTTCTATTTTAAGTTTTTCTGTCAGTGCTGAAGATTAAATATAGTTGCCATGTCGCCTTGTGGTAACAAGTAAGAATTAAATTCATCTTTGCAATAAAAGAAAGTTACAAATAGGTTTTTTAAGAACAGTACATCATGCACTGAAGCAATTAACTTTTTTGTCCTGCTAGCAGATATTGCTTCTACAAAGACCAAATCCTATCCTTGTGAAGTCAAAGAAGTTCATTTAGTCCTTTGAGAATTCTGGCCTCAGTACTTTACAGGTCTTTGGGCTCCTTGGCATAAATACTCACAAGCAGAGGAGAAAAATTAGGAGAAACAGAAGGAATGGAAAAGCATTATATGTTAGAACACAAGAGGCTTTACTATTGAGCTGGACATTTTTCTACCAGTATGCAAAATTAAAACACCGATGTTTCATGTCCATCAGAACTCATTCTTCAGACAAAGTAAACCCTCGGTTAGGCCAAATCTCCCACACTACTTTCTCAGCTGTGATGAAATGTCAGCTGCATTTAGCTTTGTCTCAGAGAACATCATGTCCTTAAAATCTGCCTGCAGAAAACCCACCATGAGGGTGGATTTTTTTACCATAATACCTTCTTGTTGAGCCACAGAACACCTGAGGCTTCATAGACAAAGGCTGCTTTTTGTCTCACAGTAGAAAAATTCACATGAAAAAATTTACATTAAGCCTTAAAGGAAGCTGAACTAATGGAATTTTGATTATGAACATTATGAGAGAAAAAGAAAAAGTATATACAAGTAGAGCTACAGAAAGTAGCTTTGCAAGGAGGAGGTTATTGCAGTTCTATGGCCTCTACGGGGTACTGGGAATACGTAGTAGGATAAGCATATTAGAAATTATGAAAAGTGTTACACCACTAGAATAAATGGAAACATAAAGGCATGAAGAACATGAAGACTGTGTATTTAAATTCTTCATTTATGTAAGAAATTTTCCTGGTATCCAAGTGAGGTTGGAGTTAAGTGCCGTGATCGAACCTGAAAATTTATATGATAAAATTTACACCGTGGGCACTTCATTAAGAAGTTAATCCTATCAGAGAGCTTCTATTTTCTTAGCCTGGGTAATTCCGTATGATCAACTGTGTCTTTGTATATACCCTTAAAGGAATAAGAAAATGCACACAGCTAAATTGTGAAGCTTCACGTGGAAAAGAAACATTGGATTTAATAGAAAAAGAGCTGTAAACATTCAGAAAAGTCCCTCCTTTGACTACCCTTGAAAAAAAATAGTAAAGAATTCATGATGTTTCAGAGGAAATCTGTAAAAAAATCAAATAAACAAAATAATCTACAATTTATTTAGATTTCCTGTGGAGTTACTTTACTGTTTAAGTTGTGGATTTTTTGAAACTGAATATTAAATATGTTCTGTCCACGGATTAGTTGTGCATAAAACCTAAGAATAACATGAACTCCTGACAACTATTTTTTCAGAAAATACTCTATAATTCCCAGTGTATAAGGTCACATGGGAAAAGTACTGAGAAAGCACTTTTTCTAACTTGGCCTGAGTCTCTAACCATGACTTTCAATGAGTTTCAAGGTCATCTTTTATTTTGTTTTGGCATTTGCACAAAAACTGAAAAAGAAATTCGTTTAAAATTATCTTTCATACAACGAATTAATAGAATGATAAGGTGACACTGGTAAAGAATTATGCAGTGTGGTTTGATGCTTAATCTTCTGTGGCCACATTGCTGAGATGTAAAGTGATGCTGCAACCAGCTCAGTGACCTCATTTCTGTATCTAACCTTTTTTTTCCTCTCGTTCTAAAATTGGTTTTATGTTACTTCTGCACCTGAAGATGAGAAATTTGCTGCTTCCTTTGAAGAGGCCTCTTCAACAAGAGCTGTAGCTTAACAAGTCACAGGCAGTGGGGATCCACAGGATACAACCTGTCTGAACTCCATCTCTGTTACAAAATGAGTTTCATTCAAATGTCCTTTATTTTCCCCTCTTAAGTTAATTACTCCTGACGGGTTAAAGGCTGTTCCTCACATATTCACAGGTCATCCATTGCAAAACATTAATTGATAGAAGAGGCATGGTCCTTGAAGAATTAAAGAGCTAAAAAAATTATAAGCAAAGCAAATATACTAATCATTATGTAAGGGAAGAATATTTATAAACATGATTTCATGTTTCTCCTTATTTTTTTATTTTATATGAGCACATTTTATAGAAGTCAGAGCCCATCAGTAATTACAAATTCTATTGAGGAAATACAATACAAACCTTGTTGAGGAAAACAGAAGGATGAGGCTGCATCACTGCAAAATTCTGAAGTAATCACCACACAGAATTGAGCTGTCACAGATAACAACCGTAAGTCTAACCAAGCCTGAAGCAGATGGAACTACCTCATTATTGGATGCAGCCTACCAGTTAATAAATAAATATCATCATCATCATGTTTACGCTTCGTGAACGAAGACTTGAAATAAATAAATATATTTAGCTTTTATTCACAAATTAAAGAAAATACATATTATTTTTAAAATCTAATTAATAATTTGATAATTATTATTAATAATAAATATGACAAATATTGCCCCTGTAATCCAATATGAAGCCTAAAATTAAATAGTTACTCCAAAAATGAAAAGTAACTGTAAAGAGATGTTGCTAATGTGACAAAAATGTATTTCAATCAGAAAACAATTGGTAGTTGAAGGTGCAAAGTGAGTCAGCATCTCAAGAGTTTACTTTTGGTGTATGCTTATTTGTATTTCTAACTCTTTTGTTCAAAATGTCCAGTTTAAACTCTTCAAAAAATGCTAGAATACCCATCTCTACAAAGCAGCAGCAAAGGCAGTGGAAAATCGTCCCCAAGGAGAAAGGGAAGGATCATGCCATGAAAATGTCTGCATTCATTGTGATACAGATTAACAACTTTTTGAATAGCAGTAAGTTTAAAAAATATATATATATATACATCTGATTTTAGCCACTGAGGGCTTATGATAATTGGAGCTGCTATGTACATTGCCCAGTGAAATCATGAAGTTCACTCATTTTAGTTCCATCCTAATTTAAGTTGTATCGTATTTTCTTTACTATCACACAATGTGTAAATTAATATTTTTGTTCGGTCACGAGGGATCTGTAAACTGTGGTTCCAATGTGGTTCCAAAATACAAGGACTGTAGCCAAGGGCATCTTCATGGCCTGGTGGCTGCCAGTCCTGCAGAGTTCCCATGTAACAGGAGTTCTGAGTTTCTCTCACACGGTAAAATTCTATAAGAAGGGTCTTCCTCTGCATTATGAATTTAATGGGAGCTGGGAGCCAGGGCCAGTTGCTTCTGTGACAAGACAGAGCAGTATGACATCTAGCCAATCTAAATCAATCTGAAATGCAAGTAAAACACTGTCTGAAGTCACCTTACTCATCAGGAAGCCCCTGAAAGTGATACAGTATAATTCCTCCAAATTAGAGCTAAAGGATTCTTATTTTTATAAATCTTAAATTGCCAGAAGTTTTGGGCTGGCTTTCTTTCTCTGCTCTTCAAAGAGTGTTCCCAGCTCAGCATGTTTCTTATTGAGTAGTTTTATTCTGTGGTATTACACTCTGAGTTCCGAAATTAGAATATAGATTTTAAGGACCAGAAATGGTAAAAGCTTAATGATCTCATGTCTATTTGTATTCAGAGCTATGAACCACATAATAATTCTGATGGAGGAATTAATTTTGGTGGCTCACACTTTCTTATTTCATTAAGACAGAAAAATAAGCAGTATGACTGGAGCACATTTTAATTTTAGTATTTTTCTCAGGTGATACATGCACAGCTTAATAGAATAACAAGATTTGGAGGGTAATCAATGATTCAGGAGACAAGTACTTATTAGACTTTAGGTTTTACACTAACTGGTTTTAAAAAACAGATATGAAGCAAATACTTTTTAATGTGTTGCAGAAATGAAGGATTAACACAATGGTGAAACTTTAAAAGCATGGACTCTTAGGGATAAAACCCATCTTTTGTGTGAAGAACTGCAGGTTTCGATGGTTTCTTTTTTAGCATTAGCACCATTTGTAATGCAATTGCTAAATGGAGGAGCACCACCAAGCGGCACTCTGATGGGTACAGACACTAAGCAGAAAATACATCAGCCTTACTGATTTTCAAATCTAAACCACCAGAATATTGTGAAAACTCTGTAGAACTGTATTTAGAAGAATACTAGCATGTCTATTTCTAATGAATCTTCAAACAAATAGTTATTTTGGAATTAAATTCAGGTTGTTTGGGGTTTTTTTGGTTGGTTTTTTTCTTACTAACTTCACAAGGAAAAATCTGGAAGCCTTTTTCTTGATAGGTTAAAATGGTTTAGGTGGTTCAAAACATCACTATGCAATCAGAACTTGTGATTTTCCATTGCCACTCTTTTAAGGCTCTCAGTTTGCCAGCTCACTGAATATACATTATCAGTTATGTAACTAGTAACGTTAAATGCTCAGTCTGGGTAAGAGGTGATCTGCTACAAATTCTTCAATAGGAAAAGTGATTTATTATCATTTCCTTGATGTGGCAGCATTCCTTATAGTGATATACAGAAAGATAAATTATGAACAGATGCATTTCTAATGTAATTAGTTGCATCCTTGGGTGCATACTGCTTTATTCACAAACCCATGGGTTTTTATGTGTGATGCTTATAGGTAGCTTTGTTGGTCCTATTGATATTTGAGCCTTTGTCTCTTAGCTACATTTTAATACCTTCAGGATATAGTAGTCTCTCTATTACCAGTAGAGTTTTGTATTGTAGGGATGATTGTAGTCATAGAATAGGGAAAGAATCTGAATAAGTTGAGAATATTAAGAGCACTAGGTAGATATGATCAGAGTGGGCAGAGTCTGTAAAGAAAGAAAGCAGATCTAAAATTCTTTCAGGCTGAACCAGCTACACCCAGCCTCTCAATCTCTTGCCTCATTTCTCTTTTTGTCTAACTCTGTCAGTGATGACAGATTAGGAACTGCTTTTCATACAACCAATCTGAAAGAGGAAATTCTGCTGCCTCACAAAGACAGTTGACCAGAGCATCAGAAGTCTCATTCATAGTATCAGTTACAGGACAGTCTGAGAAGAACTATCTAGAGAAAATAATTCATGATGTCAATAAGAGAATTTAGAACACTCTATGGAGTTCAAATACATTTCTATGCAACAGAAATAGGAAACACTTACTCTAGAGAGACATTTGTCACTCACGGGAAAGTAAGAGGGAGATCTGAGACCAGCTGGAAACACATGCCTAAAATCTCTGAACATAGGAAATGCCTACTGTGCTCAAGGTAACAAAGATCTTGTGATCATACTTTGTTCAAAAACCTGATGTTTTCTTCGAGAAAGAGGAAGCTGACCAAAGTCTTTATTACTATGTTTAAACAAGTAAAACCCATAATTTGAATGGCACTCTTCACATTTGTTTCCTTCTTTGTAAAGACACTCCTAAATTATCAGGGCTGGATAACCTGAATGAACATATGAGATTTGTTGGGGGTTCTGTTCAGCTTCCTGCAATTTATTTTTAATCCATCAGAGAATAGAAATGTAATCTCCAAAGATGAGAGAGTTAATAGTGTGCCAGTGGAGGCAGTAGGATGACCTAGCTATAGATTGATGACTGTATTGTCATCCTTGAACAGAAGAATGGAAAGCTGACATGTGTTTCATCAATACATAAGTAAATTAAGAGAAATATAAATGCAATCAATAACACATGATGGGAGGCAGATCTTATAAAATAAAACTGATTTCATTTTTTTATGAGATTACAAGTTTGACTGACAAGGGTAACTACAAATATAATATACCTAGATGTTACAAAAGCATGATTTAAAGTTGCACAGACTTAAAAAATTAGTACATAGCTTTCACAGTCCCTTGAAAAAAAGGATTGAGAAATGACTGCTGTTAGCAAAAAGTAGTGTTATGTGGGAATTAATACACTAGGTATATCTAAGGAGCTTCATTAGATGTTAACATTAATTTTGATATTATTTAAACTCTGAACTACTGATGCAATAGTAAATTAAAAAATTATTTCAGATATAATTCATAGAGGAGGACACAATACTGATCTGCAAAGTGGACATAGCATAGCAAGAACACAGACCAGTCAAGTTTATAGGGTATTCTGAAGCATAAACAGAACCATATTCAAGAGGGGAAATTTATTTTTAAATTTTAAAACAAAAAAAAAAACACACCAAAGATGGAAGATAAATTAATAATGAAATTCAATTATGAGAATCATATTTAGAAAATTATGGAAAATTAGAAGAACAGAACCACAAGGTAAAGGGCTAGAAAAAACCTCTTATTGTAAATGCAGATTTCAGAAACCCTATTCATTTAGCCCTAAGGCTTTACACATAATGAAGGAAGTCTTCACCTTATGAAAATTTTTGTGTTCCTAAGGCCTTGTTGATCTAGTTGAGAAAACCATAACAAAATTAATGACTCAAAGGCATATTTAAATTAGGAAAAATCTTTTTAATTGAGAGTTTTATTAACCATCAGAACAAACTCGAATGAAGAGAAAAATTCTGACTCGTAAGTCAAGAATATTTGTCTTGAAGGAAGATGATACTGTAGATCCCCATCTGAGTAAAGATGTGTATGATAACTATATGAACCACATGGTAACTAGTTTACAAATCAGTCCTATGCAATCCTTTGTAAGTCAAAGAAATACATATTTTATATGAATTCTGAACATGTACAGTTGCAGGCTTTACACTTAGGAAATGTTTAGAGATTAAATCTTGTATATACTTCTTTCCAGCAAAACACATATTAAATTGTAAAGGCTAAGTTTTTGTACTCACACAACTTTCCATTTTGCTTAGTGTTTCAGCTACATTTCTTGAAGAGTTTTTCCATAAGTGTATAATAAAATATCAGATATTTTCTAATTAATAACTTGGAGAAGGTGAAAATTAATCTCCTTAAATTACTACAAAGCCTATGAAACTTTCATTGGACTATGTTTAATACCTGTGTTGCAAAGTTTATCTTTAAATAAAAATAGTCTCACAGATGTTATACAGAATTTACTTAGCTATACCTAGAGGAAAAGATAGTCTTGAAGAAGAATAATTATAGAACTCTGTAAAACTGACACTTTTATATGTTGACAACATGACCTATGCCTTTTCTTTATAGCTTGTTATTTCCTGTCTCAGTTTAAGATGAGAAGATCAAATAACCATTACCCAAGGTCTATTATTACTAAATTGCATATTTGCCTTCTATCCTCCAATGCCAGAAATGGTTTGAATGGCTAATCTTTCTGAATACTTCATTACATGTACATGATTGGGCTGCTGCATGCATTAATAGTAGCTGAACGTCATATCCAGCTACACTGGGAAGTAAACAGGAAGCCTTTAAGTGTAATTTACACTGAAGTCTGTTTTTCAAAGTGGTAAAACATTTATTCACTGTACCAAGGATAAGTTTATTATTTTTTTATTTCTTATTAGTGTTCATCTAATTTAATCTCTCCTTGCCCACATTCTCAATGAAAAAAACATAATGGAAATTTGGCCGGGTGATAATAGGTGGAGTGACTTCAATAAGATTTGGTAATGAGGTAGCTGATGAGGTTTCATGCAAGGGGTGTTTCACTGAAACTGCATTAACAGATGATTAACAAACCTAAATTAAGAGGCAAAGAGAACAAACAATATGAAGCCAAGCAGGTGGTAAAGAGAAAATACTGAAGAAGGAGCTAGAAATGTAATAAAGCCTAATGCTGAAATATTTCTTCACTACTCTAAAGATGGATGATACAGATTCTTTCTTAAGTACTTCAGGGGAAGCAAACATGAAAACCAATTAGTAGTGGAAATATCAACACTTCAGGTGACAAAAGTACTCTAGTTAAAGACCTTGGGTCATAGAAATCAGGTGTACAGCAAGGCATACTTAGAGCTAAAATTACACCAGTAAGTGATGATATGAATAACATGATTAAACACCTTTGTCTTCACATGGAGGCAAAAGGGAAGTCCAAGCCAAGCCAAAGGGCTGAAAACATCGATTTATATCACACTTATTTTCTTCAAAAATCCTTGACAAATTTTGTCTTCTGTGGTTATCTCTAAACCAATTGTTTTTACATAAACTTAAAAAGGAAATATCATCATTAACATAGAAAAATTGCATGCTTTGCATGAATGTTTGTGCATTGGTTGCCCTTTTCTAAAGCTTTATTCTTCTTCTCAGTTATCTAATTAGGTCATCAGACTACAGTGTGGCTACAAAATTAAAAATATCCCAGTCATAATGCTTTGATAGTAAATTATGAATTCCCAGAGAAAACTACAAGAAGTGCCCAAAGGAACAGCAGGCTTAAAAACTTGTTGGCATAACTGATGGCTCATGATTATAAATAATTAAAATCACTTCAAAAATCTACTTGTGAGTAATATAAAAACTGGAACCAAAACTTGAGACCAGCTTTCCTAAATGACAGTAAAGTTGATTATAGCAACTGTTACTTTAAAAACCATGTGGAATTCCCAGTTTGTGGAATCTTATTATTTCTCCATTGTTTTATTTCTAATATTGCCCGATTATTAGTATTATTTATTATTAATTTATATTAATAACTATAAGTTAATATTTAAAATTTATTATTTATTACTGGTGCTATTATTTTCTGCTTCATCACTCTCCAGAATTAAATGTATACAGGAAAAGTGAGTCATAAGTATTTGTATGATTTAACAGTCCAGTTCTCCCTGCTTGAGACATTTTGCAACTTTGCTTCTTCTTGGTGATCTGAATCTTAATCTGTTGATGTGAATTCCTGGTTTGTCGTCCGTATGGACTTGCTTGTCGATCACCAAACTCCTGGCTAGCACTGATTGAAGTCCCTGGACTTTATCTCTCTCAGGTCCTGAAGGATGGCAGTCCCTGTTGGTGTGCCTGCCGTACCGTCCCCCCCAGCTCCTGGGTCCGCTGTCCATGCACAGTCAGGGCAGTAAAGCTTTTGACAGACCGTGTAAATGTCCAGCTGCATCAAAGATCACACTTGTGTGTAAAGCACACAGATAGGTTTGATGGGCATAGAAGGTGAAGACCTCATATGGAGATTTTTCAAGATTAATTTTTACCTCCTTGGGACTCATAAGATGGGTGTGTGTGAACTTTTCACTGTATTTTGATCTACAAAATGGTGGAGATGTGATACCGTCTAATCTTTTAATTTCTTACAGCCATTTACGGCTGCAAACTTAAAAAACGTCCCTTTGGCTGTAGCAAGTCTAGTAAAAGAGGTTTTGGACCTGCTTCCAGACACAGGATTCAGGTTCTGAAATGCCTAAGTTGAATATTGTAAAGGATTTTTAAATTGCTGTAGGTACTCAAACTCCTTGTTCCAGAACTTGGCTTCCTGTCATTTCCAGGGCACACACTCACACTCCCTCTGCGGGCTCCCTCTCAGTGGACAAATTAATCATAGTGACATGGCTTCAGCAAGAGATGTGGAACCCACCCCCACCCAATGGCTATGGATGAGGGCCAGGGCACGCCTGACAGGAGCTCAGCATGCACGCTCCTGGATGAGTGCTGTCACCACTGCCACCAGCAGAAAATAACAACTCAGTCTTGTGAGGTGGCCAGTGCTGTCAGTGCTGGAAGAACGTTAGGTGTTGTCATGTAAATGTTAAATCCTCAGAGGCTTAAGTTGAAAAAACCACCATGTTCTGAACCCTCACTGTAATTTTATCTGGATATTTATGTTTATGCAGCCATCTTAGTTCTAAGTGATGTTAGTTGTCAAGTCCTTTTTTTGAATATTCTCTTTAAAAAATCTCCAAAATCTGAGAGTTGGAGCACTGGTTTCCTAATTCTAGAAATCACTAAGTGAAACTGGATTATTTTTGGCAACTGCAGTATTTCCAGAGGTATTCTGTACTGCTTCTCTTCCATCTATCTACAAGCCCATTTACCATTTTATTGCATCAGTTCTTTCAGGTTCCTCTTTCCTCACCTTTACCAGTCACTCTCCCTAAGATTAAAGTTTCTCAGATAAGTGAGTCAATCAGTTTATAGATCCTGAGAACAATTCTTTATAACTGCTAAACAGTATTTAAGAAATGCCTCACAACTCATTCTTTTAGCATTCTATCTTGACAATATTTAAAAAAAAATCAATAATTTAAGTGGTCTAACAACATATTCAATATCCAGTCCTTTCAAAAAGGCTTTTCAGAATGAAGGTCAAGATTATTGCTCCTTTTTTGACCTAAGTTATTTAAGCTTAGACACTTGCTGCAGAATCTAAACCTCATCATAATCTGTAGATCTAAACCTCATCATAATAGCACATAATTTGCTTTTCCAAACCCTGATATAATAAAAACTAACTGACTATTTGCCAGTTTAAAACATTAATTTAATGAGTAGATTCCCTCTACTTTCATAATAGAAGGCTCACCAAGTTGACTTGTCGACACTGAGTTGAAAGGCAGCAATTTCCAGTAAAAATTTTCAAGTAAATTTGAGAGCTCATTTCTGTTCGTTTATAAAGGCTTAGTAGAAGCAAGTAAATAAACAGTTTCAAGCTAGAGGGAGTTTGATACTGGCAATCTTCAATGAAGATCACTTGCCTCTCTAACTTTTTCTAACAGATTTCAGATGTCAAATTTCTAGATAATTCTATGGAATTAATTTACACAGTGTCTCTTCTGAACTGAAGAGACTGTAAACATGAGAAAAAATGAAACTGTAGTATGTTTTAATATTAACAAGTCAAACAGCAGAACACAGACAAAGTCAGATATTAATTATTTTGCAGGGTTTTTTTAAATACCTGAAATCAAGGAAGATATAGAGATTTTGATGTTGATCAGTAAAGTTGCCTGAAAACAGGATATTCTCTTTTTAATTTAAGTTTTCAGAATAAGTGTTGCTACTTTAATATTTGAAGTATTTTCAAATATTTCTTTTGAAGGTGTGAAGTTCAGACATTCTAAGAAGCCACTCCTTCAGCTGTTCATCCAGCATAGCTCACTAGAGCCTTTTTTTGTTTCGGCAGTATCTAAATAAATTTTTTTTTAAGCAAAGATGCAGAGGACACACTTACTTTGTAGATAAAGCCAATAATGGACATAGCCTAGGGACTGATGGTGCTCCCGTCATGACTTTTGCATTCCCCTGATGGTGAGTTCTAATTAGTAGTGCACTAAGTGACTGCTGACTCACCTGGAACTTCAGTAGTATAGCAAGAATAATATATTTCGTGGTTACCAAAATCACTGCTTTGGGCAAAGCTACTAGTGTTATCTTAATGCACTAAGATCTTCCTCCACCCTCTAACACTGTTAATTAAAGAGTCTGATTCAGATCATTTGCACAGTTGTTCTGTGCAGATTCTGAGACCTGGTGTGATTCTGTTCAATTAAATGCATATGATAAAAATTCAGGTACCAGACCCAGAGCACCTTTCCCTTTCAGGTAACATTCCACTGGATCAATAAACCAAATATACAAAGATGTAAATAAAGCAGTTCACTAATATATGGGATTTAATTAAATATATTGATGATCACCTCTTGGCCAGAGCCAGTTTCTAATCTGCAAATAACCTTGCTTCTGCAAATTAACCTGCATAGCTATCGTTTTTTCATCAAGACAATAATTAAAGGATTAACAGCAGAAGATTCTTCAATTATTATTAAATAAATTCCTATATCTAATTTCCAGAACACATATATGCTGCAGCACTATTCTCGACCACTGTTAAGTAATACAGAGTATCCCATCTGTCTTTTCTACAAGACCATCATCATATTTTTGTAATTTTTAATGACTTCTAGCAATAATATCAAATGTTGCATATTTGAAACAAAAATCCACAAATCAGATAAAACAGTGAATTACCATTTAGTAGCACCAAGGCACTGAGTGAAATGTAATGGCTTACTTTTCACCATGAAACAACTTTATTGTTTCTTGTAAGTTTAACTATGTGCAGGTTTTCTTTCCTATACAAAAGACTGATCTTATATTTACTTCTTTGATGATATTTTACTCTATGTACAGATGAAAAAGAAGAAAATGAAAAGAGAGAGCTGAGCATGTTCAAAAGTCATTATTCATCAAATTACATGCTAAACTTTCAGCCTGATGATGAATTTAAAAACCGAAATGCTGAAGAAATGTTGCATTATGAGTTCAAGCTGTAAGGAAACTGTCATACATTATTTAGGATTTTAAATTAATGTTTGTAAGTATTGTTAATTATGAGAGTGTGTATTAAAGTAATTAATATATTTAATATATTCATGCTGCATTTGAAATTAATTTGTTTGCTTGTAGTCAGCTGCTGCCACAATAAAATAGAAAGAAGGATAGCATTATGAGTGGTTAGGATAAAGCAGAATGTAGCTTGGTAAATCCAAATAAAAATAGGTCAGTTAAAAGTTTCAAAATCATTCCCTGCTCAAACCAAAACCAGAGACACAACTCAATAAACTTGAACTGTGTTGTGACAAGTGGACAGGTAATTTTCAGGGGTAAACAGTCCCTGTCCTATCTCCAGCTACAAATGCTTCCATAGGGAAACTATTTCAAAACACACTGCATGTAGCTCTTGCCCACTGTCCTGATGAGTAGGAGAAGAGAATTTCTTAGATGATCAGAAATTAAAAAAACAGTCTGCATATGGAAAGTGAGATCACCACACTGATATTTTCTTTATCTGAAGAGAAATACAAAACTAGCACAATATATTGATATAAAATTATAACTGTGTCATTAAGAAGCAAATTACAGGAGACTAAAACTAATACAGACTAGTTGTATCTAATGTTATAGTATTAGATACAACTAATACTCACTTATTACATCAACTGCCTAAAAAAATGTTAAAAGTTATAGATTCCTATAAATTCGATAGCATAAAGCATGTACATAACACAAAACATATATATAATATAGCACAGAGCGAGCTAAGCAGAAAGCAAGAATCCCGCTGAAGAGAGAAAGGGCAAGAATGATGATTAATACAAATGTACTTATATATGGGTATTTTGGACATTCATGTGTGTACATATACATATTTCTATATCTAAACAAAGATATATATTTGCCATACTCATGCTCAACACCTAGAAACATTCATAGTACTCTCACAGTTTAATATTGCCAGTGAATACAAGCCTTTGAATAGAATTATAATGATGTGTTCTTTACTGAGTTTTTTGCCTTCACTCTCCAATTTCAAACCAAATTGGCAAAAGAACTAGAGTCCTGCAAACACCTGCATGGATGGAAAAGTTGCAGCCTCTGCTTAAAGTTTTCTATGCAACAGGAGATTGACATTACAATCCATTGCAGCCATCCGTATTTTCATTGTTAATAGAACAATTCATTTTCCCTGTAAAGGTACATGCCTATATACAGAGTAGGATTTTCCAAACCTCCTAGTAGTGCTACGACTTTTGTACAGAGCAAAACTGCTAATACACTTTGTCTCTTTCTGCTGGTTTGGCTTGTTTCAGTTTGGGCTTTTATTGGTAGGGATTTTTTTTTGGTTGTCTCTTCATCCCTTCTATCACTTACCTTTATTCAACATTGATTTTCATATAGTTCTTGCTCTCCAGGGGTGGGTATGTAGTTAGCTATCAAAAGGACATACTGCACAGCAGAAGTCTGTTCTACCTTGGTACCAGGACAACTTTCTGCAAGGCAGAAAATGACAAATGCATTCTTTTCTGATGCTGGCTGTGAGGCTTCTGGCAGCTCCTCAGCCTGTTGCGTGCTGGTTGCTATTGCCTCCTTCAATCAGCTGCCTCCACTACATCTATAAATGTTTTATGAATATATTTCAGTCTAAAGAAGCCAGATTAGCTTCAGACATTTTAATGACTACTTTTTGCTAAACTGGCTTCTTTCATCTGAAATAAGGCTTAGGAATGCTCATATCCCTGCAGACAAACCTGAAAGCAAAGTTACTTCTTTAGAAGGGACAAATGGAAAGGTAAAAGATATATGTCTGTAACCTTGTATTAGAGGAGAGGTGCCTCCTCCACATGCTCCCTCTGTTCTGACACATCTATTGTAATTTCTCCCAGACTCCCTTTCAGAGTTCTATTAAGTACTGACTCCTCTGCTTCCAGATTTACTTCTTTAAATTAAACTCTTTCCACTTTACTTCCAGGGTAATATTTCTTTTTTCCTGGTATATCTGCTGTGCTGCTAATCTTTAAGCAACTTCCACCTTCTCAAAGGTGTCCCATTTCTGACACATCTTGCTACTGTTCTCTTCTGTATCACTAATCATGGTGACACTCAAAGGTTCTGACACTTCCAACATATTCTACTCTGTAACAAAGCTGTGCTTTAATGCCAAATTCTGTTTTCATTGTGTCTCCGTGTTTTTGGCTATGAATGGAAACAGTAAGCTATACTGAAACTGCACTGCCCTTTAAGAGTACAATAATTTCACACACAGATATTAAAAAGGTAAGATGTGAATTAAAGATTTATTTCTAAATTTCATCTGTATATGCATGTTTTCCCAGTAAGGTAAAATTAATGTAATTTGCTTTTCAGGATAAATTAAATTTACAGATTAGATAAAAATACTTTTAGCCAAATTCAGAAGTGGTCTATCACATGCAATGATTTATAATCCATTAATGCTAATGTGGATTCCATTATATCTGCTTATGATAATTCAGTCAATATGCAATAAACCCCCAGCAATTATAACTTACACATGAAGAATTTGGAACAAGGGTTAATTTCCCAGAGAAAAGTGGGAGGAAGTATTTTCTGGAATATGGTTGCCACACTGAAGCCGTGTAAAAATGTGAATGTAAAACTTTTGTCTCAATCTTCCAAAGGCATTCACCCCCAAGCCTGCAAAAACACAATGTAGAAAACAGTATTAATTTACATATATATGTGCAGAGATAGATAAACAGATAGATATATGTATATACATAAAGGCTTACATAAATATACAATATATACTATATTTTATACTATATATGCCATATAATATACTTTTATACTATACAAATAGTATAAAAGCAACAATGAACACCTTTATATCACACACTGTAATCTTTAGCCCCTATAATATGCAAACCTTTGTTGAACTGCCGCAGATTTGTCTTCTGAGTGAGAAGCTATGGCTAATTTGTTGTACTTCTGCTTATGGTATCATGGTTTTATATGGATAGTATAAACTAGTTATTCAAAGAAGTAAAGGCCAGGTACAATTTCAGAGGCCCAAGCAGTGAAGGCATGGGATGTGGCATGGAGGGGTACAGGTACAGGGATATAGGAGAAAGGCCACAATTTTGGCACTAGTGGCCCCACAGCCACAAACTCATCAATGGTCAATTAATGAAACACAGACCTGAAGCAGGACAAAAATAATTTTCAGGATAAATAAGAGAGTAAAAGTTATATATCCAAGATACATAAAATGTAAAATATAATGAAATGGAATGTAATCTGGAGACATGGGCAAATGAAGAAAGAGGAAGGTGTAAAAACATGTTAGCAAACACATGACCACAGATGTATCTGTAATGTGAGGATGAAGAAACCATCAAGATGAACATGAAATTTCTACTATCAAAGGACTGCCAGTAACTCCACATAATACCCTGACATCATGATCAGAGTGAAACTACCAACATTAGGGTCAGGAGGAGCAGTGGAAGGGCAAGCATTACACCAGGAAAAGGATAGAAAATAAGTGATCTAGAACTAGAGAACTAAACTGTAAAGGTATTGATTATATCAACAATAAATTATAATGGCCAGTCTTCGCGAACGAAGAACCGGGGAAGGTCTTTACACCTTCCAGCCTGCGCATTGGATTTTTTA
>JAWMRA010000001.1:103429632-103515346 GCA_035584735.1 Pseudotriccus pelzelni | reverse complement strand
TGCCCGGGGAGTATCCCTGGCTGGAATCGAACCCTTGGCCTCGGCAGTGAAGGTCCTGCGATCTAACCACTAGGCCATTGCCTTTACTTATAACACATTTTTCCTCTTTGCCAAAAACCAAGGTCTCAAGCACAACACAGAAATATACACAGACAGACACATATTCAGCAAGTGTTCTGGGCTTTTAATTA
This sequence comes from Pseudotriccus pelzelni, assembly GCA_035584735.1. NCBI lineage: Eukaryota > Metazoa > Chordata > Aves > Passeriformes > Tyrannidae > Pseudotriccus > Pseudotriccus pelzelni. The sequence continues at coordinate 103,515,155 of JAWMRA010000001.1, read as the reverse complement.
ATCTCTATGCAATCTCAGAGGTATAACTGTGCTTAACTTACTTCTTCCACTGCATGATCTGCTGATCTTCTCTGTCCCTTGCTGCATTCTCATTCTACACACTTTCCCTCTGCCCTTCCCTGCAATATGGTAAAGCTGTCCATGGAAAGAAACATTTAAATGTGCAATACACATGCCTTGGAACATGTAGACTATGAACCTGAAACAGTCATATCTCCCTGCAGTCACATTCACAGAGGTCACAGGTCATTATTGTCACTAAATACACATATGAATGATGATTAAATACACAAATAAATAAATGGCAGTAGGTGTTCAAATCTGTTTGTGATTTGAAATTCCTCCTTGTGGCTGAGATGTATGAGTGGGTTCTCTGTCCCTGCAGCACGGTCATTTACAATTTGCACTGTCAGCAGCCTGAAATTATAGTCACAATGGTAAAAATTATTGGGATAGTAAAATATGCAAAGAATATGACTCAGGATGAGGTAAGCAGATGTACACTTTCAAATCTGGCACTGTATCACTGTACCTACTCTGATCATTCCTACATGCACTGAGTCTAAAAGCACTTACCACTTACACTGAGTCTAAAAATGGCAGGAAATGAGGAACAGTATCAGTAACAGCCTGAGGAGCTTAAGCTGGAATAGGCTATTCTGTCATCTATCATTATCCCTGCTAACTGAGGACTATGCCTGACACATGTATTTTTTTACATTTACTCTTTTACATTTCCCTTTTTAATAGTGCTTCCACTGATTTTCTTCTATTTGTCAGTCAGTTACAGGTATCTCTGTTTGGTGGTGATAAGCACTTGCTCTTGAGAAATGTTCACCTGTGTTCTTAATTTCATACACAAGGCTTTCAAACAACATTATTGTGCTATTGCATCATGTATTTTCAGACCATGCAGAGTAGTTAAATCACCTTCTCAATATATTTTTTTAAATACTTTTACATCCTTTGTAGATCTTACATATGCCTCGTGCATCATAAGGTCTGTGGAAAACATTTGGAAGCTCTGGCTGGTAAGAACTGTGCCTATGCAACAGGTGGTGATGGTACTTACAGAGAAATATCATAGGAGATCTCATAAGATTGCTTTAGCAATATGGTCACTGGAGGCTACAGTGCAAAATGGTGACAGAATGATAATGCCAGATGGACATGATTCCTTTGCAACTCATTTACTGTAAATGACCACAGTTTTGTAACTCATCTGACTGTACAGAAATACACTGCAGGACAGGCAGTATACAGTCAGTCAGCTACATACCTGTAAGGGGAGTTTCATCTCTGCAGTGACTAAGAGAAGGAACTATGTAGCAGTAATGCAGTGTGCACCTCTGCAGCAAAGCTAATGACAATCACCATTTTAGGAAAATCCACAGCAGATTAAAAATGTCTTTTAATGATTAAGCAGACTGCCTTGCCATGAATTCCATCCTCCATGTAAGGTGATTATAATCGAAGGGGCACTTTCAGTCAATGCCTCTTCAAGGAGCTTCCAGTGCTTGTTCATGTTGGGTCAGCCAAGAGCATGGGCAATGCACCTCCTGCCTTTCTGCCCTAGGGGTCTTCTGGGAGACAGTCATGCAAGAGGGATTGGGTATTCATCTGGTTAATAACTTCTAATCCCCCTGGGGGAACAAAGTATAGAAGGAAAGGGATCAGCTAATTATAGTTAATTGTATTAGCTGGGAGAGAGTGATTAACATAATTAAGATAACCTTGTGACTAGTAGCTCTATGGCAGGGAAGTGTTCTTGGGTACAGCAAGTGAAATACTAATTAAAAGAAGTATGAGCTAGACTACCCAGCTAAAGTCCTAAAAGGATTATTTTTCGACATGTATGCCATAAAAAGAGCATAAGACTGTTGCAAGCATGTGGGGACTGTGAGGCAGGTTTTACAGAAAGACGGAAGATTGCAGGTTAATACACTGGAAAGTTGCAGCGTATGAATAATTTGAAAGAGGTAAACGTGCGTGAGTTGCCTGGAAACAGAGCCTGTGGGCTATGAAAAAGGTATTGGTGTAAGGCAAATATAAACACAGACGTGACAAGTGGTTTTGTTTGGTATTGCTATTGTTAGAAAGGGGATCTTGGCCTTTGTTTTTTCCTCTCCTCTTCCCCCAGGCATGAATGTGAGCATATGTTATGAAAGCCACATATATTTCATGGTATGATTTATCTCTTCAGCCACATGTGTAACTTCTTATTCTCCATGTGTTTCCTGGGGTCTGCAATAATAGTAATACAGCATAATTTTAAACTTGGGAGGCTGAAAAGGTGCATGCATAGAAATGAAGATTCATAGCTTTTCAGTATTTTCAAGGCAGTAATAGAGCAGTACTCAAATCCTAATTTCATGACACCTGAACACTTATGAGCTGTGTAAGAGGATTTGTAAAATTTAGTCAATAACTTTTTTTCCATGTCTGCATTTTCCCCAGAGCAATGGAGACCCTATAGATTTAGAAATAATAAGAGGCCAACTGTTTGAGAAAGGCATGTTTCAGCTTCTCTCATAGCTGCTAAGATTTTCCTGGTTAAGCTTCCAGGGCTATTACTATATTTTTCTTTTGTAAGTGTGTTATTCTGAATTTTTTTTTAAATTAACTTTTGTCATAGCTATAATACAAAGTGATGCAGATTGTTCCTACAACAAAGTTATTGGTTTATTTTTAAAAGAAGGTAGCTCACATTGCACAGTATAAATAAGAATTCATTGTGACCTTAATTTTCATTTGACTTCTGCAAATTAAGAACTTTGTCATGGAAAAAATTACTTTAACTTCACCTTGCATAATTCTATTGCTGTATCTCTGGTTTTCTTCCCTGAAAAAAAAAATAAAATTGCTCAGTGTAATTAGGAATCTTTCTACTCTTTTTCTGGTAGCTGAAAGGCAATTCAAGAGAGGTGTCTGTTTAAACTTACAAAGAAGTTTACATTCTGTGCTGTTAGGGTTTCTGAGTTCCAACAAAATAGTCCAGCCATCTCCAGTGCCTTTGCCCCTCTATGGCCTTGCAGTAGCACTGAAACAAACCAGAAAGTACAGTTTACAAAGTGGAAAACATCCTTATTATCCCAGAAGAAGCTATGGATAGTGATCGTAAGAAATCTTCAATAAGAGGGCCACCCCATGAATTTTAAGCCTGTTCCTGAACCATTATTAGAAATGGTACAAGCACTGGAGTAGAATGATATGTCTTAAAGTTTTCATTCTAGACAAAGATATATCATATGCCTGCTGGAAAGAGACAGCGATTATGGCCATGAAGATTTTTCTCTTCAACCAGCTATTTTGGACTTTGAGTTGAACGACTTCCCAGCCTGCTGGAAAGGTAGCGCAGCTGCTTCCCGCGAACAAACCACTTCTTCCTCTGGATCAACCATATTGAAATTAATTAGCATGTAAAGCAGAATGAACAGTTAATAATTTTCTAATTGTAGTGCCTCCCTTTGTTTAATAATTGGTTTGGACTATTAAAGAGTAGCTTCAAGTCTGAGTTTCACTGGTAGTTTATGGATGTTCAGACCAGAAGAGGAGTGGCCCAAGGTGACATCTTCTGGGTTCTGTCTTCCTGAAAGAACTTTTAGTCCTTCTTTTGTAAATCAGAGCTTTTCCTGAAATAATTCCTGAATGCTAAGCAAGTACCTGAGAGCACTTTTTGCACTAGCAGCGCCCTTTGTAAGCACAAACAACTAAACTAGTTGCTTTTATTAAGTTATGTCTTTTTTTTTTTTAACTAAGGATAAATAGGTAAAAATGTAATGTAAATTATGGGGGATAGTGACACTTATAGTTTCCTTATAATTAATACACTGATAGAAGCAACAAATTTGGGAAATATAAAGATGAATTCTGCTTACAGTCCTTTACAAATACTAGCTGTAAGTTCCTAAAGTGAAAAAAAAGGATAAGGAGACTTCCAAAAGTGCTCTGTGGTTTTTTTGTAGAATCAGAAGAAATTTACCCTTGATTTAATAAAAATCCAGTTATGTAAATTGAAATGGCAAAAGCCTAACAATGTGAGCTCTCCCAAATCACAGATGATGTACATTGGTACTCTTTCCCCTAAAAATAAAATTTAAAAAGACCCCACACCACAAAACCATCCCCCTTAATGGCAGTTTCAAATCCCTTTCAAGGTTCAAGTAACAAATCCTTTGAGATACTTAGTCATCATAAGTATGTATCTATATTTTGGTGAAAACCTTTTTTATTTCCATAATCCTAACCCATAACCGCAGCTATTAAAACTGTTACATGCATACTTTTGTCTGCCACTAACATAAATGAAGTAATTTGAAACTGTTCAGTACTATCATTCTTTGCAAAATTCTTTCATTAATCCGTGAACTGAGACAGCAAATTATATCTCTCTGTTGCAGTTTCACTTGTTGATGCATTAATTTTCAGATGTTAGGAATAATATTAAATTCATTTATTTTTCATGTGCATTTAGATGTAGAAATCTCAAATTCTCTGCTTCAATTCCATGTCTTCACTTCGCTGTATCTTTAAAATTGACTTATCTGAGACTGATGCATTTCTTGAAAGAGAGCATTTCTTGCATGTGTATATATATATATGTCCACAAAAATGTGTATTTTATACATGGGAAAATTACCATGTTTGAAAAATATTATAGTCACTAGACTGTTGATTTTAGAAATTGTTAACTTTGAGGAGTTGTATTTTGATGTGTCTTGTGTTGCCAGTCAGAATTGTGCAGGTTTATGTGCTGTTTTGCTCTTTGATGTGAACTATCAGTTAGGTTTGTGTAATTGTGCCTGACTGATGTGTGTGGGAGAAGAAGGAAGGCTAGTTGGAAAGACAGAGAGCACAGAACAGGATAACTACAGGGAATAAAAATGTTTGTCCCCCACATTTTAACAGAAATTGATGTTGGGTTGTTAGAATAGATCTACTCCCGTGACTTTTGAGTTGTTAGTGAAGGTTTTTGTGTGCTCTTTGCCACTACAATGTAGCAGTTTAGCCAGTTATTTAGGCTGGTTCTCTTTCCAGTTGTAAGGATAATCTTACCCACCATTGCACAGGATGTGATTAACATGTTCTGTATCAATGAGCTCTGGATTTCCACAGAACACTGCACTAGGGTCTGCTGGGCATCACTGCAACACTGGGGTCTTTCACAGCAGATGCCATACAGCCAAAGGGCTGCACCCATAGCAGGGATGAGGCAAACAGTCACCATCTCCTCTGAAGCCCCATGATTGCTCAGAAACAGGTGATTGTCATCTAGACAAATCAAGATATTTCAGTGCAAAAGAATGAATTTCAAACAGAGATATAAATGGAGACATACTTGTCCATTTTTTAGGATGAAGGCAAACATGTAAATGCAAAGAATGGTCTCTACCATTTGCCTGAAAATTAATTTAGGTGGTAATTCATTTTCTATTTGAAAGGACAGAGAATGAAAATTTCTTGACTGCCATGCTCTGACTTTCCTGAAACACTACTTTTGGGAAGTCTTTTCTTTTTTGCTGAAGATGGTCCGCTCTTTTCTCCTCTACATTAGTTGTACTACATTTAGTTACAAAAGAAGGGAGGAAATATTTAGCTTTGCATTGATACCTAGATCCTGGCCTTTCTATGACAGCACACAGTTCCTTTCCTTTGCCAAAAAGGAATATGTACACTTTTCCAGTAAAAGAAAGCTGTACAAAGTAAGCTACATTGATAATCAGTGATCAGGGAGCAAAATTAGGAGAAACTCCCTTGAGGATATGTAGTACAATCCAAGTTCTTCTGAGTCTCAGGTAACATTGGTAATTGCAGAGAGTCTTTATCCGTTACGCTACACATCTAAATTGGGTGCAGAACTTGATGCCCTTTTCATCTTTTTCTACCTTACTTGACACCAGCTGGGAAAGCTTGTCTGGTGAGCAAATGCAGGAGGGTTGTGTGTCTTCAGACCAAATGATCTTAAATAAAAAATTGAGAAAGAAAGGGGAAGAAGCATAAAAGTTAGAAAAGCTACTAAATGGTGTTTTATGTGAAGCACACCCTGGTCCTCAGGCTGGCACATCCTTGCAGTGAAGCACTGCTCTAGGATTCTCCCCGTTGTCTCTGTCCCCTCATGTTTCCATGAGAAGAAAGGTCAGGCTGACAGGAAGATAGGGAAGGAAGAGAATTAAGAAGTGCCAGGAAAGAGAGCAGCCCTATGTCCTCCTTCAGCTGCACCAAACATGGACAGGGAACAGGATGCTTTGTAAGGAAAAACCTGACCCCATATCATAGGTATGGTCTCCAAACACTTTTGGAACTGCTCAAGGAGTCAGCCAAAAAGTTGATGGTCACTGTGCAAGAAGATAGTGCTGTATCTGCAGAGACTAGGGAAACTACATGCTAGAGGTGTAGAGAAGAGGCAAAACCACAGATGTGTCAAAATCATTGTTCAGCGGATATCAGCTTCTGTAAATAGATTGGCAGAAAAATGACAGCTAATGAGAGTCTCCATCCTTTGCTAGATGCAGAGTGTAGCGTCATAACAGACGATGAGGAAAAGGCTGAAGTACTTCATGGTTTCTTTGCCTCAGCCTTTAATAACAAAAACAGTTGTACTTAGTAAATCCATCTCCCAGAACTGAAAGTTAGCAATGGGGAGCTGAGTGAAGCCTCTATAATCTAGACTCAGTACTGGGGCCAGTCCTGTTTAATATCTTTGTCAAATAAAGTGAGAATCAGCCTCTTCTACCATGTCTCAAGTGAAAGAATGAGAGGAAATGGTCTTAAATTGCACCAGGGGAGGCTGAGATTGGATATTGAAAAACTTTTTTCACTAAAAAAGTGGTTAGGTGTTGTACTAAGTTGCTCAGGGAAGTGATAGAATCATTGCCCCTGGAAGTGTTTAAGAGGTGTCTGGGTATGGGACTTAGGAGTATGGTTGAGGGGTGACTATGGTGGAGCTAAGTTGATGGTTGGACGAGATTGTTTTGAAGGTCTCTTCCCACCTTGATGATTCTGTGAATCTGTGATTCAAGCAACACTCAAATATTCCTGTGTCATGAGAACATGTGCAGATCTATACTGTTATTTTAGCAAGTTCTGCATGTTTCTTGCTGCCAGTATAAACAAACTGAGGTCTGTCACAAATCTCTACAGAAGTGTCTCAACAATTGCAGGAATACCAGCAGAAACCAAGAAGCCGAACACAACTGCAACTGCAACTGCAAGAAAAGGGAAGGTTTGGGAAGGGAAGGTTTGGGAAGGGAAGGGAAGGTTTGGGAAGGAAAGGAAAGGAAGGGAAAGGGAAAGGGAAGGGGGAAGGGAGAGAAAAGGAAAAGGCAATAGGAACACAGAAAAAAAAAAAGGTAGAGTGCTACCTTACACTGGGAGATGAAAAGTGTACTGTCCAGCATAACTACCAGGCTTAAGCACAGACAATGCCTCTCAATAAACTCTTCATAGCCCATTTGAATTATAGAGTTAAATTTAATGATGTTCACTATCTAGGAATTTCTATTACCAACTTGTCCTAAGCATATAAAGTCCTTGGCTGTGTTCGGTCACCAAGCACTTTTGCATCAGCTTCATAAAAGCTCTTGTACTTCCTCAACATGGATTGCATGAACATGTCACAGGCCTACTGGTCCTGTCACACTGAAGCAATTCATCAGCATCACAAAGAATCCTACTGGCATTAGAAATGTATCTAATAATAAAATAAAATACCTGCAAAGTCTTCCAGATCTCACTGAAGACTCTGGTCAACCTGCCATAAATCTCCTCTGGCATCCAGGGCTCCAGGGCATTTTATTTCTTGATCTGGAATTGCAAGTAAGAATCTCCTTGCAGAAAGTTAAACCAAAAAGAAAGTGGCAGCAAGCTTTGAAATTCCCACATTGCCATTGAGAAAGCTGATTATAAAATACAGTTGATATAGGTATAAGCATACACTTTGCTTTGATTCAAAATACTCTGTACAGCTATTATTCTATACAGTAATGATTTAATTGTTGCCACTATAATTACAGTAATAGATTCCTTACCGTATGCTTCCTTCAGAATTTTTAGAACTAGATTCCTCAGTCAGTTATTAATAGCCCTGAAAAAGCTTTTACTTTTGTATTTGGTCATGTGAATAAATTATAGTCCTCCTACTTGTGATGCACTTAACTATGCATCTCTCCCAGTCGGTATTTTCTCTAACTTTTAATTTAACATATCTGAACTAATTAAAATATACCTTATCTAACTACATTATTATAGCTGGGAAGTAATTTTATACCACCAGTAAATGAGTCGCATCTAATTAAAAATTAACTTTCATATTGTAATTCATTTTTAGAATGAACATAAAAATGCTGATAGTCTTCAGTTCTTCTGAAATATGGTATTCTCATATCTGTGCATTAACCATGCATTTTCTTGAAAGAAACTCTAATAGGTAAATATAACCTGATAGGGAAAACTAAAGTTTGGGATTTTTAAATATGTACATTTTTTTTCCTAAGTGTATGCAAAACCCAGTATCTTATTTAACCTAGACCCCTGCCCCCAAACAATTTTTTCTCCTAGATAAATGAGAAAAAAAAAGGGAAATATTTATTCTATATGCATGAAGAATGTTACTTTCAGAAACACAATAGGCATAACTTTCTCTAGGTAGGTAGTTTGCGATTATGTAGCTATTCATTTCATGTCAGATGTTTTATAGTAGGCAAGGATATTTTGCTTCAAATTTAGTATCCTCCATCAAAAATTAGGAGAAAGAAGTTCTAAAATATAATCAGTAATATTATATATAAAAAAGTTAAATAGTTCCATTTGCTTGCAAAGCAATAACAGTGGGTGACAACAATAATTCTCCCTGACTACATGTGTAAAATGACAAAACTGATTTTTTTAAAACTGTCATTTGCAACAACAAAAAATTGTCAAAATAGTATTTTGTCTCAGAACTGTATCAAAGTTTCAGCAATATTATTGCAGAGAAAAAGGCGGAGGGAAGAACTACATAGAAGAATTTTCAAGGTATTAAAAAAAGACTCAGATACTTCAGAGGACTTTCAAAAATTTAAGGAATGTTGCTTCTAATAAGTTTTGCTATTCCGCTAAGGTATAGACTATTTTTTCTCTCATGAATGGTAAGACTAATTGGAAAGGTAAAACCATGGGTAAAAAGAAGAGCTCCAACAACGTTATAGAACTTAAAACAAATAAAATCTATGGTGGAGATGTGTAATATTCTTGACATATCAGTACTCATGAAGTCCTTAAGTAGTTTAAATAGTTTTCTATTTCATAAATAAGTTTATTGCCTAATATTAGAAAGCGCATCGGTTTTCATTATGTTTCCTACTTTTATGCTATGTAAATAAAGTCTTCCTTTGTATGTGATCTTCCTATTGGAGCAGGTTTTGTTCTGGTCTGGGCCAGAACAGGATACTGGAATATTTCTGAGCCAAAGAAGGGTGCTAAACATTGACACTCTTACCTGTAATTAAGCAATTTAGGTCAGCTTTGGATAGTGGAAGGGAATTAGGAGGGGTAAAGTTATTTTTCCAAAGGAGCAGAAAAAATAGTTTAAATGTATACTTTTGAGATTTACAGCAAAATGTTTCAAAAATATTTAGCTTTTAGTTTGGTCTTTTGTGGGTTTTTTGTTTTGTTTTTTTAAAATCTATTTTGTTTTCAGACAGCAAATATTTCGACTCTAAGCCAGTATTTTTACTGAAAAGACAAAATAATGTAAGAATGGGAGTATAGAGTATAAATTGATTTGATTGGTCAAAAGCTTAAAAACTAACATCCTTATCCAATTCTAGATGATTTATTTAAGCAAAGAACACAGATCAGATTTCTCCACATTACTGTTGAACTGCATTTTTAAAATGCCAAATACTCTGAAATCTTACACATTTCATTCAGAAAGGGACAATAACAGGTAATAAATAAATAAATAAATGGGACTGTTGACAGGTATTTTGTTCTGTCTGGTTCAGAAAGTAGCAGTCACATTCTCCATCCACCTTGCTGGTCCAATAAGGGGGCAGTTGCTGTTGAGCTCTTGTCCAGCAGATAAAAGGGTGTTGTGGAACCAATAAATTAGATTATATTAAATTTGTTGTAAACTTTTTCATTTTTCAGTGTCCAAATTATTTTTCTTCATTTTAATCCAGAAAACCGAAGTTCTTATGAGAAGAATTGTTTGAGCAATTGAGATAATAGGATACTGCCACAATTCATATGTAAATGGTAATTATATGCCATAAAACTATTCTAATAAGCACAGAATGATGTGATTTGAAAAATAACTTCATCTGCAATGATACTCTTATTTGTTAATGGCATTAAATGACAGCCTTGTGAAAACATGATATTCATATTACCATTTTACCAGGAAAAATATGTTTAAATAAAAATATTAGCAGAGTTAAAATAATTTCTTCTCTCCTAGTATCCGTATATTTATTGAAATTTAAATATTTCCCTTAACATTCATACAACCACACCATCTGCTCCCAGTTTTATTACTATTTTGCACCCTTTTCCCAGTTTGATCCACTTGGAAGCTTTCCAACATTAACTTTCTCCCTTTAGCAAAATTTGAAAGCAATTACAACACAACATTTGGAGTAAGGATTAAGGCTTGATGAAAGGAACCTGTGATGAGCTACTTGTGCTAAAAAGATTTGCAGAATCATAGCTGAAATCAGTGAATGAGTAGGAAAGGCAGATCTGAAGTTGAAGTATTTGCAAGATTTTCTGATTATTAAGCAAGAAGACCAAAATGTGAAGAAATTTAGGAGTTTTTCAGGGAAACTTAAAGAAACACTATGGAAGGATGAAAGGCTTTCAGTACTGTTTAGTGAACGGCAAATGCACGATGGAAATACACTGACAGGGGATGGGGCGTTGACATGCACAAGGAAGCATGAAATACGGAGAGGAGCTGTGTAAGAGTGATGGAGGGCCCAGAAATAGCAGCAGTAAATCTTTCAGGAATAAAAGTAAAGCATCTAAAAAGGCCTTGTTTCTGTCCCTCCATTCTCATATTATGAGTCATAGACAAATAGTGTACAAAACCTGATAATTCAACTGGCCTTAATTATGTAAATGTCTGGAAGGTGGTGGACTATGACCTTCTGTAGAAAGTGGTTTGATAGTCAAGGGAAAAAGTCAGAACTGTGAAGGGAATGAGAAGCAGAGATGAAAAGTATAGAAAAAATGCAACTAAACTGGCAAATATGAAAAGGCATGATATTTAAGAAATTGTGAAGTCTGGAACGTGATCGTTGGAGCAAAGGCAATTAGAAGAGGATCCTGACATTGAAAGCAACAATGTTTAAGAGGGTTGAGATAGGTGAGAGTGAACAGAAAAGGCTCTTACTTTTGCTGGTGCTGTAACTGTAGAAATCGTTCTTTAACTCCCTTGTGAGATTCAACTCCAAGTGGGTTTTGGCTTTTATAACACTGTCCCTGCATACTTGACCTGTATGTTCCTCTTGGGTTGCCCAATGCTGCCTACATCTTTTATGTGTTTCCTTTTTATCTTTGAGTCTAGTCAGGAGATCCTGATTCATCATCCCAGAGGGCATCCTGCTTTGTTTTCTTAATTTCTTGTGTGTTGGAATGGACGATTGTAGGCAACTTTTGAAAGTCAACCAGTTTTCCTGGAGTCCTTTTTACTTATTTGGTTGGTTGTTTCATTGGTTGATTTGGGTTTTGGGTTTTTTGGGGTTTTTTTTCCCAGGCACTATTACATTGGATTCTTCTAAGCAGGCCCCTGAAACGACTAAAATCTGCTCCCATGAAGACCAGGGATGAGATTGTGGTTTTCACGTTCTTTCCTTCTGTGAGGATCCTGAACTTCACCATCTCACGATCACTAAAGTCAAGACTGCTGCCAACCCTCACATCCGTATTCAGTTCTTGTATGAATCACAGGTATCAGAGTGCCCACTCTTTGATCACCTGTAGTAGGAAGTTCCTGTCACCTCTGGTTCATCCTGTTGTTCCCCACAGGTGCTTCAGAGAAGCAGCCAGCGACTCTAATTTCCCAGAAAAGTTATGAGAGCTTTGTCAATAATAATGTCCTGTAGACTGTCCCTTATTTTTGTGCATACACCAGAGGCGGGCCCCTTCAACCCTATACTGCTGATCACAACAAACCTTTGTTTCCCATCCCGGTCTATTTTTCCTGCTCTTTGCCAAATGGTTGAAGGACAATATGAGGTAATAGTCTGAGGGCTAGAAAAATTTCAGGAATTCCAGAATTAGGAGTTTGCTTTGGCAAGAAGATGAAAGGCAGCCAAAGCTGAAAGGCTACAGGATGTGTTAGATGTGAAAAAGACAGTGCTGACTGTAAGAGAAACATCACTGAAGCAACCTGCAAGTAGAAGTGCATGTATTGGTCTCAGCAAACTGACAGAATATGGTTTTCCATCTCAGGGATCCTCAGAATGGAGCCTCTGGGAAAACAGAGGGTCTGGCAGCAGCCTGGAGAAACTCCTGCTTACAGCTGCCTTCCAGCAGCCAAAGTGCCACTGGGGACAGAGTTAAGAGATGCGATTCATCTTCTGCTTGTAATTGGAGCTGACAGGAGTTGCATGTTTTTCTGACAGCATTGGCAGAGCACTTGCTCCTTCTCCACTGCACTCCCTGGGCGTCTGTGGGAACCTGCAGCGCAGACCCTGGCGGGCTGCCTGGGCCAGACTGAGCCTGTACCACGTGCAGGCAGAGACACTGCACTCATGCCTGTAGTCCTTTGCAGACACAGATAAGCCACCACACCAAAAAAAAATCAGTGTTATAGGGCAATGCCGCCACATCCATGCTATAAATTCAACCCCAAATTTGTTTGCTAGGAAGAGAAGCAGTTTTTTAAATGGTTCCAGAGCCACTTTAAAGGAGGTCTGCATCTAATAGCACAATTTTATCACATCCATGTTGGGAATAATATTATAATATTTTTCAGTAATTTTGTAAATTGTGTTTCTAAGGTGGAAATGCAGTCAATAAGGAGTTTATATTTTATTGTTTAAGAAGGGGGTTTAAGTTAATTACCTTGCCCTGCTAGTTAGACTAAATAACAGTGCCATCTGCTGAAAGGTAATGGTGACTTGCAGGAAGAGGTTACAGTCGTTGTACTTTATACCATACTAAGTATAAAGAGAGAAATCAACAAGGGAGATGGAGATAGAAGGAAAGAGAAAATAAAAGCAACCTGAAGAGGCAAAGATGTAGAGATACAGGAAGGACTCTCATTAAAAGGAGGATTAAAACAAAGACAAACAAATATTTTAAAATAAAAATAAATTTTTTTAAAAAAAGAAGCAGGCTAAGGGAAACATGTCTGGTTTTAATAGTATTGATTTGAGGTTTAAAAAACCGTGTTACCTTATATTCATTGTAGTGACTTCTTTTTTTCAAATTGCTACATAGTTCATCACCCTCAAAGGCACTGCTCTGATCATGTAATAATCTTCAATCAGTCTTGCAAAAAAGTTGCATGTTAAAGTCTTTTAATCAAATTAGAACAATAGCATATGATTGGGATATGGTTCTGGCCCATATATAAAAAAATAATTCTACTTATACATTCCAAGCAGTTTCTTGGCTTCTGACACAAGGATTTTTTATTGTTATTAGCTTTTGGAAAGGGTAGCTAATGAAATAAATAACTTGGCATGGGAAAGACAGTATTGGGAGAAAGAAGTAGCAAGAAGACAGTACACAAGTTGTTTAAACCTCTGTCTGTTACCTTAACCTTGTTTTCTGAATATTTATAGGAAACTAATAGTTTATAGTGGGACATGGATAGATATGAACAGAACCTTGTCATACATTTCCTCTGCTATCAGTCATATGATCCAGGTGTGCATTGGTGGGTTTGCCCTTAAATTTCATCTCACCTCATGGTCATTGTAATCAGTAGTCACCCTTTTTGAATCCCAAAAAGAGACATGAAATGTTTCATTTCTTTAAAAGAAATAACGTTTTGACTAAGACATCAAAATGGAAAGTGTTGTGATTGTATCATCAGTTTGGTGATAGCATTTCCTGGAGATTTAAAAATATAAATACTATTTTAGCAAGAATGCATAAATTTATCATGTAGAAGTTGAAGTGGCTTTTTGTATTTGCTACTGTGCTTTTGATGTATCATAAACATGTCAACTAACAGATTTTCATTATCCCTCATAGTGTCTTGTGTTAGTTTAGTTTTTTGCCCAAGAGAATGATATTCCTTTTTTTACTATTTTTAAAGAATCTGAACAACTGGCACCAATCCTTGCACCCAATAGCAAAATTGTCCTAACAATATGGTATACATCAAATTCATAATAGTGCAAACTATTTACAAAGAAAAAAGTGAAGGTACATAAGATGATTCCCAAAATCATTATTGCTTTAAATCTTGTTTTCATTTTTTTGAGACAACCTAATGCCATAGCATTATTTTAACTTGGATCAGTTAAGAATATTCTATTTGTAAATATGCAAGATGAAAGATTAAAATAGATGTTGTGGTAGATTGCTTATGGTTATCAATAAAATCCTTTAGGTAGGCAAAACTTAGCTTAGCAAGGAATCTAAACTAGCCAAGAAATAATGGCAGAGACAAATCAGTGTCATTTAGAAGACAGAGTCTACAAAGTGCTGTGAACTAGCCTTTGAAATAAAACTCTTTTCTCTTGACAGGACAGAAAAATAGAAAAAAAACTGATGCTGAAAGAAGAAACAGTGGTGAAGAATCACCATTTATTACAGTGAGGAACCCTAACATTTCAGAATTTGAAAAAAGTATTTTATGGTGATTGTCTGGTGTGGGCTTTTGGTTTTGGAATTTAAGATTTTTTTCTATATCTAAGCCTAAGGCACAAAATTCCATTAAATCCATGTGATGGATAAATACAGGTATATTGCTAAGCACACAGGTATTTGTTTTCTTGGGTTTGGGGGAATTTTTTTTTTATTACAGTTTCTCTCTGCTTCCAACTACTCTTGTTGATGACTTTTCCCACTTTTTCAGCATTCCAAATGATTGTCTTGTCCTTGCCCCCCAAAGGAGAAAAATTAACTGGAGAAGAAGAAATAGTCACGCTGAAAGGCCAGCATTACTTTTCTTTTCATATTGTGATCTATCTTGAAAAGAACTTCCTAAGACTACAGGGTAGAAGCAGTGCTTACATTACCAATTAATTAAAAATTAATTGCATCACAAAATAACAGCAGCATTTCCAAGGGTCAGTTTTTGTCAGGGTTTTGTTATTGTTGTTTTGTTTACATTTAATGATTAAAATCCTGCAGTGATTTAAGATGGGAAAGTTGTGAGATATTGAAAAACCCTGTCACAGACCATTAGTGCTGGAGAAAGGCTTTCAAATACTCACAGAATGAAAGAACCACAGATTACTCTGGTTCTACATACTGAACATAAAATTTCAGAATAAAAGAGACTTAAAGGAAGTTTGAATATTGCGTATACTTTAATAGATAATTCCATGCGTATTTTTCCCATCTTTCAGAAGAACTGAGATTAAGGAATCAGGATTTACTGAGCAGTAGGCATAAAAAAAATCTAAGTGTATCCAGAGCAATTAATTAGATCTGTGAGAGATTTCAAAACTAAAAAAAATACCCCACCTTGGGGATTATTTTCACAGTGATAACCTTATTTGTATCCCCAGCAATCCAAAGATAAATGCAGGGTAGTGTTTGGCAGGAACTAATGTTGTTTTCATTTTTGTTATGCTCAGTGTATTAGGGCAATTGGAGTGTACTGCAGAGTGAGTTTGTCTGATAAAGCTGGTAAAGGGTGAACTCTATTTAATAAAATACATCACCTCTTCCTGACAAACTGGCCACCTTTGATTATGGAAACTGAAGCCACCATATGAACTAGCAACAATCTTCTCAAAATTTGATCCAGAGCTGCTTAAAACATGATACTGAAGGAAATGTTTAATTTACTTCTCCTTTTTCCCCCCTACCATTCCTAAAAATGTGTTTTCTCTGAAGTGTGGGTAGTTTGTACTTGCTCACATCCAGTTTTCGTTACACAGTTAACTCTGAGATTTGCTTGGGTTTTCAGCTAGCCATGCACTTCCCTAACTCCTGCAGTTCAGAAATCCATCTTTTACTACTGAAGATGACCTGCAGTCTCTGCAGGAGAAATCATGTATCTGCACAGAAGTGACAAGCTCTTCCACCAAAAAAATTGCTTGCAAAATGTTGGAGCATTCCTACATTTTGAGTTTCACAATTACTTTAGCTCTTTTGTCCTCTACAGTCTTAACCAACAGTAGAATCTGTAATTGCAAGTACTTCAGAAGTGAATATTTCTCCCGGGCTGCATATCAATAGGGAAGGTAATATTTTCTGAGAGCTGGCTCCAAGTTGAATGCAGAGATGTTGTAGAGGTTAATGGCTAATATTAAACTCCTGTTGTTATCAGCAGTTTGACTCCACAGTTCATTACTACTGCCTTAGTCTGTTAGTGCTGCTTTTCTTCTTTCCTGTGTATTTACAATTTAGTGACAGAACACTGCAAGGCACTGTAAGGATTTCAGGTATACTGTGTAAAAGAATTTGGGCAGTACTACATGTGGGGAAGTAAATAGAACCTTCTTTATCCAAACAGCAATTTTTCCTGTGTGCTGATTTACATCCCTGTTCCTGTTCTGAATAAATAGATAAATAAGTCTTTTGTTTTCTCAACCTGTAGGGAGACA
The DNA here is from genome assembly GCA_035584735.1 of Pseudotriccus pelzelni. NCBI lineage: Eukaryota > Metazoa > Chordata > Aves > Passeriformes > Tyrannidae > Pseudotriccus > Pseudotriccus pelzelni. Next base: position 103,498,437 of record JAWMRA010000001.1, on the reverse strand, counting down.
AAAATCCCTTTTAAGAGAATTAGACTGGGGCACACAGATCAATAATGCTCCCCCTCCCTCCCCCTACACTACTTCATTGCCCCTGATGAAACCCAAAGAGAAAAAATGGATTGAATAAACATGAAATGTTTGGGGTTTTTCCATCCCAAAATGGAACTTAAATGAATGGAATTGCTTTCCTCTGAGTCAAAATAAAATATTCCATTTCAGAGTAGACATGAAAAGAGAAAAAAAAATGAAAAGCTGATTTCACAAAACTGCTGTAAGCAGTAGTGTTATGGTTGAGTGACAGAGAGGTTGGGAATGTTATCACAATGGGAGGAGCATCATTCGAATTTTTATTCCCCCTGAGTTAATTTGAACCCACGATTTCTTGATTTCCAGGGACTCACTGAGCTATAATCACTAAATCATAATCTAATTTGGTGTAGTCTCTTGATGCTTTTCCACTTCTATAAAAAAATAAATGTATTCCAGAACAGATGTTATACTCAGGTGCCACATTTCCCAGAAAACCATTATTAACACTTAAATAATTTTACAGAAAGTAGAACAGCTCATGGAGAATATAAAAAGGTCATAATTTCAAATTAATAATTGCTAAATTAATATTTCCTGCTTTACACCCTCACCCTTCCCCCCCAAAAAAAAAAGAACGCAAATACCCAAAACATAAAAATGCTACTCTGTGCTAAATTGTAGGTTACTAACTTAGGAGATGACAGAGTTTCACTCCCTCTACTACTGAATATTCATTCAGAAGAGAAAATAGCATTAATAGAGACTGAGAGAAGCCCATGTGGACTGCTACAATTACAACAGTTTGAGCCTTATTCAGAAACTTCAAATACGGATTGAAAATCCGTCAAGCAGAGAAAGGGAATTCATAGAATTACAGAATGTTAAGAGGTAGGAATGAACCTTAAAGATCATCTAGTCCCAACTCACACTACCCTGGGCAGGAAAAAATTGAAATTGGGTCTCTCAAATCATGAATGTTTTCAGTTAGTAAAATGGAGAACCTTCTGCAGATGTTACTTTTTGCATGAATTCTGTCACCTCCATAAAAAGATAATTTCTAAATGGGAAAAAAAAAAAAAAAAAGAAAAAGAAAGAAAAAAAAAAGAAAAAAAAGAGGTTTGTAAACTTCGGTAAGTAAAATAATTTGGTAGCTTAAAGGTGGTATTTTATGATCAAAATCATAGAATCAGAGAATTGTTCAGGTTGGAAAAGATCTCTAAGATCATCAAGTCCAACTATTAACACTGCCAAGTCCACTAGTAAACTTTGTCCCTAAATGCCACACCTAGACACCTTTTAAGTATCTCTAGGGATGGTGACTCAACCACTTCCTGGGGGAGTCTGTTTCAGTGTCTGACAACCCTTTTTATGAAAAATTTTTCCCCTCTCATCAAATCTAAACCTCCCTTGGTGCAACTTGAGACTATTTCTTCTTATCTTAGCTAAACAACACTTATTTACACTACTTTGCATCTTGGAAATCATAATTTTATTATTCCAGAATTATTTTCATCCAGAGATTTCTAGAGGGCTTTTAAAGTAGTTCTATAACTGAGGTTCACAACACATATGTGAGCTGGCAACGGTTCATATCACGAGGATTGCACTGTTTGCCATGTGTACAGGAGCCTTTCAGCAATTCCAGGCAGCCTGCAACAGCGTTGCACAGCTGCTTAGTGTTGCCAAGCAAAAGACAGTTCTAAAGCAGCAAAAAGGTTATGTGGGAAGGCAGAGTTATATTTAATACATTTTAATATCGTTGCTGGAGGGAGAGTGAAAAACTGGGATTAAATTATTTCACTGGGAGGATGTATTATGGGGACTTCAACTACATGATCATAAAAAACAGTGATCCTTACAGTACCTCTCAAAGCTCATGCTGTGACATGGTTTCAGCACTGGCTCCAAGGGAAAAGTTTCGTGTATGGACTTACAAGCTGCATTTCTTCACCATTTTCATTCACCCTGGTATTGCTGCACCTGGACACGAGCCAAGTTTCTCCTCTCTTATTTCTGAGTCATGCCAGCTCTGTTAACCTATGCTTGGGTTACTTCCCTCCACCTTCACAGGCCAAGAGCAATTCAGCATTTGTCCCCCTGGCAATACACCAAAAGATCTGTTCCTGGCAGGCAGACAAGTCGTGCTGGTTCAGCACTTCCACTTGCTCATTTGGCCCTGCTTTTTCATCAGGAGAACAAGATTGCTCTTCTGCCCTGTCCTGCAAGCCATGACCTCTGTGTGCCTGTTTATCACAGGAGGATGTTTCTCCAAAGAGCCAGTTTCTGTAGAAATTCCTCAACTATCTAGCAATGAATATGCAGACTTATTAGAGATGTAGAATGAGTTCTCCTGTCCTTATACACTATTAAATAAATATTTCTTGTCTTAAGTCTGTCTATCCTATAAGACAGTCCTGATGAAGATTTAGCATAACTCATCTAATAAGATGACATTCTGGAACGGTACAGAGAAGCTGAGGAGATATTTCCATGTATAAAAGAGATGGATTGAAAGAAATGCATAAAAAATTCCAACTACTTTTGTGAAATTCATTAAAGACTATAAATATTTCTATTTTGTAGGAATTAAGAGTCAGAAAAATAGAACATATAGGGTTTATTTCCTTTACAGATAGAGATTGATGAAGGCATATATGAGGAGATCAAGTTCCAGAGCTTTATAAGGCAAAGTAAATAATTTCTCATAAGACAAGTTGCCACCGTAAGTTAATAATTATTAGCCTGTACCTAAGGTATATTCAGCACCTTCACACTCCATGTTCAAAACAGTTATATAGGATAGTCTAGTAATTCTATATAATAGTCCCTTTCTTGCTCAACTCTGTGCTCTATTGTTTTTGTGAAGTGTATGATTCTTGTCTCTGGTCTTGATTACCTAAAACCGGTGAGTAGCTTGCATAGCTTCATGTTCTGGTGTTGGTAAGAGTTTTGCTTTCTTATGTTGGGAATAGGAGGAGGAGGCTGTGGACTGATATAGATTTTGATGGAGTGTTTAATAATACACAAGGGAACAGAGTCAAGTTTCATCTACTGCCTTCTACAACATGAATTACAATGATGTATTAACATCCACTGCCATCAATTTGTGCGTTTAATCAAGTAAGCCTAGTTGAAAGGAATCGCACACATACATACCCATACATATGCACAAATACACGGATATGAATGTGATAACACTTCCACTTCAAAATCTGTTTTTAAGTGTAAAGTACCATTTCTATTGGAAATATAAATCCTCTAAAGCTTGTTTTATTAATATTTTTCATAAATTTTCTCTAAAACCTTCTGACAAAGGAATAGGGCAAAGAACCACTCCAAATTATATTTAAACAATGAATAATATTATTCAATTGACTGTACAGTTTCATTTTTGGAAAAAAAAAAGACTAAACCACAAAAGAACTCCAAACACATAAGAAGCAAAGAAACAGAAAAGCTGGGTGTATTTCTTTCCCAGTTCCAGAGCAGAAAAGAAAGAAAACTCCTTTGCAGAATGAAGGAAAGTAAACTGGGACCACAACTGCATAATTCAAGGAGAAGTGCAAATTGTAGTCCACCTAAAACAAACAATAGCCTCTATGGTACTGAATAAGACAATACAAAGCTTGGTGACTGCAAAATGACATGTACACAAGTGCATGACTATATACACTTTTTGAGCACTGACTTCAGTGCGCAGGTTTGCAAACAGAGCTGAAATACACTGTCTACTGGCATTATATTAACTAGGTCATTCTGGGCACTGCCAAACTGGGTGACTGAATAGTCTGAATAGTCTGTCAAAGGAAAGATTTAAGAAACACTTTAATTTTTTGCTTGTTTAGGTAAAATTCATTTACCTCGCTTTAAAGACGCTTCTTTAACAGATGTACTGACAACTCTAAAAGCCAAATAAAAGGCAAGAAGAAATAAAAATGAGGTCTCACAAATTTATTAATTATTCTTGGTAACCATTTTCTGCTTATCTTCTCACAAAGGACTCTGAAGATGCTAAACTGCAGACCATAGCTGCATTACAGTTTTTGTAGCTGATACTATAGCATTACTATACAGCATTACACTGGTTTTCATTAAACAATAACAAAAATCTGATCTTGCAGTCCAAAAATAAAACTTTATCACCTGAGAAGACTTCTGTACTGTTTGTTTAAGCATGTACTAAATCGCACAAGGAAACCTGATTTAATAGTACTTGAAGTATATAGGAAATTTTAGTGCTAAAAAATCCAAAGAAAAATGTGAGCCCCTCCCAGCATTTTTTTGTGCCTCTAAATTACATCTCTATGGTAGTAATATTTGCTTTAAGAGTTTTCTAACTGGGTAGAGGTCAGATGTTTCATAATGTACCTGCAAGATCAGTCCTTGGTAGTCTGGTTTTTTGTTGTTTTCTTTTCTTTTTTTTTCTGTGAGTCAGCACTGTTCTAATTGGATCTCAGATCTAAGTACTCTGAGAAGGAATACTTTGGCAAAAATGCCAGTCTTATGTGTTGTTTTGAAAGTGCATAGCTGATGTACTTCTTCCATCTGCAAAACAAAGTACCTCTTCCTTTCTTTGCCTGGTCTCAGTTTGATGAGTGGGTTTTTCCTTACCCTACCAGCTTCTTTTTATTACTTCCCTCTCTTTCTTTGTTTCTCTCATTCCCACATAATTTATCTAGCTAAGCCACTGAAAAAAATAGTCAGTTCGTGGAAAACTGGGACAAAGGTTATTCACTTCACAGCCAAAATAAGTTCCTATTTGTTTTACTGCTTCAAGTTAAATTATCAAAATATACACCCCCAGTTAATTCTCTTGTTGAGACTAATACCTGGGTTTTATCAGATAACAGCTGGGAAGAAAATCTACTAGTGGGCTGTTTGAATCAGTTGGAAAAACTGCTGCATTGTGGGATCTGGTGGTGTTTGCCGTTGGAATGACAGGTAAAATACTCAGTGTAACAAGCAATTCAGAATATTCGTTCTCTTATCCCCAAGGAAACTTTTGAATTCTGCTTTCAGATAATAGGCAGAGATTCACACCTACTAGGTAGTCTGTGAATCCCCAAGGATGGCAGCTTGTCAGTGAATCTAGAAGTCTTACTCTATTTTATAAAAATTGAGAAAAAAAATTCATTCAAATTTGTTCACCTCGACTTCTTGTTAATCTCTAATTTGTCATGTGGCATGATTTCTTCATGCCATAATGATTATATAATGGTTACCTTGCTCTCGCACTATGTATTTCCTGCAGTCATAATGTCCTGACCCTCCCAGTGCTTACTGGAACATGCTGTCCATGCCTTTAGGCTGGGGACAACACCAGGACACAGTGGCAGGTTTAGCAACCTGTTTGTAGCAGAACAGTGAAGTACAGGATCTTTACTATCCAGGAGTCCTTTAGGGATAGAACACCTGTAATATGGCAGAATTGTTCCAGCACTTGGGTGGTTGTTCCCTTCTCCACACCCTTGTTGACACAGTTTTGCAGGGTGGGGCAATAAGAGGCATAAGAGCCCACTCAGACTATTACTGTAACCTCTCACATACTGGAGCTGGTTCCAAGACCTGTGAGGGAATAGGATGATGTAATTATTTCATCCAAATAGCCTGGGCAAATTAAGGAAAACTCTGAAATAGGTTTGAGTGAGCATCTGCCAAAAAAAAAAGCAGTCAATTTGGAATCAGTTGTTAAGGCTCACCTTTCCAACATATGTACATTTCCACAAATAAATAATTTATGCAGGTTAGGAGTTGACATGGGTTGTCTTTTACACTGTCCTTTTTACATGGAAAAATTATAGTAATGGTCTTCTGAGACTGGAAAAACCCGAGAGCAACATATCCCTCTTTTTAAAACTATTTCAAACAAGTTGGGTTTTCAAAATATATTGTGTTCTGTTCCATTAAGCATTCCCTTTACAGACTCAGAACGGATCAAGGAAGAGAGACTGTAAATGAAATCACTGTTAAAACAATATGTTGAAAGACACAGTCTCCTGTGTGCAAAAAACTACATTTGATACTTTAGAAAAGGAGCTACTGTGAGTCTGCACACAAGTAGGTTTAAGAATCCTCAAGGTGGACTTCAAGGACAAACTTTAAATATGCAAGTTATTCCAATTTGCATCAGTATAACATTTTCCATAAAGAATTTATTAAACCAGTTCAGACTAGTAGGTCTGTTTGGGTTTTTTTCCTAGTAGCAGGCACTTGCTCAGTATTCTGCTTAATGGGCAATCACAGGTACGCACTGTTGACAAAAAATATGCTGCCATTTCAAGATTGAAAATATTTGAGTAATTTTTGCTATTTATGTTAGTATTTAAAACAATGTAATGAGGAAAAAACAATTTGATTTAGATTGTGCTTAACTTTGATCTAAAATGTCAAAGTATGACCCCTAGGTTAATGAAATAAAAACTCAATAAAATAAAATAAATTTTTAAAAGTCCAAATCCAAAGCAAAACAGCAACTCTAGGGAATTATTAGGAATTAATGAGGTGCAAAATGCTTTTTATTGTAATTATTTCAGCTTGGCAAAGAAAACAAAACCACTAATACAGATTTGGCCTCTGTTTAACAATTTTTTCTCTGTTCACTGGAAGTATGATGCAAACTCACAATCATGAGCACTCCACTGGATGTCTGGTTTGTAATGCACAGAGTGTAATGGTACCACTCCCTAAAACAGATCTGAGCAAACAGACTGTGCGTTTTCACAAAGGCTCAAACACTGTTTCCACATTTCTTTCAAGTTCCTTCAGGATGAAATAATCTGCTTTTTCTTTTCTACCAGCAATCTACATGTACAAAATTATTAATACCTGTGAGGAAATTGCTTTGTCTGTGCACTAACAGTGGCAGCCTTTCTAAGGTAGTTGAACTGCTGGTTCCTTAAAGAAAACCACGGTTTTCTCAGCATTATTCCAGGGACTCGACTCCTGACATGTTAGGGGGTGACTCCAGCACTTTGAATGTCAAATGCATTCTGGATGAGTTCAGAAGTAAGTAAATGTGGGGAAAAAAGTAGTACTATGGCCATTGATAAAATTTTGTGTCTCTGTTTGTTTAAATAAGTGAATCTCTTTAAAGGATAAAAACAACAGCAACACTCCCAAGTTCAAAAGACCTTTTTAAAACACTTCTTGAGCAGTTCCTGTTATATATGTGGTTGGACAAATATGTCATCCTGTCATTTTTTATAAGAGCAATGATTCCACCATCCTATTTGAATGTATCTGCACTTGCATGGATTCAAATTTCTCTGAGCTTTGATTGACATTTGCTTAAATAAAATAAACACAATAATGCAATGCGCAGCAAAAACACTTTCTGTTCAGATTTCATCTGAGCTAAACTATCACTCTATGCTGGAGATTTTAATTGTACAGCTTTCACTGCTCAGTAGGCAGCAGAGAGGAAAAAAATATTTGACTGAATGTTTACAATCAGCCTGCAGGGACTAATTTCTTTTAATAAGTGAAATTTAGAACTAGGCTATAATTAACTGCTTTTCACAGTCTCTTCAGATGTCACTTGATTAACCAAACAATATGGAAAACAGTAACATATCTCTTGGAATATGTCAAGGGCTTTACATTGAAAATGAAAGTTATGGTTACAATATAGCATATGCAGATTTAATAAGGTTTCTGGCTAAGCCCAGAAGACTTTCAGACCTGCTGGAACCCATTCCATGATTTTTAGAGGAACTCAACTGCTTATCAATAGGTTACCAAAGTAATACTATAATACTACGAATGAAGAAAGGAAAGAAAGGACATTTTTGACTCTTGAACAATGATTTTTTTTATTTTGAATGTCACATCTTTACAATTAAAAGAATAGCTTAGGTGGCAGAGATTTGCAAAAAGCTAATAGAAAGTCAAAGTTCACATTGATTTCCCCTTCTTTGGTGGTCAAAGCTTTCCACTACAGATGAGAGTACAAACTCTTAGTAAGACAGTGGCAATTTCACTGAGGAATTCACATAAATTTATTTCTGTAAACTGAAGCTTCTGGTCTACTTTTGTTCTGTTCTTATTTTATCTATCTATCTATTGGTAAACTTACAGTAATTTTGCAGGAATGTATTCCGGAACAAGTATGTGTATTCCCAGGATCAGTGTCACTTTCTCCAGTTTTTAATATACCTATCCATTTGACTATTAATTTTCAAATAAAAGCTCTGTAATTGCATGTGTTGAGCAGAAGTTATTGGTGATTGTGTTGTCAGCACAGCAGTATTCACTGATATATATATTCAAAGTAAAGTTTTTCTTTTGCCCTCACAGTTCAAAGAGACTTGCTTGTTCTTTATTCATCTGCAGAGTACCCTGTCACTATAAAGGGAAGGGAACAGTAAGACATCTGAATTTTGGTGGAAAAAGAATGGTTTGTAATATTTTGTGATCAAAAACATCTACGTGTTTTTCAAAAGAAGAAGTGTTAGTATAACTTTGTTTCTTTCTGAAAGGTTCTCCTTTGTGTGTCCTCTGGGATTTGCTAAATACTTCACTATTATAATTTCTCATTGTTTATCTTGTGTTGCTTCACCCATTCTGCTCAAAAAACCCAGCTGAAGTACATAGAAGAATTTTGAACTAAGGAGTAAATTATTCAATGTCCAGTGTAGACCCATCTAGCTGTTGTCATATAATACATATATATATAGGTAATTCCTGTGTTTAAAGATGCATTCAATTTATTCTCATGGCTTTTGGTGTATGTTGTATTGAATACTTTGTGTCTTAATTTCTTCATGTGCCCTCTGAAGATGGACTGCATTTTGCCAAGGACGGAACGGAGGATAGAGGAGGGAGAAGTTACACATAGTATTATTAGAGAGGAGGCACTTACTGTTTTGCAAATAGGGAGATTTCCTTTATTTGAACTGTATGTTATTTCACTTTCAAATGTGGTTATGGTTTTGAAATTGCTTCCAAAGCATCCTTAACACAATGACATTTTGCGCCATCTGAGATACTTATAAAGAAAAAACAGCAAAAGAAAAGCAATCTTTGGAATTTTCCATTATGCCTTTCAGCCTTACAATGACATTTATTCCAATGACATATCTATTATATCCAAGGATTTAATCTAACTTGGTTGTTAAACCAAGGGAATATATTATGCTGTCCATCAGGTTATAATGATGTTGTATAATGCCCAATAACCACTTTCTGTTTCTGTAAGTCTTGACTTCAACCAACAGTATTTAAGTTAATGTAGCAACACAACTATTATTATTTTTTACTGCTTAAACAAAAAAACCTGAAAAGGAAAACTTGCCTATCTGTTATAACTTTGGTGTTCCTATTTACGTCATTACCTCTGCCTACCTTTGCCTCAGCAAAACAGAATGAACGAAGATTTTAAAAGACATAATAGTGAGAATAGCTATGAAGAATCATTCCTCAGGTAGTTCTCTTACAATTCAAGATATTTATTTATTCATTTATGTATATATTATGTATATATAATCTGCAATGGTTTTGGTTCTTTTTTCTTCATTCCATGAGTAAAAAAGTGAATCGCTTTCAAATACCAAACCAACATTTTTAGTGTAAAAAAGTCTTCGCCTCAGAAATCTCAAAAATTAGGCTATCTTCCTTGGTTTCTGAGCATATCCTAATATATCAAATTAACATATCACATTCTTTAATGCTACCTTACAGTTTAAGAAAAAGCACTTTCCTGTTCTGTACAAGGCAAAATTCCAATACTCTGTTTAGATCAATTCATGTTTTTTAATATACATACCTTTCAAATACGTTTAATATCTGTCCTTTGTTTTTGAATAGATACTTCTGTGGCTGAAACCTGTGCTGTTTTGTTTGACCTTATGCTTTCATAAGGGCCTCCTGCTCAGAGATATTGTCTGTTTTCTTCTCTGAACTCAGACCCATATTTGACCTCAGTGGCATCCACTTACACCATTGTCCATCGACATCTCTTGGCCACAATGATCCCACTTCTCAGGAGTGAAACAGGCATAGGTTACCTTGAAAAGAAGCACTTGTAATGCATTTGCCCCCACAGCATCTTTGGTCAAGGGCAACTCTACTGATAGAAATTTTAAGAACTACCAGGTAGAGCTGCATCTTGGTTTTCAAGGAACGGTCATAAAAAACTAACCAGAAGTGTGTTGTTCTCTATTTAAACAACCAAACAACCCAGTTTACTAATCTGTCCAATGTGGTCATAATACTCCTCCTATTTGTACAATTCCTGAGTAATAAACAAGTGGTTTTTAATCAATATTTTAAAAACCTTCTGGTCCCGTATTTGGTAATACTAGATTTTTAACTAAGGTGAGAGGAATATTAATTTAACAATAATGTCTAAACACCTAAGAAGCTTTGTAAGGGCAGGCGGGAATTATGTGAGATAAAGAGTTCATTTAAGGTAAAATTTCTGTGATTTGAGTCAGTTTTATAAAGAATCCGGGGAAAACTTCAGTAGCCTTCTTCAAGTAAAGATTTAATTGAGTTTTCCACTTCTGTTAGATATAACAAGACATCACTGGTGTAGGATGAATATTTAACTTAAGTCACCCACTGGGATACCTCTTAATTTGATCATTAATCTTCACTGCACAATCCCCTAGTTATAAAGCTAAAATAATTAAGAGAGGGAAAAGGACACATTTTGGGGTGGAGCAGGAAGAGGGAGAGTTGCATTATAAAAGTGAAATTGGAGCATTAATAAATATCTTTGGAGAGTGAAAGTGAAAAATGTTTTCTAAGTTCTGAGTGATGTTCAAAACACCATGAATGAAAGCAAATAAATGCCTTTCCAAATGACCAATCCTGTTTTCAGCTTCTAAGGAATTGACTTCAGCTCTAATTGTGTATCATCAATGGTCCAGTGAAAGGCACTGTACCATTTGCTCTTAGTATTTGAAGGCAATGAGTCTACTTCTAATTCCCCACCAGTTCCGCAGCACAAAAATTTCTCGCATTGTCTCTGATCTAAATAACAATGGTGCAACTACTGAATGGTATTTCATAGTGTTTAAGTAAGCAGTGTTCAGAAAAGGGAGCTTTGGAAAAAAATAGTTCTATGTGAAATGAGTTGTACTGTAAAGTCACATCTGTACCAAACTGGTGATATATTTAAAAATGCATAGTAATGCTTCCAGGTTTACCTTTTTCATTTATATAGTATATAATACTATATATACATATAGTATTTGTGGAGAAGACTTAAAATATATCTTTAAGCACCAGAGATAAACTGCTAAATTTTCTGAAAAAATACTTAGTTGAGATAACTGAGAATAAATACTGTTGCTTATAGGAATGATTTACCCTGCCTATTTTCCACTTAAAATTATAACTAATTTCCCATATTTATTATCATGTGCTTGTGCATAAATACTGTAGTTTATTGGTTTTGGCTGTGAGAGAGTTAACTTTTTTCAGAGCAGCTTGTATGGTGGTATGTTTTGGACTTGTCATGAAAACAGTGTTAATTGTAGAGTGAAGTTTTAGCTATTGCTGAGCGATGCTTACACAGAATCAAGGCCTTTTGTGTTTCTTGCACTGCCCAGCCAGCAAGGAGGCTGGGGGTGGACAAGAAATTGGGAAGGGACACAGTATATAGAGCTGGGGGAAAAAGAAGGGACCCACATTTGGAGCAATGACATTTGTCTTCCCAAGCAGTGGTTATGTGTGAAGGACTCTTGCCTTCCTGGAGGTGGCTGAACACTGCCTGTCAATGGGAAGAAGTGAACAAATTTCTTATTTTCCTTTCCTTGCATGGGCACCTTTTTCTTACCTATTAAATTATCTTTATCTCAACCCCTGATATTTCTCACTTTTGCCCTTCCAATTCTGTCCCCCATTCCACCAGAGGGAAGTGAGCAAGTGGATGTGTGGGGCTGAGATACCTACTGGGTTAAACCATAATAAATTGTAATTTGCTACAGTGAAACTTGGCACTGAAAGAATTTTTCTTTAAAAATGAGATTTTCTTTATTCATCCAAATGTAAAATTTTGGATCAGATACTATTAAAATATTTGGGTTTAAAAATAAAATTAAAAATGTCAATTCCAACTTTCAGCACATTGACAAATAAGCTAACATAAAAATCAACCACAGAAGCTCAGAGTCTATGTAGGAGCCTCAGAGCTTGGTTGGATGGTGGGTAGTCAGTGCTCCAAGAAAGCCATGACATGGATGGTCTCTGACCTTTTCAAGGTAAACACTGGGTTTTAAGTGAAGATATTTTAATGTCCAGTCCAAGATTTTTTTTACTCCAGTGTATGAAAATTCAGTGTTTAAAGACAGTCCATGCAGAATCATTGGCATTGTGTCTCAATCTGACAAAAGCTGAAACTTTTTACATCACTTTTAAACACTTTCAATGAGAAAAAAAAGGAACAGGCCCAAGGAAGATACTGATTTCAGTGTAGCCTGCCCAGGAGCTTCACCTGGTTTGTGCCATCACAAGCCTTAACTCATGATTTAGAATCCGTATGTACAAGGCCTGCTTGAAAGACAGGACACAAGTCAGTGGGTGAATGTCGCTATTCCATAAAATTATTTGGGTTTACTTACATTAATTTTTTATTTTTTTGATTTGGGTCATAAGTGTAACATCTGATTATTTGAGGTTAACTACCCCATCTTTGGTGTGAATTGCTGAAAAGCCATTCTGGAACCAACCTGTAATTAAAATTGACCTTTAATATGGAACAGGAAATGAAAAAACTTTACAGTAATGGAGAAAGAAGAATCCCATATCACCTTGGGTATAACAGTTTTCACAGTTATAAAGCCTATAAAGAAATAGGCATTTTTCATTATTTCAAGGTAATTCATATTCAGTTTATCACCCACCATATCAAAAGCACTAAGAAATGAGAGTCTCTGTCAACAGAATGGAAAATTGGACTAAACTCAGAGACTGAATTTTGCAACTCTGAAGAAGATAAGGAAATTCAGATAGCTCCAACCCTTCTTCTACAGGGATCCAAAATCATACAAGCAGAGCATATTCACCAAGAACTGGGTGTCAGTCTCTGGCTCTTAATCTATGACTGCTCAGCATTATCTACTTTAAGGCAAAGATGTAAAATTAAGACCCTTCCCATGTGGATTGTGATCCTCTTTACTTCAGTTATTTCTAGTTTGTCCAACATTTTGTAGTTAAATTTATACTGAAATTCACATTCTGTGGCACCTGTTAACTCTTCAGCTGGTAAAATAATAATAATCTTTAAAAATTGGCACCTGCTTCCTCAAGTTTAGAAAAGTTTAGTTTTTTCACTAGCATATATGAAAGCCTAAACTTATACAAGTGCTAAGAGCAAGACAATTTCAGGGTACAAAAAGTAGGTTAATTAAAATACACTCATTTATGCCTGCATTGCTGTTATTTCATTCAGTGAAAGCTAATGTACCCAACAGATGGGCAAATGTCTGCAGGTCATAAACCTAATGGCACTCTAGTAATATTCAACATAAGGTTCTTATTTCTTGAAGCATAAAGCAACTCAAAGCAAACAAATGTACACACCAAAAATCCTCCAGTTATTTCACAGTTTCATACTCCACAGCTAAAAGTACAACCCAAGACCTTAGGATTTATGTTCTTAGAGGATCAAATCAGTATTTTATGAAATACATATGTCAGACTGTTTGCCTGCACTCTTCCTTTCTTTCCCTCATTTGATTTCTTAAACACTTACTTAATAAAACAGAAGCTAAGTCAGAGTTTAAAGGAAAGGCTGGCTTTCCAGTTGAAGAAATAGGAGTTGACACTCTAACAAAGGCAAGCTGGATCTATTACAGATAGAAGAAATCTTATACAGTTTCAGAAATGAAGTCTCAGGAACAAACATATGTGTAACTAAAAATTTTCTGTAGACCTCTGCTCACTTCTTGTTTGATTTTGTCAGGTTTAAAATCTCAGGGAGTGAATTTTACAAGTCCAAACAGAGAAAGAAGAAGCATCTTCCTTCTTCTGTGGGCAATCATCCTTTCAGGGAACAGTCTGTTTTGTCATGGTAAACCTTCATAGAATCTATTTCTGCCTCTGTTTTCCATATGAAATAAGTTTGATATGAGAGTCTGGGAAAATGTTGAAACCATCACATATGTCGCCCTGTACACACTATGTTTATTTGCTTATACTTCTTTTTTTTTCCCCCCAGTATAGTGGAAAGGATTTTTTTTTACTTCTGTATTACTTGAAAAAGACATTATTAAAATTGTGTGTTTGGAGGTAACTAGCATGTAAAAGAATAGGGAATATTTAAATAAAACAATGTATTAAAACACTATTTATGGATATGAGTCTTGTATTAAAGAAGCTAAAGGAAACATTTATTTTAATTAATCAAACTTCTCTTTTAGATGTAGAAATATATTTTGTGCTTCTGTATTTCCACTCTTAGCTTGATTGTTTCCTTTTCCCCCTCAGAAGCCTGTGAATTTGTCAAGTGCAGCTTTCCTGGAGTTGTAGCAAAGATCATAGGATTTGGAAATGAAAGAAAGATTCCTTCATCTCCACTTGAAAAAACAAATACTGTCTCAGGGACAGTAAAAGGAAACATGGGCAAACTGGAAAAAAATAACAAGCATTAGCCTGAACATGGCTGGGGAACAGAGAAAATGGGATCCTTTTTTATGGAAGAAAACTGGCTGAGAGGAGCCAAGTTACAGAAGCCAGAAAAATAATTCCAATGTGAGCCAGAGACCTCCTTCTGGTGTGTCACAGATTGACAGCTTTTGTGAGACGTTTGCTAATGTGCACTCACGTACTGGTAGACTGTGAACAGGGCTGTGGATCCTGGATGCTGTCCTGTGTATTGTATAGCTCCATATGTGGATGGCTGAGATCTGAAAGCTTCCCACTCTACCTCTGCATTAGTTTTCTGCACAACAATAAAATCCTTCTTTAGTGACACCAGAAATTACTATATTGGTTAGTATTACATGGATTTTGAGGTGCTTTTTTTCTTAGGAAGTGAAACAGGAATTCATGTATTTCTGATGCATATGGGGACCTACTGTTTTCCTGAAACAGACACAGATAATTTCCAGTGCTTGTACTTGTACCAGAGTGCAAGGGGGAATGCTGACCGGTTGCATTGTGGTCTTCCTATATGGACTGTGTTGATCAAAGTGGGATGTAATAAGGTTGATTTTATTGAACCTATGTCAAAGAAATACAATCATCATTAAGACCAAAGTCTAGCCTCAGAAATGCACTCTTTATTTATAAATTCACAAGTTGGAAGGGACCACCACTGGGGTCATCTGGTTCAATCTTCCTGCTTAAGCAGTTTTGTCCTAGACCACATGGTACAGGATTGCATTCAGGTGGTACTCAAATATTTCCAGTGAGAGAGACTCCAGAACCTCTCCGGGCAATCAGTGCTAGCCCTCAGTCACCTGCACAGTTAAGTTCTTCCTCAAGTTCAGGTGGGACTTCCTCTCTTCCCGTTTCTGCTCATTGCCTCTTGTCCTATTGCTCAGCACCACCAAGAAGAGCCTGGCCCCAATCTTTTGACATCTTCTCTTCAGATACTGATAGACATTGGTGAGGCCCCCTCTCAATCATCTCTTCTACAGGCTGAACAGGCCCAGCTCTCTCAGCCTTTCTTTGTAAGAGAGATGCTCCCCAGTTACCTGGCAGAACCTTACAGAGTTTGTGAAAAGCAGATCTCTCCCATAAATTCTTAACATCTGCAAAAGTCCAAGTTACTGGAAACTCCAGAGCTAGCATGAGGCCTCACACTCATTCTCATGGGAGACACTGTAAACACATGCTCTGTGTAAAGGCTGTCTTTGCTGGATACCTTACACTAACATATTACTATGAAGTATTACAATTCCAACTAACATTTCCAAAATAGTACCAAAATATGTCAATTCTGCATGTTCCTCTTTTTTTTTTTTTTTTCCAAAACAACAGCTGGTCTCCATGCACTAAGTGTTTTATTAAAATTAAAATTAGAAGTTAAAATTACACCTCCAGGAAACTTGTTATCTAAGAAAATCATGCCAGTGTAATAATGAGAATGTAATTACAATTTCATTTATAACAAGTGGTGTTCAATTATTGCTTCTATAAAGAACGAATTGTTAACAGCAGTCAGTGCTGAGATCCTGAATATAGATTATTTTTTTCATTTGTTGAAAAGTAAACAAGAAGTGGTCTCTGTACGGAACAGACTCATACGATTCAGACAGGAAGATATATCTTCCATAGATCCAGTTATTTCCTTTTATTCCCCCAACTGCTGTTCGTTAACAATTGCACTTAATTAATCAAATTTTGTTTACTTGACTTGCTCCAGATTTTCACACACAGAGACCATAGGATTGCAGGGAGAAGAATAGAGATTAGTACCAAAGAAACTGAAAAATAGACAGACAGATTGAATAACACAGGAAAAAGGCTAAATAATTGTTAAACAGCATTTAAAGCCACCCTGTGATGATGATTAATGCAACAAAACTGAATGCAAAAGTTTTTACTTTCTTAGAGCCAAAACTGAAGAAATGCCATACAGAGTAACTTAACGGTTTAAAAAAGGAAGTCACGACATAGTGGGACAAGTCAATTAATGTGACATGAGCAAACTGGGGAATATTGGTTATGCATCTAAGACCATAGCATCTTCTTTTTCAGACTCTGGTTTCATTTGAGATAGACCAACTGGGGTTTCACTTAAGAAGTCAGAGACTGTTTATTAATATGTAGGTTGTTTAGGTTCCTTAAGGCCAGCTGAAGAGAGTTAAGGCAGAAAGGCAAGTCAGGAAGGAGGAGATACAAACAGGTCTGAGCTGGAAATATTATAGTTGGATTTTTCTTTTTTTTTTCTCTCTTTTTTTTTACAGTGAAACGTTTCTGAAATTGAAAGCACTGAGTCTGCAAAATCCACACATATAGCTAGAAGAAGTCTTGTGAATTATTTAACACAGTTGTAAGACTGACATGTGACTGGAGAAATGAGAATATCATAGAAACTGGTTGCATTAGGATTTTTTTTTTCCAAGATAGGCATGAAGAAAGTTATCAAAGACTTCTCTTGTACATTCGTGTATCAGCAAGTTTTCAGGTATAAGAAAGAAAGTTAGCTTGCAGAAAACCAAAAAATCTCGGGTACAAATGCATCCTTTGGAAAAGTAAATTAAAAAACACCATCAGTTAAACTAAAGTATCAGACAACAGAAGAAGATTCTCATAGGCAATACGGGACTTCTGTCTAACAAGAGGTAGTGAAAGTTGATACATCTCTCAAAAAATTTTGTAAGATAGATGAACTAAACTGAAGAGGAGTAAGAATGATACTGAATCAAAATGAGTCTCCTACTCTCATGAGGTACATTTTAAATGGAGAGGAACACATATTACTCCAGCATATAAACTGAGGCAGAGAGAAAAGGAGGGTGATGTGAGAAGTGTCAAGAAGGAAATACACATTGTCTGCTGGAACAATATTAATCAGTGGGAGACTCTCTCATCTGAGGGAGACCGTTAAAAATTCTGGACGGCCTGTAATGCAGAAGAGATTCACCACTATAGAAAGAGCACGATGGAAACAACATGGTGTGATTTTGGGGGTTGTCCTGTACAGGGTCAGGACCTGAACTCGATGATCCTTGTGGGTTCCTTCCAACCCAGGATATTCTACGATTCTACAGCTGAAATGTTTACAAAAGTGTAGAACCACTCATTAAAAGGTAAAATAGAAGGTAATCAAGTAGAATATAAATTCTGAGTTATATAAATCACTGTGCAACCTAAGGTCTAAAGTAATGGCCTTGTGAAAAGACATAAATAGAAAGATGCTGCCAGAGATATTAAGAATAATAAGCATCTATCAAAGGCCAACCAGAAAAATGGCCCTAGAGGTAACAATTTCTTGAATCAGCCCTTGTGCATCATCTTTAATGCACTAGTCTAGTCCTTGCCGCAAATATTCATCAAGCAAAATCTACAAAAGAGTTATAAGATCATTTCCATATAAAGGAGTTTTTACCATTTTGCAAAGGTTTAGAGTCCTAACAAAGAATTTTGCCATGAAGGAACATCAAAGACTTTTTATTCTTCAGAACTGATCCTCTCCTGAGACTAATGGTAAGGCTTCCTTTGAAGCTGATGTGAGTTTTACAGTTGATTTCAGAGGCCAAATTTTAGCCTAGGTAGTTATTGAGGGGAAGGTGTTTTCACCTTATAAACATCTTAAAGCTAGCTACGTAATTTCTAGCTACACCATTACTTATTTGGATAGATATTTGCAACTAGTACAAGAAGGAAAGGTTTATACCTGATATTTTTTTATCTTTCTTAAATAAAATATGATAAATCAGTACTGAGCTATTGTTGATAACTCCAGACAATTTCTAATACTATTCAATATATTGCCAATATATAGTTCTCCATACAAAATATTTTCTTCTTTTGAGTTTATCAGCAAACTTGAATTTCCTTCAGTAAAAAAGGACATAATAAGGCAATGATAGAAAATCAAAGACACTTCCCCTCCCTCTTATAAATTGGTGGCCCTGAGATGTTTCAAGAAAATAAAACCCATCCATTACTGTACCTCACTGATTCTTACTCATTTCTTCTTTTAGTTACTTTTGACTTCCCTGTTGAGGGTAACAGGACCATTCAAGCACATATGAGGGGAAATGTCTCACAGCACGTAACCTATACAAGCCTAGCCTGGCTTGCTCAGACCCACAATACCCACAGTATTATCTGGTATCATAAAATGTTGAGACTGATGAGGTAAACAAGGTTCAGTCTGACTTTTGAGCAAAATTGGATCAGTTTCTTTTATAGCAAGGTAAGCGCCCTTTCTTACCAGTCTTTCCACCAAGTTTGACTCCTGCTGCCCTTGCTATCCATTTAAGGCTGAGTGCATTGACTCCTGGTGAACATCTGAAGAATAAAGGTTCAAGGTGCTGCTGTGTCTGTCAACCTCTTTGCTCCACCTTGCCTGTCTGATTCCTTTGCAGCCATGACCACCTAACCTCACTCAGCACAGAGTTACATGCATGTCCTTAACCTGCAGGTCTTAGCTGCCTTTGGCAGAGAGGGACTGGCTGTTCAAGGGACAGGGACTGTTGAGTCCTTTTCATTCTAAGCAGAGAGTCTGCACGTTTCCCAAGACAGAGCGAAGGCTACCACTGCAGCAACTATCCATCAAGTGTTCAGTTATAGAACATATACACTCAAGGATATGTTCTCCTCTTTTGCACTGATCAATAGGCAGATTTGATTATCAGTATCTTTCATTGTTTTCTGAGGAGTGAACCTAGAAATGCAGATATGCCTATTTTGCCTATTTCATGTCTCAAAAGAAGGGCACCAATAAGACCTTAGTCCTTATTTCCAGTTTTTGTACACCCTTAGATCCTAAGAACTTTAGAAGAAATGTTTTCCACTTGTTAGAAAATAAGGGTCTCCTAAGATGCTTTAAACAATGATTAAGAAAAATTTGACAGATGAAGCAACTGAGAGCAAATTTTCAGACAAATCATTGTCATTAAGCAAATCAGTCATTGTCATCTCTTTACTGACTACTGCTTATATACCAAAATATGTTTTTGAAATCTGTTTGCAGCTAATAATTTGAAGCACACTTGGAAAATGCTCAGACAATATGCAGGAGTAGACAGGTGGAAAAACCCGTCAGCATTTTTAAAACAAATATTTTTAGTCCTATAGACATGATGTGTGTTCCTGATATGCAGCTGGACTAATTTCAAGCACTGAATTATCCTCTTCATTGATTCTCTGTTTTAGACAATATTATCTCACTTTAAAACATTGCTTACATCTGTACACTGGAGTATATTGTAGGCTTACTTAAGTAGGTATTTATATATAGGAACAGATATAACTTATAAATATTTATATTATTGTGTATAAGGTTTTAAATTTTTGTAGATCTTCAAAGCACTAACTCCACCAATGGAGCTTTCTGAAGCCACTGAAGTTAAATCATGCACCATTTTATTTAAGCTGGTTTTACTTAATAAAATTGTCAGAAATGAGTTAAGAGACCTGTGCCAATACACAGAGTGAGGGTCAGGTTTCCACGAGCTGCTGAGTACCCACTGCCAAAAGCTGCATGCCCTTGAGTTGGAGAAAATCCAGAGTAATTCCACTGATTTAATCATGTTATTCCAGATTCACAGCTTGGCAGACCTCATGACTGTGGACACAGCACAGAGAGGCAACATAAGACATTCTGGGGTAAAGATCTTTACGTCTTCTCACACACTGCCAAAGTTTCCTCTACACTTGACCACTGCACAGATACTTGCTTGTGTAAATGAGCCTTTATAACAGAGACAAGCATTGTGGCTAAACTTGGTAAAACTACATTGCTAAAAACATTTGACTATGTGGCCTAAGGGCAATATTTGATTTGGTTGATAGCACTGGTATAATGAACTGATATTATTACCCATAACTTACTGACAAGGATTTTTTTAAATATTCCATGTAAATTCAATGCTACTTCCGATAAAAGAATATTTTTACTGTTTTGTTTTAATTATTAGGGCATCAGAGATACTCAGTTTGTTAAGAGACGAAGGAAGTATCTTAAAATGCTGAGAAAACATTCACCTATGAGTTGAAGACAAGTATAGTTGCACTGTCATACCTTGATGATCTGCACTTTCTGATTCCCATTTCTCTGTTTCTAGTGAAAAATCTCCCCACAACAAGGGAAGTGATGTTGAGTAATGAAAAAATTAACATACCAAAAGCTGTATAACCTGTCAAAAAACTTCATCATAGTACTTGGCTTGTTACTATATCAATAAAGTTTTCCACCATCCCATCTCCCTTTTATCCCTCTGGACAATTAAATTTCTCAAAAGAATTATTAAAACCCCATCATCTTTCCTACATTTTTTCCATGATTTCTCAAATTTACAAATAAAATCTCTGATGACTACATAAAATTTCAATTAAATATTATGCTTCCAAATTCTACAAAAAATGCCTCAAGGTTGAGAAAGTCATTAATAAGAGTAAGGTAAACATGTCTGGAAGCAAGTAGCATAATATTATTTTACCTTAGCTTTTCTATCACTGTTACTCAAAGCACAAAAGATGTTTCATTGATAATCCCATAATAAAAGCACTAATACTCAGAGTATTAATGCAGACGTAAATAAGTTACCTCATTAAGTCCATCTTACTCCTGTTTCTTCAGCATGAAATAGCTGTGTCTGCATTCTTTATGTTGTTCTTGCACAGATATTTGAGTCGATTTCAAGACCTAAAGACTAGGTTTTCAAATTTACTTAGGCATTGAATAGCAAGCAGAGGTTCATAGATGGAATTTTTCAGCAGTGCCAGAGTTAATTCAGTGTCTATTTCACACCAATTTCACTGAGTTTCAGAGCTATTCTGATCAGTGCCCTACAAAATTTTAAAAAATACCTCTCTGTGTCTCTCTCTGATTACACAACTCAGAAAGATTTTGATCCAGGGTGTTTGTCTTTGGGGTGTTTGGCAAAATATGAAAACTTTTCTAAAACTCTAGGATGAAGACCATGACCTGACAGGATAAACCTGTAGGCACAATGAAACTCCTTACAATGACGCTAAAGCTCCCCTGCAAGATAGAGAACATGATTTCTTAAGGTCCGTTATAAGATGAGGTCATGAATTAGCCCAGAAAACAAGGCCTTTTCAGTTATTCACCTTAGGGTTAGTTTTTTTAATAAATATTTATGTATATATTTGTTAAAACAGATGTGAATATATGCTACACAGTATGTTTTTATCTCAGAAAAAATATAACTCTTACTTAAAACTAACTACAGGAAATTATACTATAAAAAATGAAATGGAAAAGGAATTATTTAAACACTTTACCAACACTATTTCTTTGTGTTATAGGTAAAGAATGAAATTTAATTTCCAACCAAGAGGATTATGAACCTGTTCCTTGACAATTTAATTTGCGAATTAAATCATTCCAGGATTTCCGGAGACAAATGTTTCTAGTGTGTGAAGAAGAAAAGGAGAATTTTGACTTGACTTTCAGATTACAGTTATCAATATACCAGAAGCATTTTAGGTTGTCTCCCCAAAGTGTCACATGGACTGAACAAATTCTGGTTTAGTCTGTCCATACTTAAAAACCCACACAGAGTC
Source organism: Pseudotriccus pelzelni (assembly GCA_035584735.1). NCBI lineage: Eukaryota > Metazoa > Chordata > Aves > Passeriformes > Tyrannidae > Pseudotriccus > Pseudotriccus pelzelni. The sequence continues at coordinate 103,476,261 of JAWMRA010000001.1, read as the reverse complement.
CTGCCATTAACAGCAACCCTACCTTACTCCTGCTGACGTATCTCTCCCCCGCACAGGTTATACTTATCTAGGGACCATGTGAACAGCCAAAATACCCAAGAAGCATCAGTTGAAGAAAAGAAAGTGAAGGGAGAGGAAGAGACTCAGTAAGAAGAAACAGAACACCACTGTAAAAGAAAAGATCATTATATCATTATATGATGGATAAGCTTTGCTAAAACCAAAACCAAAGCCTAATTTCATTTTGAGTAAAACTTGGAAGTCTGGAGGCAATTCAAATCCTTAATTCTTTGTGAGGTAAGTAAAGCTCACTTTTTCTCCTTATTCAATTTCCCCTTATTCAAAATATTTCTCCAATTATTTAGAAAACAAATGAACAAAGAGAAAATAAATCAGAATTATTGTCAATGATTTCTTCTCTGCCATTTTTATAGCTTACTTTTTCATCTGGTCACAATAAAATTTCTCATCACACTGATTATTTCTTCAAAATTCAATGGTATAAATGAAGAGGAAATGTCTTGGTAAGCTGTATTAAGATTAATTATTTCTACAATTAAGCAAATCTGAAAGTTTTTAAAAGTTGCTAGAAGACCCAGATTAGCATGCATGCATTTTAAAAGCCTCCTTAAATGGAGGAAATTCTGTACATCAAACCCATTTTTTTCAGCTTAATTTCTACTCTTTCGATATTATTTCTATTATATTTCTCTATACAACAAAGGAAAAGTTATGATTAACTTTACAAGTGATAAACTGTTTTCTTTAAGAACAAAATCAAACTCCTGTTTCACAGCTTGCCTAGATGTATATGCAGAAGTGCTGATCATTCTGTGAGACATATCACTTACTGAACTGGGATAGAAAGTAGCTGTGGTTAGCCTAGAAACTTTCTAAGACTTTATTCTGCTCACCAGCAGTCAGGGAGCCAAGGCTGTCATGTGTGGTGACCCTGATTTGAGCTCTTCTGATCCTATAGTTAGGTTGTTACCTATATGTGAGTAAGCAAGCTGACAGCTAGCTTGAGTGCATTTATGCTATGCTGCAGTCAGCACCTCCAAATCAATATACTGCTTATCCTGCAGCTGTAAGTGTGGCTGATCATTCTGCCACCCTTTCAGGCTGCATCATGCTTGATGTAAGATTCTGAGTTCAGTCAGTTGAAGTTTGTCAGCATTTTCACAGCAAACCACTAAAGAAAAAGTAAACGATGATTTATTGAAAAAGCGAAAAGACTTTTATGAAAAGGGACTAGTTTTTGGGCTGGCTGAAAAAAGTTCAAAATTGGTTAAAAGCCATGGTTTTGAGTCTTCTCAAAACAAAATAAACCTCCTGCACGGAGCTTTTTCTTTAGAAAAGAAGACCAGGCTAAGGAGGAAAGGATAAAACTACCCAGAAATGGTCAATTCCTACTCTGTGGTAAAGATCAACATTGTTTGCAATGGAGCTGAGGTAAGAGAAATAAATTAAGAAAAATCAAGACTGAGTGGAGAGAGGGAAAGCCTGCCATTGACCAACAGGAGTGGGAAAGGGAGAAAATTAGTTCAAAAAGATTATCCATCCTAACCCTAGTCTCATCTACAACTCCAGGTTACATCCCTGATAATTCACTGCTTTGCAGACCCAAGAACTTGTGAGCTTTTTTTAATCAGTAAATTTTGTGAAAACAGGTTTATTAAACATATGGCTTTTCCAATGCAGGTTGTTAGTCTTTTCTCAGCTTTTCAGAGGTCAAACACTTGGCACCAGTCCTGACAACATGATGATGCCAAACTGTGCTTCCTGCTGCTGTAATAGATGGATACCCAGAGGTAGCCTAGCTCCCTGAAAACTAGCTTATGTACGTTCACACTATGTTGCAGTCACCTCAGATCGGAAATCAGTCACTCAGAGTAGTCAGTCCTGTATTGCATTTGTGGTCTGAAGACCCGATTTGAAACTGTAACTCTATTTCCTAAAAGTCCGGCACTCACAATACAGCCAAGCTTAAACACACAGAGCAGGTACAGTATTCAGGCTTTGAAATTACCTTAGACTGAGCCTCTGGAGTGTATCTGTCCAGTAACAGCTCCGAGCTGGCCCCACACAGCCCATGCTTTTAGTAAGAATGGGATTTGCCCAATATAACAACCATTCTGCACAGATAAAGAAATGGTTTATAAGGTACCTAAGCTTTTTCACTGTGTGCAATTCTGAACAAGAAAAAGATTTTGATAAAATTTCATACATAACAGAAATTCAGGCATGCAAGCCAAAAATTAAAAAGTGGATGAAGGTGTTCCATTATTGCTCAAAAGCTGAGTTCCATGCAGCCTGCCTAGTGAATGGCAGAGGTGCCCTACAGAGAAAATGTAGTAGGTATCTGATTGCGGAACTGACGATTGAATTGACAAGCTTCATGACCTTGAAATAACTGACTTCTGAGTGTTGACAAATCAAAATATTAAAACAATTGGAAAGTTTAATTTTAAAAAAGTGAAATAGAAACGTAGACAAAGAGGTATCAGGTCTTAAGGCTCAGAAGAGCAGCAAGGAAAAATGCAATTAAAAAAAGGCATCATGACCAAGGGTGTGTTATAAGGTCTCAAAGACTAGAGACAAAATCTTGAAAGATTATAAAATAAACCACATGAAGCTACAGTAAAGGCATTAGACACAATGGAAGACATGCTAGCTTTGAGAATTTTGATTGATTTACCAGGGTGAAATAGTTCTTAAAGTGAGACTGGAGGAAAGTACAAAAATTAACTTATGGGAAACTTGTTATTACACTTTTGTTTCAGGAAGGATTATTATTGGTAGATGAGAGAAAAATGAGCATTGACACCGACCTTGATGCACACCTTTCTTTTGTCAGCAAAAGGAGCTGCAAGATATCCTGGGAACTTATTGATGACAATGCTCAAATGAGGAAACAGAGAAGTACTTCAGGAAGATTGTACACTTTATAAAAACTGTCTTGGAAAACATCAATATAGGAAATTCAAATCCTTCAAGTTTGCAGAATGCTCTAGTTTTTGAAAATATCAATTAGATTTTAAAATATGCTGGAATCTCCAGTATAACACTGCATTTTATCTAGATTACTCTTAAACCCCTGAAGTACATATTAAGTAGGAGGTTTAATTCTAACTTTTACTGAGAAGGAAATAAAAACATTGCATAGCTGCTTCAAAACTTAAGTCAAAAAGGCACACCACTGCACCTGGCACATGGAGTGTTACATAGTCTGCATTTTAATGTTAGTAATGTTTCTATTAATTATGCTGTTGAGATATTTCTATTCCAACTGCTGGCCAAGAAAGACCAGAAGAGCTATCTGGCTTTAAATCCATTTCCAGCTGGATCTATAATTGAGACAAGATTACCTTATGGTGGATGTGAGATGATTAAGACGGTAGCTGTAATTCAGTGCTGGATCTTGTAATTATTTTCCTCTTATACACTAGAGCAAATTAATTATTTTGTGTACTTCAATATATGCAAATGATGAACCTACACTGCATTATTTTACAGTGTTGCCATGGGATAGGATGTCTATAGGTTCTCAGCAAACAAGTCTATTTTTTATTGTACTCCATTCTTTAAGCTCTCATAATTTAAATACGAAGTAAAAATTAATCTTGGGAGGGAAAGGAAACAAAAGAAAACAGTATAGGAAGAAAAAATATCCAAAAGATATCTACAACTTGAGAACTTTTTCAGAATGAAGAAAGCAATTTTAGAGAAATATATAGAATGAGGTGCATTTTATAGCACATATTACAGCTTCTATTAAAAATAATAGAAATAGCAAATGCCTAACAATTGCCTAATTCAAATGAAAGTTTTGCAATACAATACATTTTGTATGCAAGTGAACTATGATACTGACGTCATCAGCAAATGTATCTTTTCTGTGTCACTGTCCCTTCTGCAATTCTAATATCTCAAATTAACCTGTATAATAGAATTTCAGTGGATACTTCATTTAATAAAATGTTTTTAACAGTGATAGCTTTTAACTTACCCAAAGAACTATTAAGCTCTAAAATTATTAATGTCACTACTTTTTTCTAGATTTCGTTTGGGGTTATTTTTTTTCTACCACAGTAAAAAAACCTTGACCAGTAAGAGTAACATAACAAGATATGTTGCTTCTGAAATTTGGAAGACACAATGGTTGCACAAGACCTTTGGTGGCTTGTTATGTCAGTGTCAATCATATAAGGGCAAATGAGGATGACCACAAAACAGATATAGAGAATTGACAGAGTAAATGTGGTTGGCCAGATTGCATTTAGTAAATTAGGCATTACCAGATCCTTTAGATTTTTGTCAGATGTATATTTACACTGAAGAGGGGGTTCAAGAAAGATCCAGAATATATGTTTTGTTTACCTTTTAAAATTTAATAACTAAAAGACATTATTTACAGAGAATGCATAGAGGCTTTACTAAATTGCTTTGTAAAGTGTAAGGTATCTTAGCTCTCTGTGGTTCATGCAATTCACCAGATATGCCTGTTATTTTCCTTTCATGTTTTTCCTTTTTTTTTTAATTTCTGCATTCTAAGAGTAATAAAGGCTTGAGCTGCTAGCCTTAATCAAAGCAAAACTATGTATGAAATATGAAATAAAGATGAGTATCTGTGTTACTAAGGCTTCAGCTGCAAAAAGTTAAGACAAAACTAGTTTTATTTTTTTACCTGTTTAAACCCAGCAGTAAAGCATTATTCTGTTTTTCTATATTTTTGCCCTAGAACTGAACTCAAGTGATTTAGCCTCTCTGGAAAAATTCCACAAATCTACAGGAAGGTGTTTTGTCATTGGTAATCACTGTAATCCACTGGAAATACTATGGCACAGCTTTACTGAAGAGCTCCTGCTGCTGGAATGCAATTACAACATCCCAGTGAGTTTTGCCATAGCAAATTCCCAGCCTTGTAACACCTGTTTGCATGTAGGCTAGCCCTTCTGTACCTCATAGCATGTAAGATCAGGATCAGAGTTTGACTAAGATAACTTTGGTTTGAGAGGTGCTGAAAGAAAATAAGACAAATATAGACAAGGCAGCTGAGAAAAATTCAGCCACAAAAGAGACACCACAGTGTATTACTTAATCAATATTCAGTTTAGGAACTCAGCTCTTACTAATCCATAATATGGATATAGCAAAAGTTATTTATAAACTGGTTTATTAAATATTTCTCCATGGGTAGCTCAAATGCACTGACCATATTCTGTTGTAAAGTAAGACACTGAAAGGATATAGCAAACCCTCTGTATGTCCTGGCAGTAATTTACTTATAAGAATACATCAGCCTGGATCTGCTGGTACTGACTATTCTTCAGAAACTTGCTGCAAATTAAAAATTGCTGGAGTTTTGAATGTTTAGCTGAAAAAAAAAATACTTCATTCACATTAAGGGAATGGCATGGGAAGTTATTTGAGCTCTTTATCTCTTAGTTCTGCACTTGAAAATTGATATTTGCTTAGGATGGAGAAAAAGGACAGAAAGATACATTCCTACCTGACAGAGATACAGTTTCAGAGGACTAATTTGTAATATTTAATGCAATACTCCATTAGAAAGACTGATAAAATACATAAAATTGCTTGTCATGGGCCTTTGTTTTCTTTTATAACTAACTGATAAATATTTATTAGCTAACAGCTGAGGGGACATTCTGAGACAAATATTTAGATGTGTCTATTTTATATATAATGGTTATGGAAAGCAAATTGCAATACATACTACTGAGCACTGTAGTTCTATGCATTGATAATGTACTTGGTTTAATCCAAAGAATTCTATTTATTTACATAGGTAAGTATACATCTCCTTAAGAGACAGACTGCATTTTTGATAAGGTGAATCCTTTGGTTCTTTCCACAGAAAATCGGGTAAAAATGTCACCTTGTCCTCAAACTGTCTGGCACTATCTCTAGGGCAGGGTTTGTAATAATTAGGTTTTTATCTTTAATCTAGGCAGTAAATATATTTCTGGAAGTGCCTTGAGTATGTGTCTAAGGCCTGCTACACTTCTGTTTGAAGGAAAAAAGCTTTCAGACAGAGATAACATCTTAGAAACAACCAGTGCTTTATGCTTTAGCTATTTGCAAGGATAAATTTCACAACCAGCACTGCCAAAATGCTTGCTTTACAGTCATTGTTTCATAACAGTGTAATACCTGGTTACTCTCAAGTATTACTCACTTCTGTTTCTGCCTGCTTAAAAATTATGTCATGGCTGTTTTGAAGTTCAGGTTTCAGCAGACTTCATCACACCTGCTCTGTGTCTGGCAGTGCTCTGGAATTGCTGTTTTCTTTACCCTTTACCATTTTATTTTCCTTCCCTTTGTGTCATGAGACAAGACAGCAGATCCTGAGGGAAGCCCTAAACCACCTCCTGACCCATGGCTGTCTACAGAGCCATACCTCTGCTCTGTTTGTTCTACGGTGCTTGCCCAGCCCTGGATCCCCTCCCTCCCTCTCTCTTCAGGTTCTGTTGCTGCTGGTTCGACCCCACTTCTGCTGCAGGAGGTTTTAAAGTCCCCCCATCACTGATTGGCAAATGGGGCAATTCTGTGCTGCTTCTTTCCCCACTGTCTTTCCTGCCTTCATACTTGTCCACTCACAGTGACACCCTCAGCACCCTCTGGCAGATCAGAGGGCTTCGAAGCATCAGCACCTTTTTTTTAACATTATTTCTAAAATGTTCCTCCAGATGAGGAGGAAATCTGGAGATTATTTCTGCCACAGAGAAGCAGAAAAGACACAGGCTGTGAAGGATGAGTAGCAGCAGCAATCACATTAAGAAATTTGTGTGAAAAAATAATGGAAGTTGCCAGTAGTCAGGCCATTGGCACCCACATCCAAACAGATAGCAAGAGAAGCAGCATGGAGATTGTCCACAGAGAAGGGTTCTCATTTCCCATTCTTCCTGTGTCATAGTTGTTATCCTTAGCCCACATAAGAATCATTTATAGAGTCTTATGAAGTAAACAGAAGTGGACTGGGAAAAGTGACAGAAATAAGCATGCAATCACTTTAAGAAAAATATCTCTAAGATATATCTTTATAACCATAGTTGTTAACTCAGCCCTTTAAAGTCATTTTTACTTCAGCAGTCTTAAATAACCCTTAAGGTTTAAATGACACTCTTTACTCTTAATGTTGTTTTCTTGCCTGCAGGCTATAACCATGAATCCTCCTCTAAGTACCTCTCTTCATTAGCAGCAGAATATCCTCAGCTATTCTGAATAACACTGTGGGCCGTGGTGTGGAATACAGTGCAGAGTTTGCTTAGACTGGGTATTCTCATACACCCAGTGAAGAGCACAGTTATTGTATTAATCAAAAGAAATGCATCTTGCATTATCAGCAAAGCTCTTTATCTTGAGTGCCACAGCAGATAACAGCACTGCTTTCAGAGTGTAACAGAGCCAGTGCTATGTAGTACTTCTGACCCAGCTTTCAAGTTGCTTTCCTCAGGTGTTTTGCCAGGAAAGAGCAAAGCCTGAGAGTACAGCTTCAGTTTGACTTTATACATGTGCAGTCCAGTCTGACAGGCAGAGTTAAACAGATGGAATTATCAGAATGTGTGTGTTCATATTTTCCATTTCTGTTGACACATGACCACTCTTACAACTCCAGAAACTGATTGTCAGACAGATTTGACTGAAATATGGAGGTCTAGAGTTGCAGAAGCATTATGTCAAGCAGCTATGCTTAGAAGTAGAGACATTCACAGAAAGAGAAGCTGCAGGATGGTCCTTCTGTTTCCTTCACAAAGACCATCTACAGGCAAAGAAGAGGACAGCATTTCCAAACAAGTAGAAAATGTCGATCAATCTTAAGAAACAAATCAAGATGAGAAGTCAAATGAGACTTGTTATCTCATTTTAAACAGATGCACAAGCTCTCCTTTGTTTTGCACAATACAGTAGTGTTTTTGTATGCATATATTGGATGCAATAATTCTATCTAAGGGAGAAGACTGACAGTTTATATTCTGCAAGAAAATCTGGTCAAAGGATGTTCCATCATAGTTTTAGAAAAAATTGGGAGTTGAGATAAAATATTATGAGAAAAACAAACTGAGGATAAAACAGGAACAATGATGTCCCACTATTTTAACAGGGTTTCTAAATAAAATTTAATTCTCAAATATCTATGCCCAAATTTTGAAGTTAAAAGTAAAGGTATTTTGCTTTATAGATGCCCTTCTGAGGGCCCTTCTGATCTGAATTATCAGTAATGTTATGATTCTCTTAATCTGATTAACAGAAGATTCTTGAAAAATATTGTCATATTTGAATGATGACTTTGATAATGTGTATAGAAGTTTAACTTGATCAATGTTTGGTGCTGCTAATATAAGTTTACACCTGTTGTCTGTCCTATTACACTGAAAAAAACCATGTTTATAGAAAGTTTCATTTAAAAACAAAAGCATAAATATACAATAATTTTCACATGAAATATATATTATTACTGTTTTACTGTTGAAACCAGGAGATAAAAATATGCACAGTAGATCCTGCATTTTAAACTTTGTAGTATATACATTAATAACTATATCAATTAAGGGTATCCACATACTAAAATGATCCCATTTTCATACTCAATTGACTTATAAATTTGGACATGCATTAGCTGCCTTTCTCATGACGCACCTTCAGGGTCTACCTATCTTGTGACCTCTTCAGAGAATGTGTGTATGAATATGGACTGTACCTAATGATGTAAACATTTAACAAGATCAGGTAATATGTCCGAGTGTCAGTAAGGTGGTTTTTTTCCATTCTACATTGTTAAGATATGCAGTTGGATTACCTAGATGGTTAAGTTTCCTAGCAACACCAGGATTTTCTTTCATGTTTGCATGCCCTCCAGTTCTCAAAATAACAGTGACTAAAGAGAAAAAAGAAGTATGTTCGCTCTAGAAGGAGCAGAATTGAGTTCTTTGACATTTTCATTTGAATGTCTGCAGCTATAAAATTCATAGCTGATGCTGCATGGTGTTCCTGTAAAATGCCTCATTTGTTTGAAGAAATGTATACTTGCAGTAACGATCAGTGGGCAGCTGAATGGCAAACTGGTTCATAAAATATCAAACACCATTCACTATAGTGAGATAGGAGATGAGGCTTTTGTCTGCTTCATGAAACTAGCCATTAGAAACTAATATAAGGGGGAGGAAGGGATGGAGGTATGCTGTATTCCCCTCCTCTATGCAATCCTAAGCAGAGATTTACCTTTTTTATATGAAGAGGTTTTTTCTTTCTCACTGAGGCATGTGGAAAAACTCAGAATACACAATGGCCATGGGATTCCTGAGCCAGTGCTGGCGACAGACAGGTAAAAAATAATCATGTGGGTGAAACTTAGCTGCATATGTATTTCAATGCAACTTTCAGATAATACCTGGGATGTCTGTATTATTTATTTTTCAGTCAGTCTCCAGAGCCTTGTCACACTTTGAAACAGGCATACTTTCCTAGGTTAGAGGTAAAAATACCCCATCAGTAACCAGCGGTTATGTACATCCTATATAAAGGTAAAGGCTTCCCATGTGGCTCTACAATAAGACAGACCTATCAATGAACTAGAATGTGAGGATTTTACTGTTAAAACTAAAAAAATTAAGCTAAAAAAATTAAACAAGAATGTTAGTAGAAAATATATTTCCTCAAAATATATTTGTAAGAGAACAATTAAGTGACTTAAAACTTGTCAGTGGATGAAACTGAATAAAAGGATGAACAGGAGGAGTTTGGAAAGTAAGCTGATGGAAATACTCATTTGGCAGACAATGAAGCTATATGTTTAAACACAGTAAAAGCCCTCCACCTATTCCAGCTAGGGAATGAGGTAAGGACATGGTGCCACAGCTATAGAAAACTGCTTCAGGAATGTGGACAGCAGAAAACAGTGATGACCAGGAGGGTAAATGACTACTGCAAGACAGGACTTAGAGATAATATACAGATGGGGGAGCAACATACAGATGTGCTATTCAGAGAGAAAATACAAGAAGAAAATGGGAAAAATCAAGACAAACAAAATATTACAACGCTAAAATTGAATATTTAAGTTAAAGTTGCCTCGAGGAACCACAGTAATGGAAGGCCTACTGGGCTAGTTCCATGGTTTATTACATCCTCTTTCCTATTGACAGTTAGAATATGGTTAGAATATAATGTTATTTAGAAAAATAAATATTTCCTGGATATCACCTTGAGGAACAACTGAGTTAGCCTGTATTAGTAGGAGTTCATTGAATCCCATAATAAAAAAATATTGTATGTACTTAGGGTCTAAAAAGTAATATTTAAACAATACAAAAGTTGATGAGAGGGAATGTGTGGACTGTGCAACTATGTGTGGAATAAACTTGTTAACTGTGTAACTATATAGACTACCTGTGTATTTATCGTTCATAAAACAATTAGAGACAAGAAAGACAATAAAGAAAAATAAATCAAAGATGTCCCTAGCCAAAAACTTAAGAAAACAGTAAAAGTATTGACTCAACAGTGTGAGGTTTAAAGTAGAGCTAGAGGATTACTGAAAAATGAGAAAGTGCTTCAGATTCAATAGTGTCTCCATTGTTACTGAAGAAAATCACAGGAAAGAAAAATGACTGTTGAATCTAGGACTGGAAAGAAATTAAAAGTATGGAAACAGAAATTATCACAAAAGAGGTAGAAGGAAACTCAAAGACTACAGTACTCTTGAGTGAAGGAAGAGACCAGGTAATCTTCATTTCAGAAATTTGAAACAATTGGTGCATGAAATTGCAGTCTCAGGAACATTTATACTTTAAAAAGACACTGAAGTGATCTTGGCTCTTTCAAGCTCATTATTCTGACATCTGTAATATACATCTCTCTGCAGGGGCAAATGCAACCCTGACCTGAATGAAGGGCTGAACATCTGTGCAACCACAAGGCATGTGATATCCAGAAGCATTTTCCATGCCAGCCAGCGTTAATGGAGTGAAGAAATGAAAGAAATTAAAGGAAATACAAAGTGATGTTAACTACCTACATTTAATATCTTTATTTGGATAACTGTTGTTGAGGTTTGCTTTTTTTAAATGTGGTGAATCTCATTATTTGAACAACAGTAGAACTTTATGAAATCTCACATTAGGAAACTTGTTAATTAAGGCGGAAAAGATGACAGAGGAAAGGGTCTGACTAAAAGGTCAACACTCAAGAGTACTGGAAGAAAAAATGCTACACTGAAATGAAGTTATTAGTAATGTTTGTCAAGTACTGCTCTTCAATTCAGCAAATACTGGTTGATATTTTTAAGCTATCTTGACACAGGAATCAGTCCTAGAGAAAGCTGATGGCACTGCTGGGTGCAATGCCTTTATTAGTCTTATTTAGATACGCCCATGCTTTCAGATACCTGGAAGCAATCATATTAGTAGCTGAACCTGACACACATTATTAGGAGAAAAAATATCAGTAAACAATCATCTGCTCTGTTGACATACACATATATCAGCAAACTTGGGAACATGGTGGTACAGAGAACTTCATCTAGAGTTCAGGTCATATTTGCACACATTAGCACCTCAGATGACCTTGCAGTATCTCAAAATAAGATCCCTTTTTCTTTCAGACATTGCTGAATGTACAAGACCTGAAACTTCTAGCCCATCTGTCATGTATATTTTGTTTCACCTTTTAAGCAGGGACAGAGAAAGTTGGTCATTTTCTGGATTGTGCCTATTGGAGTCAACATTAGAAGAAGGATCTGGTTTTAAAAACTCTCTAGAAAACAAACAGTATTTAATGCCTTCTGTAATATCTTATCAATAAAGCTCATAATAGTCAGTTTTTCTCATCTGAGTATTTAACACTGGCCTCTGAGAACATTTTTGGACTACATCACAGACAGTGACCACAGATTTCCAGTTTGGATTTTTCTAAAAATCTTATTGCATGGAAGGCTCATTTTAAACAGGAAAACTTATTTTCTGCTTGGAGGAAATAAACCTCTTCATAATATTTTGTTTTAGGAGATATTCATCTTTAACTTGTTATTGCAGTGAAATATGCCAATTATTAAGATTTCAAGTTCCAAAGTTTATTTCAAAAGGTATTTACTGATACATGGAAACCATGTAATTTGACCCCTACAATCTCTACAGAAAACTTGGAAAACATGGGATTTGTCTTAACATTGTACTGAGATATTTGTACCTCAGGTTTCTTCAAAAATGTTGAAAAGGGTCAACACTACTTATCTGAATAAGTTTTTACTGAGAAACCAATTTGCACTGATTTGAAAATGCAAGTTCAAGATACTATTCAAGCAACCAACAGACACATGGACCCTGGTGTGCTACAGGTCAGAGCCTGGGGAGTTGCATGGCCTTGCCACAGCACGTACAGCACCAGTATGAAAAAACAGACCAAATCATGCATTAAGAATGAAATATCTGATCCGATTTAGTGAGACATGGCCTTAGGAAATGGGATTCTACTGGGAACAGGGAGGCCGGTATACGCAACTTTCTGAGACAGGGAACAGCAAGGGTTGCTCTTTCAGAAAATCAAAGCCAAATGGAAGCCCAGGAGCAACAAAGTCATTGCTGCTGCATCCATTGTAAGACCCAACTTTCAGTTTTCAGCTCCCATCCAATTATGGGAAGAATGGAAGCTGATGTGCTGCCATGCTGCCAAAGTGGATGAGACCTTAATTTAAAATCCTAGTGGCTGTATTCCTTCCTCCCTCAGTATTTATCATGACCTTTCCATGCTTAAGCTTGTTATTCTTGACATGTCTGTTGCAGAAACTAGTTATTTGTTTTCAATTACATCACACAATTCAGTAATTTTTAGTTATTTATCCTATTCTTATTTAGATGCCAGCCACATCAGTGGAATATAATTGTATATACCAACAAACATATTCCCTCTCACTACCTACTCTCTCAGTATTTATCAAAGATATTCATATTCATTATTTTTTACATTAGGGTATATTTTGTTTTTCTTAGATGCCTCAAATTTTTGTTGACAGTGTCCTGAATCTGAAGACTTTGCATAATACACATTCCATCCAAGACAGTAATTTCAAATGTATCAGGGGGAATTAGGCATGTAGTAGTCATGGAATACCAGCATCTGCGAAAATCCTAGTTTAGGACTTAGGGGGAATTCCATTTAGGGAGTCTGTTTGACATATGGATGTCTCAGTGGGTGCAACTCAGATTGATTGCACTGCATTTCTTTTCCTCTAAATGGCACTAAAAACGTAATTTCCACTTTGACTGGTTGGTTAGTTTGTTCATTTCCTGATGTTTCCTCCTGAAAGAATGAGGTCACAGTTATCCAAGTTGAAAATCACATTATTACTTCTGGTACATATCTTTAACCCTTTGGTTTTTTCATATATTCTTTCACAGTCCAAATAACCCCTTCACAGAATAGCTTCCATGAATCTGTAATTCCAGTATTTACTAACTTCTCACTTTTACTTCAAAAACTAAACACTGTAGATCCATGTGTCAAGACCAACATTTGCCTTTATGTTCAATCCGAGATTATTTCCAGCCACAGAGATCATGGTATAGATTCAAACCTACAACTAATGGGCACAATATGTTGATATTAATTCCATAAGCAATTTAGTGCCTGGTAGCATATCATTTAAAATTGTTTGGTTGGTGAGCCAAATCCTGAAATCCTTCTTAAACTGCTATTCTATTTTCTCTGGCAAAATGTTACAATCTTCTGCTTTTCTTTTATAGCCGAAACTGATACCTTGTGCAAGCAAGATTTGCATGAAATGCACAGCCACGTCTTCCTGGCTGTACCTATGCAAGCTACTGTTGGGGACTCTCAGTGTAAAAAAATTGTTTCAGCACAGCTTTAAATCTTTTTAAGCCCAAATGTGTCATTTAACACAAATATTAGGTTACTTTGGATGCAATGTTACTTCAAATCGCTCATCTTTTATGTTTGGCATCTTGATCCTGTTGTCCCTTGGAATGGCTTCACTGAGGGTCCTAAAATGTCTCACAGGACAGTAACATGGAGTGTCTGGGTGCTCAGGCTGGTCTCACCAGTTGTGCCTCCTCTGCAAAGGAGGAGATTAGGGACAACCACGCTCTTCCGTGCACAGTCAGCACAGCTGCTCACAAACTCACCAGCCCGTTTTCAAATCCCTCTGGTAAATAAAGGCATTCCCTCAGCAATTTAGGTCACAGCTAGCATTTACAATATTGTTAGATGAGTGTAAAGGGTATGAAACGGATTAAGTGGTAAATATACTTTTTTTATTTTTATACCTGATACCTAGGCATGCAGCTCGTGAGCCCACCTTTCCAGATGTTATCTGAGACAATTTACAAACCCTTGAAAACTGAGGTTTGTAATACAAATGTTGACAGCTTCTTAACTAGAGCAGAACACCAGTTCATTTGGTGTATATACACTGTCCTTTTCAATACTGCTGTGCCATCTGTTCACTGTGTGAATTGTAAACGATTTATCATCTATTGGTTTTAAAACCTGTTGGATGAATTGGGTTGTAAAAGGTGAAGTCATAAATTGATGACACCCTCTCTTTCTTTTCCCCTTAATTACACTATCTTTCCTGCCAGTGTCCAAAGGTTTAGGTTATTGAAAATCGTCATGTTATCTTGCAACAAATCATTATTTTAGCTTTCACTTTGAAGGAAATGCTATCATTAGGCTTGCAAAATATATTTAATAATCACACCCAGTTTTCTAACAGTGATAACTTCCTGATAGTTTTCCTTCTGGACTGAAAATTTCCATATTGCTTCTTGGCCAAAGATGATTTCTTCAAAGGAATTTAAGTTAAGTGCCTTCAGTAATTGTGGAGTCTCCCAAGTGGGACGAAATTGCATGTCTCTGTGCATATATTTTTTTAAAAGCTATAAATTAAGCAGTAAAATCAGAGTTACTCAAAAATTCAGAGCTTTGAATGTTATAATGTGGAATGTAAACTTTTCTTCTAAGAATGGTTTTATGTTAACTAAATAAACATTGGACAAAGTTTGGTATTAAGCTTTTATATCTGATAATTGAGGGATTCTTATGATGGGAGAGCAGCCTGGTCTTTTAAGGCAGCAATATCTGTTGCTTCTATCCTTCCGTCATTCTTATACACACTCTGATGTCTGGGGTGTGGCTACAAAAACTAAGCAAACTAGAATTTGAGAAAGTAGAACATGAGCACACATGAATTTACCGTGGCCATTCAGATGGATGAACTTGTGCCTTGGTCATGGATAAGGAGCACCTTAGGAAAGGCAAGATAAAGAGGTAGCTGAACTTGGTTTGTAATAGAATGCATGAAACCTTAACTTTAAAGTTTTCACAAATATAATTGGTGGTGAAACAAATATACACCAATAATCATTCTGGGTGAGGTTGTGGGTGAAGTGCCATGACTTGTGCTGCGTGAGCTTGCCTGGAAAACCCTTGAAACTTACCTACATTTTTAGGTCACTAACAAGCTGATCTGTGCTGATTTAGAACTCATAATTATGACATCTAGGGCAAGTTCAGTTCATGTCTCTCTATTTGTGGCATAGATCACTGAGCTTTGTCGATTAATTAGCATGTCTCCAAACTACACAGGTATGAGCTCTCTCTTAGTAGGAAAACATATCAACAGCACTAGTTGAGTCCTTCTTGTAATCTTACATCCCTGCAGATTTAATTTTTGGAGAGTTTTTTTTTTGCTTGAAAAAACCCTATGAACTATAACAACCATCAAATTTGGCTTTTTGTCACAGTAAACTCAAGAGTCTGAAAAAAAGCACCAGTAAAGAAAACAAGAGTATGCTGTTCTCTCTGCTAAGGGACTATTCTGATAGTTTTGTTCTCTGTATTCTTTTGTTCATCTTGAGGCTAATTCTTTTTGTACATATATTATTGGAGCACAGATTTTATTTTCTAGTAAAATCTGAGATAGCAAAAAAGGTATAAACACTGTTATCCAGGGATAACCAATTGCATAAAAGGAAAGGTGTAAAAAACCTCTTTTTACCCTCCTGCAGTAATTGTTAAATGGTAGTGCATAGTTTGACATTAATATTTTTTCTTGTACCTATTTTTATTGCCTCAGGTGAGATATCAAGGCAAGACCCTCAGAATTTAAAGAGAATCTAAAAATAAGCCTCCCTATGTAAAGCCGATGGGACGTTTATCTTGTTGTTAAGTATCTATTTGTTCATATTACATCTCAAAACATGTTATGATGGGGTAACTGAGTAATGACACTAAATTAGGATAAGGAAAATTAAGATTAAGTAGCAGACTGATAATCTTCCTTTGACAGTGAGATCTCTGAAATCACTGAATAACTTCCCTTGGGAATAGAATGGAGCTACACTGCTTGATGCTTCGAAGAGGGTTAATAAGCACTAGATGTGCACCTTAGGGAGCAGTCTTTCACTACCAAGGGACAAATAAGATGAACAGGTGACTTTCTTCCCATCATTCTATAATTTTGCCTGTGGTTTTTGCTCTTTAAAAAGGTATTTTTAATAGCATTTTTTAATGTTTGACAAAAATTTTTCACATACTGTGAACAATGTTTCATGATAGTGGGGTGGTTTTGGAGGGGAGAATCTTATGTAAAGCAGAAATGTTACTTTCCTCAAAAAGTTAGCAATGTTGGATTAGTTTTTCAAATGACCTTCTTAATATTCAGCATGAAATATACTTTTACTCAAGAAGAACCTGAATAGATCACTCCAAATAGATCAGTCTTACTGTCTACAGTACAAGCTGCTATTTATGGTTTTGACAGGGATAGAAAACTGACAGAACTATTCTTGACTGGAAGGATGGTAAAGGAATTTGGATGTTTTTTCTTCATAGTACCTATTAATAGGTTGAACAGTTTAGACAACACAGCAATTACTGCAATAATCCATGTGTTTTCTTTCTTGCTAAAAAATACATATTGGTACATTTTATTTTCCTGAATGGGTTTTTGATTGGTTCATTGAGCAGTTGGCTTAGGGCTTTTTCCATTATAGGAGGAAACTAAACTTGGCATGGAGATGGCATGGGGTTTTTTGTTTGTTTGTTTTTGTTGGCTATTTTTTCGTTTTATTTTGTCTTACAGAGCTTAAATTATTTTTTATGGTTTATTGAAAAACCACCATATTACACTGACTTCCAGTTGGCACTGCACACAGATTGATATGAAGTGTGAAAAATCCCACCACTGCTGACTGAGAGTAACATGACTCCCGCAGGTGTTCTCTGTGATCCTCTGCCGGATGTTACTCTTCAGTCAGTAACAATGGTCTGATGAGAGTTAGCAGTAAGATGATAACGGCCTCAATGTTACCTTTTTGGAGAGCATGATGAAAACTGACAAATATACTGATTGTCAGAGTTTGCCCATATTTCTAAGATCTTGGTTCTGTGAAAGGACCTGACAACATAGAAAGAGACTCAGGATCATTTGAGTCTGTTTTATAACTACGATGTTCGGTCACTAGTTGAGAAAAGCAAGACTAAAATGTTTCTCCCCACATGGAAGGCCCATTGGCCTGTCAGGAAATCAGCCACTACTCCTCAGTGTAATTACAAAAATTAACTTGTCTTCATAAAGCCTTCCTGTTTTGTCTGAGGGGCAAATCTTAACTCCTCCAGAATCATGCTCAGAACTCTGTCTAATCTTTCCTTAGAGGAGACCCTTCATAGCTTTCAACCTAAGAATAAAGTGCAGGATGGTGAGAAGAGAAAACCGAAATGCAGACCTTTTGGATTAATAACATTTGGCTGAGCAAAATGTGTCAGTTTTGTTTAACATCCTCTGCAAGTGTGTTTCAGTTTCAGACAGATCTTCTGCTAGTGTGGGTAGGTATCTCCTGAAGTGAACAGTGAAAAGAGTTGATAAAGTTTATCCTAATGCTGCTTTTATGCACTGATGAAAGATTCCTTGGCAGGTTTTCTACTCTGTGTGCATTTGAAAGCACATTTATTATTAGTTTTGACTCTTTTTGCTGTTTAATTCTCAGGCTCTCTTTTAGATTGTCTCATTGCTTTTGCTGTCCATATTCATGAATTTACACTTGTCTCTCTTGTCTGCATTCAGATTTATTTTTTTTAGAGAAGCTCTTCTGTCCTCTAACATCTTTAAAGTTACTGTTTATTCATGCTGGCTGCATTTCACCTCTCCTCTAACCTCATTAATACGTGGTGTGCCCAGTGAGTAGTATTACTTACAGCCTGATATTTAAATAATGGAAAATCCTGAAGGAACTCTGTATATTAGACTGATTCAGTAGTACTGGTGCACAGGTTAGAACACTAAGAGTGGCCTCACTTACTTTCTTACAAGTACTTATGTTCACATTATGTTCACATGGTTAACTGACATTTTTGTACTACAGCGAGGATAAAGATTGTTTAAATATCTATTTACAACATGGAGTAGTCATCAGACTTTTTTGAATCATTTTGAATCTCATTACTGTAAATTCTATACATTGTTTGCAGGTTTATTTTGGAGATTTTTGCCCATAAGAAAATATTTGTTCATCAGAATAGGACTTTGTCATTATGAAGTTCAAAGGAAGTTGAGCTTCATAAGATTTCTTTTTAATAGAAAATGTATCAAAATTAATTTCAAGCAAAAGTCAACCAGTCAAGAGCTGGTTCTATGTAGGTTTTCTGTGATGGTAAGGCATAAAATATTACTAGAATTGTCTTTGGAGCTAGAATTACTGGAATTGTCTTTGCAACTTTACATTTAATACTATTAAAAAAATTATGAAAAATTATACAAAATATTAACTGATATGAAAATGAAGAGTGGAGATTCTGTTCCTGGCCTCTCATTCTCTGTTTATAGAGAAGTATCAGTCATTTCAGTTAAAGTGCTAAATGACAGATGTCTTTGAAATATAGTCAATCCAGTAAACTATCCACAGGTCATTCTTAAAAAAACTTTTTTCATTTTTGTTGTATAATTATAATAAAGAAATAGGTGTATGCCTCCTCATATTCTTCTGTTTGAAGTAAGAAGTGGAAATATACCCAGAACTGCATATAAACCCCACAACAGTTTTCTAAGAACTCATTTTATAATCAGCTAAGACTGTGGAGATTGATTGGCCTATGCAGACATAAATGAAATTTTACAGATTAATTGGCTGCACTCCCAGCATGATATGCCACATTGTCTTACTGTTAGGTTACAGCACAAATGAATTTATGTTAAAGAGAACTTTGCCTTACTAATTATATTAAAAAGCCAATTTATGGGGACCTCTGTTGTCAACAATCATATATAGAGTCATTTCTTAGTGTACCACAGCCTCCTTTTTGGTAAAGCACTCATTTCAAAGAAGCACATAGAAATCCCACAATGCTTTTCTTTAACTGATTAAATCTTGGTGTCATCTTTTAAAAAGTCTCTACAGGTTGAGACCAGATAACAAAAACAAGAAAAATAAGTGTTCAGTAGAAAAGAAGTTGCATTTAAGTAAAATTTTCTCATTATAAAGAATTAAATTTGATCTGTTAGGTTAGATTTTGAAAACTGAGCAGTGATACGGTCTTTCAAAATTCTTGTTGCTTCTGAATTTTCAACTATGCTGGTTTTTTGTGGTTTTTTGCTGTGGTTTGGTTTGGGGTTTTTTGATTGTTTGTTTGGTTTTGCTGGTTTTTTTGATTTGGAGGGGGTTTTGAGCTCTCAAGCATTTATTTTGTCCTTTTAACTGATAAATATTACAATTAACCTAAACTGGCTAAGTTCTTTAGGCACAAATGTGTAATTGGGTGAGCTAAAATAGGTTTATAAGCACTTGTTGAGAAAACAATGAACAGTCATCTTATAGTAATATACTCAACATCTTGGATTGCACAGGTTAATTATCCACAAATGTTATTTCTGATGATGGTTTTGCTAATTTATCTGACCAAAGCCTCTGTTTCCGTGCTTTGTTCCTTAAAAGATGTTTATCAAAGTTGTAAATAACTGAAAATGTCCGATTGACCTGTAAAATCCAGCTCTGGAAAGCAGCCTAGAAAATTCCTGTTCAAACAGGAATTTAAACAGTATTGTGCAGGTTTAGCCACTTGAAATAAAATATTTGATCAATACCAGAAAATACATATTTTGACTACACTTGTTTTATATCTTGGCTTTTTGTTTGGGTTTTTTTCTGTGCATTTTCATGCAAATGTCTTTTATTTCAACTCTTCAACTGTCAGATTCTATGGTAGATATGATATCCTTGCCTGTTTATTTTGGAAAATCTGTTTTGAGGTACCAATGGCATTTAAGATTGATTTCTTCAGTAACTGTCATGTTGTCCTGTATTCACAAAGAACTGATGTGAGGAATTTTCTCTTAAGGTTTTTGAAAAATTATTTTCCAAGAAGAACAGAAAAATAAATTACTGATTTCTATTTTCTCTTTTTGTCCAGGGATGTATATGGATGTGTCTGTGTGTCTGTGTGTATGTGTATGTATACAAGAAACAAGAACTTTCATGGCATCTTTAATGGATTTACTTCTTGGACAATCAAAATAGCATTTGTCTCTTCTGTGTAGTGAAATCTCTGGCTTGAATGAATTTCTGAATAAGGTTAAGGGAAAAGGTACAAAATATAAATCAAAGGAAGAGACAAATGCTTTTGTTTCCCAGTGTTCTTATTGTAGAAACAGAGAAAAGGAAGGCCAGAGAGGAAGAGCGTATTTGCCTGTGATATTAGCATCTAACTGTCCTTCTAGAGCCAAACCTTTTATTTAACTGTGAGTAGGTTCATCTAAGAGTATTCACACTCAAACTGTGGCCCTATTTCTTGGTGATATCCTAAGTTTAAAATTAAAGAAGGATAAAGAATCTAAAATTTACTTTTGGAAGTCTTCCAGACAGGAACATGGTTAGTGGTAGAAAACTACTAGAAAACTGAGTCAATTCTACCAAACGTTGCTACTAACTTTGAGTAGCCATACATTACTACAATACTGTAGATCATTAATGTGAATGCTACCTTTATCAAGATATAAATTTATTTACAAGGTTTCCCTTTCTTCAACTCTGGCTATTTCTTCATCTGTGCTGAAAAGGACAAATGAGAAAAGACAGTAATTTTAAAGAAATATCTAAATGTACCTCATTACATATTTTATTTTGAAATGACCCAATTGGTCCCCAATGAGCTTTAGCTTTTACAGTCAGTAGTCAGAAAGGTTCAACAGAAGTGACTTACTTTCTTGTAGTATCAAGAATTTCTTCAGTGAGGGAACACCTTGGTTTGACCTTTTGTTTCGTAGGCTGTAATTATTTGGAGCTTTGCTGTAATAACAGAATTTTTCCCCTTTCAAGTGTGATCTGAGGTAATAATATCTCTGCAAGTTCTTGGCACTTTGTCAAGTCATTTGACAGTTAAGCTCCTAATATATTCAGGCTAGAAAATAGGAAGTATACTCCTTCTGCATTTTAATACGAGAATAACATTAATTATTCAAGTTAGATCAGCACAAATTAAATTTTAATGCCAGCAAGTTCTTATCATGTTATCTTAACCGAAAAGAATATTGAGTCTTTACAGTACTCTTCATGCATAGCATGTTTATCTTTATTTCAGTTCTTTTTTTCCAACTGAGTGAGCAGGAAAACTTGATCTCAGACCTGACACACCATTTTCAGAAACCAGGTATTTCTCAATCTCAAAAGTATCTGAAAGTTAAGAAAAAAAAAAAAAGTAAAATATTTTGAGTGTCCATCTTTGGGCATATGAAATCTTGAGTGGTCACAGCTCTGAGCAACCTGGCCTAGCTGATGCTGCTCTGAACAAGGGTCTGGACTGGGCAATGTCCAGAGGTGCCAGATCCATTCTGTGGGCCTGTGGCATAGTTAAATTCTAAAAATCTACTGTACTGTTGAGACGGAGTTGCATAGATAAAATGTGTGTGTGTGCATTTATATGAATTAAATTCTAACTACTAAAGACAAAAATTCTACGAATACCTAAGATTCAGCTGTAAATACAAACTCCATTCAGTAGAATATTATGAATTGCAGTATTTGACATTTAATTATATTTTTAAAAAAATCTAAATTGAAAAGGGAAATAAGATAATGTTTTTAATACATTTTATTGAGCAGATTGTTAAATTCAGCTATGGTGAATATGAGTGACCACCATATCACAGAAGAAATAAAGTATAGAATAGTAGAGCAAAAACATCCTTTCAAATTATCACGTTTTATTTTTAATTCTAAGACTCTTGCTAGCTTACACTGCCTCCCCTTCCAGCCACTATGCATACTTCAGAATAGAGATGCAGAGTGCCAGTACTTCTTCCAGAAGTGCTCACAGGCAGGTCATGGTCATTCCCCCCACTCTTGGAAAAGATCCTGCTCTGCATGCCTTGACATCTACATTTTTGTACTTGGATTTCATCCTAAATCCTCAAGGATTCTCTAGTGTTACAAGTGGACAGGGTACTTTTAAAGAAATCAGTGATAGAGCCTGTACACTGTACATTGCAAGTGATTCCAGACCCACTGGCAGGGCAGGGAGGTTTTATTCCATGATGAGATAGAAGGTTAAACTGTATTTTTCCAGTACAGTTTAGTGTCCTAAGCTTTGGAAGTACAAACCAGTCTCAGGGTTACCTATCTCCACTGCACCTATTCAGAACCTGGATGAGTTTTTAATAATGTTCTTGCTCTTTGGGAGAAACTAGAGAGAAACTAATTCTACAGAGAGGGAAAGGTTTGTTCTGTCCTGAACAGGCTATGTTGGTTTTGTATAAACAGAGTTCAGTCACTGCCAAATAATCACTAAGAATATGTACATTTTTAAAACAGCTTCTTAAGGTCTATTTCCATAATCACTTGTATTTCACTTTTATAACTTAAGATCAGTAGAATGTCCATAAGGCTGTGAATATTTCTTCATAAATTAAATCTCTGTTTGTTGTTTCTGTGTTTAATATTTTAGAGGTTCTGGTCTGCTGTATTTCCCCACTCTTTTCTCTTTATTTATGGATATTGGTGAAGGGAAATGTGGACTCTAAGTAATAGACATATACCAATCTATATCACTTTTAGATGGGGCTTAGGTTTTATTTCCTTTTTCGAAATCCTTATTTTCTTCAGTTTTAATATCCAGCATCTCTCATACTTGTCTCTGTAAACTCTTATGCTCTCTCTTAACAATGGATGTGTCAGAAGGACACTGCAGGAGATTTTCAAAATTATGCAGCTCAAAAGATTCCAATAGTAATGCATGCTTTCTGTAAGGGACATTAAGATTTAAGTGAGTTATTGGGTTCTGGATGGCCCTTTTGGCCAATATTTTAAAAAACTTTGTTAGCTTCAGATGGCTGCTGAATTCATTGTACCAGTAAGTCACATAACAAGTCTTCAGAATATGGCCATGGTTCTGCAGTACAACTATGCAGGGTGTTAATCACTAAAGCAGTTTCTGAGCTCCCAAATGAATTATTGCCAAAGGATGGAACACACCCAGATTACTGAGACTTTCTATCAAGCTCTGATTTATAAATTTCATCTCACTCCCTCAAATTGATCACTTTATGTTTTCTCTGGACTTCCATCCAGACTTCATAGAGACTGCACAATCCCTATGTCTTCCTGGTCCTGTCAGTTTAGTGAACATACATAATCAATGACATGTCATTCACCACAATTTTTTTTAAACTTGTCTTTGAGGTAATTCTACAGTCCTACAACTTGCCTCTTTTAAAAGGTAATGATGCAGTCTAAAAAATAAACAGCTATAATCTCAAATTCTGTGAAATGTTCTTAAAAAGACTGCAAAATAATATTGCTGACTGATAATGTTTTTTATGAATAAATAGTGAAGAAGTTGTAATGTGGATTTTTACCTGGGAATTACAAGTGTTACATAAATATCTGGGAAGTTTAATTTCAACATTAAAGAAGTTACATATTGTAAGGCTGTATTTTTAACATGACATTCCAATTTGTTCAGCAAGTTATAATTTTCACTCCCTTTAAGGAAAGGTGGCCTAATTTTCAGCTAACAGAAAATATTGAGATGCTTACTGATGCCAACTTTTATTGAAATACATTATTTTAATCAATGATGAAAGAGAGAAATAGAATAATTAAGCCCCTTTCATAGTCAATGCCATTAAGTAATAATATTGTCATACTTTTGTCATATTGTGCTTTCAAATATTTAATTAACCATCTGGAGAAGGGATAAAATGTGCAGCCTATTGTGCATTTTGCATTAATTCACATTTTGTTAATGACCCATAGCTCACTAATTTATCATGGTAGACCTTGGAGCTTTAGTTATATGACTGAAAAACCATTGAGTCATGAGGAGTATTGTAGGTGGTTTTTCCTTATAAAAATAAAAAGTAAAAATGCCATAGAAATCAAGATCTGTAATGATTTTTATTAAATGGTTATAAGACTAACAGATTTTGTGCATATTAGTAACATTCAGATGCTGATGAATACTTTATTGAGAGTATAAAGTAGCTGAAAACCCCATTTATAACAAAACTAAAGAGACAAATATAGAAACAGTTTGGAAAATAACTCAAAGACAAAATACATGGTCTTGAAACTGCAAACAAAACCTCCTGATTTCCATTTGAAATTTAGGATTTTGGAAAACATATTTTCACAAAAGTTTGGAAATAGGAAGACATGTTAGCAGGTTTTATTTCTCACATGAAACAAGAATACCTTGCTGACTCATGTTCATCTTGCTGTGCACCAGAACCTCCCCAGTTTCTTTTCTGCACACCCAGGTGTCCCCCAGCATGTACTGATGCATTGGGTTGTTCCTCTCCAGCTGCAGAACTTCAAACTTTCCTCAGCTGAAGTGTGAGAGGTTCCTGTCAGCCGACTCCTCCAGCCTGCCAAGGTCCCTCTGGATGGCAGCATGACTCTCTGACGCATCAGGTAGCTAATATCCACTGCTCTTTCTTCATCCACCAAGCCAGTCATTTCATTGTGGAACCTGGGTTCATTAAGCATGAGTTCCGCTTTGTGAATCCGTGATGACTATTCCAAATCACTTTCTTGTCCTTCATGTCTCTGGAAATGGTTTCCAGGATTAGCTGATCCACCACATTCCAAGGGACCAAGCTGAAGTTGATCAGCCTGTGCCCTTCTTGTCGCCTTTCTTGAAGATAAAAGTGACTCTTTTTTCTTTCCAGTCCTAAGATTTCTTTCCCAGTCACCATATCTATCATCGGAAGATAATTAGGAATGGTCTCACAGTGATACCAGCCAGCCTCACCAGCGCTTATGGGTGCATCCCACCACCGTCTATGGACTAATGTATGACTAGTTGGATAAAGCACCTTCTGATCTGATCCGCTTCCACTAAGGGTAGTTTTTCCTTTCTGCAGACATTTTCCCCTGGTCTCCATAGCCTGTTTTCCTGTTTTCCTGAAGGTTGGACTTCCTAATAAAGATTGAAGTGAAGAAAGCACTCAGCACTTCAACTTTCTTTGTGTCCTCTGCCACTGGAGCCACTGCCTAATTAAACAGTGGGGATATATTTTCCTCATTCTTCCTTTACCTGCTTACAGACTTGAGGAAGACCTTCCTAATGCCCTTGAAATTCATCTCCAGACTCCATTCCAGGTAGGCTTTCACTTTCCTAACTGCACCTTTGCATGTTCAGACAGTGCCTCCAAATTCTTCCTAGGATATCTATCCCTGCTTCTACCCTTTGTATGCTTCCTTTTTTTTCATTTCAGTTTTGCCAGGAGCTCCTTGTTCATCCATGCAAGCCTCCTGGTACTTTCACTAGACTTCCTGCTCTCTGGGATGAACTGTTCCTGAGGTTGTAGAAAACTATCCTTGAATATTAACTAGTTTTCTTAGACGCCTCTTCCCTCGAGGGCCCAAATATTCCAAGTCACTGGAATCTCAACTATCTCTACTGCTAACTTTGAAGAATGCTCCCTGCCATTCTTTTGTGTCTCCCAAAAACTCTTATCTATTTTTTGGGAATTTTATCAGGGAGCATTCCCAATACACAGAGTGGAAATGGCTGTCATAATTTAGAGGTTAACATATTATGGATACCTGTTCCCTCATGGCAGATGACTTCCATGTCAGAGTTTTATCCACAGCATATTTCCTTCTCTAGGCACAGCATATCACAACTGCAAGTCAGGAGCTTGCATACATGTTCCTAGATTCACAGAATCATGGAATGGCTTGGGTTGGAAGGGACATCAAAGACCATCCAAACACCCTGCCTTGGGCAGAGAACACCTTTCACTAGACCAGGTTGCTCAGAGCCCCATCCAACCTGGCCTTGAATAGTATAACCAGAAGTATTGAACTACAGAGGAAAGAATTTGAGAGACATGGGAAAGCTGGAGCTGGAGCTGTGCTGACTAACTGTTAGTCTCTTTCAGTTTGTACCAGATGTTCTCGTGTCTTTTAAAAGCTTCTGAGAAGAACTGCTTTACCTTATAGTAAAATGCAGGCTTCAACCTCAGCTAGAGTGTATCTTCTTACACATATATTAGCAGTGTGCTTTCGCTCTCCTCTTCCAACCACAGTCAGTTTATGGTGGGAGATCCTGAAGGGGTGTATCTGAGCGCTCTTCACTGCCTGGGTTCTGCAACAGGACGTAAGATGCTACGAATTTCTCTCTCATCCTGACAAAGACATGTAGGTGAATAGCAGCTCTCACTGAGTTCCTAAATGGGAAGGATGCAAGATAACTGACAGAATTAGGAGTCCACATAGAATTAATTTCTGTATGCTTTGTATGACACTGTCATTACTTTTTAAAAGCAAAATGTCATATTTTTTCTCCTACATCAAATCATTTAGTATTTAATATTATGCCAATATTATGCCACTATCCCTCCTTTGGTGAAAATTTAAGGATGTTTGGTCTTAGGTAGCATGTTTTGTAGCATGTTTCTGCATTGAAGACCACTTACTTTTGCCCCCCAGAGAACTGGGAAGGACTTATGCGTATTCATGAGTGGATCATGACTTTAACTTCCACTCCTGAAAAAACAATGTTAATACATTAGTATCTACTGTGATAACATGTAGATTATTTGTAAATTTTATATCCATAAATGGAAATACAGTTTCCAATCACCATTGTAACAAGTAATTGGAGCAATAGATAAACTCATTGTCTCATAAAACTTAAAGCTGTGGTATTTAATTAAACAGATTACTCTTTTTAACACAAGTTCTAATCAAATAACACAGAGCACAGCAAGTATTGAAAACTGCATGTGATTTATAAGGTGATAAGAGGGTAGATTTAGGAGTGCTCATATCTGGAACAAGCTTTCTGTATTCTGCAGTCCAATTTTTGAAGCAAAAATTTTATTCTTGATGATTATCAGACTACATGAGCTAATTAATCCCTTGTTATTTTGCAGCATTAATATCTTCACAGTCACACAGAAAGCATTAAAAGTAAGACACTCACAAGACAAAATATAGAACAAATGTTTGTGTGCAACATTAAAATCAGACTGTTTCTCATCAGTACACAAAAATAGAACAATAAATCAATAAATTTTAATTTATACATATATTTGTATGGAGTAACAAACTAAAAATTGTGATAAACAGTAAATATTATTCCACTGAAATGGCTTTAAAAGGACTATTCATACCTTATCTTTTTTTATTTCCAGGCATTTCCTAAAAACTACTCAATTAATGTATTCAGGTATCTAATTCTTAATGACTGCACTAATCACTCATTTACATTTGCAGCACCAAATATACAAATTAATTGCTCTGTATTTCCTTTACAGGTTCCCATTTAACAAGTATCTTTTTGATTTGTTCACCACTGAAGACTCTCAGGTCCTTGAGTAAAAGGAGATTATATCATAACTCTACCTATACCAAACAATAAAATTCTTATTGAGGTGCTGTATTTTTCTTGCTATTTTTTTGAACAAAACTAATGCATTTCAATATGCTGGGGAACACCACTGAATTCAAAGAGGTTAAAGAATTCATCTAATGCTGCAATCAGTTTGGTGAAAAACTGATTTCCTTAAAGTCCTAGGTGATGCTAAGGACTTTCAATATCCATAAAATTCTGTTTATTAAAATCCATCAATATTGGCCATGTCTTACTCTCCCTTCAACATCTGTTGGCACAGATCTGTTTTTTAAAGCTATACCTGACTTGTACAGTGTGAAACTCCCCCACATTTGTTTTCCATAGTGACGGAAGCTTCAAAGCAACATTAATAAAGGCAGTATATTACAAGTACACAATCTGTGAGCAGAGAGAATATCTGACATGCCTGGCCTGTAAGGGCAAAACTTTTATCTTAAATTTTTCTCCATCAGCAGCTGTGCATCTTATAACACTTATACACTGGAGCAATTTCAGGGACTTCTGCCCATTATTACAAGAGCGCTATGACATGTCAACACTATTTGATTGTATTACAGGACTGTAATGTGCTAGAAGTGTAGTCTTTCATTTATTCTCTGACTAGTTGCCTAATTGGTGCAAAGACCTACCTGTGTATTCTGCCCTGATCAGCTGAGATCGGAATAAATATCCCCACTGTCACATCTCCATTACCTTCTTGGCATTGCCATGCATAAGTCTAAATTAATTGTAATGGTTGTGTTTAATTCGTGTTTCTGCAACTTTCAGGTCAACCTACTAATTTGAAAGTTATCTGAGGTTATTTTAATAAACTCAGGTGAGACCACTCCTTTTTGTGGCTTTTAAGACCAAACCACTATCTTTCACTCTTTCAAGGCTTACCAGTGTGCATTGTAATTAAGCATCAAAAGGGTCTTTTCCAAATATCTGCTCTAATCTCAAATATTTGTATCTGAATAATCTGTAACTAAATATCTTTTCACACAAAATAATTCTGATATTCCTTTTCGTCACACATATTTTACTTTAAAAAATATCCACTACATTTTATTGCAGTTACAGTGCACTGAAACAGAGCTATCAGCTGTCATTTCAAGCACAAGATTGACATTAATAGGAGAAATGTATTGACTTCAAAGAAACTACAGAAATCTCCCGAAACAATGGGTGCATCTCATAGTGTTTTGCTTGGTTTTCACATTTAATTGCCTTGTGTTACCACTGCATCTTCACATTGATTCTGTCTGCAAATCTTTTTTCTCTCTCTTTTTTTTTTCTTCTAATAGGGAAGAGTTCTCACCTTGATTCCAGAGTCTGATCCCATGAAATATGAATTCTAAGTTATTGAATGTCTGCAACAAACGTATCCAGTAATTCTTCAGAGTTACTGAAATCTCACTTTCCTCTCTTAATATGTAAACCCAGTGAGCTAGTTGTGAGCTGAATGTCCTTATGTAAGAAACCCTGTAAGTCTCACACATTTTCATGCATTCAGTTTCTGGATTTCCTGATATAAAATTTCTATTAGGGACTAAACACACAATTTGAGGAAAAAAGTTAGTTCAAACCACCAAGGCAAGCTGCATGATGTTAGTCTGTGGTGGTCCATTGTCTGATATGACATAATGAATCGTGCATTTTCCCATCCTGTAAAACCATAGTTGTGCTGGAAATCTGAGGAAGTCATAAATTTTAAGTGGTAAAATAAGAATGGGCCAAAAGCAGAAGAGAGAAGGAAACAAGATAATATTAATTAACATAATTGTTCTTTAGCAAGGAAATTCAGAAGTGAAGGGAACAGTTTCCAATAACAATTGTTTCTCCCATGCTGCCAATCAACACAAAATGGGACACAAGTCACAAAGCAGTGAATTCAAGGCAAATTACTTTGAACGCTCGTTTAGTGTCATTTAGTCATTTATTGATAGGAGTGATAGAATGGAATTAACAGAGTCACTGAAATGGAAGATGAAGTGCAAATTACGATCCAGTCAACCGTGGTTTTTGATACCAAGGAACACTTACACAGTGTATGCTTAAGAACCAATAACCTGAACCAATTAAAACACTATAAACTTGTGCTGTATTATTAGATATAGTAAGCAGATGATAAAATCAACTCCTGTGCAAATGAGTCACACAACCCAGATGGAGAAATATTCAGTTTCAATTTTTTATCTAGTGTCATTACACATGCTAGTAAATTAAATATGTCTCTAGACATGATTTACTTCCAGACTATTAAGTAGTCACTTTGAAGGTTTTCATTGCTTATAAAAGCTTTTATTTGTACTAAATGCTATCTCTTTTTGGCATAATTCTTTGGCACTTTCTATTGGAAAAGGTGGTTTAGGACAAATTTATTTTCTTTTTAAAAGCTGGATTTACGCTAACCTGATTTTAAAAGGTCAGATTCCGTTACCATAATTTATGCTGAATGCTCCTCCTCTTCAGAGCATTTAGTTCATTATTGAAGCACTTTTCCCTCAAGTTCTGGGTTCAGAAATTATCATCTGGTCAATAAAATCAATAAGTGTGCAGTTAATGCTATGTCTATATCTACTAACACCAGTTTGTATGGACTTTAACCAATAATTAAAGTTAAGAAATATTGCTTGCTGAATAAAAATAAGTCAAAATATATTAGGTATTTCCTTGTATTTCATCAAATGTAAGAGTGAGAAAAACATAACAATATTTTAACATTTAGCTGAAGATGTAAAATTATTTCAACTTATTTAAACTTATTTAAACTGTATAAACTATTCCTTATATGGGAGTTGGATTGAATTACTAAATTGAATTACTAAAATCAATAAATCAAATTGGTATCTGCTGTAACTCCACTGACTTCAATAGAATTCAAACAGATTTCAGTCTGGCCTCCGTATCCACATAGGACATTAAAAGCAGAGAAAATGTATGTCAGCAGTAGCTGTACAGATAGAAATGAGGAAATGAAATCCTAAAGGTCTAACATTTGCTACACAGAACTTCAAGTACGTGCATGAGTGTGTGTGTTTAAGCAAATGAATGAATGTCTCTGTGTTCCCATATATATACTTACAGAAGTTATTGAAATATTCTAGATCACAGCTGCACAATCAAATTTCTGGATAGAGTGTCAAGCACTTCAGTTTATCAGTGAGTTGCAAATAGATGCCTTTAGACACTCTATTTCCTCCTATGAATATAGAGCTCTCTCTTCCATCTTCTCTACAGACTCCTATAACTAATTATTCAGTTTTTCTGCATATGCCACTTTGGTGGCTGGCTTTGTAGAATATGATCTGTGGAGTGGCTTGAGAAAGGCACCAGCTGATGAGCTCAGAACTACCTGAGTTTTTACTGAAAAATGTGCTCCATAAATAAGATATTGTGAGCTAGAGGCCATGCATTGCTCAGGTCTGGACAAGATTTTTGAAAGCATAATTAGACTATACCTGAAAATCCTGTAAAAATGTACATTTAACTTTCCTTCCTCTGTGCATTCTCTTTAATGTTTTTGTTAACATATTTTGTTAAAGAATCATAAATACAAATTAAATAAATACATGAAAGAAATGCTTTTGCCATTTAGATCTTAGCCTGCATTCTGTGCACACACCTATGTGTATACTCATCTTTCTTCCCTAATACTCTTTCAACACCCAGGGCAATGTCAGGCAGACTTGAAAGAGATAAAGGCTAAAAGGATATCAGACATTACATATAGCAAGATAGAAGAGGGAGATCCTATTACTGTCACTCTGCAGGAAAGCCCTCATTGTGAAAGTACATCTCTGTTAGAAATCAGACTCTAAACAGTCTTCCAGAACCCAATACAATGTGCACATTAATTCCATTGTTCACTAGTTGGAAAGTATTTTTCTCTATGCATCTTGCTGATGCATTACTTTTTTATTGCTTTAACATTTTTGGGTTTGAGGGAAAGAAAGAAAGAAAGTATAACAGTTTCCTGAAGACTGCTTTAGTTGGTCTTTGAAGTTCACACTTCACCAAAATCAGTACAGTAAAGGAGGACTATCTCTCTGACTTTCCTGATATTTGTTGTTGTTTTCCTGCAACACTAGGTTTGCAGGGAAGATACACATCTTATTTTTTATACTTACAAGCAAGAAATGGGGGAA
Source organism: Pseudotriccus pelzelni (assembly GCA_035584735.1). Taxonomy (NCBI): domain Eukaryota; kingdom Metazoa; phylum Chordata; class Aves; order Passeriformes; family Tyrannidae; genus Pseudotriccus; species Pseudotriccus pelzelni. The sequence goes on along the minus strand of JAWMRA010000001.1, from coordinate 103,444,243 downwards.
AACAGAATTTTTAAAATTTGGTTCATGGAAAGAGGAATGGTATTTTATTGAGATTCATTTTAATATACTTACAAGACTACTAGAGGGTTTGTTGGTTGGGTTTTTTTTTTTTGAAACCTACTAATCTCCACTCCACATACAAAATTTGTCTCACTGCCACTTCTCAAAATAATTGTAATGAAACATCCCAAAACTAACTCACAGTGGAGGAACCAAGTATGAGGTTTTTACTAAAACATTCTGTTGAAAAGGAGAAAATAAAGCCACTGACTTGAGTTCATATCAAATTATTTAATGAATTGCTAGCTCTGAAAATACAGAAGCAACAGTTGCAAAAACTAATGAAGGTATTTCAGAGAAATATTGATTTGAATGATTTATTAAGCTGCAAGAAAAAAATCACATTGAAGTAAATTAGTATTTGGAATGGTAACTACACATTAGAATGTGTAAATATTACTGTCAGCAATAAAAACTCTTCAAAAAAATATGACATATTTAAATACATCAATTGTCACATAGTGTCTGGGTGTTTTTTGAGTTCTTCTAAGTAGCATGGTCCTCTTGCTTGTAAGCACAGCTCTGCATATCATTCAAGGAAGAAAATATACATTAGGGAGGAGAAAAAACCACTTCCTGCAGAAACAAAGAAACCACTGAACAATAGAGTAATAAAATATATAGCTGATTGAATTACAACAGCCATTTTCTATTTACACTTAGTTGAATACGCAGAACGAGCTATTTTTCACCCAACCACCTCATCCAACATTTGCATCTGCAGTAGAGTAAGGGGTTTTCAGTGATATTACTTTTATTTGTTTTGTAATTTCTTCATTGTTGTTTCCCTCAGACCATCAGGCAGGATGTAAATGCCTGAATGCACGTAAGTCTGATAATTTCTGGACTCTCAAAAGAGTATCAGATAAAATATCTGGTTTTGCTAGTCTGGGCAAGGTATGAAATTTTGTGTAACTGTTGGATCTGGGTGGAAGTAGTGGGGGACATTGACGTGACACAACTGAAGTATTAACAGAGCCTCCCAAATTTCCCAGCAAATCTCCCTAGGCTCTGTGTAACAATAGACGGATATTTTGTCAGGTCTTTTCAGGCAAACAAATTTCAGATTGTTTAAGCTCCTGCTCCAAATTGCCTTCTGGGAAAAGTTCTTTGTAGTGAGGCAATTCAGACCAGAGACATTAGTTATATAATATTTATGTTGTAGTTGCCAAAATAGAGTGGGAAGGTAGTTATGACCGTCATAAATGGGACATCAGTGTAGGTCCCACTTCCTTTCATTAACAATAATCCCAGCTCAGCTCACCTGTTTCCAATGAGAAGGTAAAGAAACTAAAGCATAATGCATGTCCCCCCTCTCATTCTTCTCTTATCCCTGCAGTTTAATCTCCTCCTTTTTCTAATGAAAAAGCTTTCTGTGCTCACAGAGTAGAAAAACAAACTTAAGAGAGTGAAATTAAGACAAAGAACATTCATGATCTCAGGTGTCTGTCTTCTGTTGATCTCTGTGTTACACAGGACTGAAGCTGTCCTGTAGACACTTCTAATATGAAAGTGGTAAGGAAAGAGATGATTGGAGACTAATAGAAGGTGTTGTCAGGGTAAAAACTGGATATTACAGTGAGGAAGAAATGATGGGTAATTCAGAGATGAAAGAAAAACTGCAATTGAAAATAAACCTACAATGTTTCAGTCTTTCCTGTGGTAAGGCAGTAAACTTATCACAAGCCTCATGTTTCTGTTTAGAGAAAAAAAATCTAAATGGCAGTTTCTGTTATTAGCCTTTTGCTTGGAGCATTACTGTGGATTAAAAGATAAATAGATGCATTAACCAAATGTAAACCATTGTTTGTTTGTAATAGATCTTTCATCAAAACTTCTGTGTAAGATGCTCTTTCTTCTCTATGGAAGTTCCCACTTCCTTGAATGGTCATTTTAACCTCAGAAAAGCCACGGATCAAAGCTTTCATCTCAGATATGTTACCTTGGAGAGGGACTCCAGGTATCAGTAGGAACTGATGACTGACCAAATGTTATATTTACAATTCCTTTAATAATTATCTCAGTGTTGTAAAGCTTTCAGTCGAAAAGCTTATGCATTGGTGCTTCATGGGCTGCATGCATATATGACTTAGAAATATAACAATACCTCATCTAGTTTCTAATGTTTAGCATGAGTTTTGGGGGTTTGGTTTGGTTTTTTGCTTTTTTTCGTGTGTAACTATGTTAAAAACAGGGGTATATAAAAGTGAAAAAAAAAACCTTTAGAAAATATTTAATTAATTCTGTAAACTTGGTAAACACTCATATTTTGCTTTTTTCAGTCACATTCTCTCAAAATAATAGGATATTCTGTAAATTAAAAGAATTTTACAATCAATAAACCTAGATGAAAACATTAATGTATTAGTGAAAATAACAGTCTCTTTCCCTCATATTATTCAACTGTAATAACGCTTTCTGTGTACCTTTTGGACAGATCTAAAAAAACCTGAAATGTATTGACCAGCAAATTTAAAGGAGTAATCACTAGAGGCAACAGTGTAGGCAAAAGAACAATTATGTTTTGACTGATTCTTTAAGGCTTTTAAAGTACAATAGTAGTGCTCATTTTGTTAAATGGTTTAATTAATTTTACTAAGTGAAGCTATCACTCACAGAATATTCTATTAAAGTATTTCCTACAAATTTGTGCGAGGAAGGAAAAGGTTATTCGTTTGTGAAAAAAAAAAGAGAGTAATAAATTATTATGGAGAAAGTTGCTGACAAGGTCAGAAATGTGCCTCTGTTTTGACATGCAAACATAATGACAGTGACCCCAAGTGAGTGAGCTGGAAAACACAGCACAGTTGTTCAGCTTGTGTCCACCAAAATAATTAATCCCATGCAGCAGGTTTCATTGTGGTTCACATTGGGATTTTAAGCACTGCAGGGCTATAACTCCCTATGTATACTTAACATTAGGCACAAATGTACCATGGGATGCCAGGGCTGAGTTACGCTCCCCACCCAGAATCTTCACATCCCTCCTATTCTTTACAAAAATCATTGTCCCTTTTCCCTAACCTGTTCTTCCAAACAGGTGCCAGAGTCCTTCACAAGGGTCTGGCCAAGATACAACCAACCCCTTCCAGCAGCTGACATCCAGAAGTCCCTGTGATGGAGAGCAGGTGGCCCTGAGGTTCATGTTGCACCAGCTCTGTTTTAGCCAGGTGGAGGTGAGTGGTGAGATGTGAGGTTACATGGTGAGGTGGAGTCACCCAGAATGGATCAGGTCTACCTAAACTGCAGCTGAGAGGATGCTAAAGTATTGTAAAGGATGATTCAACAGGAAACTGTGTGTGTAAAGAGGCACCACAGAGAGCTAAACAGGGCTTTAAAAGAGGCTGAGGTGATGTGAGTCTGGAGCTTAAGATGAGTTCTGAAGCAGCAGACTGGATGTGAAGAAACTGAAGAAAGTCTCAGAAAATAGCAGATTCACAAACTGGAACTTGTCCTAGTGAAGGATGAAAAAGCAATAACAGGCATGGGAAGAGGTTATGTATGCCCAGGAGTTCTGTATCCTTGAGCATGCTTCCAATCAGATAATCTCACAGAGAGGGTCTTCACTCATGAAATGTCTCATAGAACTGTAAAGTTCTTAATAAATATTAACCTTTCAGGTATTTCTGTAATATCAATATCCCTTTCAGGTATTCCATGATATGTGTTAGCAAATTTTCACCAGGTTAATAACAGGTATTTCAAATTTTTTGACATGCTGATGATTATGAAAGAAAAATTTCTAACAAAATATTTTCCTGGTCCCTTCTATTTTTTAAAGACAGCTGGTTTTGTTATGTTTACTTCTGGAAGTAAGCATGGTGAGCTAACAGCTAAATAATGTGGGTTTTTTCAGACAATTTCTGCTGGTTAGAGTTAGTTTTATGAATATGACTCTGAAGTACCTTTTTCAGGTCAGAGAGAATATAAATTTGACCTCTGCTCTGAAAAGTAATATTCTCCCTACTCTGTAAATATTTCAGTAAGCCTGAAGAATTTATTTCTCTGCTTGTGTGTTTGTTTGAACAAGTCTCTTTGATCCAGCAGGATTAGTATTTCTAGCTCATATAAATGTCAAATTACACATAATTTCTACACTCCTTTATCTGATACAGAGGTCTAGCAGCAGCACTTGAGAACTCAATGAAGTAAAAACCCTAAGAGCAACTGGCTCTCAAGAGATGTTGCCAATGGCTTAACAAATGAAGAAAATTTGCCCTTTCATTTTTTTTCTTGACTGTGTTGAGATGGAGCTTCTCTGAGAATTTCAGTTCCCAAAGGCAGGCTGTAATGTGGTAGACTTCAAATTCTTCTAAAACTTTCCATTGCGCTTTTAAATACCTGAAGGCAACATTTATACTGTCTTACTGTACTACATTTGGCTGGGACAGAGATGAACTTCTTCATAATAGCTTGTGTCGTGCTATATTTTGGATTTGTGACCAAATGAGTCTTGATAACAGAGGGATATTTTAGATATTGCTGAGCAGTGCTTACACAGCATCAAAGTCTTTTCAGCTTCTCACTCCACCCACCAGTGAGCAGGCTGGGGGTGACAAGGAGTTGGGAGGGGTCACAGCTGACCCCAGCTGACCAAAAGGACATCCCATAGTGTCTGGCTTCATGCTCAACAGTAAAAGCTGTGGGGTGAATGTTGGCCAGTGCTGCTGCTGTTTGGGGACCAGCTGGACATTTGTTACAGATAAGCAGTTGGCAGGTTTCTTTCTTCATACCTTGTTTTTCTTGTTTTGATTTGTTGGTTTTTCTTTTCTTTTTCTTTGTTTTTTATTACTGAACTGTCTATATCTCAACCCATGAGTTTGGACAGTTTTACCCTTCCGGTTCATTCCCCTCTGTCACTGTGAGATGTGTGTGTGGCTGTGTGGGACTTTACCCCTATACCAGGGGTAAACCACGACACCTATCAATGTCCCTTAACAAAAATGTTGACCACACAATCCTATTTTGAGACTGAATCCAGTGGCATACAGAGAGTACTTTCCAGGACCCTGACTGAAAAAAAAAATTAGCTTTTATAACTGGAAATACCATATTGTAACCTCTGCAATACTCTCACATCTGACAAAGAAAGATACTGTTTCGGGAAAGAATTTAAAGACAGATGGTTCCTAAAAGGTCTGACAGGGTTGCCCTTGTACAGTGGGGTAAATGCAGGCATTATTAAATAGGACAAAAGATCTGGAGAACTCTATTCCATTACACTTCTCTTTCTGTGTTAGCTCTGTGCTTTTCTGAGTTATCCTGGGCCAGTAAGGACACCAGTCACTGAAAAGTAGAAGTTTGTCACTGATGTTTCTTCAGCTATCCCCCTTTCTTATTTTCTCTGCTAGAGGAAGAATATAGCATAACTTCAGCTTTCCAGTCACTGCAGGTTTAACCTTTCTTGGTGTGATTTTTTCTGGACTCAAAAAAAGGCCTTGACATGGAGGTCATGGTGGCAGTACAACAAAAGTAGGCAAGAGAAACAAAGTATCTGAAGCCCTGTGATTAGGGTGAATATAACTTTAGTTGGTATGTGGAGAAGCAAAGAACATTCAGAATTTGGAAAAAATATGTTATTAATTTTATTTCACTTTTTTAGAAAGTCTTGAGAGATGAAACTGTGTTGTCACTCATTTCTTTCTTGGAGGATGCCTTTCTTCCCTATCACTGCCTCGGAACTAAAATAAAATTGCTTGCTGCTTGATTCAGAAGCTTTGCCTCAATCTGCAGCAACGACAGTGTCCCCTACATGCAAGATTATTACAGGAGAAATAAGCCTTTCAAAGGTGGTATTTTGTTTAAACAATCTCAGAATACCACAGACCGGGTCAGGTTGAATGGACCGCAGTGGGTCACCTGGTCCAACCTCACTGCTTAAACAGGGTTGTCTTAGAGCACATTACACAGGAGGATTGTGTCCAGATGTTTCTTGAATATCTTCAGTGAGGGAGACTCCGCCACCCTCTCTGGAGTCCCTCACACAGTAAAGAAGTTCTTCCTCATATTTGGGTGGAATGTTTCCAAACATCAGAATTTTGTTTCTGAGGACCAGTATTCAAACCGTGTTTAAGGCTCTCTATTCCCTGCCCCACTTTCCTTTCTTCCGGTCTGACTACAGGTTGGAGACATCTCCTCCATCTTCTGGCCTTTCACAGGATAGCTGGTCCTTCCAGTCCACAGGCAAGCTGTGGTTGACATTCATGTAAAAACTACTGGTCTTGAGAGAGTTTTGTCACTCAGTTTTCTATTCTATTCTGTCTTCTGGTTGGAAATACATATAGCTCAGCACACATGATCCCTTAGGAAACATTTTGTACTCAGAACAGAAGACAATACCTAGTGGTTAATAATGGTGAATCTTCCCTTACAGACTGGCATCCACACAGCAGCTGAGAAAAGATTCTTCATGTTGATTTTTAAATTAAAACTTAGTTGCAGTGTTCAGTCTTACTGCTCGATTAATGAAAATGAATGTATATTACTGTACATCTATATACCACTGTCTTCTCTGATTGTACCAGCAGAAAATTCTCTTGTTTGGCAGCTTCCTCCATGGAGTTTGAGTATTCTGGCTCGGCACTGAGAGGGAACAGAATGAGAAAGAATCCCATTTCTGTTAGGAACATTTTCCTAGCCATAATAATATTTCAAAGATGACGTCTCACTCATGAAATAAATACCCAGGAATAGTCCACACTTTCACTGGTGCTTTATTTTACCAAGAATAGCAGATATGATCAGCCCTTGTGGGTGATTAATAGAAAATGGGAGAAAATAGGAGAGGAAGATCAAGCCAAAGAAGCCAGATGTTTATTAGCTTTTTGGAAATGTTCAGACAAGAAGGCAATAGTGATACACACTGTGAGAAAACTATCACAGGAAAACTCTTATTTTCATGCGTTGAGAGAATGAGTATTTCAACTCACTGATCTTCTCCTAGGGAAAAGAGATGAGATGAGTTACTTGTATTTGGACACATAACAAGGTTTTTCTAACTGGGTTGCAGACCATTTGTGTAAACAAACCTGTTAAAATGTCTGGGAGATCCTGAACCTAGCTCTTTGCTTCAGTCATGCCCTCATTCTAGAGCCAGATGAGACTCAGGATTTCAGTAACACACCCATCCACATCAAGGTTCATACTAACACGGAACTTCTCATCCCTAAAATACACTCTGCAACTAAACTGAGAATGGTAATAGCCCCAGAGCTTGACAAGTACAACGATGAGAAACTGGGTGGGAATACCGACAATATGTGCTTCTGCATGTTTCACCTCTCAGCAGAATTATTCAGTTACATGATGACAAGAGAAAAGTTCACATCTTTCAGCTCTCTATACTTTTTAAAATACAAAATGATGTAAAAATACTATGTTGTTCTTTGTACATTGACATTTAAAATTTGGAATATATATTAGCTGGCCTGACAGCTCCCTCGTTATATCTGAGTTTTCCTGATAACATGCACACTTAAGTGTATCTACTTTGATTCAACAATGTATGTTTTGTTTAGTATTAAGCAATGTGGAGCAGCCATACAAATACATTCACATTTACTACAAGATCTTGTCATCCAGGCTTTTAATTTCTTCCATTCAGTGAAAGATCTCTAATTTATAGTAACCATATATTTATCAGAAAGCCGAGAAGTTCTCATCTGCTTTAGATGTAATGTCTGTACAATATACCTTATTCAGAGAAAGTCAAATTCAAACTAAAAAAAATTGTATGAATTATAAATCTAGGTGTGATGTGAAATCAAACACAGAAGCTTATTTCCTTATAGCTTTATAATTAATGTTCACTTCTGTGACTCTTTTCAACCCCAAAACTCTCAGTTGTTAAGAGTTTTAATGATGTCTCATAAATTACAGAATGCTTACACTGTTAATGTTCACTGAATATTTTACTGGAAAAAGCACATCTTTAATTTATTTGATATATCACCATAATTTTTTTTAAATAAGCATCCACAATTGATTTTTCTTCTGTTTCACACACAGCTACTATGGGATACTGTCTTTAAAACTGACATTTTAAGGAGTGCTATATCTGTAAAATATCTGTTTTTCTATCTGCATGACCAGAAAGTTCAATGAATGATGTCTAAGTTTCTTCAAATGTTCCATGAATATTTATAGTGAGAGATAGCTACCAATAGTAGTACCACACATACACAGATTTTTTTGTGATGTATTAAATAAAAGTCCACAAGAAACAATGTGAAACATGGTGAACTTGAAAAAGATTGGCCAAAAATTCCTATCTCTCTCCACATATAGCTGGATTCAAACCCAGTTAAATTTTGCACTGATTCTCCAAGACCTATTTAAATCAGGACAAAGAACTTCACATCAAGCTCATGACCCCTTTCTAGCCATTCACTTTCTTAGATCCCTTGAGCCACGCTTGTGGTAGATACCTAAAATAGATTTCAAAGTATGAGTCTCCCATTGTCAAAGTAACAAAAAAGCAAGAAGCCATGTGCCTCTTTGGTAAAGGGACCTCATGCTACACCACGTGCTCGCAGATGCACAGCAGTAGGAGTGCAATGTGCAGAGCTTGGCCTCTTCTGAGCAAAAGATTTATGCAGTTACTGCAAAAAGCCTGGTTGGGTGCAGTGCACTAGCAAAGACTTCCATGTCAATTTGTCTGTCCTATATTAATCTAGCTCTTACTACTGTCGGTTCAGTGGTGGATTATCAATTTGCCAAGAAAAGTTGAAATTAAATGCTACTTGTTAGCCTTCCAAGGATCAATCAAAAGCCTCACAGCAAATGCCCAAACCTGTCACCACATCTGCATAGTACAGCTTCGGGTGTTTCCCCCTGTGCTGCATCTGCGTTTGGGATTCTTCACATCCTGTAACCAAACTGATTCCTAAATATCTTATCTGACTGTTATTTGTTCTCATCTGAGAGGCTGCTACACACTGATCTGGACTGATGCCATCTCTAAGTGTTCTGTGGAACTACTCTTTGCTCTGAAATTTCAGCATCTGCTTTATTGTCTACCAATAACTTTTCTTACCAGAACCAGAACTATGAGACGATTGCAAGATAAGCTAAGAAGAGTCTCATGGGATGAACTGCATGTGGAGTAACACAGAATCCATAGAAATTCCAATTCCGCGAGCACTGCAGTGAAATTCAGTACTTTATCATAGTAATGATAAATGCTGCTTTTTTGAAGCCACCTGCTCTATAACCTCAAGGAAGAGAAAAAAATCTCAAAGCAATTTAGATGAGAAATTTCATACATGAAATAAAGGAAGATTTCCTGCTCTTCTCCAGCTCATAAAAACTAGTGCATCAAGACAGGGAGAAAGAGGAATTACAGCTTATTAGGTCCATATTATGTTGCTAAAGAAAACAATTGTAACATAGAGTACTTACCTCTTTATGAAAGACAAGTACCTGAACTCTGTTTTCAGGAACATGTTCAATGAGCAGAGCCTAAAGTGATTTGCCAGCAGTCCAAAGCTCAAATGGGCTATAATATGGAATCTCCATTCTAAAAGAATTTTATCATTTTTAACCATTATATGAACAAGAAAAAAATTATATATTCCTCTTAGGAGAAAAGGTGTTTGAAAAGGTGTTTGAAAAAAGGTGTTATCTGTGCTTTACAAAACCAAGCAATATTTTTGCAAAACTGACTATGTTTGTCAGTTTTACAACCCGCCAGTGAAAACTGAGTTAAAGCTAAATAAAAGTTAAAAAAAACTCTCATGAAAAAACAATTTTGTACTTGATTTTGTCGACATCTTCTGCCATCTTCTAATCTTATTTACATCAGGTACTACCAACCCACTATATACAGAAAAGTAAACACAATTTGAAAAATCTACAGCAAAACTTTAACATCTTAGTGACACTTGAACTAAAATTATTTGAAGGAAAGAAGGTAATTCTAAACACAAGACCTTTTAAAGCAAGTCCTTCTACGTGGAATATTTGCAACTACGTATAGCAGATAGGAAGTCTGACTTTTGATGGATCATAGAAAGACACTAACAAAGTGAGTCAAAGGTAAGAGTGTATTGACCATCCTAATAGTGTTGAAGTAATGGATTTAGATGTTACAAGAAAGAAGTTCAAAATTCCAACAGTATTACTGTCAGTGGAAAGTATTTGATACTATTCTGTTTCTGCAACCTTATTTTTTCCTGTCTTTCAGCATATTTGTACCTTTTGTGTTCCAGGCATTTTTCTACGTGGTTTTTGCAAACTCAGAACACTCTTTATGTGTAAACATTTTCTGCATGCACTCCCATGTGATCCTTCCTCACTTCCCTCTGTGCTGCACATGCTGCCTGCTCCAACCACCTGTGACAGGATTGTGCCTCTGAACTATAAATCAGTGCAAAATGAAATGAAATGAAATGAAATGAAATGAAATGAAATGAAATGAAATGGAGGAGAGGGAGATGGAGAGGGAGAAGGAGAGGGAGAGGGAAAAACATAATCGGCATATCATATAGTTGGACTGGAAGGTCTGTAGGTATCCCTCGAAACAAAGTGCTTTTGGCAGCTGCAAAGCAGCTTCTCAAGATCAATGTTTACGAGCCACTTATAGAAGGTACAGTGAAATTACATAACCTTTCAAATTTTCAGTCCATTTAACAAAGTGCTTCCAGTTTCCATTCATATCAGGCGAAACAATGAATATTGAACAAAACTTTAATCTTTGTCACAAGGTTTTTATTAATCTCTGTATTAAGAGCAGAGCATTTATTAAATAGATGAATCAGAAGAATGAAAAGCAGTGTGGAGCCATTGGCTTTTGACAGTTCTTGTCCATTTAATTATTTTTTTTTCTGAGTATAGTTCAAAGTGTTCTTGGATATTAAGAAAACAAGTGTTTATCTTCCTAGTTTTCTAATTTCAGTAGAAACTCTTCATCCCCTAAATGTGTGTTAGTTCCCTTTTATGACTAATGCCTTTTTACCCCATTATACAGTATAGCTCTGCAACTGTTTTCATAAATAGCTCAAGTACAAAAAACCAAGGAAGATAAAAAAGACTAGTAGAAAAAAAAATCACTCTAGATCTAATTCTGATGGGAGATGGGTGGAAATGTGCCCATATGCCATTACACTTTCTCTTGCTTTTTTCCTGTAGTCTGAGTTTCAGTCCGTGGCCTTTTTGCAGCAGAAAACATATCCAGTTTGTCAGTAAACCTGATGGTACCTTGTAGCCAGGATGTGGGCCATAAGCCAATCTGACTTCCAGGACCAGACTGCCTGCTGGTGTGAATCAGCACAGTTTCAATGGAGCTATGTATCTCTCCAGTTCAGCATTTCCTTAAATTTTCTCATTGGAAAAACTTGAGGTCTGTGCAAAATTTCAACTACATATAACAAGGACAATGTTTGAAATTTTGCAAAAGAATGAGAAGCAGCATCACTGGGGGTCCTATACAGACTACATTCAACTAAGAGGCCTGAATACACTGCTTAACTATCCCCTGCCTCTTGAAAGGACGAGTTCTGGGCACACTTTGGCCTCTCTCATCATCCACAGCCTGATTTTAGTGAGATGGATGTGCAGGCACGCACAATTAAAGTAGCTGTGTCACAGAGGCTAGACAGCCCCCTACTCTGGATAACTGGGAGAAATCAGGAAGCACAGTAGAGCAAATTTGACTAGTGCTTTAGATTTACCCTCAGGGAACCTGTTCTCCCCCATGGTTTAAAGCAACGTGCAGACTTACTGTAAGCTGGATACGTTAGATGGGCCAAGAGATCATAACGAGAAAGTGGCGTGCCACCTGCTAAGTTTTGCTTGTTATCACCATCTCAAAGTACTTGTGGGTTTGTTCTTGTTTGCTGTTCATTTATCAATTAAAGTTACAAAACCAAACAAATGATCCGTTTGACAAGGCACCCTCAGCCAATTATTCGTAACCTGAACAAGACTGCATAAAGTCAGATGGAAACTACAAAACAAATAAAACAATTAAGAACATATCTTTAAAACAGAAAGTGTATCAAAATGCCACAGTGCAAGACACCATGCAATAAACCATGTTCACAGAATAAAGCATTAGATTATGAAGCAAGCAAACAACTTTTTTTAATATTTATTACTCTACTATTATGAAAAATAAGCCTAACCAAGGAAATAAAGCTGTTTTGTCCAGTTGCTGGTATATATGTATTTGAAACAAAGACAAGGTAAAAAACAATAAATAAATTCAGCTATGTTAGTAAAATTCAGTTATGTGTGACTTCGCAAAATTGTAACTGCTTGAAAGAAGGTTGCTGCCCAAATTGTGGGCAAGTAAGATAAAGCTTGCTTACATAAACAAAGAGATCAGGGAAAGGGGGAAAGATTTCTAGCATGTAACATTGCAAAGGAGACAGATGAGGGGTGGGGGAAACCTAAGCTGTTTGAAATTATAAGAATTTATGTAACTACTCTATAATAGTAAGAATACGAGTTAGGCAACCAAATGACTAGTTAGATAAGGCAGACTTTGTGAAGAGTGTATCTAGACGATAATTTTGAGACTCACTCCTTCAAATATATAAAAAGTTGTTGTGTTTCTTTACTCAGTGGACTGCACGGGGGGGAAACCCCCCCTGCATATCCCCGGCCATAATAAAAGTGTGCTTTATATATTTTTAAGGATTTCTTTGAATCATAATAACACAATGAAACAAGACAGATCCACAAACATGTGGACTAATTAGATAGCAGTCAAATTCCTGAAAATAGCATTTATGTAATTTTAAGCACTCAGTGCAGGTTCAGAGTTAAGATGCACACACACATGGACATGAGTGTATACAAAAAATAAATGTAATAAATGTAGGAAAAAAATAATAACAAATATTTTTTAAAGGGATTTTTTGTCTATGCAAATGTGCTATCTGCATTTGCCTATTAATGGGTTTGATTCAGATAATACATTGCAACTCTTTACATTTATATCAGTAAAGCATTGCTGATTTAAGGAGAGCAAACAGGGAAAAACTGGAACAGCTGAGAGCTTCCTATATGATGACTGGCTTTGCTCAGTATGAAATGTTTTCTCCAAATAAACCACTCTACATTTTAAAATCTGCAGTACAGATCTCAGGAAACATTTTGTTGTAGATTCCCATTTTCTGTTCTTCAGTTTCTGGTTAATATTGCAGAAACTTGAAAGGCAGCTTTTTCTGAGAGCTGTACATAAAGCTCTTCTTTTTTATTCTTTCCAGACTCAGTTTGCAGCAGTTTCATGTACCAAGAACAAGACCTCATTCATCACTGCTCTTCCAAGTCACTATAAATAATAGGAATCATAAATATAATCATATGTATAACTCAAATCTATAAGCACAGTAACTGCGGTGCCTTGCTGAAGCATCTGTCAATAAACGTATTTGTCAGGTTTAAAGCCTATTCAAAAGCTAAATGCTGAAAAACATCCTATATTTGGCAGTTTAGATAATAATTCAATTTTCTGAATTTTCCTCTGGCACTTGTGGAGTCCATTTTGTGTCTCTCCACTTAAAGTTTACTTATTTTGATATCACTACCCGAATAATCAGAGCTAGAGGAAAAGCTTTTAGTTCTACAGAGGATAAGGAAGCTTGTATTTTATCTGACTCTTCATGATGGAACTCCATGCTCAAACTGATCTAATTGCTCACATCTAGCAAGAAGGAAAATACCTCAGAATCAGAGCTAAGAAGCTGCTGGCATCACTGGAGAAGAGGAAAATTAAGTATGATCAGTGAAAAATATTATTTATATTTTATGTATTTATTTCTTTATTCATATTGTCTCTTTGATATTTTGTAAGAATATGCCACTAATTGGAAACATTTGGGCAAAGAAAATATTCTGTATTTTTCAAAGGACTGGGACAGAGTGAAGTGTGTTTTAATAGTGCCTAGGTCTGGGAGTTTCTTTTTTAAACTTCATATTTTTAAGAAAAATTTATTGAGGTGGAAACAGAGATCAGCTGTCATTTAAATTATTATTTTAAATATTCCAGGATAATTTACTAAAATGGTTGGAAACTATTTACTGTGTCAGATGGTATTCATTTGAACAGGAACACAACATTGGTCATGAGTTATGAGCAGTACTAAGTATATTACAACCACCTCTCCTTTTAGATTCACACAGATCTTTTTCATTGTAGAAGCACACAGATAAAAAAATATTTCAGAGAAATATTTGCCAGATAAAAAGAAATTTCCATTGGTAAATATACATTGACTGTTAATAAATATCTCTCTTGCCCTCACATGTTTGGAAATCAATTGTGTGAAAATGTGCTTTATGATCTTTCCAGAAACTTAGGTGAGACTGACTGTCCTTTCCGATTTCATCCAGTGTCAGAAAATGCACACACAAAACTCTTTGCTGGTACTTGTTTTCACCTCACATGTGCTCCCACTTTCCTCTTGAGTTCAGAAGCCTCTGACAAAAATCCAAGTGTTCCTCCACAATGGGATGATATTTTCCTAACCTTCTGTCATGGGTTTGCAAAAGTCCCCCTCCTTGGGGATTGAAAATAGTTTGTCCGGATGAATTTCCGGACAAAAGC
>JAWMRA010000001.1:103405077-103428039 GCA_035584735.1 Pseudotriccus pelzelni | reverse complement strand
TTTATCTCCCCAATCAGATCTCTTTGTCTGCATAAACTTCTCTCACCTTAGAGCAATTTGTGGGGGGTGTGGTAAAATTGTCCCCTAGGCAAACCCATGACACCTTCAAATTAGTTTTTCTTAAAAAAACAAACTCCTCTCCTGTGTGCTTCTCTGCTTGGTCAGCTTCCCCCCAGGGTTCTGTCTAGCAGGTTTCAGAATAGCACATGATCTAATATCCCACAGCTCAGAGCCCTAACTCTGCTATTCACCTGCCTGGGTCCTGAACTCCACCATTTTCTGGTTGGTGCAGCCCACCCTGCCATCCGTGACCACACTTGTCATTCTTCCTTGGCTGTAAGCACTAAGCAAACAAAGCATTACTCCTGCTCAGCCCTTCTACCATTTTCATTAGGAAATGTCACCAATTCAATTTAGAAATTTCTTGGATTTGTGCACAAAGCCATGCTGCACTCTTGGAAGATGGTGGTGGGGGTGTTAACTCCCATGAAGACCAGGGCCCACTGTCAGGACCCTTCCACTAATTCTTGGTGAAAACCCAAACCCACCTGAGGCAGTTTCCAGTATATCCTAGTGTCAATACCACTGAAATTGCTTACCTCTAACCTTGGTCAGTTCTTGACCCACAAGTCTCCTTTTTGTCATTGGAGCTCTGTGCAGTCAAATTCTGCCTTTCCGTAGAGCACAACATCCCTTCCAACTTTTTTTGTTCATCCCTTTCAAAGAGCTGGTGCCCACCAAGGACTTTGCTCCACTCACATGTTCCAGGTCCCCACAGCACCTATCACATCATAACCCTGTGATTCCATATGGGCTTCCAGTTCTTCTTGTTTCCAGATACAGATGCTTCAGACAAGCTTATGAGCAGCTTGCCTTCAGTGCAGACGTTGAAACTACCAAATATGAGGTTTTATTTGAAAACACAGTATGTGCATTGCTTGTCCATCATATGGTAACTGACAAGGAAGATGAATTTCATGTATCAGCCAAGGAGAATAGTCTTAAAAAATAGCAAGGACAATATGGATATTATTAGTTTTCAAATTTTATTTCACCTCTCTCCATATTTTAATTGCAATATTTGTTTGTAGTCTCAGTCTTATATCCAGAGTATGTGGAACAGGATTAGGTGTTGAAGAGATCCTGAAAACAAAAATATGGTTTTGCATATTTTTACTTCTTATTAAAAGATTTTTCCTAGCTTATAAAATAAATTTTTCAGCTTCAATCAAGTGTCTGAAAAACACAAGTCATCCACAACTATCTACAACATGGGATATAGGTAAAGAAAAGAAAGGGGAAAACAAGGGATTCTTAAAGCTTTTAAAATACGTTGTTGGAAAATGTCAAGGCGTTGCCAAAGGAATGTTTTTAAACTAGCTGTATTTACAATGTTCCAGCTACAAATCAAGGAAACCAGCAAAAGCAAGGAGCAACATCATTAATATCAGGATAATCTCGATATTATTTTTTTATACGATAGATGAAAAACAAATCTCAAGATTTCAACAAATAGTGTTCACAACCAAAGTACTTCTTCAGATATTCTATTTCCTTTCTTCTTGATATTCATCAGTGGAAGCCTGAACAAATGTACATGCATGGGTTATTAAGTGGGAATATTCAGAATGGTTAAATGTCATGTACCATTATTACTCTTAGCTGCTGTACCTTGTTTACTTGCTTTCTTCCAATCTTGTATTCAATGAAAAGCAAGGGGAAGCTAAGGAGATATTCTTAACCTTCTGTATTTGAATAGCCTTGTAAATAAGATAATTCATATGTTTTACAATGCAAAAACAACTATTAATACTATTAAAAGAACTAATTAATACTATTAATAGTGGATTTAAAATCAATGGTTATTTCCTGTATAGATGCAATTGATACTAACACTTCACATTACATTAATTGCCATGGCAATCAGGTGTTAGAGCAATACATTCAAGCAACATAATCCCACAGAGAGGGAATTGGAAAAAGTCCAATCATCTCCTTCTCAGTGTTCAGAAATTAGTTTAGAAAAACAGCAGTTCAGCTTCTCAACTTCTCAGTTATGTAGTGCTATATGTAGTAAATCTTATCAGAAGATATTACTAAAAAAACTAGATAAAGGTTTTTATCAGGAGGTTTCTATGTACAGCTGCTCAGGTAATATAGCTAACAAGCGGCTTCACTGCATTTAACTGTCTTACTGCCAGAAACATGACCCTAAAATACAAATTAATTTGAAGGCCTGGGAGAAGTACATGTTTTTCTTAAATGGGAGCAGAACACAGACATATTTTCAAAACACATTGTTAGTCTGTTTTCATGTGCCCAAATGTAATAAGCAAACAGGTACGAACTGTCACACCTCCTTTGCCAAGAGTGATTTTCTCCAACTAACACTCTCTGCTTGAGAGGTTTTCCTCTGTTGTTGATGTACTTGCTTATTCATATAGACTTTTGTCATCCAAACTACATTTACACTGTAGGTCTCTATGTGAAGTTATAAACCTTTGCAAAAATCTAAGAAATACAGATTTCTTCTAAGTGGTGCAAATAGAAGGAGGTTCACCAACTGCCCTCACTGGACAAATCAAGGATCAAGGCATCAGTCTTGTCTTTCAAAGAATGAAACATCTTTATAGCCAGATGTCCATAAAATTCATCACCTTATCTTGACTTCTAACGCCCAACCATTACAAAGTTTATGATGCATGTAAATGCATTAAAATGTGTAAATGCCACCACTCTGCTCCAAAATGGAGCAAAGATGTTTAAAAAAGTTAATTACATTTGTTTGATTTTGATTCTCTTTCAGACTTTCTTTTCTACGTGAAGCTGAAACTTAGTTTCAGCATTCTGTAAGTTAACTTACTCATTTAAAACATGATGAATCCCATGGGAATCTTAAAGTAGGGAATGAATAATGAATGAATGAAGTTCAGTCTAGTGTATGCTATCAAAGTTATTGATGGATGCATCAAAACACTTATACCTTTGAGAAGCAGTCTTTTAGATAACTGTTAGTTTTTGCAGATTCCTTTTTTTTTAAAGTGCAGGTTTTGATAATTTTAAGTACAACTGTCTTACACACATACACTTTTATCAAATGTCCTTCTGTCTACTCCTGGAGGTAAAGGACCTATATTTTAATCCTGTAAAGCTGAACAATCTACTGGCAACAGTGGAGATAATCAGCTGCTTCTCAGGTAGCCAGTGACATGCACTGAATTTTATTAACATGCCCATGAAAAGGTATCTTCCTGTTCAGCATATTCAGCTCAGCAGACAGCATCAGTAAGTCAAAGAAGTTTGCTTTGAGGTCTCTCTGTCTAAGCTACAGAAGATTTGGAATCTTCTTTCAGGCTGTTTCAAATCTACTCAAAAAGTTTCAGAGTTTTCTAAACTGTAAGAACACTGATATTCAAGCTCCCAGAAATAGTTTTATTAACTGCAAGTGAAAATTTGTTGGTTTGGCTTTTTTTTTCATTTGAGTTTTTTTTTACCAACTGTTCAAATACAAATTTTCGATTCTTAGATAATTCCTCACATACCAGAAAATAACTCAGAAAGAAAAAAAAACAGTTTTTATTTATTGGCTTATTAGAGTGATAAAAGAAGAATCAAATTTTTTCCATTTTTATTTTCAGAAGAGTTCTTAAATATTGATTTAATAATGTACCTGTTTTCATTTGTAAAATACAAAGATCATTGCTCTAATTAATTCACGGTTAGAGACAAAACCAAGTTCTAATCAACAGTGATAAAAAATTTAGAACCATGAAATTATCATGTGATTCATCATTTAAAACAAACACACACACAAGCAAGTAAATCAGCAGGAAAAATAGAAATGCTCATCTTTTCACCAGCCAAGAGTATTAGAAAACAGTGTTTACATTTCTGATCTGGTCAAAAAATGCATGAGCTTACTCAGGGATGCACTTCTAACTTCTGGTTTGGTAATCTTAGGTGATCTCCATTTCTCTCTCTTCTTTTGCACATTTTGTACACATGCATACCCTTCAAAATTAAAATGTTCCTTACAGCGACTTAGCATTCAGCAATACTCACAGTAAAACACCTTGTTTAGTGTACTTGTGTCTTATTTTAATCAAGCAGTGCAAAAATCACTGTGTCTGGATGCAAATAGTTAAGCACATAAGACCCTGTTGACAAAAAAATCTGTGAGTTCTCAGTTTTAAACTGTTTAACCCTACTCCATTTAATCTATTCAGAATAAAACTGTTGGTTCATACTCTCCCCTTTTTTCTATATCCTTGTTTTGCTGTCACCCACAGTGTCAGCCAAGCAAAGGTTAATATCAACGTGCCAGTTGTAAATGAAACAAC
Source organism: Pseudotriccus pelzelni (assembly GCA_035584735.1). Taxonomy (NCBI): domain Eukaryota; kingdom Metazoa; phylum Chordata; class Aves; order Passeriformes; family Tyrannidae; genus Pseudotriccus; species Pseudotriccus pelzelni. The sequence goes on along the minus strand of JAWMRA010000001.1, from coordinate 103,423,699 downwards.
GTTCGTGCCCAATCTAGGGGATTATCCTTGCATTCTGCCCCACAGCACTTGGAAAGCCATGTAATTACTAGGATGTTATCAAAAAAATTATCCCTGTTGCCCGTTACGTGAGTGTGAAATCAGTTGCCACCCTGTCACAACACAAAGGCAATCAATGACATGCACATTAATGTGAGTGCTCCACATCACAGATCTTCATATCAGCCTTATGTGGCAAGGGCAACATTAGACAGTATTTGTTCTTTGGAGGATGGCAGGTCTATGAGTAATTTTAAATCCAAGATAAACCTTTTCCACATACTTCAAAGATGTTTGCATTTCATTTCAAAAGCCCACTTATGGGCATCTCTAGCATGCATAATTATTGCACAGGCCATGCTATAACTCTGTTTATCTTTTAGCTGTAATTAGCTTTTAATCAGGTCACCTTGTTTATGGATTAGCCCAGATACTCATATTTTATAAAATATTATTCACTGAAATAATCTTCTGCCATTATTTCTCTGCTCATATTCTTGGCCTTTCCTAGTCCTGTTCTAGACTCCATGCTGGTGCATAATTCTCTTTTTTTAAAAGGTTAGAGGTCTCAGAATTTACATTTTTTAGGAGGCTGTAAAGGATTTTATACCACAAAATCTCTAAATAGTGGAGAATTTCTTCCAAAATCTTTGAATATCTTAATGTTTCACACATAGAACTGAATTAATGTTTTAAGTAAATCAAAACTTTTCAAATGTCCATTAACTGTTTTTTTTATACTTCTGATCCTTATATTTAATTAATTTCAACTGCTTTTTCAGCAGTTAATAAGCATCATGTTAAAATCATGAGAAATTTATAGGGAATGTTTATTCTAAATAAAATAAGTTGGTCGCTGACGATGCAGATTTAATGGATATTGCAGTACGAACCACTTTTTAGGCTACGTAGTCTTTGGATTGCTTCTGAGCCTCCCCACCTGCGTAAGGTAGAAATCATTTGCTGTGGTGCATCCCCCCCAAACTCCCCACAGGCTGCACTGTTTTAAGTGACATTACAACACTTTTTTCACTACATCTTCCTTCTTCCAGGCCAGTGAGTTGTGAAAGAACATCTCCTAAACCTGGACTGAAGTTGTAGTCCATTGAAACATATCCCCCCTTTTTCCCAGAGTCTTTCTGAGGTCTGTTTGATAGACATATGAGTCGGAATATTGTCTAAATTCACTCAGTCTTGATAACCAAGGTAGGTGGCATTTGGCAGCTGGAACTTCTCCCTCTGCCAAACATCGCAGCTTGAAAAACTTTGTGTCTGATGCCAAGTCATACATGTCATGATGTCACACCTTCTTATTGAGACATGAGGTAATTTTACATACCAAGGTTCTAATAAGGTGCATTAACAGCATCATTTCTTTTATACTCTGTCCATCATAAGATTAGTAATGAGTTTATTTGACACGTTATAATGTCAGGGAAGCAGGCTCAGTGACTCAGAAGATCCATTCCTGGCCTGAGTCTCTCTCCACTGATACCAGACAGACTAAAGCTGACTTGCAAACAGTGAGGTCACTACCTAATTATATTCTTCAGACTTCCTATTTCTTCCTATTTCTTTAATTACACATATGCTTAAAACATTAGCCCTCTTATGCATACTCTGTTAGTATGCAATTCAGAATCAATAGATGAACAGAGGCTGAGGTAATTTGGTTCCCAAGTTTAGGGTGAATCAGATATTCCTTACTTCAAAGAAGAAATTTAATTTATTTGCTTGTGAATTCTATCTTTGCAATAGTTTAAGGATACTTCAAATTTCATACAAATAGAATTATAGTCTCAATGGTCCCAAATAAATAAAGGATTTATGCATTTGGTAGTGGGGATAGGCAGACTGAATGTGGGCAATCCACAGAAAACAAAACACTTTCTCTATCCACCCACTTACACCAACTAAAATAAAATAAATAAAATTTTAAAGAAGGAAGGAAAATATGATAGTTTGTAAGTCCTGAAACTTAGAAAACAGCTCTTGCAGCATTTTAGTATTAGCTTGTTGTGGCAATAGGATCCTTGGCATTATGAAACTGTGAAGTTGATAAATTTGTAGACCTCTATATGTTTATTCCTTGAAATGCACAATCTGCAGAGCTAAACCACTGGATCTACAATGAGTTACAATGGCCAACCATTGAATCACTGTGACAGATATATACAAGTCTGAATTAAAAAGAAAAGCACTCTTTTTGTAAAAAAATAATTGTAAGTTAGTCAATCTTGGAAGCCGTTTTGATTAGAAAACTTTCAGAATTGGTTGGTATTTTTAAAACAAGAAAGACTGCTCCAGAAGACACACAACTCTTCTGCCTTACTGCATTGCTACCTATTTACTTTTACAACACGTGCATACTCAGTTCTCCTTAGAATCCAAAAGAGTTGTAACACAAAAATACCTCCCAAAAAAAAAGCATCAAAAACTACTTAGAAGAGAGAAAATTTTTGCTGTAGTCTAAAAGGGGAGTGACTACACACTCTAAAGTTCTAAAGTTCTGCATGCCTGAGTACCTGCTACCTAGAGTACTGAATGCTGTCGTATCCCATACAGCACAATCACTACACTGGTTTTAGGTTTTTATTAAAGAAACAGTTGCACTGTATATTGCACATTAAAACATGCCCAGAATACACAGACTTTTTATCTGTCTTGGGAATTAACTTTTCTACTTATTCCTGCCCACAGGGAGCCACGGTGTCAGGCTGCACTGTAGGGGAAGAGGAGCACTGGAGCAGGAGTAAGAGCAGGTGCGCTGATCTCACTTCCCACGCATCAGTGCCCAGCGAAGCCAGCAGAGACTGGGGCTGCTGGGGTCAGCCAGAGCAAGTCCACAGTGATGAGCCAGATCCCAGGTCAGGCCAGGATGGCCCATAGTCAGGTCACCTCTTCAGCCCAATTCAACGAGGTACCTGGCTAGGCATGGCATGGCTGCATCACAGCTGGAATATAGCTCTGGTGGAATCCAAGGGGAGGGCAGCTGCTTAAAAGCAGTTCCTAAGTGAAGCTAGACAGACCCTGGTAAGGCCTCTCCAGAAGAGTTTTCTTGAAGAGCCCTCTTCACAAAGTAGGAGGCGCACACCATCATCTAGGTGATGAAACTCCTGGAAGGTGCATGTTTTCACGGCCCAGACATCTCTCTCTCTGTGCTCTGCACAGTTGCACTGGGGTGGCCTCACCTTGAATATTGTGTGCAGTTTTGGGCACTACAATATAAGAAGACATTAAGCAATTAGAGAGTGTCCAAAGGAGGGCAACAAAGATGGTGAAGGGCCTTGAGGGAGGGGAAGCTGTGTGAGGAGTAGCTGAAGTCACTTGGTCGCTTCAGGCCAGAGAAGAGGAGACTGAGGGGAAACCTCATCACAGTCCAAAACCTTCTCTTGAGGGGAAGCAAAGGGGCAGGCATTGATCTCTTCTCTCTGGTGACCAGTGACAGGACCAGAAAGAAAGGCATTAAGCTGTGTCAGGGGAGGTTTAGGTTAGATAATAGGAAAAGGTTCTTCCCCTAAAGGATGATTAGGCATGGAACAGGCTCCCCAGGAAAGTGGTCACAGTACCAAGCCTGACCAAGTTCAAGAAGCGTTTGGACAATGCTCTCAGGCACATGGTGTGATTCTTGGTGTTGTCTTGTGTGGGGCCAGGAGCTGGACTTTGACAATCCTTGTGGGTCCCTTCCAATTTATGAATTCTATGATTTTGAGTCTTTCTGCCAGTTCATGAAGGATTTTAATTGCACACTTGTCACAGTAATCCAGCCTGACACAAAGCTGTATGCTGTGTAGAAAACATTCAATTTGAAGCATGCTCACCAGAATCAATAGCACCAGAACGCTCAGTACAACATATATATGAAAAAATCAGATTTTTTTTCCAGTCTTTTTTTGGTCAATGACCTTAGATAGATGAGGAGGCATTCTTGAAAAACTGGACAGATCCTTATGGCTGGGTATTCAGGCATTCTATCTGCTCTCTTCCCACAGAATAACTAACCTTCAGTAATTGTTAATGCAGGAAAGCACAAAAACCACAGGTTACTAGAAAGAGGACTTTTTATGAGATTGAGAAGTACACCAAGAAAATTCATTATTGAGCACCCCGAGCTCTCTTCTACTAAGAATAGCATTTGGACTAATGAAATTTTACTGCCAAAAGAGTTCAGTTGTTGCCACCGCAGCCTTTACTGGCTCCCAGGACAGGCCAGACATTCCTGTTACATTCCTGTCAGTCTCCAGCGCTGTGCACCCCAGACAGCATAGAAGCAGGTGTAGCAATTCCTCACTGTTCCAGCTGCCTCTCCATCTGCCCCTTAATGTTAGGGTGAAACAAACCATGATCAGCATGTGGGAATTCTTTGGCTTATGAATTCAGGTAATGCTTAACCAGAATAAAAGTAAATACTGCTGGATGCCAAACAAGGGAAAGAGCAGAAGGCTGTGTGATATGTAAAGATATTTTTCTCTCTCTTTCGAAAATCACTGTATGGCATGGATAGGAAGACCAGTGGGATCTACAAAGTCTGTTTTTTGTTTAAGTAAGGATGAGTTACTTTGATTTATTATAGCACAGCAAACGTCAACTAGATCAAAAATGGATGGAAATTCTAGGAAAATCTCCTATCATGCATAGAAGTTAAATGTATGATAAGGTGTACGTCATGGGCATAAATGTAACAGCCCCCACTGAAAAGTAAGTTTTATGGAGTGAGCCTGCAAGCACAGTCACGATCACCTCATGCATATACACAAATGTCAGTTTGTGACATATGGATTTATACATTCTGAATTACATAAGAATGGTTTCATTCCTTTGTAAGTGAGGAATGAAAAGTCACACTAAATACTGAGAAACATGATATCATATATCTTGAAAAGTTATTTCATAATTTTGATTAAAAACTTGTTTTCTAGAAAAAACAGAAACCAAGTTGTTACTTTGGAACAATTTCTCTCCTCTTTCCCAGCTTTCCCCCACAAGCCAAATGTCAGAAGAAATATTTAAATTCTTAGCAACCAAGTAGGAATAACAATTTCATTGCAGTACCTCAGTAGTATAAACAGCAGTTCTTCAGATGAACTCTATCTAGGAGAATCACAATAGATGTAACATCCAAACTAATTTTACTAATTCAGAAGTTCGTAATTAGCATGTCCAATTTGATTAAGGTACTATATAATTAAGATAAAATAAACATATATGTAAATCTACATTCACATATTGCTAGTCTCAGTTTTGATATATTTATATTTTCAGAAATCACTCACTGCAAATTAGTGGGATGCTGAAGAAATCTTTTTGATCTGCTGCCCAGTATTAAATTACATTGAATACTCACTGTCTAAATTTATTGCAACAGATGACATCGTCAGCTATTCAGTTATTTTAGTACTATTTGGCACAACGTGATTTAAAAAAACCTTGCAAAGCACTTAATAATTCCCCAGCAAATTAATCCCTTTGGTGCAATATTCAAAAGCATAAGGGTAAAAAAAAAGCTGCAGCCTCTTTCAGATCAGGATGACTTTGCAGTAACTACTAAGAATCTTTTGCCCTCTTGATACAAGTGACTTCTTTTTTCTTGACATTCACCTTACTGCACAGGATATGGATTACATTCCTGCTGTATGATATTTTTTTTATAGTGTTTAACATTGGAAAATCGGGCTCCACCTCTCTGTTAAAAATATATATACATAAGCTACAGAGTTGCCTGCACAGTAAGAGGGAAATCCAAGCTCAAAAATCTTATGCTAATATGGTCGATATCTGTACAACTTCCCATGCTCCTCATGCAGCAGGAAGTGAGGTGGCCAAGGCAGCATTTGTGTGACAAATCTTAAAAGCCATGCAGCTTACACAAGAAGCTTTATGAAACTGAGAAGTTAAGAGGGGAAAACGTAGAGAATAACAGCCCACACAGAAGAATTCTTGTCTGAAAAACGTTGAGTCAGAGCTGACAAAGCCTTCTTAAGCTACCATAAAAGCAATCAAATGCCTAGCAAGGAAAATAAATGGAAAAAGAACTGACCGCCCTGGAATTTCTATTAAAACAGATCAATATAACATATGGACAAAAAAAAAGTCTTTTCCATTTCAGGATGAAAGCAGAGATTTCTCAGATGCTTAGTGAATAAGAGAGCAAGCCTCTGCAGCACTAGAAATTATTTTTCTTGAAGATGTCTGCATGTTTAAGGGCATGAACCATAAATAATTAGGAAGGTATCTGTGCAAATGACCAAATTTCAGCATCTAAAAAATAGGCTAATATCTATATAACCTGTATTTGTGACCACTATTGTGGCTTCAGGGTGTGATTCTATGACAGAATGTCCAAAATTATATGTCTCAGCTCTAAGAAAGTATGAAGATAATACCAAAAGCTAGTCATCAAGAGGCCTTGTACAGTGCTGTCTTCAAAATACACCTGTAAAACTTGTGATTAACTATTTCTTTCAGTCTTCAAGAGTTCCACTGGGAATTTGGGGTGGGGAATATAACTATTAGTTGTCCTATAGTTGAGCTATATTTGCTATACGAACTGTAACTGGGAACTAAAGACAAAGCTAAGAGCTTGTGATGAAAATTAATATTTGGTGATAAGTATCACAGGCTTTTCCTCCTGAGTGATGACCCAATTAGTTTCTTAATCACTTCCTAACAGTAATTTTGCTGGAAGGCGTGAATATGCAAGCATGCTTACAGATAGCCACTGAAGCACGCAACTGATACCAGATGAGCCCTATTCAGCAGGGCAAGAAAGGTACATTTAAGAATAGGCTGTAAATTACTATATTTAGTACTGTCAAAGTATGAATATTTTGTGTTTGTATCCCATGGTGCATCTATTCAATGTATTCACCAGAAAGTTAGGAATTTATCTTTGATTCCTGCATTTAGTAGAGACAGAAATTCACATCATTAATTTTGTTGCATACGACCCTGGTTATCTATAAAGATATCTACACAGATTGAGAAGGAGCAGGGAAAATCTGAGTGTGCTCCAGTGTGCTCCACCTTTCTGTTGTGGACCCTCTGTCCCATTTTCTTGCTCCCACCTTTACTACTGAAGGGTGCGAGCACTGTTTACTCTGTCCAAACCCTGTAGTGATCTCTTTCACATAACACACACACATCTGGATTATGTAGCTCTGCGCAATAGCTGGAGAGATACTCCAGCCTGCTGTGAAAGAGCCATCATACAGCCCCAAATGACCCTGTGCCGTTCCATACAAGTGGCATGGGTTTGCGCTAGCTCACTGTCATTTTCTTTCTTTTCAAGCATTGCCATTACACATCACAGATGCTAATTTTAAGGAATCAAAATTAATAACAATTCCAAATCCCTTTCTTTTCTGCAAGTGTTTTGTAACTGCAACTGATCACAAGGGGTAAATCAAACAACATTCCACCAAAGTCTCTTTTCTCTAATCAAATGGCAAAATTCCTCAGAAGAAATCTTAGTTTAAGATGTAGTTATCCATTATGTTTTACAGTTTTAATGTTCTCCCAGGGCAGAACTAGAAAGTTAAGCAAAGCACGAGGAAGATTTAACTTCACCTCAGTGAAATTTCAAATGGCATTAAATTAGCAGGAGTTGCAAAAGGCAACAAAAACTGATAAACAGCAAAGTAGCTGTTACTGAAACTAAGCACATTCTTCTTTTTTGAATTATATTCTCTTTGGCTAAATATGAAATCCATCATTGGGTTGTGAATATTTTCCACTGATGTTACTCAATTGTTATATTTTATCACGGATAAATATTGTACAATATATTGTACCACACAGAGCACAGAAGTTGCTGACCTATGCATGCTACATAAAATAATCTTAAATACTTTGGATGGAAAAATTTTGAAAGCTGCTTTATTGAAGGGGACCTAGGAATGACATTGGACAAAAAATTAGACATTAGTTTGTAATGCACTGTGTCTGCCAGAGAAGCCACTTTGGGGCCACTTGTGCAAATATTTCATGCCAGAAACAACGGAGATAAAATTCTCTTTCTAAATGACATGGATTCTCAGCCTGATGGTTATGAAGAGACATGAGACTCACAACCTCTTTGACCTTACCTTTACCATAAATAAGCAGGAGATAGCACATAATGCACACATGATGGAGGTTCAGTATAGAAAGGGAAATGGTGATACAGGAAAAAATTAATATTTTTTTCATGGAACTTTGTACGGAATATTTGCAAAATCAAATTGTTCAAACAAGAAAGAAAATGCAAAGAGTAAAAGTAACTGCAGCTACTCTAAAATTTAGTCTACTATGGGAATAATTCAACAAAAGTTAAAGTTGAACCAGCCTATTGAGGGGAAGAGGATTGGTTTGGGATTTCTGGAGAGAAGGCCAAGTTCAAAGCATTTTTCAGTGGCAGCCATGGCTGGGCAGGTTGAATGTCACCATGTGGCTCTGCTGATGGTTGACATCACAAAGGACAGTGACAGAGAGGTGTCACCACATGTGTCGGCCAGCAGTGCCGGCCGCTGTAACGTGGCTCCAGCCAGCGGAGAGTCGGGCAGGCAGGGGGGAGCCTGGGCTGGACAAGGGCAGAGACAGCAGTGCTGGGGAATTTCTAAGGTTGGAGTCAGAGTTCAGGGGCTGCTGGGAGCACCCTGGACAGGGCAGTTGCCACCCTCAGGGCCAGGCACAGAAGTGCCCGGAGCTGTCAGCCAAGGCGAAAGTCCTGGGGGCTGTGGGGATCTGGGTCCATTCACACAACCCTCACCAACCTTACCCTTGATAAGTCTGATCCCCCTCATTCCCTCTTCCACCCATCTCCAGGCCCCTGTGCCATCTCCCTGCCACCCAGCCCTGCTGAGTCCTTTCTCCCTCCTCCTCCAGTCCATGGAGTGTCACCCAAATCCTGACGTGCTGAGCATCCTGCAGTGCTTACTGTGGGTGGGTGACCAGGCAGAAGACATTGCGCAAGAGCTCCTGCATCAGCATGAGGAGCAGCGGAGCTGGGAGGTGGCTTAGCTGCTGGGGGAGATGGAGCAGAGGAGCAAACTAGCTTCAGCCAGGAAAGTGTGCTCCTCTCTGCCTGCCAGCACTGGTGGTTCTGGGCCTCTGCCAAAATCCTCCTCATTCTCTTTGAGCTCCACTGGCTGTCCAGGCAGAGCAATGCTGGCTCTGACAGCAGGAGTTCTGAGAGGGAGGAGGAAGAGAATGAGCAGCAGGGCATTGCCAGCTGGGCAGTGGAGTGGATCTGCTGACGAGTCCCTCCTACATCCATGCCAGAGAAAGTGTTGTGAATCCTCCTCTCTCATGTGACAAACTGAACAGAAGTAAGATCTCTGATTCCTGTACAATCTCTGTATCTGCTCCCAGTTGTGATGCTCCTCCTGCCAGGAGGCATAGGAGGGATTTACCCTATGTAAATATGTCAATAAATTTGCTTGGTTTAAGAAATCTTGTGCCTGTGAGTGTTTAGGCAAGACTTTATTGGGGGATGTTACCTCTTGGCTCCCTCTCCTCTCTGTAAAAGAGATGACATTTGTGCTCAAATTTACATTGGCAGTGGTTACACTTACGATTAGACATTCAGCACATCCTCCTTATGTTCTCTCTTTTCCGATTTTTCACAGAAAGGGATATTCCTGGAATGAAGCTCTTTGTTGAAGTGAAAGCGAATTTTCACCTTCTTCACCTTCTCCTGCCTCATCACTGTTTCATGTTTGCAATATGGACTTAGAACTATTTGCAATTGCAAAATCCAAAAGTTAGAAATGATCAAGAGTCCCTTCACCCAGATCTCCATAAGCAGAGTTCCTCCTTTTCTACACGACAGTTACCACTTTTGTATAAAAGAGATGATGATGCAGCATCTCTACAGAGCATAGGCAAAAAAAAAAAAAAAGACAGCTAAGACCTGACATTGCCTCAGGAGAAAACAGTTTTCTTTAAAGCAGCAGGAGTAGTACCTTTACAGCTGAGGAATTTCAGCACAGTCCTCCTACCAAGTGTAGAGAATGGAGCAGCCCTAACAAGCTGCAGGGCTGCAGCCAGGTCACCAGACTGTTCTTACTGCGCTGCTCTCCCTCCCGTCACTGCCCTTAAGGCAGCAGCACCCCAGGGTCTGGCTGACCCCAAGCCACAGTCACAGCCTCCTGGCTCCATCCCAAGGATCCACTGGTGTGCTGAAGGAGGGAGCATCCCCTGGCCTGGGGCTAGCCTGTGGGCTTCCTGTTTTACTGGGCTCATTAAGGAACAGTAAAAAGCAAAGCTAAAAAAAAAGTAGTAAATTAAAACAGCTTTAAGTATTGTGTCCTATTTTTTGCAGAAACTCTCCAAACTACAGGAAAAAAAAAGATGTTTGAAAAGTAGTGCAGCAACTCACTTTAAGTCTATGGGAGTTTCTGTTCATAGGGAACTTTTAACCACAGAAATATCTGTTAGGATAAGAGGCCTCTGCTTTCCTTAACTCAATTTGAATCTGGTTTGGAGACCTATCAAGTCAAACATCATTTTTCTGCCTGGTTTAAGTGGTCAAGGATGATTACTAACCTGCTGTTATTTACTTAACTTTTATTGAGGTTATACATCTATGCCAAAGGTTATCTCAACTTATTTCTTCTGCTGACTGCTTTTATTGAGGACCATGTCTCATAACATTAAGTGAAGAGTGATGCAGTAGAAGGTACACAAGCAATTGCAGAGTATTAACTTCTAATATGGCATAGAGCAACTTCTATGAAATATGAGCAGCTGTTTCCAGAGTGCTAATTATTCTTGTTTCAGATAAAATTAAAACTGAGTTAAGTAACGATGCCATTTTATAGCTGCAACAAGTAGCATGAAAAGATCATTCTTTCATAAAAGATAACAAATAAAGTGAACATCAGCTTAGAGCAGCAGGCAAACAACACTGTGGAAAGAAAGCCATTGGATCAAATTTCTTTAAGTCACCTTTCCCCTACTCCCACTTCACAACATTTAAATTTTTTTTAGTCTGGCATGTATGCACTAGTTTGATTTTCTGTACATATGTCACATTCATCATTACTAAAGTAACTTCTATACAGAAAATCTGGTTTTTGTAGGGTTATAACATAAATCCTGTCCTATTCGAGTATAAAATAACCTTGGATCTTGCAGGATCAAGGGTTCTCTCCAAGTGGGTGTACAAGGATGCTGCTCAGGTGAATGTATAATTCTCAGCATTTTAATGACAGCTCTTATTTGTTGCAATTTCTGAAGTGAATGTTTCTTGGAGAAGTTCACATCTTTTACAGGGAAAACCCTGTACAAATGGACCACATATCAGCACAATTGTTCTTTTTTAAATTATTTTACCTTTTTCCCAGTTGACTGAACAAAACAGGTCCACACAATTGTGTGGGTTCTTAAAATATACCAGAACTTATCTTCAGTTGCATGAGAAGTAATACTTCTCCCAGCTCCCTGTCCTCACAGTAGTCACTGAAATATTCCATGAGCATGGGAGTGGCCTAATATTTATGCTACATGGAGCAGGAGGAGAGGAAGAAGAAAGAAAGAAAAAAATCCAGAATGTCACTTGTTAAATTTTATGGAAAAATGCTTTTTCAAATTACTGAAGTCCAGAAAATATCAGCTGGACTTAAAGTGTGTTGCAAAAAACAATAATGGAATACTCTATCAAAAACTATCTAATATTTACTAATTCCTTTGGTTTTCACTAGATGGTAGTAATTTAACTGGAAAATACATCCAGGTCATTTGATTCAGTGAATTTTGTCAGTATTCTTAGTAACAATATATTATAGGATGAAAAGGAACTTTTTACCAGAGCAGATAGGACAAGGTGGAATGGCTTCAAACTCAAAGGGGAGATTTAGATTAGATATTAGGAAGAAATTCTTTACTGTGAGGGTAGTGAGGTCTGGAACAGGGTGCCCAAGGAAGCTGAGCATGTCCCATCCCTGGTAGTGCTCAAGGCCGGGCTAGGTGAAGCTCTGAGCAACCTGGTCTAGCGAAAGGTCTCCCTGTCCGCAGCAGGAGGTTTGGAACTAGATGGTCTTTAATGTCCCTTCCAGTCTAAATGATTCTATAATTCTATGACTCTATTATACCCAAATTTTAAAAAGCTTTATCAGATTGGAAGCATTTCATAATCTTCAAGAAGTAGTTCCACAATGCAATACCATACAATATACTACACAATAGTCAGTGAAATAAAAAGTCAAACTATGGATGACGAAATCTAGTACAACAAGACAAAATCCTTCTGAAAAAGAACAAGAAAGAAAAGAAAATGCCAGTTTCAGGAGACCTTTTATGTCATATAGTGCACCATGTAGTGAGTACCCATTAACATTACAGCTATGGGTTTATATTCTTAGTGAGTGCTGAAATGCTCAATAAGAAATAAAATGCTTTGTGGAGGACATTTACAGCTCACTTTAAAATCCAATCCAAATAATTTTTTTCAATAATATATTTTCCTGGAGTAAATGTTCCAGTCTCTTGCTATTAATTTTTACCCTTACATTCTTTTGGTTTATGGGATTTTTACTGAAAAGCTTGGTTGATGATCCAGACATATAATATTTTATTTATGAACAGCCAGAAAATGGAATGCATAAAAATTTGATGCAACAGTTTCATTTTAAGATATTGTGACTATGTATTAGTAACTGCAGTATATCTTTGGGGTTGCATTTGCTCATATAATACAAAGCAAGATCTGCCTTGAAAATTAAGGCAATGAAACCAGCATCCACAATAATTTGAAGCTGTATTTGAATTTTTATGATCTGGTGTAGCAGATTTTTAGGTACTTTAAGAATCTGCCTGATCTCAATGGTATCATAGGTATGATAGAAGTAAATTAACCTTACAGCTAGGTTTTTTCGATCATGAATCATGAAACAGTTAGAAATTAATTGGAAGTGCCTAACAAAGGAATGTCCAAGAGGGCTATAAGTGCAGCAAAGACATTGTCAGTCTCTTTGGCATATTAGTTTAAGAAGCTGGAGGAAAGGGAAGAAGCCAATTCAGCTATTGGAGGTTATCAGATATTAGTTAATGTAACTTCAAAGAGTAGTAAGGACATTTCTCATCAGATTTGTTTGGCTTTGATTTTATTCAGTTTCTAAACTATTTTGTTCTATTTTCTAAAAGCTACAAGATGCTAAGCTGTACTAGAAGACTCAAATGGCATTTCTTCTTTCTTGCATGCATATTTTAGCAAAGCTGAAGTTACAGTAAAATAATAATAACTTGATTTCAGAGGAACAGTAGTCAAGAAAGTTATAATTACAGATAATACATTTAGAAGCAACTTTACTCCATAGTCTTCTCAGAAAACTGCATGGCCAATTCATTTCATTTGGACCTGCTGATCTGTAACGAAGATTTCACGCTAATTTGAGAATTGATGCTACTGAACCCCATTAATGGACAAACCTGATTTTTCAAATTACATCAGTCAAAGTCTTAGTGTCAGAAAAACTTCATTAACATCATTTGTTCGCAGTTTCTTCCATCTTATCCCAAGGAAAACTGCAATACTCTCCCACCAGAGGAAGTGAAATTGCACCAACAAGCTCATTAGGCAGTACCGTGTTGCTCCACGACCCAGTATACACCTAATAACAGTTTCAGGAATATTAAAGCCTCTGTGAGAGGAAACTGGCCAGTAGGATGAGAGAATAGAGCCAGTGCAGCAGGCCAGGAGCAGCAGCTACCGGAGACACTGGGCTGCAAAAGACCAAGAGTCATGTTTGGAAGGAGCAGGGCTGGCCAGAACTAAACAACTGCAGTTGGTTACTGAAGAAAGAACTGCAGGAAGACACAGGGCCTGTGCATCACAAGGAGAATACAACATAATCAAACTATCTTTATACCATAGGAGCCTGGGCTGTCTGGGATAGGGACGATCATTTTTAGTTCGTTTCGGTTGTTCAAATCCCTTATGCCCAGGGCACTTTTACCTCGTTAGTAAACGTTCCTGCAGACCAAGAAGAGAAATGAAAAAGAAAGAAAAAGGTCCAAAACCAGTCCACATAGTCCTATTAAGTTAATTTTAGTCACTTCTGTTCCCAGGATAGCCACTGTGACCTGTTTACCTCTCCATACCAGTTTTTGGGGCAGGTCAGTCTTCAATTATGTCAGTTTTCTAACTCGGTTTAGCAGCTCAAGGAAAAAAAGCTGTCATTGTTATTAATTTTGGTCAGACTCTCTGTCATCTTTCTGTCTCATGGCTGCATGCAGTTTAGAACAACTTTTTCCCTAAAGGCTAGTGTCACTGATGTTACAATTCTGTCAGAAATCACAGTGGCATTGTACTCCATTTTAGAGACCTTAAACACAATCTTTAAATTTTACTGTCAGGGATCAATAGGATATGCAATATCCACGGGTTCACATGTAATGAGCTTACAATGCCCTTTGATTTTTCCTAGTGCATGCACTAAGGAATCATTATAATTCTCAAATCATCGGCCCAGAATTGCATACGGAGAAAGCATCTCAACCTCTGGAGATCAGCAACCAAAAACCCTAGAGACATGTTACAAGCACTGTGAGAAGTCTGTGTAGAATGTACAAAAAAATCCACCAGACCTAGATACAGGTTGTGCACTAGCTGGATTGCTATTGTTTTCGTGCTGCTTAAAACAGCTGATTTTTCACTGTCATTGCTGTCTGCTTATTCAAAGTTCCACTCCTAAAACTGACAACCATTCCTTCATGAAACAGTCATTTGTAAACCTAGGGAAAAATTGTCACAATTCTTCTCTGTAACTAATTAGAATTTTTGAATAATTAAAATTATAATTAGAGTAGTCTCAGGTGCTGCAATGTCTTTGCCTCTTTGGGGAGTGGGAAAGGAGAGAAAAAGAGAGAGAGATGTTTCTAATAGCTAAAAATTAGCAACGTGGGTTTGAAGGAAAGAAATTTCAAAGTGTGCAACCTAGCAGAAAGACCCACTTCTGATTTGTCAAATTAAAATTAGCAGAGAATATGTTACATTTACATTTAATTCTCTTCAGGGACAACATTTCCAAATTTGCCTCTGCAGTGAGCAAGCATCAGTGGTGTTCCTATCGGGGCTGAACACTATGGTTTTTTATCCATCCATCTCTCTGTAAGTGCTTTCACATGAAAGAAAGCTTTAAAATATATTTGCACTAATACAACCTACACATGATTTTTATGTCTGCAGTTACCTTTTTTTATAGATTACCAGTCCTCCAGGGCAATCTTTCTACATGATATTGCAGTCAAATCCAATGTTGTATCTATAATATCACTGACTCTTTCACAGATATTCTAGGTTCTCCTATGCCACTTCCATTATTGCTCAGCCTTAAAGCTACTTCACCACCAGAATGAATTTATCATTATATTACTAGATAAAACTGCTGCTATTCTTTCCATTATTTGAACAGTTATTGAGCTGCACAAATGCCACAATTATGGTTCATCCAATAAATCATGAACTTGAAAATATTAAGCACTATTAAATATACTCTGGTATATTTGAAAATACTGTTTCAGTAGTTCTGCCTTATTAAGCCAGAGAGCACCTTTTTATTGTTGCCTCAAATTTCTAGCAAATGCATAATCTTCTCAATCCATCCAAGACCCTTCATTTGGTATTTATTTCTAGTAAATCTTCAGAGCTGAGTCCATCCAAATGAGAGTCAGTGTTTATTTTACTTTGTTATCCACCGACTGTTTTAAAGCCTACACCTTCCAATTTCTTAAGTATGTACAAAAATACTAAAATAGTTATTAGAAAGATACTCACAACCTGCTGCTGAAAGGTGACTTTTTCAACATCACTTCAAATTGTCCATGTGCCTCCATCAGATCTCTGCCTCAGATGACTAAAACTTTAGCAAAAGCAGTAGACTAAGTCAGAAACCCTTGAAAGGATTATTCTTGACCTTAACCTATATATAATACTAGTGCCACTCTTCATCCTTTGCTACCTTCTCTGTAGTTTTCATTCAGCGTATTCAGTCTCTTCAGGAAGAATGACAGTTTCCCTTTTATCACCTGGACGAGGGTTTTAGAGAAGATGTTTGGTGTAGGTGTTTTAGAAGCATCTGTAAATTATATTCCACTTGTCAAAGACAAAATTTACATCTTCTGTAACGAAATTTTTTACTAAAGGATGCATTAATAAGATGCTTAATACAAAAACAGGGGTATCCTTTTTTTAACATGAATAAACAAAAAACTTAAACAAAAAAAAACCTCCAACCATCATTAGAAGTAAATTCCACAGCTCATAGTTCTTACTTAAGTCTTCTGAATTGGGGCATGTTATAGAAGTAGTTAATGCTACTCACACACAAACATGTATTTGTACAGACCTGTGGCTTTGTGAGTAGAAGTGTTGGTGGGTATGGGCAGCATGGGCAGCCAGAGGCCACAGGCAGCCTCAGCTGCTGCCGCCATTGGAACACCCGACTTTACTCAGCCTTCCTCATGTCTTCCTTTCGTCTGGCAGCAAGTCCATCAGCCAGCTGGGGAGTGGGGGAAACAAGTTAGTTCTCACAGGAAAGTCCTGTGCTTTGGCTTAATAGGAAAAGAGGAGTTCTTAGAGTGGAAAGTTTACAGGACTTAAGACAGCAAGAGAGATCTCCATCAATAATGACATTATCAATCAAGTCTAATTATTGTGATCTCAGTTTGGATTTACAAACACTTGAAAAAACTCAGCATGCTCCTATAAGAAGACACAATGATCACTGATTTGAAGGCCCCACCGACAACTACTTCTTTAGGTATAACGTTATTTAAAAGCCCAAAAGTTCATTCCTATTTCAAGGCTAATTCTTTATATCCAGTTTATAAAAATTTTCTATGTATTTTTTTATAATTACTCAAGCTTTAAAGCAAATAACTTTTTTTCCCAAGCAAAATAAGCATGAAACAAGACTCTAAATTTTAAGAGTTATATTTAAGTGTAAATTGGCATTTAAGTATTCTCCAATTATGCTGCTGAAAGGGCAGGGGCAAAAAAGTCATCATCAAATGTAAGTTTTGATCACCAGACATAGATCATAAGTCATATCATCTACGAGCAGTTCATTTGTCATCAACTGATAATATCAAAAGACCTGTATCTTTTCTGTAAAGCATTTTAAAAGGGTGGCACTGAGCAATCAATGAAATTAATATTAAAATTGAAATTTGCCTTACACAGACACCCACACCCCATGTGCTAACACAGCTGCCTTCAGTCGTCTCTAATGTCCTGTATGTCTGGGTGTCATAGTGATGTAGCACTTATAAGAATTGCAGCATAGTAATACTTTCCTGTTCTGTTCCTCATCTACAGGAATTTCATCTCTCCCTGATGAATAATCTGATCTAAGTTGTATGGCATTCTTCTACCAGTCATAAGCACAAGAGAATGATGAACTGTCAGCAAATCTTTGATGTAAATCAGTGGTCACAAGAGAATTGACTAGGAGGCAGAAGAAGAATACAATAATGGAACAATCAGTGTATCAAAAAGAACAATTTTTAAAACCAGCTAACTTTTAACAAAGCACTACCTAATTCAACTGTCATGAGTCAGCATTTATCAGAGGATACAGAAGAACCTTTGAAATTGCTGTGTGTGATAATTACTACATATCTGAGATGGAGAGGTATTATTATGAGATAACTATTATTTCAGGATGACTAAAATTCATTTAGGAATGGAATTTAAACAGAAGATTTCCAAATGGACTAAATATCTTGAAAATATGACTGTGTCTTTCTTCCCTTTTAGCCCGTACCAAGAAAAGAATAAGAATTCAGTCTTCTGATCTTCACAATAGATGATTGTACAAGGACCATGGATTAATCCTGAGGTGCGTTTTCCCAAAGAAGGAATTAAGGGATTTTTTTTTTTGCCAGTCTTACTAATTTTTGAGTCATCATTTGCTCAGCTCGTATGACCTCAGATAGTTTGGATACAAAGGAATATAAAATGACTACAAGTTCAGAGTTACAAATTTTGTGTGATAATGGTTTATAGCAGTAAATTATAGAAAGTATTGGAATTGATAATGATTGGAAAACCTATTTTTGGTCCTCAAAAAATTAGCTTTAAAGATCTCAAAGCTTTATGAATACCTCAACTACATGGAGTCTTCACTATAAACAGAATACAAAAAATAAATGCTTCAATCAATTTTTCAAATTCTCTCAGTTATGAATCTGAATACACTGAGGAGTATTTTGTCTGGATTCTAGATTTTCTAAAGTTTATGCATTTTTGTATAGATTTTTTTAATTAATTTTTTCTGTAATTCAGACATTTCTAACATTATAGTAGTAGAGATCAGAGAAGTGTCTAAGTAAAGGACAATGCATTTCTTTCCTATATTGTGGCAGTTAAATTGGAGGGGGAAAGCTCCAGGTCCTGGGATGTTATCCTGTTACCTAGAGGGGGAAGTGCTCTCCCCTTGCCCCCCCTACCACGTGGCCTGGGAGCCCACAGTGAGCTGCACAGACCACAAGAGAGGGACGAGCGAAAGACAGTTTATTGTTAGGGTTACAGGGTTATATAGGGTTCCGAGGGATTGAAAAATGACCAATTACAAGTCTCAGGGGGCTTACAAAAACACCAATCAAGGTAACGGTTTATACACCA
>JAWMRA010000001.1:103263571-103404977 GCA_035584735.1 Pseudotriccus pelzelni | reverse complement strand
CTATGACCTTTGGGCTGTTTTCTTCCTTTCCTTCACCAGTCCATCTTTGACAGGACTTTTTCCATCCTAAATATGGTATGTCCACTGCCACACTGTATCTATTAGAAGCAACTATTAATTACAAATTAAGCTGAATTTTTGCACTTCTCAAATATCATGAGCTGAGCTTATGCTGTTCAGTGTTTTCAGAAGTCTCTGCCACTTTCCTACTAGTCAATCAGTAGATGCAGAATCTTATCAACCATTCATCTTCCAGAAGACCTTTAAAGTCCCTTCCACCCAAACCATTCTATGATTATATCAAGTCCTTTATACATGTTTTGCCCTTCTTGTCTCATTCTGTCCCACAGCCCTCGATCCCCTCATCCAGGTTGTTGATGAAGATGTTCAACAAGACTGGACCCAAGGCTGAGCCCTGGGGAACATCACTTGTGACTGGCCACCAGCTGGACGTAATTCCACTCCCACACATACACACTCTCTGGACCTGGCCAGCCAACCAGTTTTTTACCAAGTGAAGAGCACACCTGTCCAAGCCATGAGCAGCCAGTTTCTACAGGAGACAGCTGTGGGAAACAGTGTTTAAAGACTTTGCTGAACTCCAGGTAGACAACACCCACATCCTCTACCTCATAGAATTAGATCAGATTTGTCAAACAGGACTTTCATCATGTACCTCAGCTTCTTCCTCCACCTCCTTTATCACTATATTTCCTATCATATCCAATAAAGGATGAAGATTCTTCTTAGCCATCCTTTCATTTCTATACTATTTATAGAAATTTGCACCAGTTCTGGTTGGAAATTTGCCTTTCTAATTTTGCTCCTACATAACCTCATGACATCTTTGTTGCTTCCTGAGTTGCCTGACCCTTCTTCCAAAGGTCATATACTCTCCTGTTATTCCTGAGTTCCAGTCAAAACTCTCTAATGAGCCATGCAGTCTTCTTCCCCAACATCTTGTCTTCAGCACATAGAGATGACCTGCCCCTGTGCCTTTAAGATTTCTTTCTTGGAGAATGTCCAACCTTCCTGGACTCATCTTTTCTGTGAGCCTGGTCAGGGATGTCGGATCTCAAATAATGATGATAATATAAAATATACTTATCGATAAAAGTAGGAAGTGTAACAAATTTAAATAAATACAACAGGACTGATCAAATATATTTGTGATACTGATTACAAACAACCACAGTATACCAGTAAACAACGTAAAATATCTTATTCATGAGACATTAATAGCAAGCTGACATCATATTAATTATATTCTAATCCAGCTTGTTTGAAATAATGGATGTAATATGCCATAATGCAGTGCAGTGCAGATTGAATTGGCTTTGTCTTCTTTGTCCGGAATACCAAATGAAAGAATCATTATTCTGCTGCAGCATGCCAGCTTCTATTTATGGACTGTCATTTTATTTTCCTAGCCGTTCATCTAAAGATGTGTCATATGAGACTCTCCCAGATGCGTATTCACTCTTTTACAAAATGTGCTGTCTTTTCCACAGCATTGTTTCAAAAGATGTGGAGTGGTCTTAAATAAAGTGACACATAAAAAAATGTTATCTGATTTAAACATTTTTACCTAAACTGGCAGTCAAGCGCAGTGCTTACAGGCAAAGGTTTTTATTTGTTGAGTTCAGTGTGCACTTAATCAGTCCTTTTAAAATTCTAAATTAGTACTGCATGTTTCATAAAGAATGTATTTATATACTAAGAATGAAATACTGCAGTTATGATTAAATTGCAGGTTGGCTATTGCAAAAATATCTTTGCTGTATAAAATACTACAGCTTAATGATATACTGCACCATGTGGGCCATATATATTTTATAGGAAGTTACTCGAAACACACCATGAAAATAAGATTACAAAATTTTTTTTGCACATTAATACTTATGACACAGCAAGAAGAGTCACCCAGTATACTTTAACCCCTCCTGTGTCTTTTTCAAGGCTGTGATTAGGTGTGTTCAAACCTGACTTCACAGAAATAACTAGATCCCTCTTTTTACGTATTTTGTATATTTTACCAATTGCATATTCAATAATTTTTTAATTACTTGAAATATTTTATAAAATGTTGACACACACAGATTAGAATAAAATTATGTTTCATACTGCTCCATGTTCTGTCTGGCTTAGCTGTTCACTCTCTGCCATGCACACAGAGGAGTTTTGTTCACAGAAGTAAGCAAGATTCACACCTCTATGTTTTCTAACTCCAGACCTCGTAAAGAATTTAATATTTGGTATTTTGCAATCCAAGTAAATGCCTTTATGGACATTCAGTGAAGCTTAGGCTTTCTTCTTTTGCTCATAACTACCCTACAAGTAGGTCTGGTGTGAAAAGAGGGAAGAGAGTTCTTTGAATAGGATGGTAATCCAGGCCTCATAGGGTAGGAAGGAAAGGAGGCAGAGTTTGAACCAACAGAGCCCGAAACTAGGAGGCAGGAGAGAAAAGAACTCCAGAGCCTCTTTCCTCACCTTCCTAAGGAAAGACGCTTGACTTTTTTTTTACTCTGCATTCAGTAAATATGTCTCTTTACAGCATGTAGTATCCAGCCAGTCTGGTCTTTGATTGTTTCTAAAAAAATCAGAATGAAGATAAACAAGACCCTGCCACAAGGTTGGAGCAAAATATAGAGGTGCAATGAAACTGAGTAGTGGTAGTATAATTTATGGTGTCTGTAAAACTAATTCAGAGCATTTTGCTGTAACACAGACCATACAAGACAATTACAGGGCAAATCAGGTAGGGTCTAACAAGAAGGTGGAAAAAATAGAGCACAAAATAGCAGAAAAAGTGCTAGCACAACAAATGTTTGACAGATAAAAAATCTTTAAAGAATACATGCATTAGCCATCTTAATCCCATGATATAAGCTGTTTATCTTCCCTGTGAGATGCTGACATACCCCTCAAACACCTGTGATCCAAGAGTGCTGTGGCACCTGAAATTAATGAAGTGGTGGGAAAAGAAAAAGGAAAGAGAGAATGGAGGGGCTTGTTTATAAAAAAATTCTTGGTTACAGAAAGCTTAAAAAATGAAAGAAGCAATTATTATTTAAATTTTTGTGAGGTGGTTTATGTAACCTTGTGAGAAACATATAGGTTCTCCTTTATAAGTAAGAAATGGGGAATTGAAAAGAGTTTGGGAGATGGGAATCAGGAGTGGCTCTGCTTTCAAGCAAAAGAAAGAAGAGGAAGATTGGAGATCTTACTAAGGCTTTGCTTGTTATGTGGCTCCCAATAGCACATTCCTTTATCGGAGATGTTGCTGTTTCTTTCAACTTAGACTGATTTTTTAAAAGCTAAAATTCCCCATAGGAAATAGAAAACATTGTGAGAAATGAAAATAGAAAGAGAAGGAGCACTTCAGACATATTGCTTCAGCTATAAATTTGTGTTCTTCATATTTATGCTATTGCACAGTTCACGATTAGGCTTGAAATTGGCACTTGAGGGATCTCTCAAGCAATTATTCTCTGAATATTGCTAAAGACAAAGTGAGAAAGTATTCAGGAAAAATCCATCTTGCTACCCTTTAGCTTAGCATTGCTCATGCCATCAAAAATAGCAGCAAGCTGTCTTGATAGAAGGGGGAGGATTATGTATATTTCCCATACAGCCAAAAAAGAGGTAAAATTTTTTAGACTCTGATTTAGGCATAAGGTTGTCATTAGAGATTGATTTACACAAGTTTTAGGGGCTCTTGAAAAGCGTTCTTATTAAAGTAGATACTACAGCAGGACGAGTAAATTGCATCTTGGCAATTTTTTTTAACTTGTTCACAGAAACTGGAGCTTTTCTTCAGTGTCCCAACAGAGTTCCTGTGTTTGTCTATTTTCTACTGACGTTAATGAAAGATCATAAACTCATAGAATGGTTTGAGTTGGAAGGGACATTAAAGATCATCTAATTCCCCTCCTGCCATGAACAGGGATACCTTTTACTAGACCAGTTTGCTTAGAGCTCCATCCAGCCTGGTCTTGAACATTTCCAGGGCTGGGGCATCCATCAGTTTCTCTGAGCAACCTGCTCCTGACCCTCACCACTCTCACTGCAAAGAACTTACTTGCTCCTAATATCTCATCTAAACTTACCCTCTTTTAGTTTAAAGACGTTCACCCTTGTTCTGTCACCACAGGCTCTTGTAAAAAAGTAACTCTCCATCTTTCTTGTAGGCTCCCTTCAGGTTCTGGAAGGTTGCCATTAGGTCAGCTCCAAGTCTGCTCTATTCCAGGCTTCATCCTCTCAGCCTTTCCTCATCCAAGAGATGCTCCATCCCTCTAATCATCTTGGTGGCCTCATCTGGACTTGCTCCAACATGCTGATGTCCTTTTTGTGCTGAGGATCTCAGAGCTGGATGCAGCACTCTAGGGGGATCTCACCAGAGAGCAATAGAGGGTCAGAATCACCTCCCTCAACCTGCTGGCCACGTTATTTTTGCTGCAGCCCAGAACAGATGAAAGATGAAAGAAAATTGCTCCTACTGAAGATATAGCAGGACAGACAGCTTCAGGGATGGGTTAGGGCATGCAGTAAGGAAAAAGGAAAAAAAAATTAAAAGAAGAGAAAAAAAAAGCTGTAGAACAGTTAATCAATGCTGGCAGAAGAACTTCATTTCATGTTTATTTAGCCAAACCAAAGAAAGCTCATGTGGTCAAGGTGTGACAATACTTCTGCTTGCAAAAGTAACACTTCTGATGTACTTTCCCAGAATCATACAGACAGGTACGTGCCCCTGAGAGCTTGATGGATGACAGTGGACAATTTTGGTGCGGATCTTATTTCAGATGTGAATTTCAACAAGCAGTTAAGACCCCAGGGAAGTAAGAGAAGAAGTTAGTGGGAAGTCACATCTGTCATACAGTACCTAAATTGGTGAAGCTTTGTTTGCTTTGCTTTTTTTATATTTTTTGATGAATTTTTTGAAGGGTAATGGTACTTTCACATGAAGAACAGGAATATGCAATCTCATGAGATGACTAAACCAGTGCCACTGCTGCTATTGCAAGCCAGGAGAAAAATGTTTCACTAAGTCTGCACACTCTTTAGCTACCTCCAATGGCTTCCTCCACACACGCATTCCATATATTTTTAATCTAATATTACCTAGTCTAATAACAATTTTTTCTCTAAGTTCAGTTATGGCATTGATCCATATTGCAAATAGACTAGTTCAATGAAGCTTATTTTCATGCAGGTTATATAATGTCTTCATAACTCAACAAAACAGATTTATTGCACTTCTGCATGTGTTTTAATATTTGTTTTTAATATTATAGATAAGTTTTAGTTTCATTGGAGCAACAATAATTTTAAAACACTTGTTTGATATTTAGGTATCTGGCAGTGTAGGTTGAGAGGTACCTATTATGCCATACAATGATACAGTCTTTTGTGTTTCATTACAATACTCTCTACAAATTATGAGTCATCTACTTCCTACCAAATGAAATTTGTTTTCAAAATTTTGTTCCAACACAATTATACAGGGAAGAGGCATAGAATAGAAATGATGCAAGTTTCAGAAAGAGCAGCTTGTTTCACAGAGTATTTGACATGCTTCACCAAACATTCTAAAAATAGTAAAAGACAAATATAAGAGAAAAGCAAAATATTCTGTATTTCCCTAATCATATTTCTAGTCTAGTGTGGAATATGCTTTCTCAGAGTCAGTGTGTATGTGACAGCTAGGGATGGGATTGATATTAATACTGAAACTTAATCAATTGTGATTGTCTCATCTTGACAAGCAAAGATCATGATCAAGAAATAAAGTTACTCTGTTTTGCTTCTGAGGCTTAGATCATGTATCAAGTTGCCATAAATATGTATTACTTGAATGAATCAATGAAAAATACCCACCTAAAATAAATAAACAACAAGTACTTTTTTTTCCTATTTTTCCTTGTCTTTTCCCTTTGTTGGAAGGAGACAAGGATACATGACAGAAGGTACTATTAGAAATTTAAGTTGTAAATACAATCTCAATTAATTTAAGTGGTTGAACAGCTAATTTCCTTTTCTCAGGGAACCTCTGTTTGTAGACTATTAGCTCTCCTGGGAACTAATCAAATTGGATCCCAGCCTGGCTTTAGTCAGGACTCTGGCACAGCCTGCATAAAAACTCCCCAATTTTATTTTTTAAACTACCTCTTTTTTTAAGTATTTAGATAGATACAGATTTTTATTTCTTTTTCTTTGGGGGGAAGAAGGAAATAGTGGGTTTTAATGAGCTTTCTGTTATGTATCCAAAACTCTTTTTGTAGGAAGTAGAAGAAAAGATTTGGATGCTGTAGAGAAACTTTAGTCTGACAGGAAGGTCTCAGACCACACTACAGAAGTCTCTGAAGCTGCTTCTCTTTCTTCAACTATGCTGAAATGCACATGGCAACCTCCAAACCTTTGGTACAAATGCCCACAGCAAACACAAAATTGCTGCTTAGAGGCCAAAAGTGCCATTTGAAATCATGGTGTTAATTTTTCAGGAAGCAGAAATGAAGTTGCAACAAGTCCAAGAGCAACCAAGAGAGACTTTAAGGCTCTTGAGGTGACAGGGTAAGGAACTAGAAATAGTGTTCCTCTTTGTCATTCCAGTTGCAGGAAATGATGAGGGAAGAAACAAGAGCTATCAGATCAATATTTAATCAATTGTATCAGCATGGTGTGGCCAGCAGGACCAGTGCAGTGGTCATTTCCCTGTACCCAGCACTGGTGAAGCTGCACCTCCAATCCTATGTCCAGTTTTGGGCCCCTCATGACCAGAAAGACATTGAGGTGTTGGAGTGTGTTCAGAGAAGGGCAATGGAACTGGTGAAGAGTAGAGAGCACAAATCTTATGAGGAGGATCTGAGGGAGCTGGGATTGTTCAGCCTGGAGAAAAGGAGGTTCAAGGGAGACCTTATTGCCTGTTAAAACTGCCTGAAAGGAGGTTGTGGTGAGGAGGTGATCAGTCTCTTCTCCCAAGTAACAAATAATAGGACAAGAGGAAGTGGCCTCAAGTTATGCCAGGGCAGGTTTAGGTTTGAAGTTGCAAAAAATTTTTTCACAAAAAGAGTTGTCCAGCATTGGAAGAGGCTGTCCATGGGAGTGGTGCAATCATCATCCCTGGAGGTATTCAAAAGACATGTAGATGTGGCGCTCAGAGATATGGTTTAGTGTAGAGCACAGCTGTGCTTGGTTAATAGTTGAACCTGATGATATTACATGTCTTTTCCAACCTAAGAAATTCCGTGATTCTATAATTCTGTGAGGTTTCCTTAGCAGCACACATTGTCACAAAATTTGAAAAACTCTTCTGACATATTTGGGTCTTCCTTTAATTTATTAGGTTTGCTCTTATCTCATTTGTGTGAGGGAGGCACATATGAACCTTAAGCACTCCTGAAAATTTACTCAAAATAAGCCACAGTTGCACTTCCCTAGTAGATGTGTTTGTACAAGTGTTACATGATAAATTCAATAGCCAAAGTTTTATTTGAGAACTTTTCTGAATGTGATTTTTCTATTCATCTGAATAATAAATAAGGGTGTGTAGCAATGAGACTATGAGGTTTTTTACAGCAATATTGGCTCACAATTCTGAATGACACTGCCTGCTCAACAGAGAACTGGTTTTCCCTTTCATCTTAGCTTAGGACAAGGCATCTGTTACATCCTTTACAAATTCAAACAGTGAAAGATTTATATTGTAACAGCCAAAGTTTGGAAGGTAGTTAAGAAAGGAATACAGAACTTACAACGAAAACGTCTGCTATTAATATTCTTTTCACTTACTAATCAGTATGGCTTCCAGAAGGTGCTTTGTAGGAGAAAGGATTGTACCTCAGCTAAATATTAAACATCAAAGTAGACTAACTGTTTTTTGGAGATTTTCCTCTCAAGCACAATTCCTCCATTTTTACCTGCTTTACCTTGTTTGCACAGTAGCTAATTTCGCCATCTTAATCATGTGTAACGCTAGTGACTTCATAATCAACTGTGACTCTTCCTGCTTTTATTTTTATATCCAAGTAGGGTGTCATATTGACATAGTTTCTCTAAGCTTTCAATAATCCTCTTGATGGAATCAAATAATTGAAAAAATGCACCACTTCCTTCTCAACATTGCATATGATTAATCAATGTAACAATCTTTTATAGTGTTTTAATTGATTCATGCTAGAATTACTCAGCATTATGGATACACAAAATATGGCTGTTCTTAATGCATCAAAATGCAAATTAAATTTACTGATGGTATTTTGCACAACATAACTACCCGCTGAGATAGAACACTAAACTGTTAGAGTAAGTAGAATATCTCCCACAAATAAGTAATTGTGAGTTTTTAATGGAAGGTCTTAATATGGCTTTCCTGAAGTCTTTCATTTCAAAGGAAGACTTCCTTTTTTATCTTTTCTTTGTTATTTCAAATTCCTGCCACTATTTCACTAGGTGTATGGGACCTTTGCTCTTTGGGCTTTGGTTGGTTGGTTATCTTTTTCCCCAGGATTAACTCAATCCTTGGTGTTCAATTACACTTGTTAATATATGGTTGATAAGTATAGTTAGGGTATAAATATTATTAAATCTATGAAACAAACCAGATGCTGCAAATGCTTGGCATATCCTAGTATTGACAAGCATTATTGCAGGTGCCATCAGTTAGAAATAGAATTGAGTAATTCAAAAAGGAAATTTCAAGTAATAACTAAAAATTCTTCTATATTCAGTTCCCAATTGTGAATCAGAAGTATTTTACCAGTATTACCTTTACGGATTTTACTCCTAATGGACAAGAGTCTAGGAGGGAACTCTTTGCCCTCTGTCATTGGTTTTTTGCTTACTCATACTCCTGATTCTGCAGCACTGGGATCACTGCAGATCTCTCTCATTGAAATAAAAGCAGTGAAAGTCATCTGCATTGAGTTTTGGTCTATAAAAAAGTGAGACTGAAAGCAATGTAGCTTATGCACTGCTAGACAAGTTGGAATATACCATTTTTCCCTTCAATATTTTGCTTCCTTTAGGTAACTTATAAAATTGCATTTTTATATTTATCAGATCAGATTCATAGTGGGAAATACATGTAATTTAAATGTTATAAATAGCAAAACTTAACCCTTTGGAAATGGAAGGAGTGGAGAAAAGGATGTAGCAGAAGGGAAAGAAGTAGTTAAAAGCTAGTTCCTAGACCAAATTCATAGGCTGGATATCCTACTAATTCTTTATTCATCTGTAGAGCTACTCAGCCAAGTCTGAGGGAAAAATTTACGTGTATGAGAAGGCACTAAATAAAAGAAGGTAAGAATTACCTATGATTGCTCCTTTCAGATATGGCTATAAAGTCTGCTATTTTAAATTTCTTCAAATATCCATGTCATGACTCTAAAAAAGAGCTAATGGAGTCTGAATTCGCTATTTTCATATGCTATTTCTGATGCCATCCCTCAGGAAGAGGCACCTTTCCTTTACATTGGTATTCTAAGACAAAAATTTCTGTCTGCAGTGGGTACCTTTATAACATTAGCAGTGTAATTTTGTCAAATATATGCTGTGAAGTGTTCTGAAAAAATGCAACTTTAACTCTGAATGTTATTTTAAAAGGAGGCCCATAAGTGTTAAAGAATGGAGCCTATAGAAAAGAAGAGGTTCTTCATGTCTTCCAACCTTATGTGCATAAAATCCCTGAACACACAGACAACTCTTGATAGAGTCCAGAAGAAACGAAATGTCATGCAATCATGCTGAATTCATTGAGCTGGAATGAACAAGTACAAGGTAGTAACAGCGTTAGTACATCTCTGCTGCTATATAAAACAGTTGAACAAAGTTAAGAAACCAGAAACTGTGGGGAACTCAGTTTACGTAATCTTATGCAAATAACTATTGGAAAAGAACAGCAAGAATATTTGAAGTGACAAAGGAAAAAAGGAAAAGAAAACTTTTTTTTTTCCTTTTCTTCTGCTTTAAAGTACTGCAATAAGAAAATTTATATCTTAGCTACTCTTTTTGGAAAACATTAAAGGCAGCACTGGATATCCCCTTTCTACACAGTACAGACCAGGACGTACTGGACTTAAGACGCAGGGGAGATTTAAGGTTCTAATTTATAACATAATCACTGAAAATAAGTCAAAACCATCTAGAAGTACAAGGTAGGAGAGCAAAACTAAAAAATTTATCTGTAATATGGCTGGTGGTGAGAACACAGATGGAAGCAGTCTAAGTATCTCTCTCCTGATCTAAGCACTTCAGTTTGCCTCCTATTTCTAGTTGAACGGCCCAGGTACAAAGAAAAAATCTGATCCCTGAAGCTGAAGAATCACTAAGTAGGATGTGATCCTTCTTTATGCTCTTTTATACAATTTCTGAAACACTTATGCCTTTACAGAGCCAGTTCAATGGTTCACTGGAGGCCTCAGATGGTACCTTCACCTTGTGCATCAGTGTGAGGACAAAAATATTTAATGTGTATGTTAATTTTATGTTACTTGAATTTTTGTAATTTTACACTTAAAATAAGGTATGCAGAACATGTTTATATCTTGTCCAATTCAAGATACCTAGATACAAGTACAACAGTACCAAGCATTTTGCTCTTAACTTTGAGTCATGGAATGACTCTTATTTGCTTTACCTTTGTTTCAGCTGAAAGTTGAGATTTCAGCTTCTAGCAGGAAGTTCTGTTACTGTTCTCTTTGTTCACTCTGGGGTTTTGCATCAACTCAGATTTAACAGTTCTACATTGGTGACGCCTGTGTTAAGTCTCTCTTTTTCTGTCCTTGGCTAGAAAGTGAGGATAAAATCGGTGAAATGGAAAGAGGAACTCAAAAGGAGGAACAAGTCTGAACAACGCTGGGTATTGGAAGTTAAAGGAGTAAGAGAGCGGGGGTGGGAGGAATGGGTCAGAAAAGAGAAAGAAAATCCTACACTTCAGTGTTCCTCATCAGTGTGTTCTCAGTGCTGCCTTGATAAAGGCCGTTAGTCACTCAACCTATTCCTCAAGGATGTGAAGAAATAAACAAATTCCTTTCACAATGTCAGCAATTTTTTTTTTCTCTTTAAGCATCATTTGGAGAGAGAGACAAAGTGACTGCTCTTATCTTGCTTTCCTTTGTACTTCATCTGACAGTTATAGTCTCTTTAACCATAGCTGCAAGCAAAACATATCACTTTACATTTCCGGAGGGTCTCATGTCATTGTAATGATGCATGGCATCCTGTTAAAGCCTTCCCATTAAACATGCAACTGAAGGCAATCTGAGATGTATTCCTGGGGTGACTACAAAGATTGAAATATTGAAGATTACTGAAAGCAATGAATCAAAATGACTACAAGCTGGCTTGAGTAGAAGAGACATATGAATAAAAGTGTGCCAGATCTTCTTCTTTGTATGCTCTGTAGCCATTCACACTATTTCAAAATGGGGCACAGTCATTTCTATTCAGATACAACATTTAGACAATCTGGCCTACTGAACTTAGTCTGTTCAAAAGCAGATACTCACCATTTGCCCAAATAGAAACATTATTATACAGTTACATGTTAGCAGCATCAGCTAACTGTAGATCCATTTGGTGTACATGTCTTAGAGTTTCCACAGAATGAAGAAAATAAAATATATTGCAGAATGAGCCATTTGACCACATTTGACTCATTATATATCTGGTTTAGGATGGAATTAATTGGGGTTTAGATATACTTCTTTCTGGCCTCTGATTATGAACGGATTTAAGAGATTGTTGCACCAGCACTGTCATGAATAATTGACCACATCTGTTGTCACACTGACAGAATTAGCCAATATTCTTGTTAAAAATAAGTGATTAATCAAATGTCAGCACAAGGCTTACCAGATTCTTCATAAAAGTTCTACAGCCCAAAATACCTCATGTAAATTAGTCAGTGAGTACTTTTAAAGAGAAAGCACTTTTACATAAGCTGGATCGACTCCTCTTAAAGCAGAGCTGCAAGAGAACACTAACATTTACCAGCAAAAGAGTATGTAAATTCAGCTGTATTTAGAAATGAGGAATTTCTGAAGAAAAAATTTTCCTTCCTGAAGAAACTAGTGCTCATTAATGTTGCCTTTTTTTTTTTCCATTGAGTGTTCAGGTTAAATAAGAGCTTATATTCCACACTTTAACAAAGAAGAAATGTTAAGGACATAAAAGAGCCTCAGATACCAGGCACTTAGCAACCTGAGGAATTGTACACACTATAGCATGATTCTTAGTTTTCTTTGACAAAATAAAGCCTGTATCTCTGCATATGATTGTAATTATAGGAGTTTGCTTCATGTTTCTTAGGAGTACTAGATCTCAAAATGGTGGGGGGAAAATCCTTTCCTTTTTTATTTCCTTGTTGTTCAGAAATGGCAAGCAAATGGCCAGTTTCTTTGTGCTGGTTTGCACCTGAATCATAGAACTGTAGAATCTTTTAGGATCTTGTAGAATCTTTAGGTTGGAAAAGACCTCTAAGGTTATTGTGTTTAACCATAAGCCCAGCACTGCCAAGTCCAGTAAACCATGTCCCTAAATTCCACATCTACATGTAGCATAACCAGTAACATTTCTTTAGTTTAAAGAGGCACAGTTTTGCTGGTCCTTAAGGCCCTAGACCTTGAATTTTTCCAGAAGATTTAAAAAAATATCATGACTTGCCCATTTTCCTAAAGCTCAGCCACCTTGGGTTGTGGCTGTTGGTGTGTAAGCAGTCAGCACTGCTTCCAAAGGAAAAATTAAGTTCATTACTGGTTGTATCATCTTCCCAGCAGTTGTGACTCAGTAGCAGGTTATCAGCTTACTGCTTCTTCTTCATCCATAAGCAGAAAAGAGGAACAATTTTCTACTGGCATTTCAAACTCAGCCACTTACAGCAGCTTAGCAAGTCAGTATTTCTCTCTGGAAACTGTCTTCTAAGTTTCAGCATTTAGATTCGGGACAAAAATTGATTTGTTCTCCCTGATCATAACTTCTCAAAAGCCATAATAGGTCCAAGATAATAATTTGCTATAATAGGTGAGTACTGGACCAATACTAGAAAAGTTTCTCTTGTGTCATGAATCCTTTCTGAAAACAAGGTGAAGGGTATACTTGGGAATACTCTGAACTCTTACAGTCCCTTAGGGAAACAGGAACAGGGTGTAGGGTATGGTAGTCATAGACTTGTGCCACACTGTTGTGCACACAAAGATTAGTCTTAGGTTGACAGAAGGCAGATCTGTCTTAAATGTGTTCTGATGTGTCCCAGGTGTTCCTTGCCACAGCGAGTTCTCTCTCCCACTCCACATCTGCCTTCCCAGGTGGCCGTCACCATTCCTGAAGATCATCTTTAACAAGAGAATAGATGAAAGCTGGGGTCTGATTATGTAGGCAGCTTGTTATCTGTAGGTTATGAAATACAGTTCTTTACTCCTGGTAGTACAAGCCCCTGCTCTAGCCAGGAAACTCTAAGTATGAATATATGCGTGGTTACTCAGGGGTTCATACCATTTATGGAAGATGTAACGATCAGGAATATCAGCGATAAGAAACAGCAAAGTTAATAAATCACAAGTGATCTTTCCTTTTCTTTTTCCATCCACTGTATTTAGCCTTTGCATATGTACCCATGTTACCTTTTACTCAGAAAAGTAAGCAGTTTGGACCACCATGATATTTCTGGAGGCTTTATTGTTACATATATGTAAGAATAGGAAACTATAGGGAGCTGAGTAATTTTGTTGAGCAAAATTTATTTGACTAAGCCACATAACAAGGACAAAATCACAGCAGTGTTTCACCAGAAATGGTTTCCCAGGAAAAGAATAAATGTTCCTTTCTAATTTAGAAGAAAAGGGAGGTGTTCTGGGAGGTAGCATTTAGATTATGGTGCATAAATGCTGCTAGGATATCAGTTGCCCTGCCTCACCCTATTTGTGGTCTACATACTCACGCCCACCCGAGTACTACTTTACATCCTTATGTGAGTAAAGACCCAGGTTTGAGAACTCACACAGTGGTTACACATAAACAGAATACAAATGCAGCCTCAATGAATAGAGCACATTGGCTGTTGTGCTCCTGAAACGAGTAAAATGAAATACAATTTTATTTTCTAAGGGAGATGAAGCAAACATCAGAGCAAGTTAAACAGTGCATGCTGTGAGTCCCTACAGAGGAAAAATAATGTCAGAAACCTTAGCCAGAGGTTAATTGATAATCTGTTTAATTATTCATTTGTTATTAATGATTACTAATGAGAAACATTAGAATAATCAATGTTCCAGCCCAGTTCTTTGCCAGATGTCATGTTAATTGCAACTGAAGATAGCAGTAGCTTAGCAAAATACAGAAACAATTAGCATGATTGACTCAAAGCCACCTCACGCCTCTCTGGAGCATTGTTCTAGCAGCACTACAGAACAGAGTGGGAAAAGAACATTCCTAATAGCCTTGGATATAACCCTGGTTTGTCTCATAAAAGGTAAAAATTACAGTAAATCTGACACAAGCAAATACATTTTCTCAGAGAGATTACAATCACAGGCTAATAAGCAAGGAGCTACAAAATAACCTACAGTGAATAAAATGCTGACACTGGTAGTGTTAATAGCCAATTGAAATTAAAATCTACTCTTTCCCTAGGGAAAACTTCATTGAGTTTTAATATTCCCAATAAAATTTCACTTTTAAATTATGCTTTATGACCTGAAACAACAATAAACCATTTAAGTGCCATGCTGTTATTTAAAGTATGCAAAGTAGATTCTTGAACTACAGGTACTGTAAAATGCTGAGGAGTCAAATTTTTTTCTATACAGAGATAAGATTTTATTTTGTAGTTGAAACAGGAGCTTCCATTTGGTTTAGATGGATAAGCTGCAGGAGTGGGTGAAACCAGAGGAACATGCGTACACCAAATACAACATCTTTACATCACATAAGTTGTCTCTATCTCTCCACACCCAATCCTCAGCAGCAAGCAGAAAACTAGAACTTCTGTCTCCACATCAGGGAATCTAGGTGGCTCCTCTCTAAGCCTAGACTTGCTGCTATCATTCAGTGGCTCAAGGAAGTAGGGTTTAGGAACAGAGAGTCCAGAGCAGTACTGCCATCACTCCTCAAAGAAAGAATTGGAAACAGCACATATAACACCAGTCCATGCACATCTGAGTGGGATTCCTGAAAGTTAAGCAAACATTGAACTTACCTAAAGAATGTGGCTGAGCTGCCTATCAGTTTTTTAATCAGTCATGATCAATGGGGTACCTGCTGTCATTCTTATTGGAAAAGTCGGTTAAAAGCACACCCACCTTGATGATCAGTGTGTGCAATCCTGTACATGAACCCAAATTCCTAATTGTGGAATTCTGTCTGACAATTAAAAATCAGCAGTGATCCTGCCTGCTTTAATTGATTAGCACATGGCAGAGGTAAGAAGCTTCCTCACCGAAGGTTGGCTTGGGCCTGACTGGTCCAGGCTGGGCCCATGGCATGCTCTCAAAGGACTAAAGTAAGGTAACATGAGCTGCACTGAGGCTGGAA
This sequence comes from Pseudotriccus pelzelni, assembly GCA_035584735.1. Lineage (NCBI taxonomy): Eukaryota > Metazoa > Chordata > Aves > Passeriformes > Tyrannidae > Pseudotriccus > Pseudotriccus pelzelni. The sequence continues at coordinate 103,389,452 of JAWMRA010000001.1, read as the reverse complement.
GGAATGAAGGACGTCAATCAAAGGAAAGACTCTGCTGACCTAAGGAGAAGTTTATTCCTTAAGATTTAAGATTATAATAACTTATTTAGCTAGGCAGAATTAAGGTTTGATAGTGCATTACTCATTTATCAAATACTGCTCTGTTGCTTTCAGCAGAGGAACACAGGAAACGTGACAGTAGTCAAGAAAAAAAAAAAGATTCTTACAGGTCTTTCTCTGTGAGGTTTCTGACTTTTGTAGTTGTGATATGTAGTCAAAAGTCTTGGGCTTTAGTATAAACCACTCTAAAATTCATGTGGCTGAGCTCGTAAAGACAGTAGAGGGGCAGGAGTTTACAAGAGTTTCATCGTAAGCACAAAAAGCGGTACTTTGGTTGTGTCTTTTTTCATATATATGTATATATGTATATATATATATATGCATATATATGTATATATATGCAGTTTGTTGTGTTAGAACTGATATCTGCAATATCTAGGGATTGCTTTTTATAGTCAGTCAGGATATCTGCACTGTGAGATACACACATTCTTTGATTTTAAAATAACAAAATGAAATTGGTGAGTGGAGTCTTGAAATAATGGAGAAGCTGTTTTTCAAGCACTAAGAGAACTCCCTTCAGGCATTTCACTCTGCCCAAGAGAACAGAGAAGCACTCAGCTAAGAAATAAAATAAAACAAAAGGAGTTTACTTTTTGACTCTTTCTTCAGCTTTTCCTGCATGATACATCTTCTTCTGGAATCTTCTGTACAAGTTCACTTTATGTAAAGAGTTTCTCTTTTGCCTCTCACTGATGTTTCTGGTTGATTTTTTTTTGTTTTTTTTCTTTTTTTAAACTGGAAATTTGTATAAATCTGTTGATTCCCTTCTTTGCACCATACTGGCTTTCACCTGAGAATCTGCACACTCAGCAAGAACACTGATTATCACTTTGATGGATTTTGGTTGGTCACATAATTATCAAAGTTTCATTTTCTTAGGGGAGCAATTTGAAATAATTTAACAGTGTTCCAGTTGTTGCATATAGATTACAGCATTAAAAATTTACCAAACATTTCCTTCCTTTTGATAGACAGCAGCAAAAGTCCCAGAAATCAACAAGAAGCAGCTATTAGTTCAAAAGGAGAAAAGAGAATAAGGAAACTCTCATGTGAAGAGGTCTGCAAATCAGAGCTCAAGCATACCACTAAGTGAATTTTCTTCCTTGAAGGACTAATATCTCTTGGATATATAGGCTACATATTTATCTACTCTATTTTCAAAAGACCTTCCAAAAAAAAAAGTAATTCACAATGTCAATGTTATCATAAAATCAGAAAAGTTGGAAAGGACCTCTGAGATCATCAAGTCCAACCCTTGATCCACTACCACCACTGTTTTACTTCTAGTGTTTCTATTCCCTAAGAACTTGTTTTTTCCTATTAACTGACTTAAATTTGCTTTGATGATCATGGAGCAGATTTATATCATTCACTTTTTTTGTACATGGAAAGCCAATTGATAATGGTTCTCTTCAGGAAAAAAAATAATAAAGAATGTCAGAAGTTGCCGTTGATGGAGATCTCACATCTTTAAAATCCAGTCTTCTTTTCCAGAAGCTGGTCTAGCAGGAGACATTTTTCTTTTCTAAAAAGCTGACATTTCTCCCACATTGAGACAGTTATGCTGCTGGGTTTTCACTTGTTACATGAAGTGATAAGCTTTACTTGAAACTATCTTAATGTATTCACTAAACCTTCCAGCATTTTTTCTTCCCTTTCATCAGTAACAAGTTCCTCAAGCATTCTCACATGCATCATGTCTTCCTATCCACAATATCCCTTTTCTCTTATGCATCATTCTAAGTCCCAGTTCTTTACTACTTCCTTATATATATGGTTCTGTAGATGTCGTATTCAGACTCTTTCCAACTTGTATATTATCTTATTTCCCAGGAACTTTCCCAAAACCTCAACAGCATGCTTTTAGATTCAGGCTATGTCCCCACTGTTCCTGGAAGTGCAAGCCATGGACTAGATGAAGCGTATCCTATTTTCTGAGTCAGCTGTATGCCTCCCATCACTGGGCACAGAAGGCCTGAAGCTTAGCACTGCATGGCTAAACTACCATAAATGCAGCCTGAGCTCAGCCTGCTTAGAGACCTGCTTCTCCCTCTGGCACTCTGTGTCAGGGTCCTTCTGCAAAAGACCCCCATCAGCCTATATGCATCTGTGCACACTTTAAATACACCAAGAGTTTATTGAACTTGGTTCTCTGTTACCTTCTACATCAGAGAGCATTTGGCTTCCACGTGTTATACCTTTCCATGTGGATTCTCCACCAGCACAAAGCAGTGAATGAGTTGCACAGCTGCGAGATTCATAAGAATCCAATTATCCCTCTTTGGGTACTGAGACGTCTTTGTGCTCTGCACTTTTGAGTCTGTCTCAAAGCCTAATGATATGTTAACAGTTACAACCGCAAACACTTGCAGTCACCATAAGAAAATTAGATCAAGTAAAATACATTATCTATTTTAACATAAATTTTCCTATTTTAACAGAATGAATCATAACAATAATATTTATTACAATTTTGAGTCGTGGGGAATCATTAATATAAACTTTTGAGCCTTTTAGTAAGTACTGAAAAGGAAAAAGGTAGCTAAGAGTGTGTTTCCTTCTTTTCAAGAGCATTTTTACTGCCAATTAAGTGTAAAAAGGTGTCGTAATAAATTAATTTATGGCTGTTTTTAAGTTTGTGTCCTGTCTGTGTGTTTCAAATGCACAGAACAGTAAATTACCATAGTTAGCTTTTGGTTTTACTTCAGTATTTTGAGGGATAGTTTAGTTTCAGGGCATAAACTAGAAATTAAAGGTATTCATATGCCAATTTGGGAAGTCACCAAAACCATTCAAATGCAGATTTATCAAATCTTTTTAATGTAGGAGTACCTATTTTAAACAAAAATTAATATAGTCCCAGAAAGAACCTGGTTTGGAAAAGGTTTTTGACAACTTTATGCATTAAGAACATGTTGGATTTCACCATCAGCGTACCTTTCAGTCTGCTAATGAGTCATTACTGTTTTAGTAGAAAATCTATGTCACTTTAAATCAAAGGAAGAGGTCATTCTTTGGCCAACACAGCATCTCCTTAATTTTCCGTGTGATTTTGCCAGAAGCGAGAAGACAAAATAAGTGAAAGTAAAGGTTTTGGCAATTGAAGAAATAGAGGTGATGAGAGCTAATTCATTTGTGATTTTGTACCAAACTGTTGGCCATAATAGCACTTGTCTGTTTAATCTGCTATGCATTTATATTACATCAGGTCTTGGAGACTTCAGTGAAGCCGCAGCTTCCATGACATCAAGCACAGTACATTTGGATGAGTAGCAAAGTGCTTACACAAAACAGGAACTGCACTCCTGGTTTTATGCAAGATTACTAAATTATTAGATTACTTTAATAGACACCCCTGTCTGTGTACAGCCATGGAAGTCAGTCCAGCTGGGTCTATGCTGCCTGCAGGGGAGTCAAATGTGCACCAGGTCCCCTCTGGCTCTCCCAGACCTCCTCTGTTTCCCTTTCCAGACTCACCGCAGGTTAGCAGCAAAGTGAGGGCCAACACACAGGCACAGAGGATAAGCCAGGGATTTCAGGCTGAAGTACAAGCCCAAGCCTACAGCTAACATAAAAACACAACTCTAACAAGTAAAGCCTGAATTCAGGCTTTCTAACAGTGCATTCCTCATATCTCTTCATGTAAGAAACACTGTGGCATACAATTAATTTATGATACATGACCTAAAATGAGCTAACTTTATTATTCTGGGATCCTTCCATATGATTAAAATGGATTTAGTTTCAAGCAGCAAGAAGCTCACACCACATACATTTTAATTCATAATAAATGTGGAGCAATACTATGTGTACCAAAATGTCAGGGCATAGAAGGAAGAGGGCCAGTCCATGTTGAACCTTATTGGCTCTGCCAAGGTCTGCTACAGAACAATACTCTGCAACTGTAAGGGCTTTTTTCAGCTTAAATGCAAATAAGATGACACAATGACAGAGAAGCAAAACAGCTGTCTTTCTTTTCTCCTGGGCCTAATTATAACAGCAGCTGAAACAATATAAGGGGCTCAGGTCTAATTTGGTAAGTGAAAACTACCTGCCTACACAGCTGTTTTGTTTATGAGGCATTGCAGGTTCAGAAAGGAATCCCGATATAAAAAACAAGGAAATTTGTGAGCAACACCAGAATAAGTAATTGTGTATACAGTGGGTTTTTTGTGTGAATAGGAAACTGATACTTGGTTTGATATTGATTTTTCTCTAAGCAACATGCTGTTATTTACAACAGTGGATGTATTTTTCTCAGATATTCAGTGCTGCATGATTTGTGCTATGCCTCAATCACTGCGTTATGTAAGGCACCAGCTGAATTCTGAGATGAGTCAGCTGCCAAATATCACTCTAAAAAACTATTGTCTCTTAATGAATCAACAGGCTTTGAAGTAATTAAATTCCTCATTGTTTAGTTTAATATAAGCTATTTCAGAATGTAATAAAACATATTTTGGAAGTGAGACTTATAAAGGTCCCATTATAACAGCTTTTATTTAGCTTCTTTCAGTCACCAGTAAGGCACAACTGTCAGTCTAGTAAGATTTATAACCATGCACATTTGGTTTACTTGGCAAGTAGGAGCTAGTAAGGTCTATTCTGCATGCCAGCCATTTGTAATTGTAACCTATAACTCAAATTTACTTTTGCTTAACAGACTCAATTCTTATTATTATTATTCACTCTTTTCCTGTTCTGCTTCCAGACAGTTAAGAACGTCTCACGAGTAAACTGGTGTAAACTGGTACAGAGAGAAAGTCCATCCTCAAAAGAGCTCTTGCTCTATGTATAGACATTCATAAGCACTCTGTTTATGGCAGAGATAACACCTGAATGTCAAATGATGACAGAGACAAGGCTGGCCCTGCCAGCACACTGGGGAATGACAGAGAGAGGCTGCATCTTTCTCATTCTGGTGGAGGTGCTTACACCAGACTGCATAAATTGTATGACACTTGTTTATTCTCTTGGGACAACACCATGTACAAAATGACAGTTTGAATGGTTAAGATGTTTTGTGCTGGGGAAAAGTACTATTAATTTTTAATCTACAGTTTGCAATGTATTTACTGAAGAGAAGAAAAGGTCAAAGAGTAGTACCTGATTCTGGGACCACAGAGTGCTGAATTTTGTGATAATTCTTAGCTATGTGAAAAAAAAAATCATTCAACAGTCCTGCACCACAGTGATAGAAGGTGTAAAACTCTTGGCCAGAGTATTTGTACTGGAGCTCTGAAGACTCTTTTAGGAACCTTCAGATTTTTCCATGAGCACTATACAAGCATGGATAGATTTTGATCTGAATTCAAATTATCTGTGCAGTTAGTTTTGATGTGTTCTTAGCCACCACCACTGAAAAGATCTGCTCTCACAGCCTGTAATTGCTACAATCTCCTGCAAATCTAAGCACTCATGACTTGGTAGGACATATCTCTGCAATCTGCTAAATGAGTCACCATCTAGAAACATTACGTATGTCTGCTGGCTGTGAGCTTACCAGCACTCAAACCCGGGCCAGCTGACCAGGCTACCCACAGACAGGAAATATGACGAAGAATACGAAAATGTGAATGAATATTTGCAAGTCTCCACATCCAGTAGAAAGACAGACTTAGCCATTGGTGCTCCTTCCCTGGCAAAATGGTTATTATAAGGTTGAGGCTGTAAATCCCAGTGTAGTATGTAGGATGTTCTGAACTATGCACAGCTATACCAGTCTCTGGGAGTGCTGGGATGCTACAGATTCATAAGTGTTTACAAAATAGATGCATTTTATACGTCTGATCTTCTGAAATCTCTGAATGTCCATGTATGGGATCTGTTAGAAAATCTGAAGACAGTGAGACAGGAAGTTTTGGCCCTACTGGTGATACATGGACTGTAACAAAACCAATAAAGGATGTTTTATATTGAGTTTAGGAAGGCATCAGTGAAGTTCTGTATTAATGTTTCTTCAGTGGTGAAAGCTGAAATAAGCAGAAAGAACTGTTAGCTCCAAATTTCATATATTCGTTGCTCTGTGGCACACTAATACTTTAATTTGCCATACCCCTGGCATAGCTTATTGCTTGCAGATAGTGAATGAAGCCCTGGCTACCTTCTGTCATGGGTCTGAAGTTTGCAATATGCCATGCAGGTCTGAAGGGGATGAATTACATCAGTTCACAGACACAGAGTCGTCCATCCATCCATGTCTTGACCATTACAAGCTAGGGAGTGATGTGACCAAATGGTGTCACGTGATGCCAAATGGTAGATTGTACACTGATTGTGTCACACACTTTACACTGAGCATGTTCAACTTTACTACAAGTCACCTTTTCTATTTACAGCCCATAACTGGGTAAGAGTTTTTGATCCTGCATGCAGTCTGATATCTAGTTTCTTGTGTCTGCCTACCTGCTTCCTTAAACAAATCCACCTTGCTCAAACTGTGATGGATTAAATATTAGATTGTATCACAGTACACAGTGAGTGAGAGAAAAATTGTTTGGGGTACACAAAAGAGGCATGTTGAATGTATTCTCTGTCATGAATTTTGATTTAGGAATCAGAAACTATGAGACTATTTGCATAGCTAATTTTAATTCTATGATACAAGATAAATAATAACTTAGGAATTCTAATTTTACAGTCAACAGCTAAGGTTTTTACCTTCATGACTGGAATTAATGAACATCTCATCTTTACTTTGCTGAGCACATGAGTGGTTCCCCGATTCCTCCGGGTATTATTTTTTAAAAAAACCCTATTTAATCTAAGAAAACTATAGCAGTATGGAAGTTAAACTAATTTGCTGCCAGTCTTGGACTAGATAGGGCAAAGCTCTAGCACAGATCAACACTTTAACATTGTGTGAGTTAACAAACAACTGAAGCACAGCCATGGACATATGGAAATATTACCATTTATTTAAACTAATAAAGTCATAATTAAAAGTGTAATTATGTAAGCAGTCTTCTAAGTTCCCTGGTGTTTTTTTTTAAAGGAATAACAAACACCCTGCAGTATGTGAAGAAGGCACTAGGGATTTGTGCAATCAAGGATGTTTGGTTCATTATTTCTTTGTGCATAATTATTTTTTTTCCAATAGTTCTAAGTCTTTTCTTTTTTAACTTTACAGGCTGTTTTGCAAGAACAACTCTGAGGTGTTTATAATGCATGTGATATTTCCTGTCAATATTAGGTTTTTATCAAAAACAAACAAGCATATAAACAATCAGACATTATATTAAATGGCTAAACAATACCATTACATTTTTAATTAGAAATGCCATAATGATGCCAATCCAAAAAAAAATTGATATTCTGTCCTGACTTCCAGAAAGCCAGGGTTTCAAAAGAATTAGAGAACTATATGTGAAGAAATTAAAAATTTAGTATCCGAGGTACTAATCACTGAAGGGAAAAAAGTGAACAACGCTCCATGAATGACACTTTCTTTTGGTAGAAGATATAATTTGGGACTTTTAAAGCTTTTAAATTTTAAAAATTGTTGATGGCTATCACATTAATGGTATTAAGTATAGATTTTAAGCTACTTCCTTGCCCTAAAAAATATTAGGAATTAACTTTCCCAGAACAATTGTCCATTAGTCAAAATGTGGGTATCTCTATACCTATTTATTTTATATTACATTATCATTTAGAAGCCATCATACAGGGCTATGCCATATAGTCTACACTATGAGCTGCTTTAAACAGGCAACCTGACAGTTGGCATTATAGGTATACACCAAATGAAACAGTCCTTGGAATTATAGGTATACACCAAATAAAAATTTGCTATTATAGCTGCAGTTTAGAACCATCCTCAATAATTTTGCATAGTTTCACTTTTTCTTATTTTTTTCTAAGGCAGTATGTTTGCTTTGCACAGCATAGCATAGTGAATTCAACAACTTAATTTTACAGCTAACAATTCTCCACGTTTTGTGGAGAGGTAAGGGAAATAATTTGTCAATCTAGGAAGAGTAATTAGTTATGAGATTACTTACAGTAATCTCTTATATACAGAAAGTATGTAAGTAATCTCATATCTATAATTCTCTACTTCCAAAATCAACATTGCTGAAATTTCTTTTAAAAGAAAAAACAAATGCACAAAGAAAACAAAACAAAAAGTCAAAACCAAAACACACAAAGGAAAAACCCACAACTTTTTGTGACTAAGCATTCTGACCATGGGTGAATTTTCTGGGGGAAGAGAAACCTATAGAAAATCTATGGTATACGTGCAGAAGTTTGAAAAGCTGATGCTGGGATAAATAAAATTTGACACAAACTTAGTACAACCTTGCAAAACCTTTTTCTTTCTCCAAATCGATTTATTTCACAGCCATTAGAAATGGGTACTTTTCCAAAGATGATTTAATTTAAACCTTTGACTTTCCTTTATTTTTGTTTAATATATTCCACTCTCTGTCCTTACACTATCTGTGATTCTTTTCAGAACATTTACCTCACTAGAGCACTGTCACTGATGTCATTCCTGTTCCACAGGGTATGAGCCCTCCAGGGGCATTCAGCTCTTCCTTTCTATATATTTTTGCTAAACTGTTCCATAAAATAGTGTATATATCAATTTTAAACCAGATCTTCTAATAATGAAATTGTGCTTAAAAATTTCTCTAAGTGTACAGTAATTCCTTGCATGCATAATTTAATTAATTTATCAAAAGGTAGCAATGACTCTGGTCAAAACAATTTCAGTCATTCTTAGATTTTGATGATACCGTGGTGGATTCAATGACACAAAACCTGCAGGCTGATATACATTTCCATACGTATTTTGCGGTTTTTTTCTAAACATTCCTTACCTCACATATTCACATATATGTATCCACAGATATTCACATATTCAGAGTCACCTGCTTTAAGGTACATTTCTATTTCATGAGAAATTCTCCTGCCTTTAGTTTACTCTTTGCTCACAAAATCTGAGCCAACACTGAGATTCAACAGACTGTGCATTCTAAGGTATGCACTTACGTTGTTAGGAAATGTTTTATTTAGAGAGACACACACACAGACCAAAAAAACCCAGAACTTCTTTTCATCTAAACCTATGGCTGCAGAATAGAAACAAGGCTGTTTATCTTTAGTCCTGTATAAGCATAACTTCTACTGATTTTTCCAATTTGCATATCATTCCCATTGTACTTTATGCTTTCATTTTGAAATGCAGTACTTCAGGCAACCAGTACTGTCTGCAGCACTAAAGTTTCTGGGATGCCAAAGGCACATTTCAAAATGGTCCTTTTTATTTTCTTCATTTGACCCTACATTGATCAGAAAAGCAAAGGATTTTGTGGAATGAAGGAAAAGCTGCAAACCAGAATAAAAGCACTTTTAAAGGATAGGATTTTCTTTGTATTGTCCTATATAATTAATTGCATTTACACAGATAGAGGAAGAAAAATCCAACTTCAGCAGACTTAATTTTGGCATCTGTATTATTGCAGTTCTTGAGAAAACTCTGTGAAGACTGAAACAACAAAACTACTGATAAAATCCATGTGCTCATCCTCGCTCAAACAGCATTTTAATCCTAGACCTACTGCCTTCCTGTCAGCCTTTGTGAACCCTTGATTATGAAAATATCAAAACCCTCACTATTCAGAAGTTACATGAAAAAAATATTTATAGCAGACCTTATGTTTAAGTTTATGGTATGATTAACTTTTAGATGTGGTTTTTCCTCAGGCCTTTTTCATGACAGACTATCTAAGCATTCAAGTTTTGACAGGTGAAAGGGTGCATATATCAAATTAAAAAAAAAAAGACTTGAAGTAGACTTAGACTATTCAGAAGTAATAATAAAGGTGAAAAATAACAAGTTAAGATGCCAAGTCTTGTAAACTCAAAGACTAACAGGGAGCAGATATCAAAAATCAAAAATTTTACCCACATTTCTTTGACAAATGCTGGATCCTTTGTGGCATGAGAGTTGTTTGTGGTGTTGGCTGGTGGATTTGGGGTTTTTGTTTGTTTGTTTGTTGCAGGGGGAAACAGGGTGTTTATATGTTTGTTTTTTAAAATGGCTTGATTTCCTGATTTGGAAAGGGAATTCACTCCCTTTTCAATTAATTGCTTCTGTGCAAACAATGTTTGCTTTTTTAGATATATTTTCAAGTGTTTATTTGTAAGCCGAACAGAGCTGAGATACAAAAGTTTCCACTCAGAGAAGCAAGGGAAAAAATAAAAAACACCCCTGAAGAAAATCTGAGAAGCATTAGAGCGTGTTTATGCTTCTTTTTTCTTTGCTGTACAGAATTAACTGAACAGATCCAAAGTGTAATGAGATTTTGGTTTATCACTTGTCTCCCAGTTAGGTGCATTGAAGGAATTCCCACACTGCCCTTTCAAATTAATAAGTTTAAGTTAAGAGCTGGAAAGGAACATAATAGCCAACAAAAATTCAGATGTAAAAAAAGCAAAGATTCGTTGCCTTTCTGTGATACCTATCATTCCATCATTCTTCTTCTTTTACATATCTTTTCCTTTTCCCTAATCACTGAAAATTTTTCTCCACCCTTTCTCTTGCTCATATCAACCTTTTATTTTATCTTTCTGACAAAAAACACAAACAGAAAGCCTTCTCAAAAAATAGGTTCATTCTTCCTCCATTTCAATGTATCAACTGCAGAGAAATATTATCAGAAATTAAAGCCTTTTCTAATATTTCATGTTGACACTGTATTTTTAACTTGACATGAAACTGCACAATTCTTTCAAAGTCTAAGATACATACTGTACCAAAGTTTAAGGATGCAACAACCAAATGGTTTCAGTCTTATGGCAGCCATAACCCAGCAAATGCCTTCAGCACATACACTGTTGAAGCAGACTATACTGGCAGAGAGTTAGAACAAGAAAAAAAGGGTTTTTTTGCTTTCAGAAAACAATTAATTTCATTTAAGATTTGTCCAATATCAGAGTTACCTACACAAGCCACAAGACAGTCAAGGCACGTAGGAACTGAATTAGACATAACTTCCTATCCAGATCTCACTTCATAAAGCTAGATGGGCACAGCTCCATGCAAGCCAGAATCATATTCTTTCCTTCAAATTCCAGTGGTGAAAGATGTTACTAATACGTCGTACCCTTTTAGGTCTGCAAAAGAAATTATCTCATAAGTCTTGAAAATGAAGAAAGCAGAGAGAAGAATGGCAGCTCAGGCTTAGCTCTCTCCCAGCACTGAAAGTTTGCTATCTCAGCTGGATTCCTGTGTATTTGTGCTCTTGATGTCATGCTATATACAGCACGACATCAAAACAATCCGTGAAACATGTGATGACAGTACTTACTTTATGCAATCCACAATGGGTCCTTCTCCCCTCCAGATAGCAGTTAAAAACTGTTACAGCCCTGTTCAAAAAATTTAAAACATACATAGCTTTCTGTAATTGCTTCTGGGGGGTTAATCCCTGAAAAAACCTTATAAAAGAAAAGTTGCCTAAATGCTGGCTTTTGTATTTCACTACAGAATTTTCTGTACAATACGAAGAGATCAGAGGGGAAAGAGACATGTTAGAAAGTTACAGCTGCAGCCTGCAGCAAATATTGCTAATTTTTATAGTGATTTTTTCAGTGTTTCAGAAGGCATGGAACTGAGGTTACAGGAAATCAATAGTTCTCTCGAGAATCCGAATTTATGAGGAAAAAAAAATCTTACTTTGTAAAACTATTTTGTTCATTACTTCTACCTTTTTCTAGAATAAAAGCATTGTGCATTGATATGTTCATTGCAGTTAATATCAGATCCCCTATTTCAGCAGGGAACAGCCTCATTTGCAGCTATAGCACATCCTTAAAAAAGAAAATCTCACTTTTCATCAGCAGTGGGTAATTTCAGAAGACCTATTGTCTGTAAAACAACAACCATTTAAGGATGTTTTCACTGTTGTGATTATAATGTATGTCAAAAGTTGTGTGTTTTCTACTTCTTTTCCACAAGTCAGTAAAGGCTGAGACAAAAACCAGATTTCTTCCCTAGGAGCTTCTGTTATAGCCCTGCACAGTCTGAGTACCAAGCTGCAACCCACTCACCAATAAAGATGTCTGAGGAAAATCATGAAATAATTCATCAAAACAAAATATTCTGTTAAACCAAGAATATTTGACTGTCGCAGCTTGCGATGGTTTTTTTTTTTCTTTCCTCTGCTTATGCTACAGAACTGTTGGTCTTCCTGGCTCAACATACTGTGTAGTTGCAAACACAAACTCAGCATCACCTTGCTGCCAGAGGGCACCCACGTGAACAGGAGTTCCCCAACCCACTGTTCAATCATCATCTTTAACACAATGACATTTTCAGAAAAATACAGCCAAATGCACTGGTCATAGGAAGACAGTGCCTTTCTCTCTTTCACAAGGATTTCTCCTGGTGAGTAACCACATTTTCACTGTTTGTAATAAATTTCAGCTTTTCATTACACAGTACATTAAATATGTAATTCATTTGGTAAATTACAAGTTCTTTTAAAATTCCAGAATTTTCTCACTCATACCTATTTTAAAAAATTAATAATTTTTAAGCTTTACTCACTGAACATTTACTTTCTAATTTCCTTCAAGTTTCAACCATCCTATGCTTTGGCTGTCCTGAATCCCACTGAATAAAACACAGAAAATGCAAACATTCCTCAGTTTTCTCATTCCTTTCTGGCAATGATAAATGCTTATGTCAGTGACTCTGAACTAGAGGAGTCCCCAGTATCTGGGAAACCTCACAGAGAATATCTGCCAGCATTTCTCTTTCCTTCCTACCAAGACACCTCTAGTTTGGCAGTGCCTGCTGGTCACTGCTGCAGAATCCCACAAGCAAAGGGATAAACTCATAAGAGCTATGTTTAGAAAAAGCTGAATAAAATTTAAAATATCTCAATCGCATCTTCTCTTCAAAATTGCAAATTATACAGCATCATTTACCTTCTTTTAAGTAAATAGTTCATGATACATTGTCATTAAGTGCTTGCCAGGAAGTAAGGCCGGACCCATTAAAGGATTTACTTACACAAAACTGGAGGCTAAACATAATTCAGTGTACGCTTGACAGTTCTGCCTATGCTTCAAACAAACTTTTATCCAGAGCTCCCTGGGATGTTGCAGCATTTCAATGTGCTCACAGTATTAAGCTCTGCCTCTCCAATGGTCATATTATCACAAGCATAATTCCATATCATCACGCGACCTTGTCGCTGCTGGGCCTAACCTGGTTCACGCCTTGTCATTGAGAACATAAAAGGGCTCTCAACAGCTGCCCATCTGCCTTCAACCCTTTACAGCTTCCTCTGAAGCTGGCCCTCACACCTGAAGTGTTTTAACAAAGATTGCATAATAACCAAATTGGCATGGAAACAGAAAACCTATTTTCATTCCCTTGGTTTAGCCATCAGATACTTTCCCTGAAGTTTCTGATTCAACAAAAGGTAAATCTGAATGTACAAAATACAGCTGAAAAGCGGACCATGAGACTTGTCTATCTGACCACCAACTTTCATAACTTTCATGATTACCTGTTATATGTACTTCTCTGGTATTGTTTTGAAGTGAAATAAAGTATACAACAGTTATTAAAATATAACCTTTACTTGCTTTCGATTTTCCACTAAAAACATCATGAAGAGTGGATGCAGGATTACGGCCTCAGTGATGCAGAACTGTCTTCTGCCTTAAATGGTTTCTCACAGGTGTTTAATAACATTAAGCTTCTTATCAATTTCCCATTACTGCCTCTTCAGCAGTTAAAGCAGTGAGATTAACTGTCCCTCCTGAGCACTTGTAGTAATACATGCCTGTGACTTTATGACAACGTGCTCTGTGAGTGGGATGTGGTTTGAGCACAGCAGAGCTGTACTCTGGTATGTCTTAATAGAGCTCTGGGCCCTCAGTAGGTCACTGAAGGCACAGTGGGCTGAAAGTTCTGCTGACAGCCAGCAATGCCTTTGCTTGAACTTCACCTTTTGGAAGTCTCTTTCTTTTTCAGAACTAACTGTCTAAGTAACTTCTGTCTTCAGGAAATTGTCTGTGCTTTTTCTTAAATCCTGAGAGACATCAGAGCATAGAAAAATATCCTTGACAATTCCTTGGAGTTTTTTGTGTCTGTTCTTCATTCCCTAATCTATTTCTAAAATATAGGATTTTTATATTCGCTGCTGCTTGCAGAAATATCCTAACTTTCTCCAGATATGTTTCCTGAGCAGAGGTAACACATCTTCTCAAGCTTTCATTTTTATCAGTGGGAAGTGAGGAGTGCAGCTGAGAAGGTTAAGGTTCATCTAGCTACTCAGCCTCAACAAATGGGCAACAGGATCCCTGAGTACACCAGAGAGTTTAATTTTCCACATTTTCGTTAAAATCCTACAGAACACAATGGTGAATGCAAGACTTGAGGTTAAAAAAACCAAAGGAGTATTTATATTAAGTGTATCAGATTTACAGCATCTGCATGAAAATTTCAATCATGAGTTATCACAGCCGTAAAAATGGAATTACTGAGAAGATAACTTTGACACGGTTCTCATAAATAGGGAATCAACAACAAAGTAGATATTAACACTATTATCTTGGAGGCAGGATTGACCATTTACTGAGTAAATATTAACTGTCCAAGAGATTACTGGGTAAAAACAGTATTGGTTACAAAGAATTAAGGAATATGACTACAAAACAAGTTGAAAAAACACATCAGAAACCATTCTCTTGAATCTGAAGTGAGGCAGACCTTATCAAGAGAATGGTGTTCAGTTTTAGTCACTGAGATTTAAAATAGGTTGGGAAAGTAGGAACATGTAGTGATCTTAGTGGAAAACAGAATTCAATAAAATGTCAAAAGTGAGGAAATTTGAATGTGATATATAGATACTACACACAGCATTCTTCTGAAAACTTGATTTATTGAGCTATTTTTCTAATTTCAAAAACAAAAATTATTTTTCCCTTGGAGATTACAAAAAATAATCTGACCAATATGAAAGATTTTTGGGATTAAATAAATGCAGTAACCTTGCTCATCCGTAACAGCAGTAGTATTATTACTAAATATTGTAGACATTGGGATTTTACAAAATAAGGAGAACAGTGGGAAGAGAGATGATTATGAGAGAAAAAATCAGAAGTAGGACAGTAAAGAAAAATGAAAACATACTTTAAAGGCCATCTTTCCCTATGCTTTTTCTTCCTTCATTTTTAAAAATAACAGGAAATTAAAATCAGAAATTAGGTATATTTGAGGGCCATTTTCACGCAGAAGAAATCACCCATGTTATAGCACAATGCATGAATGAAAACCCAATTTATCCTTTTGCAACAAAACACTCGATTACCACTAACAGAGTGATCTCTCAAATAATTCAGAATACATATCTGAAGGGTATGGGATGTTTTAAGGTCACAGAAAAAAAAAAAACACCATACAACTCAGAAACAGTACTCAAGGGAAGGGAAAAGGCAAGAGGGTAATGGAGGGGAAGACACAAGCAAGTGTGAAAAGTAAGAAAGGGTAAAGAAAAATAGAAGAATCAAAGGAGCGGAGAAAGGACATTTATATGGAATGGAAAACTGTTGATAAAGCCTAAAAGAAGGTGATAGAAAGTGTGAATTCTCTGGAGAGAGGTTAACACAGCTGACCTGCTGAACACCATGTGATCAGCAGCAAAATTTTAGATGCTATATTTATCCTGTCATGCATCAAGTGGCACATCAGGCAAAATATCTTTATCTCCATTTGTTCTCCTAAAGGAATGTCTATTTTTTTCCCAGAAGATTGTTAATCCCAAATCTACATATGTCCTCAAGGAAAAGCACAAACCTGAAGCAAGAATGAACCCTACCTTTTAAAGAGAGGACTCTTTTTTTAAAAACAGGTATGCCAGTATTTGTATGCATGATGTGTCAAGTATCTCCTTTAGGTATTACTTTAGAAACAAGTGTGTATGACCAACTACATTATAGATTTTAATCAACAATACATTTAGGATGAGACAGAATACCTACTTAGACATGATTTAAATTTCTCTCAGATTAATTTTAGCACCACATCTGAATCTGAAGCAAGACATTGCTGAGTATCCCAAGGATAGGAGAATTTATTTTTCACAGACAATGAGTGAGAACACCAGGGTAGTCCTATTGAACAGCGTTTAAGTTGAATATAGTAAGTGACATGTCATGTTTGAGATCATCCTTTGAGTTCTGAAGTAAGCTACCCATCACTAGTGAAGTTTAATAGGATGGTTTGGAAGTAATATCATGCTCGTAAAGGTTCCAGAGTCAAGTGATGTTAAAACTGAACATGAACAGTTCTATCAGCAGCTGCATTTTCCTCTGTGTTACTAGTCTCCCACTGCATAATCCTGCTATCAGTGGTACAAAGAGCAGCCAGTTCTTCAGTGTTTGGTAGTGCTAGTTGGCACAGTTTGCTATCAGGAATGTGGAAGGGATGGAAATGCAGAGTGTTCCTTCTCTTCTTTCCTCCTTACAAGCAATAGTACCTCACACTAAGCAAAACTCCCAGTGAGGCAGAGAAAATATTTATGTGATATCATCAGGTGTCTGTGAATCTGAGGACAAAAGCGGCTGAGGAAAGGGGTTGTTATGTGTGCCCAATACCCCTGGAGCAAAAGCCCTGCTGGTATTAAATTCAAAAATCATTACACAAATCACAGATGTAACCTTTGCCTAAACTGTTTAGGAGAGACATAAACCCACTTGACCTCAAACAACACAGCTACATTTGCCTGGCCAACAAACAGCCCATTTACAGACCCTTTCTTTGACTTCTCTTTCCTTGACACCATCCCACCCCTCAAGCATGACTCCTCCCTCAGCTCTGCAAAGGAGAGCACAGTTAAGGTTAAGGTTTGGGCATGGATTAGATCTGAAAGTTTCTTTTCTAGGTAAGTTTTCTTTTCTAACCCTTACTGGAATGCCTTCTTGTACGTCCCAGGTCAAGGCTACCTCAGGTGGCTGAATGACAGTCTGCTGGTTAGAGAGAGTCTAAGGAGATGTATTTCCCCTAAAAGAGCAACTGTCAAGCAAAAGCCTTTGCAAACACTCTCAGATATATTACTCATTTTTTTGCAGTTCTTAGACTTCTAATCTGTCCCGTATATCTCATGCTGAGAAGCTTCTTAAAGTGTAATGGAAAAGGGAGGCAACACAAAATCTGACTGAGTATGTAACAATGTTGTTACAGGAGCAGCAAAAACTCTCATCTTCCCTTACCCCACTGGGACTGTGTGAAAGCAGTCCTCATTAAATTCTGGAATAGCTCTGGGTATTCACAGTGACCTTTTTGTCTTTTAAAAAAAGGTCATTCTAACTTAATTCTGCTAGTACCAGTCAATTGAGATGTGAATGTTGTGCCTGGGCAGAACCCACTATAATAATTTCAAGAGGGGCACTAAGCAGTCATTACCTTGTAACAACACCTGGCCATTGTCACTGTCAGCATGTACACAAGTTTTCAAGACATGTTTGAGAGGAAAGGCACTGCAGGCCATTATGTTTTTCCCAAATGCTGAAATTCTGCACAGCTAATGCCTAGCAACACTAAATTTTAATATCAAAACCAGAGATTTACTAGTCATGTTCTAGACAACAATGAAAAGGAGGTTGGAGCAAGGTGGGGGTCTGTCTCTTCTCCCAGGCAACCAGCAGTAGGACAAGAGGGCACAGTCTTAAGCTGTGCCAGGGGAGGTTTAGGTTAGACATCAGGAAGAAATTCTTTACAGAGAGAGTGATTAGACATTGGAATGGGCTGCCCAGGGAGGTGGTGGAGTCACCATCCTTGGAGGCATCTAAGAAGAGACTGGGTGTGGCACTCAGTGCATGCTCTAGTTGACAGGATGGTGTTGGGTCATGGATTGGACTCGATGATCTCAGAGGTCTTTTCCAACTTGCTTGATTCTGTGATTCTGTGATTCACTTTGCTGGTATGTTTATCTTCAGTTTTATGAATTTTTTTTATTATTTTTTACTTATGCTGTGGCATTATAAGAAGGGCAGCATTATCTATTGCCTGTAAGATGGTGCTATCTCTGTCTTATTTAAATAATCTATGATAACAGCTGACAGGGCTCAAAATCAACGAACCTTAAATGTATCTCTTTATTGTTGCATTAATATTCTAGACTATTATTTATTTTCAAAACTAAAACCTTATCTAGTTCATTTTCAGATTAATTATTTTTGCTGATCCTACAAGAATTCAGGCTCTATTGAATTCAAGACAGACATATGACTTCAACGAGTTTAATTTCCATTCTACATTTAAAATTAAGCCAATACTTGAGAATCAAACAAAAAAAATAATGTGGATTGAAGCCTGTTACTCACACACATAACTGCCGTACTAAAAATACACTACAGGTGCCTTCCACCTCTGGAGATACCACAAATTAATAAACAGAATGATATTGTTTGGTGTTTTTTTACTGTAAAATTCTCTGCTCAGCAGTGGTTCTGCTTCTGGTTTTCTGCACAAACACCTCAGCTGGGATATTGCTGAGCAGCTCAGTCCCTACTTGAAAGTAAATGTGTTTCTACCCAGGTTTCCCAGAGGAAGGATATTTGGTCACCACAGTTTGGTCGGTGATCTGTAACATGCCACCAGGGCACAGTGTCAGCTTTAAATATAAAAGCTAGGACTGCTTCTATATTTCTTTTAAGGTTGAAAGGAAGTATCCAGGGCAACTTAAATCATGAGTGTACACCAAGGCAAAGAGTTTAACTCTGTTCCAAAGACTGGTTAGACTACTGCCTCAAAATGTAGTGTGCATCATTCTCCATCACTCCTTTACTTGCAGAAAATGGGCACATTTATCCTATTTTGTTTAGACATATATCCAAGGATGAGCTGAGCCTCATGCCTCTCCAATGACTACAGGGACATCCCAAGTCATTAACTTAGATAATGTATGTAATATTGAAACAGGTTAAGAGAAGCAGCATAAGTGCCGCTCCTTTCTCAAATTTTGTCAGCCCCCTCTGGATATGCAGCTACGGACTCATGGGCTCCTGCCTCCTTGAGCACCACTGTCTCTCCAGACCAAGGAGAGGAGAAGCAGGGACCTCTGTCCCCCAGCCAACCATTGTCTCTCCTTCACACATTCAGGCTCACAAACAGTATTCCCAGTTTCTTCTTCTACCACAGACTTCGTACCTTAAGCCTTCCCCGCTCCCTGCCTCCTCCCTGCTTGTCCCCAGCCAAAGATGGAAGAGCTGGGTAGCCATGAGCTGGCTGCCCTGTGCCTCCCAGCACACAGGCAGCATCTTTTCCTGCAGTCCTGGGATGATTTCCTAGACAGCTGAGAGGCAGCAGCTGTTGTCCCCAGTCAGTGCTGTGCCGAAGCCGAGACTGTGGCAAAGCAATCCCTCACTTCTGCCGCAGTGCAAGCCAAAAGTATTGCTTCTTGGATTGCACCCAGCCTCTAAATTACCTGGTCAAAAAATAGGAAGCAACCTGGGGAAGGGGCTGTGCTCCAGGATGTCAAGTGGCATAACAACATGGAAAGTGATTTTTCCATAAAAATTTTTCTGAAACTGGGTATCAGTAATTAATCCTGTTCCTCCTGCAGCTAATGGGAAGAAGGTACAAAGAGTGGTCTCCTTAATTTCACTTTTTACTTTACATTTACATTTTTTAATTCCAGCTGACCCTGAATGAGCATAAAAATGAAGGCAGCAACTGATTACTTATTGCTATTCTAGATAAAGCAAAAACAAAATAATTTTAACCATGATGGTCAGTTATGAAAATTAAGGGAAGTACAAATTGTTGATTCTTTGCCTGAAAATTCTAAATAGATGACAATATTCATGTTAAGACTAGTTAACAGTGAAATAACTTTTAGGTTTATATTATTGTTGCTTCATGAAGTGCAATTCACATACATATTTGAATACTTCTGCATTTGTGCCAGAATTTTAGTATAACAAGAAAAATGTATGACAATGTATATTTGTTATCCATAAATAATTGTGTGGGGGGTTATTTGAAAGAACTAAAGTAAATCTTTTCCTTTATTTTTAGTTACATTTGTAGTTTCTCCTTTGAAGATACTAGAAAAAATACTTTTAGTTTCATCCAAATCTTGCTGAAGTTGACAGAAAAATTCCCACTGAGCTCAAAGGGCCTTGGATCAAATGTTTAGTAACTTCAGGAATTATTTCTCTGGTCCTTTCTGGTCTAGTCATGTTTTGAGAGAGGTGTCCTTCATTTTTCCTATTTTAATTAATTAGTTAAAAATATCACAAAATATATTTTGAAGGTTTTTCCACCTATGAAATGAAAATTTGATCTAATTGTTAATGACCTTGTGATACACCTGATTTAAATAGTGTGGTGGTGTACATATATATATATATATGTCTCAGCACTCTTTCTCCTTGTCTCTTTAGCTTCTTATCCATCAACAAAGGCACTGGTTAGAAAACTTTTAAACACATTTTAAAAAAAAAAAAAATTATATAATGCAACTCATCCTGCCAATTGTGTCTCAAAAAACACATTTATTCGTACAGCATATAGCCCTAGTCTGGAAATTAATTAAAAAATTAAAAAGTAGAAGGTCAATTTAATGGCTGTGACCTTGGAGATTCGTCCAAAGTGTCAAGTCTTGTCATTTCAGGACAAGGTTCCCCCAGTTTTTCCTGCTTTTCTTTGATGTTTTTTGATGCAAAACCAGAATCAGTTGTCTGTCAAATGCTTGCAGAGTTAGGCTGCCAAGCTGGATGACTTTTTAAACAGCTCCCACCACCACTCAATTATTACTTTAAATGAGTAAACTGCTTAAGATTCACTACATTATTCACCAAGCTACTTACCAATATCCTAACAATATTTTATAGGATTTTATTTTCATGATTCACGCTAACAACTTTAAAGCAAAATTTCCACCCTGCCTTCTGGTACACATTGTGAAAAGCAAATTCATTAATTTAACATCTTCTAAAAGGAGCACATTTCCCTGTCTGTGATGAAAATTCATATGATAGAGAGCAGAATCTTTAATATATTCTCTTTTTTCCAGTAACGTTACTTTGGATGTATATATTTATATTTGTGTGTATATGTAACCATAAATGTGCATATATATACAAAAACATATTTTATACCTACAGGCATATCATAATTCCTTCACAATTTTTGCTCTGCTCCTCCTACAAAACTCTTGCCTGATTTTCAATTACTCTGAAAATACTTTTGTGTAATATTGCTCAGGATTGTACATAACTGGCTAGGGATTCAGATTCAGAATTCAATGTATTTGCTTAAAGGCTAAACACAGGTCTCTTGAAACAGTAGTCTGTAACAGAGCATAGCGCTGAACGAATCCAATATAAAAAACGATACCAGGCACATTTCCTGAATGATCACATTTATTGAACAGCTGTTTTGCTACCTCCATTCATGTCACAATGCTGCTTCTAAATTTCAGTAGTTTTCTTGTTCCAAGGATTTATTTGCTATATTGCAATCACCAGCAGAACAAAAAGTCACATATGCAACATCAGATCATGTTTAGAACATGTAGTTTTGAATGCAGTATACTGTTTAAAAAAAAAAAATAAAAAAAAAAAAGTGAAGTCAAAATGTGGTAGTAGAAACCAAATACTTCAGAGTTCTTTTTCTGACTTTTTTCCTGTCTGTCCTTAGCTATGAGCATTCAGATACTAGTTCACATTTACCAGTACTGTGATTCAATTTGTGAAACTGTCATGGTCTGTCACAGTCTCCAAACCCAAACAAGATGTTATTAACATAACCAATAATATGTCCTAAAACCACCAAAGTCTCCTCAACCTAGGCTCTAAACAAACCATTCTACAGTTCTGAAAAGAAAAAGATAATGTGAAAGTGACAACAAAGCATAAGAGTTTTTCTGTGTCTCTCCAAGAACCACACAGAGAGACCTCCAGCTGTGTGTACTTCCAAATTTTCATCTGGTAATTCATAAAGACTTATTTTACAAAAGAGGAAAAACAGAAGGTGAGGATATAAAGTAGTTCGAAAGATATTTTCCTACGACCAAATTAGGCAATGTTTTTTAGCAAATAAAGGGGTTAGACCTCATTCTGACACTGGCAAAGGTCACATATCTGCCTTAATGTTTAGTAGGACAATATATAGAAATAAATATCTTTATATCCTTATTCAGGTTATTCTTACTAAAGACAAAGTAAATTAAGCATCTAACTCTAACATCACTAAGCATCTAACTCTCTAATGTCCTTCCTCAAAATCCTTTAATTAACCTCCAAAATATTATTATTATTATTATTCAATAAGAGAAATTAAATAAATGTACTTTGCCTACTTTATAGCTCAAAGAGTCAAGAGCCAACATAGGAATAATGTGTTCTTCCTAATATTTACCAAATTATCAAAGGATTATGATTTGGGGAAACATTCCATGAGTGCAACACAAACCTACACAATTAAAGAAGACTCTACAGTGTCCCCTGTGCTACTAAGACCTCAGTTTTAAGACATGTTTTGTAGTTGACAAACTCTGTGTCACAAAATAAATGTCCACAGCAATAATTTTAATCAGTGGAAATACTTCCACTGTGCCTACTCAGGTTTACATTTAGAAAATCACCCTTAAAAAGTGATGTGGAGAGCCATAAAGGTGGCCTCGTTAGAAGGGGAAAATTACTGAACAGAATTAATGTCCTCTGAAAAATACTGACAGAGAACTTGCTTGCCAACCTGGGAGCCGTGAGCCAGGGAACCAGGCCTGGGAACCAGAAACATCCCTGAAAAGTGTAGCTGGCCTCTCTGGTGTACAGTTGGAGTACTTAAAAACAAGAGATATCCTCAGATGCTGCAGATAAGTTGATATTATAGTCCCATGGGTTTGCACTTATTATCTCAAAAGTGTCAACAATCTGGGAAAATAAAATGACATTATCTACTGCCTGAAAAAAAAAATTGATAGAATCTATTTTCTGCTCAAAGTGATGAAGTTCTATGACTTCTTGTTTCTATATGATGCGAAAAGAACTAATTTTGTATCCAAAATTGAGGTATCTTCCCTTGCTGCATGCACTTTTCCTTTCCTCCACAGGCTGGACCCTTCACATGAACTTTCTGTGAGATCTTGGACATTCACTGGAGATGTCTTTCTGACTCCAGACTCTGTGGCACAGATCATCTCTGAACTGAGACTCTGTCTGCTGGCCTAGTAACCGTTTAGTCTGTGACAGAGCTGATTGCTTTGTGATATGTACTGGGTTTACCCTAAATCAGAAATCAATTTATTTGCGTCTATCCCTTTTCCCCTGCCCAGGCCCATTTGTGCAGCAGGTAGAAACAGATAAAGGAGTTGCAAGTTGTAATAATTTGAGTAATTTTTATTTCTACATGAAAGTTGATACAAACTGACTAGACATTTATTGTTATTTTTTACTTTAAATAAATTTTTGAGGAAGCTTTAGTGTCAGAGACCATAAATTCTAGAGACACAGTAAAGTACCGTATATTCATAGCTGTAAGCACATAACTATTACTCCCACGAAAATATAATAGTTGAGATGCTAGATTAAGCCTGCATGTCCTCTGAGTGACCCTTTTGGAGCTTTCATCTCAGATCCTGGTTTGATATCACTTAATATTTTATCCCATCACCCTAATTATTCTCAGATTAAGTCTAACTGCAGTAAGATTAGCTCACAAATCAATACCAAAAGGCCTGAGCAAGAATGACCAGGATAAATTCTAATATCCTTACTTTCTTGGTGCAGCATCTTAGACTGCAAGATAGTTCCATTTTCATTTGGTGTTTGTGTGGACTTGAAGTATTATGAATCTTGTTTAAAGGTCCCAGAGGAACCTTGTCT
This sequence comes from Pseudotriccus pelzelni, assembly GCA_035584735.1. NCBI lineage: Eukaryota > Metazoa > Chordata > Aves > Passeriformes > Tyrannidae > Pseudotriccus > Pseudotriccus pelzelni. The sequence continues at coordinate 103,365,491 of JAWMRA010000001.1, read as the reverse complement.
GATAGCAGTAAGGTAGTATTTTTTCATCATTGTTGTAATTATCCCGACATCAGTGGGAGATAATTTCAGTGACCTTAGAGGACTTTCTATATCACCACGTTTCAAACCAAATCTTGCTTTGGTACTTCTCTAAAGTGAACAAAGATTGTCCTATTCCATATATAGCAAGAACTTCAGAATATGCATAAGGAAGGAAACAAAACTAAACAAAAAGTCAGAACACTCAATTTTTTTTGCCAGGGACTCCAGAGGCATTTAGCTGGGCTGAGCACTGTGTGCTCTCATTCCTGTACTTGCATTCCTGACATGCTCTGAACAGCTTCTACCCCCAGTCCTGTTTTAACAACCAGTGAAGCAATTCTGCTTCAGGTGTCGGAGCAATGTAAATACCAAAACCCTGTGCTTTGCACCAGCTGAGAATATTACCTGTACACGAAGTCCCACAGATGTCAATGACAAGGCAGAGGATACTTCATGCTGTTCCCAGGTGGAGGTTTAAGCTGTCAAACCTCAGTGCTCAGTGTTTTCCAGACATCAGCATGAGATACTTCTGTTAACACTAATAAAAATGTCAAAGAGGGGGGAAAAAAATGTGAGAAACTCATTAATTCCAAAGGACTAACATGAAGGATGACTTCATTATTAAGTTTACTCTGTTTATTTTGGAAAGGACTTATTTTTTGCCCCTGAATAAGAGTAATTTTTAGTACTACAAAACAAAAATCTGGTCTCTCTTTAAAATTTCTGACTGTGAGGCAATCTTTATGCACAGTTTGCTGACACAGATGAAAGATGGGGTGGAAACAAATCTCAGGCTGATAAGACTTTCCCTGACCTGTGTGTCTCCTCCATAAGATGTAGAATTGTTTATGTTCTTTCAAAAAAACATTGTGTGGATTGCTTTGCTTGTAGATTGATGGGGGCCAGTGAGATGAGTCAGGCCAAATTTTTCCTGTAATTGTTTAGCTTTCATGGCAGTATTATCTGTTCCTATGTGCTCAGCCAACTATCACTGACAGTCAGGAACTGAATGCATTAATAAAATTCATGACTTTCATAAGACAAGCAGACACAAGAGTCTCTGCCTGCTCTGTTCCTAAGTTGAAAGAGATTCTTATAATAGATATTTGTATAGGAAGAAATCAATATCATATAAAATAATTTTATATCTTCTCCAAGAACTTTTTCATTACAATGCATTAAATGAATGCAATATAAAAATAGCACTGAAATGAGATTAATTTAAATGAAAACCCATATCTGGAACCTGTATTGTTTTAGTTGGGTATCATTGTAAAAGAATTTTACTGCAGATAGGAAATGCTATAATTACATAAAGAACTTCTTTGGACCAGGGAACTTTACAAGAACTCTAAAATGCCCCTTAAACATCATTGTCCTTTCTCTATAAACAACAGACAAGGTGGCTTCAGGTTATAAATTTGAGCTTATTCCCTACACAGTGTAAATATATCTCATTGCTAAATATGTAAATAAATTGAAAACTTATAGGATTTTTAATAATTCAGAAATTAAATTACAGTGATAAAATAGCAATTTTAGGCGAGAGAAAAAAAAATCATAAAAGAAGAAAGGCAGGGACAAGAAAACTGGTGAGTCACAGATAGAAAGCAAACATATAACCTGTCATATACTTTGCTTTACCTGGAAGAAGCCACAAGCCAAAAACCTGGAAGATATCCAAGACCTACTCCAAGTCTGGTTGGTAAAGTTTACATTCAATGCCACAGGGTTGTTTCTCTCCCACTTTAAGTCACCAGTGGTCTTCTAGGAGTCAAAACCTATCAACCATTTACCACCAGCATGGGGGATAGTCCACCATCCCTAAGGAGCCTTTTTTGCCAGACATGACTTCTGTAAATGAGTCAGAGTTGAATATGGAGACTCTTGCTGCTCATGGAAAGCTGTGTATCTGCTTAACTCACCTGCTTTCAGCCTCCTCCTAGATGAACACCCTCTGTGTCCAGCCCCTGTGGCTGACTCTGCTGTCTGATAGTCAAGTTTCAGGGGTTCAACCATCCCACGTGCTGTTTACGTCCCCTATGCAGTGGTGGGATAAGCAATCCTGATGTGCTGGCTTCCCCCTGCTTTCTGCATGGCTGTTTTGCTCAACAGCCTAGAAACTTTTATCATCTGACTGTTTGCAAGATTAACTTTCTCATAAAGTAGAGAGGGGATGCTTTAGTAACTTACTCAGTGGCAAAGGCTGGCATTGAGAACTTTTACAGGAAGGTAGTCCAGCATCAGAAGGAATACATATCCTTGAAAAATACATGTGGATTTAAGAGCTTATAAGCAGTTCTAAAATAATTAATCTGCCTTTTGTATTGCTTGAATTATAGAGCCATACACAGTTACACTGGGTCAATTATACTTCATGTTATTATGGTTTAATCGAATAATTCAGATTGTTAGAACTGAAAAGGAAATGTCAGAATCATGGCTTCACTCGAAATAAACAAAAAAAAAATATAGTCTACTCTAAACAATAGTGATGGTAGTAAGCAATTCTTTGGATAGCAAAAAGACATTCAAAAGTATGTACTGTCAAAACCATCTTGTCTTTGTGCTATTGAGTATTCTTGGGGAAGCTGAGTATTATATTATCATAAGGTTGAAGGACTGCACTTAAAATTAGATTTCACTCAGGATTTTTCTTTCCTAAATTTAAACTATACTTCAGAAATTTGTATTTGTCCCAAACCCAGAGCTCATCGATGTGACCCAGCCACAAACATCCAATGTGCAAACCTTTGGGACCTTTGGAACTACTTATAAAAAGAACAAAACAAATTTAAAAAAAAAAAAAAAAAACAAAAAACAAAAATACACCAACAACAAAGAAAACTCCCCACAAACTTTGCATTCTTCCTTTTCACAGACTTACACCCTAACCAATTTTTTCCACCCCCAAGACACCCTGGCCTTCTTCTGAGCAAATAAAATGGCTTTAATTCCTGTAAGGTCACTCAGTATGTAGCTTTTTTTTTGTATTCTTCTGGCTCATTTTCAACATAGACCAAGTTGTCAGGTACTCCCATGTCAAGAGACTGAGAAAGTGTCTGAACTGGTGAGTTACTTTTTGTTTGTTTTTTAATGTTCGTGGACCCCTATGGGTCCCTTACAACTTGAGTTATTTCATGAATCAATAGCTCCCAACTAAATCCTCATGAACCTGTTGTTATACTTATTATAAGTAAAATTGTTGCAGTCAGTTTCTCTGGAGATATTAAAAGCTGCCAAACATCATTTTTGTATTTTATATTTCAGTGAAATATGATATTCAGAGAACTAATGAAGGACACTTATTAGACTGTCATAGGTACTGGAAGTCCATAAGGAACTTCTATCCCAACAATCAAGAGAACTCCCATGTGCTTATCAAGCAAAATTAGCTTAAAGATCTAATCTACCTTGTAAGACAGTAAAAGACCTTGTTACAAGAAAGAAAAAAAGCAAGTTTGAAAGTCAGGGAGAATCTGAATCAATAGTGAAAAAAATTGCTAAGCATAGTTAGAACTGCAAAGCTGAAGCTCACTTTTATGTTTTATTGAATATTCTGGCTCAGGCTGAAGTAATTCACTTGTACATTGTGTGAACTACACATCAAATTTGAAATAACAGACCTATTAATCATAGATGAAAAGTTAGCTGTAGATTTCAAATGCCTACTACATCTGATGATGAACTCAAGATCTCCTATAAAAGGCTTATACTCTTCTAAGACAATTCTCAAATGTAATGAAGACCAAATATGACAAGTTCAGGGTGGATTCATTGTAGAAAACAGTACTTAGAGAATTATATTTTCTTCTTATGGTGTATAACCTGTTCTTTTTTAAACTTCAGATGCTGCAAGCTTTAGAGCTATGCCTAGCCCCTGATAAGTGTTTCATCTGAATAAGACGGTGTATAAAACGACAAACAAAAGGATTTTCAGTGGATTGAGTTAGGACAAGCTGCAGGGTGATTTTCAATTAACTTCAGGCAAACTGTCTTCTACTCCTACTTCATCTGAAAGGTATTTATTTAGAATGAGAAAATACTTCCTGAAATGTGATCAAAGTTATAGAGAAACCCTGACATTCGTATTGGTCATTACCAGGCTTGTGTTTTGCGAATGTCTAAACCTGGAGCAATGATTTGCCATTATGTTAATGATATGCCATATCATAAAGGTATTATTTCAATTCATAGCTCCTCTGTAGTGACAAGGATTAAGAAGATGTCTATATATATACAGTTAGACTTGTAAGTATATACGCATTTCAGTCTATCTCTACTGGCAGTTGGCTATTAGGTAGGATTTAGAAGACTCAGTAGTCAAAGATTATTATGCATCTTAGTCTTCTGAGCAACTAGCTGAAAGGAAAAGAAATAAGGGGAAATAAACCCAAACGCCATGAAGATGTGATGGTATACATTTTTAAAAAAAATTGGATCAGTGAAATACATTTTTCTTCACACTCTCCATCAAATTAAAGTTTTTTGCAATTTCTGTCTCCCAAACTCATCCCTTCTACAAGACCATTTTCAAACAATTATCCTGACTGCATTGTTGTGCCCGGAAACTAACATTTCTTTTTCATAAATATCCTCCACCTTTTCAGTAATGTCGTAAGAAGGAGGATGAGGAAAAGGTCAAGGAATGTCGTCTTCATGCACAAAGCCAGCCTTTATAAGAAGTATGTTATTTGAAGAAAGCTTACTCTTTCTTCATGTTGTTTTCCATGCTGACCAGCAGCATGTTCCAGTAGTAGCCATGACAAAGAAATCCCTTTGAAGTTCCTGTCTTACTGGAAACTAGCAGTCTAATATGCAGTACACTTGTGGTACACTTAATTCCTTCAGAGCAATGGCAAGTCTCACGTTTGTGACAGCCTTCTCTAACTATTCTATACATCAACTAAATGCATAGATTGGCAGTGCTTGGTGGTGGAGATTGAAAGCAGAATTTATGCAAAGGAACTCCTCTTGGACATGCATTTAAAACGCATGTACAATGCTTCCTTCACATTTTACTTTCTAGACCTGATCCAAATCTTCAGAAGTCTATGCAGAAAAAAATATATTACAAATAACCAAGAAAGGCATAGGAGAGAAAAAAATATCTCCTAGGGGCTTAGCTGTGAAAGTGTAGGCACTGCTGTCCTAGAGGATGAAAAAGAGAAATACTGCACCATATGAAATAATTTTAAAATCAACACAACTACTCTTTAACTCATTCTTCTCTCTGTTTTTCATTGTTGTGTAGCAGAACTACAAATCCATAAACCATGCATTCTTTTTCAGGAGCATAGCACATGACTGCACACCACAGGGAGGACTTCATCTCATACAGATTAAAAAAAAAAAAAGGGAACTTGGACCATCATAAAGAACAAAACCCCTCTCACTTTACATAGACAAAATTTCTCTACTGGTCCCTGTGATGCCCTTGAAATGAAAATTATCTGCACAGAGTAAGAGTCACCTCTTTCATTGTGAAAGAAAACTTACTTCCATTTTCCTGTGTCATTTTCTTTCATTCCATTGTAACTCCTCCACACTTGTTTCTGTCGAGTTTAATCTTTTTTCCTATTTGAAACCTGCTCCAGCTCTTTTGTTTTTCTTTGGTTTTTTTTTCCCCATCTCTCGGTTGCTTCTGCAGATAAAGTAGTACAAGACATTTTTGACTTTCCTTTATATTCAGTTTGCTTATTTTTCCCTTTGAAAGATGGTTAAGCCTTGATCTGGATTCTTGATTTCTCTCTGTATCAACAACATGTTAACTTGTGCTGATGTTTTATTTCCGTATTTTCTCCTTTGAGCATCATATTTCTGTATTTTCTCCTTGGAGTATCATATTTCTCATGAAGTGCATTTGTCTTGCTGTGCTTTTTCAAAAATTGCTGTCTATTTTGTATACATATTGTAGCAGTAGTACAAGAATGGTGATCCGCATAGTACACGTTGCACTGCTCTATTATTTTGATGTTTGTATTTTATTAGAAAATGTTTGGGATATAGATACTGAAAATAGTAATTATAAGCCTGGAGAAAATGAACAATGTGAAAAACATCTGTAGTGACTTGGGCAATAAAAAGAGACATTTACTTTACGGAGCTCATTTGAATAACAGATAAAATGATCATTTACACAGAATATACATGAAATCTACTTGTTTATACCCCTGGTTAATCAAATAACACATCATTATGGGAAGCTCCTTCTAAACAAGTTTCTGCATAATCCCATCAGGCCAACTGAAGCTATGCACAGTGTCAATAAAACCAGACATACCTGCATCTCTGGGGAGGTTGGAAGGAAAACAGGTGAGATTTAGTAACCTACCACAAATTATGAAAATCATTCATGCTATTTGTTTCTAGACATATAATTGAAGTGTATAAATATACTGCAAGAACAGGAAGTTGACAAACCTTCCACATTGCTCCATGACAACTAGTTTTCTTCCTCTGTTCTATAAACATATTTGGATTTTGAGTGTGACCTATAGTGGCTTGTTTAGTGTGATCCGCAATCAGCAAAGAGAGTTATTTAGGTCCAAACCCTAAAATTCAGGAATGTTTTTCCTTTGTAAGGAGAACAATATTGAGGATGAAGTATCATCTTCAATTTTAGTCATCCTCAAAAAAAAATGACCTCATTCTGTAACAGCCACACAGAATAGCTACTAGAAAAATCAAAAAATGGATAGCCTTTTGTATAAAAGGAGACTGAAAAAATTCTCTGCTGTGCAGTCTAGTAAAAATAAGACAACAGGGAATATTATTGCTCTCTGCAAATATAGCTGGTGGGGTAGCTAAACACCAGGAAAAAAAGGAAGGCTGAATAAGCTGAAAAACAGTGCTGACTTGAGAATACAAAAGTGTAACTCTGTGTGAATAAATTTAGGCTGCGAGTACGTGTCACAGCCTTGAACACCTTCCAGCTTCTAGTTTAGCTGGCTGAGCTCAAGGATGGCACTGGTGCTGACAAGAGCTGCTCTGAAAAGAGCTGAAAACGTGATCTGCCCCTTCTTCCCTCAAGAGCCCTTGCAAGCTGAGACTCTTATGCTGACCCCTGCCAGAGCTACACAGTGGCACTTCTGTGGATGCAAACCATCCTGTGCCTCACCACTCAGAAATATCACTGCAGAATCTTCCAGATGGAGTTGCCAAGGGAGGGAAGGAAACATATTCATGGGGAAGCTGATATTGAACAGTGTCAGTAGCAGGAGAAGTCCCAGTGGCCTGGCAGGTTCTGTCCAGCCAGTTGTCCCTGTGACAGCTAACAGTGCAATGACAAATGCCATAACCAACTGCTGCTGACAGATATTCCAAAGAAACCCACAGGGACACGCAGAGAACAACTGGTCTCGGAAGGGAGTCCTGTCAACAGTTAAGGAACGGCTCAGTGTGCCCATTTAACTTTTGCTTCCAGCAACCAAATAATTCATACATTTCCTACACTCATTTTTTATGACTGCCTACACCTTCTACAAAAGGTGAATGATTAACAATACAGGAATGCAGCCACCATTTATCACCTATTTCCTGACCCCAATTAATGAAGAATAAGCAGTCCCAACTTTTAGAGACACGGGATAGCAGAGACTGAACATACAGTGTCCTCCAGCTCCCAAACTTATCTACAATTTTCCTTCTTTCTGTACACCCTTTCTCAACATACTGGAGAAATAGGCATTTAGCTGTTGGTACCTAGTCTTCAGCAGTGCAATGATGTAGAGACTGTTTGTATAACTGAACTATAGAAAAACACATTTTGTGATGAGAAGAGAATATTATATCCACTAGGGGCAAATATAATCAATTCTAAGATGACACACACTAGTCCAAAGCCTTCTGCTTTCACTCTGGGTTTTGCACTTTAGGAGGAAGATCATTTAATTGTATTTATATGTTCATATGTTCTTTTCACCACATCCTTATGATTTTTCCTGATCTTGTTCTGTGTCAATAGTGTCTTGAGCCAAGTCATAATGTGATTTATGAAGTTGCCAGACAAAAGGACTAGCTGTAGCTTGCAGCTGTGAGAGGTGGCAAGAAATATCTGGGGAACTAATAGGGAAGTGAGAAGGTGTTTTCAACCCTGTTTTTCAGTGTATAAAACCATTAAGACAAGGATGTACTACTTCAGTTTCATTATCAGATTTGGGGTGAAACACTATCTTTCGATAACTGAACCCAATTACTTCATGACTGTACAATTCATGCCTATCCTTAGCAACCCTTTCAACCTTTTTCTTAATTCATGACATCAGTAGGGGATCTCTATTGCCCCACAGCTCTTCACAGACTGGATCATGGGGCAAAAGAGAGGAGCACAGTTCTATCAGGAAGGATGCTGCATGATTTTTACATACATGTAAAATCAGGGGAAAAGGATACTGAGGCACAGGAGGCGAGGAACTAAGTGATGATATTTTATACCCATTATGTGGAAAGTGCAAATAATTATACTATCATAATGGAAAAACTCAAGGGAATTTGATTCAGGGAAATGGCTCTCAGACAGATTTATTCTAGGTCCCTAGATCTAAATGAAATGTACGCTATACTCACAGCCAATGTTAGAAGGGGAGGTGTGTCAAACCATACCCTGACAGTTAACGACCTGAGGTTATGCAAAATGCTCATTGATGGTGTTTTGTAACAAAATACACTGTTGTGCTAAGTGGTTTCTGATAGTCCAATTCAGATTTCAGATTCTTTCATTAATCAGCAGTGTGAACTATTTAGTACAGCTCTGTTCTAGTAGTCTTCAATTTATTATTTTTATGGCTGTGTGACTTTTACTGTGACTGTTGCCTATTCTATAGACACCTTATTCCTTAAGATAACATATTTAGCTGTTCATAGCCCTTCCTCTGATTTAATTGCTCCAAATAGCATGAGAACTCCTTTGCTTTTTCTGTTTCAGCTCCTCAAAGAAGTGAAGAGGAAGAAAATTTGTCTCAGAATTGAGCAGTTACAATATCTGCACTTGAAAATAAAATAGGAGTGAAAAGGCACTTAAAACAAAATCCTTTGGGAAGGAAGAAAGGTTATAAAGGGTTTTGATCCATATTTACCTTTGGCCAGAGTGATGAAAATGGAGGTTTAGATTGTTAAAAATGCCTTCTGATTTCTTTTTCTTAACATAAAATAATAATGCAAAGAAAGTAAAACACAACAAAATGAACTCTATAGTGTAAGGACAATGAGCGTTAAGGACTCAACAACACTTTCAACTGCTGTAATAAAGAAACATTAAAACCAAGGGAAAAAAAGTATTTACTCTAGCAATCTGGATTAACTCCCAGATTTTCCATAACTCTCACATGTTGCTAGTTCATCACTTGTTCATAAATCAGACAATCTCACTCTGTGTTAGAAGAGTAGGTTCAGCCCTGCATCAGTCCAGCCATGTATGTCTCCACCTGCAGCCCAGTTGGGCAGAACAACGTGATACTCAGCAAGTGTCATCATCAACCCAAGAGGAAGGAATAGCTCTGAACAGGAGAGAAAAACTTCCTTGACACACTGACTGACTGGTAAGCAGAACAATTACAGCTGGCGAAAGCATTTTTGTTTGAATAGTAGAGATATTTTTAACTGATGTTTTCTTTTTGAGCCTGGTATAAATCCCAGGGTTAAGTCAAAATTTAACAGGAAATAACAGTGTCTGCTTCTGAGAGTGAAAGAATAAACCCATTATGAAACCTTTCATGTCAGTTATTAACAATGTCATTGACTCACCAGGTGTTCCACAGATGTGGATGAAGCCACACCTGAAGTGCTGTGTCCCGGTCTAGGCTCCCCAGCACAAGCGAGACATGGGCATACTGAAGAGAAGCCAACAAAGGGCCCTAATGGCAATTAAGGGACTAGAGAATCTCTCTTATAAGGAAAAGCTGAGACAGCTGGGGCTGCTTAGCCTCAAGAAGAGAAGGATCAAGAGAGATTTTATTAATGCAGGTAAACAACTGGAAGAACAGTGCAAAGGTGGAGCCAGGCTCTATTCAGTGGTGCCCAGTGGCAGGACCAGAGACAATCAACACAAATGGAAACACATGAGGGACCCTCTGAATATCAGGAACCACTTTTTCTCTGTGAAGATGACAAAGCCCTGGCACACATTGCCCTGGAGAAGTTATAGTTTCCTTCCTTGGAGATATTAAAAAAAAAAGTCTACAATTTTCAATATTTCTGTTATTTGCCTATCTCCTGTTTTGTACTTCTTACATCTTTAGCACTGGATAAAAGTTCACATTTTAATGAAGTACACAATGTAAAGGAAAGAATGTTGCAATAATATGAAACATATATGTTTCAATCACTGACAATTTCAAAATAGTGTTTCAATCACTGACTGTTTCACTTTCATTGTGAATTTTTAAAGACTTTCATGTTTTACAGCTCCTTCCACTGTAGAACCAGAGAAATTGCATTTTGAAAATCATCAAAGCAGAATGTTTACATGAATTCTTTTGCAAATGATGTTTGGGGTTTTCTTCAAGATAAGAAATTAGACACAACAGACATAAGCTTTCTGAGAGAAATTTATTCCAACTAAAATGGAAAAAATAATGTAATTCTCTTTATACACTGTTCAATTCAATAGTTCTAATTCTGAGCTTAAGTGATGGGTACTTCTTTCTAATATTTGTCTGGCATTTGATTTTAGTAAAGGTAGACAACTTAGACAACAATAGTGATCTTAGGAATATTCCTACACTCTCCATTCTTAAATGAGCTAGCAAGTATGTTTGAAATAACGCTCATTCTGCAAAATTTACCAGAAGATAAAGCAACTAAGTGATTTTTCAGTGGACACCAGGGAACAGTTTATCTTGTCAAAACTCCACGAAAGGCAGAGAATATTTCTAGTTTTTATTTATAACAAGAACAAAAACTGGGGGGTTTTTGGTTTTGTTGCTCTCAAGAACTGTACCTTGCAGCTCTTCCCTTTCTTAAAAAACAGCATTTTAGCTGTAACTTTTCTTTGTTGTCATTCAGTTTTTTGCTATTGAGTCTTGTAGATGTCATAAGCACTTCTGAAATGGAGGTAGCAGGGTTCAGTTCAAAGAAGGAACTTCATGTTTTGATGCACATTTGAATCTTACCTAAGCTCTCCAGGTTTCCCAGCTCTCAGTTTTGCTATGGAGAGCTCAGAAGAATGCTCTTTTCTTCTCTGAGTCAAACTGCTCTTTCTCATTTGACAAACATTCATGGCTGTGTAAGTAAATTTCCAGTATTTTGAATCTGAGAAATATTGTATTAGATTTGAATGTTTCTGCTTTTAAGCAGAGCTCATTAAAATTCCAAATGGAATGAAAACCACTTTTTTTAAATCACAGAGTTGGACCAAAAAGTTTAATTATATATTGTCATGCACTGCTTTTCTCTTACTCCATGTTCAAGTAAATTAATACCTTTTTTTTTCTGCGCCTCTAAGCACACACTTGTCTTCACACAGCACTGCTAAAGGAGAATCTCCTCTGTATTTGTGGATAGTATTTCTTTGCCTGAACTCAACAGAATAATTTGCACTGCAAAACTCCATACCCTTAGCATAAGCATTCTAACTTCCATAGTACACCCATGACTTGCCTTTTAACAAATGGAAGGTACTGGTAGTTTTTCTAAACTGCAAGTTTCATTCTGCCTTTGTTTCAGAAACCCATGTGGTCCAGAAAAAGATATTTTTGTTTTAGAGAGTTTATATAAGACCTGTGTCTCATATTACAATTTCTTTCCCTGCGTTTGCAGGAACTGGACTAACAGTAGTGCATTTTAAGGGCAGCAAATGTCAGTCAAGCAAAGGAAAAAGAGATATGCCAAACCTGGCTACCAAGGTAAAGCTATTAATACCTCTCAGAGCTTAAGAATTGTGCTGAATTAAGGTAAGGTTACCACTTTTTTTAAGTCCTATACATTTATTTGCTTTTAAGGTGCAAACAGCAAGTTGCAAGATCCACACCTCACACAGGACAATTCCTTGTGGTCTCAGTGGGTGCTGTTGGGAATGAGTTCTCTAGCTGGTGAGGGTGCTTTCCAGCAAGATACTGAAAACTTTGGGCTTGATTCAGCAGCATGGTAGGGCATACTCTTTAAATAAGCATTAAACAAACACAAGACCAGTAAACAGATGCATTTCTATATTCACAGAATATATTCATTTCTATATTCAATGGCAATAGAGCTCACCTGTAAATTCAATTAAGCTTGAACAAATGTGTATGTGTCTGATTCAAATCATGAACTTACAGTTTTTCGATTTGCTTTTGTAATTCCTGTACAATCATGGTTATGCCTCTAGTCTGGTATTGAGTCGCAATGTTATAAAAAAAAAATCTGAAAATAATGCTATATTTATTCCTAAATATTTCTTAATACAAAGACAGATGATCCCTTTTAAGTGACATTATCCTTCTGGTTTGAATTTTTAATTTTTTGTTTAAGTTTTCATTTAAAAACCCATTAAAAAAAGAGGAAAATAGTATCCTGTTACCCAGTTTCTTACTTTTTTTTTTGCTTTTATTAAAAAGTATCATAACTGTATACCACAAATTTCAGCAGTGCAATTATTTTCCCCATATTTTCAACATGAAACACCATAGAGAAAAAAAACTAGTTGTGTTTCATGTACTGCATTAATATCTCCTGTAAGTGGCCATTAAAGTGACTATCCTGAAAGGCTGATAACAACAGCAAAAATTGCTTTCATAACAGTTATGGAGCAAGCTTTGGCAGTGACATAAACAGCATGAAATCTTCCATGAGCTGGTTAATAGATGAAAACATATTTACAAATACACCTTGTTGACCTATCCAGAGACTTTTACTGAAGTGTTTAGCTCTCTATGCTAAGCTTACAGTTTCAGCTTCTCATAAAAACTGCCTAAGTATATATTAGACACCTTTCTTTGGTAGTGTATGTAAACTGAAAGGCCTTACTGCCTTATACATTATAAAATCTAGGGGAAAATATCACCTTATCCAGGGCCTAATTAGGTTTGCTGACCTCCATAAACTATTACTATGTCCATATAATACGTATTACAGTCAAGTGCAATAAGTTGTTATTAGTCATTGTGCTAAAAAGAAATTAAATTCCTCTGCATTTTCTTGTTTGCTCTAATGCTTTGCAGGCCCTTGATGTACAGCTCTCTATGGGCTGGTCTGCTCATCACCAAATAGTCTCTGCCACAAGGGTTTTCAGGGGCTGACTTAGCAAAATATTATTAGTCTCAAAGGAACCAGGTGGATTATCAGAAGTTTCTTCAAATGTGCCAGGCAGAAGGGAAGTTCTCTCCATATCTCATCTGTGATGGCTGTGACCATAGATGCTTGACCCTAATTCAAACTTAGGTTTACTGTGAAATCAGCTAGAATCATCTGTCACTTTAAGTCAGCTGAGACGTCTTGCCACTGGATTCTGAAACAGTCAGAAGGATAGATCTTAAGGAAAGATAATGGTGCCTGCACCAGAGAGGCCAACCACTTCATGAAAACATGGAATAGGGTTTTTTGGTTTTTTTAAAAAGAGAAATTGCTCTGACTAAAAGCAGGTATTGTTCCACAGTTATCCTCTTTGCACAATGTGGCTATTCATCTAAATTTTCTATTAATATTTGCAAATATGTTGTATGAACAGATTAAAATATTTATCCCAAAAGAGGGGTGAAAAAAGGTTTCCAAGATCTTCTCATCCAGAGAAAAAACCATTAACAAAATACTGGATTTTTGAAACGAATGGGTTAAAGGGAGGAGAGGGGTGAAATCAATTTTCTTACCACCCAGAGTAACTCATGTAAGGAATTCATGTTAATGTTTTCTCTGTTGTAGTGACATTAGTCTGATTTGTATCAGTTGAAATCCAAGCCCACAGTTTGTTTGTTTTGTTTTCTTTTAATTTACATTCAGGAAAAATATTTCCTGAAGCTTCTAAGAGACAATATAAAGAAAAGAACCCTCATAAAGGAAATGAGAACAAGAAATTTACTGGAAGAGTAGTAAATGTTTCTTAAATCTTTAACTTCATTCTGAGCAGTCTTGAAATAAGTCAGAGTGTAGTGAGGTATGTAAATTGAATACCTATCCTTTTAGAACTATCTAAAGGCAACTAATATAATACAACAGATACCATAATATAGCGGTTAGGGTTTTTTTTCTGAGTGCATACATTTTATTTCTAAAAAGTTAACAAAAGTAAAAAAAAAATCTCAAACATAATATTTATAAGTGGAGGTATCATTAAGGAGTTTACACAGGGTCCAGCCATACTTACAGAAGAGGTTACAACCACCAGCCTAGCAAGAGAGTTTATAAGAATTGTGAAATTCGTGATGTAGCATTTTACTGGCATGGCTTTGGACTTTTGTATGTTTCTCTAAAGATGTAAAATTTCACTTACAGGTGAACTCCACTTTGTCCATCAGTTTTTCTCTACAGCCAAGCCCTTTATCCCTTGCTGAAAAAAGCACACATGTACTATTAATAGTCAAACCAAAAATCTACAGTTAGTAAGAAGAGGCATAGAAGCTTTCACATGCATTGTTGTCAAATGCAATGGACTCTCAGATTTTATTCACTAATGCTTAATTTCCTTCAAGGACTTCCCATTTCTTAAACACCCAACTTTTAAATTAAACATTTGCAAAAGGATCAGAGATTGGTAGGCTCATTGGCTATACTGCTGAACATAAACTTAGATTCTTCTGCACCAATCAGAAGAGATTTGTGAAGGAGTATGTATGACTTATAAGCCCCAGTTATGATGAGAACAAACAGATTAAATAGAATGAAACTGAGTCATGAGTTTCATGAATTTTTTAATTCCATTATAACAGAATCATTAAGGAGATATAATTAATCTGTAAACAGCCTCTTCATAAAGAGAAGAAGACCAGAATCATGGAAACACTTAAATGGATGGTGATTTACCACGGTTGGCATTATTTTATTCTTGAAGCAGTCTATCAGTCAGACTTAAGAGAATCAAGTAATCATAGAATCAACTAGGTTGGAAAAGACCTCCAAGATCATCAAGTCCAATCCTTGATCCAACACCGCCGTGGTTACCAGACCACGGCACTAAGTCCCACATCCAGTCTCATCTTAAAAACCTCCAGGGACAGAGAATCCACTACTTCTCTGGGCAGCCCATTTCAGTGCCCTCTCTGTAAAGAATTTCTTCCTAATATCTAACCTAAACCTCCCCTGGTAGAGCTTAAGACCATGCCCTCTCATCTTACTGATAGTTGCCTGGGACAAGAGACCAACTCCCACCTGGCTACAACCTCCTCATAGGACTTGTGCTCAAGTCCCTTCACCAGCCTCGTTGTTCTTCTCTGGACCTTCTCCAGCACCTCAAATGTCTTTCTTGTACTGAGGGGCCCAGAGCTGAACACAATACTCAAGGTGTGGCCTCACCAGCACTGAGTACAGGGGAAGGATCACCTCCCTGCTCCTGCTGGCCACACTGTTCTTGATAGAGGCCAGGATGCCATTGGCCTTCTTGGCCACCTGGACACACTGCTGCCTTTGATCATTACTTCACAGTGGTTCATGTTCCTTGTGTATAATATCATGAACAGTGGTGAAACTTTTCAAGGTGGAAATCATAAGAAGAACCTAGACTTTTGTATAAAAGGTTATGCAGAGAAAAAAATCATAGAACTGTCCATTTCTGAGGTAAGGAAATCTTTTAGCCCTTAGTAAACAACAACATGTTCCCATTCCATCTGTGAACAGAATAAGCTAACTTCTATCTCTCATCATCAGTGAAGTCCTTCTGCTTCTGAAATGAGAGGCTGAAATCCAATTTTTCCATAAGGCCTGAGATGGTAGGTACATTTTCCAAAGCTTTTAGAAGAAAAACTTTCCAAACTTCTGACTGACAATTATGTGTTTAGGAGAATATTGAAGGTATATCTGTATACTTCTTCAACTTTTATAATCGTCATTTGACATATATTATTATAGATGGATACTGGAATAGACAAATAGCATTGGAAGACTCTTATCCTAAATTTTCTATTTTCTTTTTATATCTTTCCATGGCCTGCTACATGATTTACAGAAAAAACACGCATTTGGATCTTTCTTCTTTGCATGATTCTCATGAACTTTTATTGTTTTCGTGAAAACATGAAGACATTTTTAAGAAACATTCAAAAACCAGCATCCAAAATAAAATTCATCCTAACAAATTCTCCTAAATCCACTGTGGCTTCTCTATAGAGCTAGTGCAAAGATTTGTCCAAAGAGTAATCACCTACACTTGGTGACAAAATGCATCTTGACCCTACCATCATTCAGCTAGTGTAGAAAGAAAATCCTTGCTACATTATCATTTTCCTTCTTAGGATTCAGTAGCTTCTTGATGTTCCCATTGTCTACAAGGGGTTAATGCTTTGATTTGTGTCTAATACACTGAGATCTATTGCAGGATGAATGTGTACATTTCAGTAACTCAAGACCAACAGGAGGATATACATTTGTAGGTTTGCAATTTACAATCATATTCTGTGCCAGAGTATGCTGAACCATGAAGGAGACAAAGACAATATACAGACCCTACACAGATCCTGGAATGCATAAGGCTTCTTTATTTAAGTGCTGCCTAAAGGCTTAGCCCTCCATCTCAGGATAGATGGTTAGACAAGCTGACCCAGGCATATTGATGGCATGAGCAGTTCCCTAAACACCCACCTGGGGTCTCTGAATCATTCTGTGCTGAGATGTCAAGGCATATGGGACTGAAAAAAAAAAAAAGATTGTGTTCTGTTTGTCTGGCTGAGAACATAAAAAACATAAAACCGTCTTATGTATAGAATGGAAGAGGACTATGAGGGGCAAGCAAGTGAATTTCAAATGACTGTCATCTTGGAAAGAGTCACTAGAACTTAAAAATACTTGCTTAGAGCTTTGGGGGACGTAAGTAAGTGTAAAATCTCTAAGGCTCAGAAAAACAAACTGAAGAGGTAATGGCAGGGCATCTGTGCAAAAGTCAATGTGTTCTTAAGTCTGCAAATCACCACAGCAAATTGTTAAGACTCACTTAAAGGTTTGGGGTGTTTTTTATTAATCCACTTCTGAAATTATTTGTTTTTCATAAACCAAGTGTCAAGATGAGGATTTGTTTACTTTATGTGGCTTTAATTAAACTATAGATATTGCTGGCCCAACATAGAACTTCCACACTTAAATCAACACACTGAAGAACAGGGTTTACCTTGTTACCATAGCTTCTCAGCTAGCCTTAAAAACATACTAAAATACTTTGATGCTTGGGGTACAATCTCTTCCTTCCAGCTCTGTGGTTGTTTTTATTTTCACAGCTGTTTTTGTACAAATTTGTAAGTAAAAATATGGATGGGATTAAAAATCAGTATTTGCTATTATATTTAAAGTGTTTCCTTGAAAGCTGTAATAAGATTAAATCTTGAGACAACAAGCCAACCCCTCATCAATAGAGATAGGGAAAAAACATCCCCAGTGAGATGGTCATTGCAGAATTGTGTGCATTTTAGTATTTTTCTTCTGTTCTCTGAAGCACTGCTAACTGCTCCCTGTCAAAGACAGGAAAACAGAACAAATGAATTACTGATTTAATTTGCCGTGGCAGCTCCTATGTTCCTGACCCAGCTTGCCCTGCTTTTTCTCATCAGAGAAGACTTCTTATGTCAGTACCATAGCGTTTTCTCTGGTGATTTCTCTATACCAACATACTAGTAAATTGCAGACTTTGCAAGCTGTCTGTTTTTGTCTGGGATAGATTCACACTTAAAGATCTAGGACACACTCACATCCCTTTGTATATTCTTCTTTCATAATTGACACAACCCTGTTTGCTTCCTCAGTTCCTGTTTCTTCATTTTTACTTATCTGTGAATGCAAGATTTTAAATATGACAGTAGCAGGATTTTATTATTCCTATTTTCAGTATTCTTGCTACTTTATGAAATCTAAAGGGTTATATAATAGACATTCTGAGCCATTGATGTGAAAGCACAGTGAGGGGGTGGAAGGGTGAGATTTGTATGTGTTTGTAGGAATCCCAGTATATAATTTACCACTATTAAAATATTTAGTATATTGCTTAGTAAATAACTCAAACTTATCTTTCTATATCAGAGGACTGTTTAAAACATAAAATTAGACCAGGATAGCCCATTTGGATACCATTCTGGAGCTTCTTTGGACTTCTCTGTATGGAAATCATATAGACCCCTCAATGTTTCTGATTTCTGTAATGTCACACTATCTCTTAGGGTCACCCTGGGACAGAAGGATTCTCCGGTTCACAGGACTGAAAAGAACAAGTATTCTGCCTCCTTTCTCTGTTCCTCACTACAAAGAGACCACCTACACATGGGATGCCCTGGGGAGACTGGCCATGGTCTGACCCATCTGTCTGTATCTCTCAAAGGTCTTCAGCCTCGCAGAGGAGTTGTGCCCTGAGACATCCATGCAGTGCTTCCACTGGTCAGCCTTTGTGACAACTCAGGAAGACAACACAAGAATTCCAGCAGTGGCTGGAATTCACAGCAGGTTAATGCAGCTGTGAGCACCTACAGATAGTGGACAAAACCCAAGTCATTCTTCCCCTGGCTTTTTCTTATTCATGTATAAGAGCAAATGATTTATGAGTCAGATGCCTCTGTGTAACTTGGAAAAACTTCATTGTGCTTGCACATACATGCAGAAAAATAAACTTATCTGTTTATATTCTTGCTGAATGCAAACAAGACAGAAGGTCTTTAACATTATACTTCAGTAACTGCACTGACACATATTGAGTGGTGTGACAGAGCCATTTGGCCACCCTCCCTGTGATCAAAGACATATGGCTGTAACTGGCAGCCTCCCAGAGGTTTGCAGTGGTTGTTTGGGGGTGTATCAGTTTAGTACCCAGTGTTGTCAATAAAACAATGTATCTGTTCCTTTACTGAAATACCTCACTTTGAGACAAATATACATATTTTTAATATAAATCAGAAAAGTGCAGTTTCTAAGGTGCATTTCAGTATCAAACATGAAAGTTAGAATTTTAGCTGTTCAGTAAGACTCACAGAATGTTTTATTCCAGACAATATTTTTAATTTTTTTAGGGATGACACATTGCTGTAATTTCAGTGGAACTACTGGGCACAGACATTTCAAAATAATACCATGAACTAGTTATGTATAACAAAGTTAAGCATGTTTCATGGCTTTGATTGCAAAATTCAAAAATCTCTGGCAACAATTAAAAATATATTGCTCAAAAAAAGCTAAGATGATCAATTTAAATTAAATTAAATTAAATTTATTTTTGTTCTACTGATTACATTCAGTTTGAGTCTCTTACCCTGTCAAGAGCATGCTTCATCCTAGAGAAGATTAGACCTGTTGAAATTTGAAGAAATCTCTAAGAAAGTATCATGGATGTTCCTGGTTTTGACACAGCTGAGTGATGTGTCACTGGTCCATGCGAAGGCATAGGCCTGTGTTACACTGAGTAAGATTCTGGCACAGATTTGGCATCTTTATAGCTGGTTTTTGGCAGTGCTTATACTTGAGATATCATTTCAGGCTGGACAGAGCTGGGTGGAGATTTTTATCTCATGATATTCATCTTCTGCTGAGCTATTGGTCTCACTATCAGTCAAAAATCTTGCAGAGATAAGGAACAGAAACAGAAAAGCAGAAAGAATGACATTTAAAATTAAACATAATCTTTTCCCACATTAGTCCTGAGCTCACTTTTACTAAAAAAAAAAAAAAAAAAAAAAAATATCAGTACCTGTATTAACCAGACTTTCCCCCTTTATCCTACAGTTTTGGAGTTGAATTTCTTCCATTTTCACAGACATTTTGATAGTAATTATCAATGCTACAAAAATGTTCTGTGGGGGGTACATCATTCAGCCTTTCTCCACGACTCCTTGGGAGCTGGAAGCAGGAGAGAGGTTGTACAGCGAGGAGGGAATGCAGAAATATCCGGATAACAGCTGAACTTGGGATTTTTCCAGTCACTAATGTGTTCCAAAGTCATTTTCTGCACAGCAATCACCTTTAAGCAATCTGTAAGTAGAGATCAGTGTGCACAATAAAAAGCCCAGAGTGTTTAACTTCTTGTGTGAGGCGTGATAAGTAGAAAATGTCTATTTGTCTAAATTTCGGAGGGAAAAAAAATCTCCAAGGTCTTTCCTCTGCAACAAGGTGGTCAGTTCATCATCCTGAGCAAATAATTGCATGTCTAATTACTGTGGGAGTATTCTCAAAAGACTAATGTGAAATGTGACAGTAAAAGGGTTTTGATTAACCAGGTATCATCTGGGAGAGTATAAAAGTAACACCCTCCCCTTAATTCTTTCTGCCTTTCACAGATGAAGCAAACTCACCCCAGGCCCCTGCCAAAATCTGTCAGGATGGACTGGAGAGCAATCATTTATATAGTTTTATTAGTGAGCCTGAGAGTAGCCAAAGCCCTGCCTAGAACTTCTCAGGACACAGGTAAGGACATCTCGCATTTTTCCTCTATTTTTTGTTTAACACTGCTGGCTGGACTCGGCCCGTGTGGTTATCTGGTCGCTTGCTTGGTTGCAGTTCTTCGTGGGGATTTTCTTATGGGACAAAGGTGTACAGCAAAAGTGTACCTGGATAAATCTAGTGTGATCAGCCTCAGGTGTATTGCTTCCTAAGTAAGCCCTTGAGAATCTCTGTAGTGTGCAGGAGGGGAAGGGATTACTGAGAGGAAGTGTATAGAAAGGGAACTTGAGAGGAAACATATTGAAGGGAAATTTTCCCTCCTAGCAACACTTGAGCTACAAAAAACCCTATTTGATATAGCATTTAGTGAACACTTCCTATTTAAATGATCTTGTTTTTCAGAGGAAGAAACAAGCATTGGCCAGCGATTTTCTCAGCTGCAGGAGAACAATTTTAAAGCCATGTAAGTTGTGCGGGTAAAGCAAGGTTGCTGCTACTGCACAGCCTTGTGTCACTGGGAGTGAGCCCTAACCCAGCCCCTCAGCCGCGCTGGCCCAGGGTGGTACAAATCCTCTCACTGCCTCTCGCCTGAGAGCTCTGTAAGTCGTTTGTAGGTGGCCAGGAACAGGTTTAATGCTGTGTTCCCCCCGCAGAGCCCTGATCCTGTTTGCCCAGTACATGCCAGGAGGGACGTTCGGCAGAGTGGCTGCAATGGCTGAGGGGGTCACAGCCCTGGCCAGAAGGTGTGCAGCAGCGGCCAGCGACAGCCCCGACTGCCTGAAGCCTCTGGTAAGCTCAGTTATGCGTTCCAGGTATGTCTTGTCATTCCAGAGCCCTGGCATGAGTTCTTCCAAAGGCATGAATCCATTACTTAGAGACGTGACCTCCTTGCACATGCACATTCGGCTCATGGACTCTCCTTCTCCCCTCTGTAAAGGCAAACTTCTGATTTTTCACAGGACAAGATTTTCCTCGATACAGTATGCCAGGAGGAAAACCTTCCCTGGTCTGCTGACTGCTGTGCTAAAAACGATCCTGAAAGAAACAACTGCTTCCTCTCCCTGAAAAACTCCTCACGGGGGTTCAGCTCTCCTTTGGAGAGGCCAGATGCTGAGGCTGCCTGCAGAAACCATTCACAGCATGGACAGCCATTAATAGGATAGTAAGTAATAAATCATAGATTGGCTGCCTGGATGTGGCAGCTATGGACTGGAGACAGCAAGTGCAGCAGCAACCAGAAAATTCAGCCTCTCTCATACTGGTTTTTCTTCATAGTGTAAATTATTTCCACAATTCAACCAGCTGCAATTGCTTTTCTATAAAGCATGATCTGCCACCTCCTGCTTTGCCTGTAGCTCCCAGTGACAATCAGTCTGGCCTGGTTTATTGTATTCTATATAAAGGCCTCACCTGAGATCAAGGGCCTCTCTTTAGTCCTTAAAAGCCAAGCAGGAGTTGTGCTGCCTCTAAGACAGAACTGGCAGGATCTGAGACTTCAATTTCCAGGAAAACCTTGGCCCCACCAGAATTTTCCAAGATAAACACCACATGGTGCAGCTGTTTGTTATGTCAGGAAACCAATAACTTTAGTAGCTTTTATAATTGTATTACTTTTATAATTATGCTATCAACTTACCTTGAGGCTCAAAATGTTTTGCTCTGGTTTCAGTTTTATCTATGAAGTTTCCAGAAGGCATCCCTTCCTCTATGCCCCAACAATCCTCTCTGCGGCTCTGCGATATGAGGAGATGATGGAGAACTGCTGTGGAAATGCTGAAGGCCCCTCCCATCATGTGGAGGAATGCTTCCAGAGACAGGTATTCCACCACAGGATTTGACATTATTAATGTGCAGCTTTGCTACAGCTACACAGATACTGAGGCAGATATATCAGCATTTCTTTTTCAACATCTGAGCCTGATACTGGAATTGCCCTTGTTAAGCACAAGCTGAAATCAGGCTGCCCTGGAGCTCCCCAGTGGCCATTTTGCCCCCCCACCCCTGTGCTAAAAGCACTCAACTGTTATCTGAAGGGTTCTGCTTTCTTTTCACAGAGCACTTAATAAATGCTGGGGATGAAACACCAAGTGCAACAGTTAAATCTTGTAACTTGTATAGCTCTCAGCTTGTTTTCTCTCACTATTAAAAAAAATTTTAAAAATTAAAAACTGTGACCACTGTAGTTTCAGTTTCAGTTTCTTCCAATTTTGTGGCTGCACCTTCTTTCTGCCAGGCACCAAAGGTGATGAAGCCAGTAAGAGAAGATGCTCTGAGGCAGGAACACACTTGTGGAATCCTGAAGAAGTTTGGAGAACGGACCTTAAAGGCTCTGTGAGTCTTCCCCATGTGTATTATTATTTCAAAATAAAGCTGTGGCTCCACAGTGACTCTGAGTACCAGCCCTCTCCTGTTTATGTGCAAGTCACCAGTAGCATCTAACAAGGAAGACAGTAGAAATTCAGATTCGTGTGTGGCAGCATCACCATTTCCTTATAAACGGCCATGAGATTCCAAAATCTAAGCCCAAAGTCTGAACCAACCACACCTCTCTGTGATCGAAGTTAGACAACCTCTCCACACAAAAATGATGATAGCTAGCGCAGTTTCCCACTGTGCATGTAAACAGTAACTATTTTCCTTCCTTGTAGGAAGCTTGCCCAGATAAGCCAAAAATTCCCCCAAGCTGACTTTGTCACTATTCACAAACTGGTGGTGGCTGTGGCTGACATGCACAAGGATTGCTGCCGCGGGGACACGCTGGACTGCATGCGGGACAGGGTAAAGCCCTTTCAGTCGTGTGGCTGCAGACATTTCACACATTTTTTTTTGTTGTTGGGTTCAGATTTTCAGCTTCCCTGTCTTGTTTACAGGAAGACATCCTGCACTACGTGTGCAGCAGCCAGCACATCCTGTCCAGCCGGATCCAGCAGTGCTGTGAAAAGCCCCTGTTACAAAGGAGCGAGTGCATCCTCAATGCGGAAAACGATGACAAACCTGCAGGCTTGTCCCCCCTCATCAGGGAGTTCATTGAAGACAAAGGAATATGTGAACGTTTTGCCCAGGAAAAAGACATGCACTTAGCCAGGTAACACGGGGCTTCCTCTGTGCAATTCTCCCTGTTCCACCAGACAAATCCACCCCGAAATCCTCCTGCCGTCCTTCCCCCACAAGGGCAGTTGTTTTGGCTTCTCCCTAAGTCCTGATCTTCCTCATATTGCAGGTTTCTGTATGAATACTCCAGGAGACACCCGGAATTTTCTGCCCAGATGCTTTTAAGGATTGGCAAAGGCTATGAGGACCTGCTGCGGGAGTGTTGCAGGCCCGGGGCTCCCAGTGGCTGCCGCAGCAGAGGGGTGGGTGCTGGGGGGTCCTCGGGCTCCTCACAGCACATGGAGGGGGTCAGTCACACCATGACTGAAATGCCAGTATCCCCGCTCAAGCTCCAGAGTCACAGCTCCTGTAACAATCCCAGCAAATCCTGCAAAGCCTGATTCCCAACCAGAAAAAGCATCACAAAGCCTGGGCAATGTTCAGTTGTGAAGCAATTTAACGTGGACTGATGGAGATGGGGGGAAATGGATGGAGCTAACACTTGTGTGGGCCCTACTCCCGAGTGGTGCCTGTTCCCTCTCCCAAACATAAAGGTGCTACTTATGGTTATTGTCTGAGATCAGGACAGTGGCCTTGCAATACCTGAAGTCAGAAGCTGCCCTGTGTCTCAGACCCGGCCTTCCAGCAGTCACACAAGATTCAATAGGTCATGGGGAATGGAGGTGGACATTTTACCACATTGAGGCAGTTTACAGGGGCTTCAGATAGAAATGGCATTAAAACCAGGGGGTCCCTATCAGGTGAGAGGCAGCTGTAGATACTCGGGACATTCCATATTCCCCCTCCTCAAATTCACTTATTTTTTTCAGGAGGAAGAACTGAGGAAACATATTTATGAAACGGAGAGTGTCATGAGGACAAGCTGTGAC
Source organism: Pseudotriccus pelzelni (assembly GCA_035584735.1). Classification (NCBI taxonomy): domain Eukaryota; kingdom Metazoa; phylum Chordata; class Aves; order Passeriformes; family Tyrannidae; genus Pseudotriccus; species Pseudotriccus pelzelni. The sequence goes on along the minus strand of JAWMRA010000001.1, from coordinate 103,341,021 downwards.
ATTTACAAGGAGAAAGGAGATTACTATTTCCAAAACGAGTATTGCTTTTTCCTGTGCTTCCTTCCCCTGCTCCCACTGGGCACAGTCCAGGCTGGGGTGACGCCACGTGGGTCACACAGGCCAGGCTAAAGGCACTCTTGGAATATATGGCTTCACACAAACAGGGCAGTCTTACACCTGCCTACCTGGAATTAGAAACACCAGGGTCAGTCCTGTCCTTATACTAAGGAGTGTTTCATGGGGCTTGGCTGGAGCACTCCACAGGGAAGGCAGAGGCTGCTCACTACTGCCTGGTGAAACAAAAACACCAGTACCACCAAATCTGTCATTTCAGGCTCCTCATGAGTTTCACCAAGAAGATGCCTCAGTTGACATCAGCGGAGCTGATCAAATTCACCAAGGAAATGACAACCATCGGCTCCAAATGCTGCCAGCTGGGCCAGGACAAGCTGCTGCCATGTGCCGAGGAACATGTGAGCGCTTCCCTTTGGTAGCTGGGTCCTTCTTTTTGTTGAAACTCTGCCAGAAATTCTGCTGCCAGTACCTAAAGCTGCATATAAATGTTCATTTGCAAAAATCCCAGCTGGTTCTGCACTGACAGAAGTCAGCATTAAGTACAAGTATCAGGTGTTCTCTATCCTACAAACCAGGTTTAATTTAAATTCCTCTTTTCCTAACTTCACTGTGAGCAATGTGCATTTCAGGGATTTCTGAAAATGAAAAAGTAACATAACATTTTTTTCATTCTCTTGGTAAAGCTGGATCTCGTGCTTGGGCAAATCTGTAGGAGACACCTGGCTGATCCCATAAACCCCGGAGTTTGCCGCTGCTGCACCAGCTCCTATGCCTTCAGGAGGCCATGCATAGGCAAACTGGAGATCGATGAGAGTTATGTGCCCTTAGCATTGACTCCAGGCCTGTTTGCTTTCCACGGAGACCTGTGCACCTCAGAAGAGGAGAAGTTACAGCACAGGAAGCAGGAGTAAGACATGCTGGTTTGCTGTTACCCCTGGCACTGCTCACCTTCCCCTTGCCCACTGTCCCACCTTCTCCTTTGGAACACTCCAAAACCAGGCACTGATGTTTCATTTCACAGGGGAACAGGGTACCGCTTTTCTCCTGGCCAGAAATCCATGTCTGGGTGGTAAAGAAGGATGAAAAGCTGTGGGAAGGCAGCGGGTGGGACCACAATGGGGATTTGCAGGCCTGGGGGGGGAGGGAAGCTCCGTGAGTGCAGCTCCCCTCTCACTTCCCAGAGCTCTGCTCTCCTGCAGGATGCTCATCACCCTCCTCAAGTACAAGCCACAGATCAGCCCGGAGCAGCTGGGCTCCGTCACGGCCGCCTTCACTGCCATGAGGGAACGGTGCTGCAGAGAAGCCAACTCTGAGGCCTGTTTCCTCAAAGAGGTATCACTTCTGTTTCCAGCCACAGTTCCTCTGCAATAGGGAGAGAAAGGGTATATTCAGGTTTTCAGTCAAAGCATTTTCCCTGTTTAACTCCCTGCCTCTGTTTCCCTTCTGCCTTCCCAGTGCTGTTTCATTCCACTTCACTTCATATCCCAGAGCTGCTTTGGCTCCTCTTTACACTCTGGTAAATCTGCTTTTTCTTACTTCTCACCTCCCTCTCTTTGCTATATTCCTTAACTGAACTTTAACAAACCATCCTTGACCCTTAAGCCTTGTTCTCTCTTTTCATAAATCTTTGCTTTAAAAGATAAAATACAGAACATTTTTTTTTATTAATAACAAATGTCCACCTCTGGATACACCTGAACAACACAGCCAAAAAGGATTCTACTGACTATTCCAACTCGAACTGAATTTCAGTATTTTTCCAACAAATAGCAAATCTAAGGCCACCTGAGCTGAACAGCAACAACAAAATGTGTACTGCATGGTGATAAATATATCTGTGCTCTGCACATAGTGCCGAGGTTACAGGACAGGACCTGCTGCTGCCACCTCACTGAATGTGTCACAAACACATCACGAGCACACCCTCCTGACACTATTGCTTACACGGATTTTCCTTTTTTCCAGGGTCCAGAACTTATCAAAAGGAGTGAGAAAATGCTGTCAGCATAAGGAGCTGCACAGCCCAAGGGAAAGTCCTCACTGGACGACAGGAAGTAACAGGAACTGCACAGGGAGCGTTTAAACCAAACCAAGTGTCTGAAAGCCAGGTTTAGTCTAGAGGGAGGCTGCATGCCCTTAATGAATTCCACCAAAACAATCAGTTAAGTGATGGCAATTCAGGGTTTGACTCTAGCCACCATCTCCTGGTATGCAATGTTAATTTATTACCCCAAATAGTCACAGACCAAAACAAAGGCATTTTAAATCTTAAGCTTATAAAGCATAAGTGCAAATGAGATCAAATTAAGAAAATCTGCCTGTAACCATTCTAAATTAATCATTGAATAATTATTCTTGCATTTCTATAACACTGGCCTTGAGCTGCAGCATATGCACTCACCAATACCGGCTGCTCACAAGTGTTGTAAAGTTGCCTTCAAATAGAAACCAAGATTATGTCTGGCATCCCAAATAAGGTGAGAGAGAAAAAAATAAGTCAAATGTCCCAAAAAGGACAGGGCAGGGACTGCTGAAACACCTGGTCAGCAGGGAAATGTAAGATCTCAGGTAAGATGTAGCCTCTCATGACTGTCTCTGTGATTAATGGCTTCGGGCCTGAATGCAAGAATGACCCCCACTCCCCCTGTCACCCATGTGTCATTGCTGTGTTACCATGAATGTCCCATAATAATCTGGAATAAATTCTTCCCCTGCTCTTGTATTTGTCAGAGATGGTTCATTTACACAGCACTGCACTCACAAAGAGCCAACCCCACAACAGTCACAGACTGATTTCACTCACCCTCCAATGCCGGCCGACTGCACCTGGTCTGTGCCATGTTCCAGAGTTATCTTCCAGCAGTTTTCAGTCCCAAGTCAGCAGGATAAGGGAAATAAACAGGATTCAAATCTTGAACATCAGATGGTGGCAAAACCAGCTCGTTTTAGGAAGGGTGGACATACACAGAGGGTTGGAGAACCTGCTTGGAAACACTTCCTCTTTTCCATATGGGCTGTGCAAGAAATTACGAATATTTAATATTCCAACATTTCTGCTTGGGTACACAATCTGCCGATTCAAGGAACTTTTATTTGCAGCTCTAAGGCACCTATTACTTAATCCATACATCTTAACTGCCGAATTACTTTTATTTCTCCTCTCTGCGCCCCCTTGCCCCAGCCTGAGCAGCTTCAGTCAGCACATTAACCTTCATTTTTTCAAGTCACATCCCAGTAACATGATCTCAGGCAGTGTAAAGTTTTATAATTTGATTTATTCCACATGATTTGTAGACAACACGTTCTGCTCATTCATTTCCTCCCTCAGTGTTTGTTACCTGCATAAGGCAAAGGCAGCTGAGGTAAATCACAGGTACCAAGTAAAAACAACGGGCTAATGCAAGAGGAACATGAGCTGTGCACAATTTATTCTATTTGCATCTCTGTAATTTGAGCTCCAATATCCAGCACAACTCAACCACACAGGGCCTGGCATTGGCTGCTGGGCCCTACCTGGGGCCGGGCTGGACCCAAACTGCCTCCATGGGGAGGCCACGAGCTCAACCCTCCATGGCTGTGGCACTCAGCCTCTCACTGAGCACTTCTCCATTCCCTTTCACACAGAAAACACCGGTAGGACCACGGAATCACTTACTTCAACAGCAAAAACTACTGAGATGCCTTCCAGGACCCAACAGTGTTCAGTGACAGTTCTTCCTTTGCATTTCACAAGGCATTTCAGGGATAAACTCCCTCTCATGGTTAAGAGCTGAGCAGCTTGTACGTGGGAGGCTGCCAGTTATGTTTTTCTAACCGTAGCTCAAAGCTTAAGCAGGTTCTGCATCCACCAACCTGAAACCAGTGGGATTTCAGGCATCTTGCATGGATATTTTATAAGTTAAGTGAAAATCCTACCTGCAGTCTTAAATACATAAATACCTTCTGCCACTTGGCTCTACCAAGAAGCTTTCTGCTACTATAATTCCATATTTCTCTAATAGAGAGATAACCATATACTTAATTTGCATATTTTCTAGTAACGCAGTGCTTATTGCAACATTTTTCTATGCCAGCCTCTTGGTAACGGGTTGTACATTAGCAGGGTTTAAAGCCTTGGGCTTTTCAGGGCATATTTTTCCCCAAGTTCCGAGCCAGATTCAGCATCTGTTTTTTGGGGGATGTAGTGCATCTCCTTAGGTGGTTCCAACCTGCATCCCAGTGCTGCAGGAGTGGCGGTGGTTTCAGGTGTTTAATGATCAAGAGAAAGTCCCTCACTCTGCACACCCTGAGCTTGAAGTGCTCCTGAGCCCCAGCCCCCAGAAACAAGCAGCACAGCGACTGCCCCTCTGCACACCCGGGCTGTTCCCAAGGGGCTGTTCCCATCAAACCGTGGTCTCTGTTTTTCTAACAGTTCGACTGCGAAGGTGTTGCTGTATCAGGTTCTTCTCTTTTAGGTACCTGAGGTGGAGAGGGAGAATGCATTTAAATAACAGGATCCTGCAAAGATTCAACCCAAGTTCTAAGAAGCAGGTCAAATGGCAATGAAAAGTTTCCCACTAGAAAATGGCAGGTGTTATTTATTACTTTTTTATATATTCTCTGTACAGTTTGATTCAACATGATTATCAGCCCATTATCCAATAACAGATCTATGGATACTGCAGCCTCTCAGTGCTGTTGGCCTCAGCACCCAGTTGCCCACAAATACAGAAGCCTCTCTGGCTTGTCCCTACTGAGCATTTTGAGCTAAATGTCATAGGAATTCCTGTCATCTACCACAAGTTTTAAAGGGACATTTTGCACCAATGTGGCTTAAATGCTACAGGACCTAAATAGTACCACAGTGCATACTGCATTTATTCTTTCCAGTCAATATGCAGCAGCAAGTACAAGCTGAGGCTAGTAAAGGCTCAGGAAACAAACAAACTGAAGTGACTCTGAGGGTCCAAACTTTCTGAAAAGACACCACTGTGTGTGCAGTTAGTATTTATTCTGCAATCTTCAACAGAACAGCTGGGTATACACGATAGGGAAAGGATTATAAATCCTGCCCATCTCTCCAGCAGTCCCAGCAGTGTTGTACCTGCACACTGCTACATCCATGTGTTCTCCTCATGAACCAGCCCTATCACTGTCCAGATTCCCCTGAACTCATAGACCACCCTCATTTTACTTGCATTTACCTTGCCATCGTCTGTTCAATCTCCTGCTTCTCCTCTTCATTTATTCTATCCAGAATTGATTCCAAAAAGGGAAGATGAAATGGAATGTACTGAGCAACCTAACAGGGAGAAAACAAGAAATGTACTACTCCTCATGGTAATGGAGGAAAACTCCAGGAACTATCAGAGCTGATGATATACGCACGTCACTGCTGATCTCTTCCACATCCACATCCATGAGAAAGAACTTGGCAATCTTCTCCGAGGGCCCCTGCAGCAGCCTGTGCAGCAAGGGGACGTCTCCACTCCTCAACTGCTTCTTTTCTGGGATTTATAAGGAATGTCATGACACACAGAACACACCGCGGGGCCTCTATATACCGCCTGCGTTCACAAACCTCTTCCCTTGACACAGATCAACCATATCTGACTGCTGTGCAATTACCAGATACCTAACAGGTCCCTAATAATCTGCCATTTAAGGTACATTGCCCCTCAGTTATCTTCCACTCTTTCAGGCATTCCCTTTAATAAAGATCAAATCTCATTTTTCCTCAAGAACTGTTGTGGAAGTAAACACTTCCCATTGAAAAATGAGTACTATGAACTCAGCATCTGTGATCCAAAACACAGATTCTGTGTCAGCTGAAAGGGCCCACAACACAATCATTCAGCTTTTCCTCTCCAGAGGAGACACATGCGAGGGGTCTCTGGAAAATGCCAAAACGCCACACCATACCCACAGTGCCCAAATGAGGACAGAGGTCTGGGATGAGCCCTGTCATGCCAAGGTACACATTCCACACACACGCACACACACACAGGATGATTAGAGATGAAGTGATCGGGCAGCAGTGCCTGGCTTACCTCCAGATGCATGGATAATGTAAAGTGCAAATTCATGAGGGCTGTTTTCTATCTGTGAAACAAAAGAAAAGATCATTCCTGCCTGGTTTCCTTGGAGGATCCTGAACTACTACATACAACTTTTTTTTCATGCTACACGTAGATTTGCTACTTGTATCTTCATCAGGGTAAGACTCTGGGATCCCTGCCTATTCAATGTGCCTGACAGGCACAATGAGCAAATAGCAACTTTTCAAAAACTTCACACCCCAGCCAGTAAGTCCATTCCTTACTATTCTTAGAAGTCAAGTTTTCCTTTCAGTGTTGCACTCCTAAATCCAACTACGTCAATTAATTCTGCAATAGCCAAGTCTCTAGACAACTTCGATGGGAACTTGAACACAAATAAAGTAAAAATTGTGCCCTACGCAGCCACGTAAAATAAAGATATTGGAGAAACATACAGCTCTAATGGGAAAGGTATTTCTGACTGAGTATAATCATATTGGTGGAAGATGGTTCCAAAAAAAAAAAAAAAAAAGTAGTTTCAGACAGGACGGCACTGACCTTGAGCAGTACTTTCAACTCTGACTTTCTGGACCTTTCCACGTGCCTGGGTCTAACAGGAGCTATCTCCCAGACACGGGATGAAATTCCCTGTTAAGCAAACCGCAGTTCCGGGGGTTGTCCGCCGGAGGGCAGCACTGCCACGGGAATGACCAGTCTTTCCCGGCACTGGGAATGATGGAAGCGCAGCAGCGTTTGCCCAGAGTGAGGGACTTCAGGGTAGGGGTTCTGCACTTTCCCCTTCACCGCACACCACGCACCCGGTGTAACTTTTATAGCCTCCAAGTACCATGAAATATTCATAAAACAAACCCAACCCGTGCATTTCAAATGGCCCATGTGGGTTCTTTGACATTCCAGTCCACACAGTATCCCCTTCTGGTTATTCCCTGCCTTTCCTGCAGCACTGGAGTGCACACTGGAATGAATATTTCCACAACACAGCCACTCTTGCTCCTGCCAGGTTACCTTAAACTTGCGAAGCAGCTGTTCTATCACGTGTCTGGTTCTCATGTGGCTGTTGATTCTTATTTTGGTTTCTGATCCAAAAGCCGGAGTGAAAACTGATGTCTGGGAACAAAACCAGCCGCACAAGGGCGTGAGCATGAGGCAAAGCTCACTGGACAGGGTTCCCTATCCCAGGGCCCACCCTCAGGTGACAAAGCCAAGCCTAAGCATTCCTACCTCGTGGTTGTAGAAGTGGCCATTGATTGAGAACCTGTGAGTTTCTCCTTCTGTCCTGGCTGCTGTGGGGACCTTGGTCCTCTTCCGCACGGCCGCGGCATCGCTGCTGGTCCTGGGCAGGGTGGCACAGTCGTGTTCCTGCTCACTCCTGGCCTTCAGCGTGTGGCTTTCATAACATGGATAACCTGGAGGAACAAAAGCTCCTCAGCACCGTGTGCAGCTGCTCCCCTCCCTGCCAGCAACCCCAGAGGAACGAAGCTCTTGGTGGAGGTATTTCTTTTTTTATTAACTTTTTTTTGGGCGGGGAGCAGGAGAGGAGCAAGGCATAGGCACATGATGAAGAGCAATAGGTTGGCTGTAGTGGCCAAAGTTTGCTATTTTGTTCCCTTGAGAGTGATCTCGTGGTGAAAGCACAGCCCGTTAGCACTGGCTGTTCACTGACTCACCTGCACAGCGTTGGCCCTAGCCAGCCCTAGCTCGCTGTTTCCCCAGCTTGCAACACATGTCACACAGAGCATAAAGTTTCCCCTCATTGCTAGAGAAGGCCTAATGGGTGAAATTCATTTTGCACAGCCACAGAACACAGAAATTGTTGTGAACGTGAGAGCACAGACACTAACTTTGCTCGAGGTCTGTCTGTTCCTCAGCAGACTTCAGTGTCTCCCCACTAATGTGATGCAGGTCGTCAAATTCTCCCCAGCGAGTCATTCCCCTGAAAGACCAAACATGTATCACTCCTCATCAACAGTCATTTCAGTTTATCCTGTGGCCAGGCTTCAAGTAATGCATTCCTGCCCCTGCTCAGAACTTTACAGAACACAACCACAGACCTCAGCATGGCACTTTTAGTTTAAGTAAAAATAAAATCAGTTATTCAAATATGGTATGATGAGGGGTCCCAAATATACCACAGGCCTCTTAAACAGAGAAATTATGTCCCTTAAATAATTTTCAGTAATTATTTATCTATTTTACAGCAAAGTTCTGGATTAATCACAACAAAGTAAGTACCAGGCAGGCACCCAGAAAACATGTATTGTGGTTTTAACAATCACAGGACACGTGTGCTGTACAGATGGGGACATGGAAGACTAAATTACATACCAGCCCCTCATGCTACCCAGTTCTGTATGAGAGCAAGGAATTCCATCCAGCCTGTTAGAAGATCTACCTTTTTTTACGTCAATATTTCCATAATTCATTGCCTAAACTCTTCAGCAGAAAGTCTTCAGCCAGTTACTGCTCTGACTGAGAATAAACTGATTTGTAAGACAATAATAAAAATTAATTTCCTATATATATATATATATACACATTCAGCTAACTCCCATGAACACACCAAACAACAATCTTAGTTGTGTTCCACACATTCAGCAAGTTCATTTAAGATCAGACAGCCAAGCTGCTCTGCATACCTTAAAGCATGTCAGGGCAGCCCCACGTTTCTGGGATCATGAGTTAATGTTTACTTTAAGATTCAGATCTCCACCAGCCAGAATTTTCTTAAGCACTAAAAGGCGAAGCATGACCTCAACTGCCAGCCTGGCCCCTGTCCTGCAGGCCACACACACCCACACCAGCAGACCTGGTCAAGGTAAACACAGAACCTGTCAGGTCTCATCCCTCAATTCCAACAGCCAGAGACAGGAAGCCTGTCCCTGACTTGACTAGAACTTCCCAGCTGCAAGGATGGCAGAATTAAATCCAGAGTTCCAATGTATACCACATGCCATCTAAGACAATGGGTAATTAGGAAAAGAAGCTCTGCAATACATAATTTATCAGGGAGTCATTCAGGGTGAACATTGGGTCGGCCTCCCTATTGCACATGACTCAGCTTCAGCTCAAATGCACCAACGAAGGCTGGAGAAAAAGGTGTTCAAAACAAAGGAAAAGTATACTGAGATCCTGCAGCAGTTGAGCACAACACACTGAGATATAAAACATCATTGGCAGCAGCCTGGAGCAGCTGGTCTGTGGGCATTTTAAGAAGGTTTTTAACACTAGATTTTGCCCAAGGCCAGTATTCATACCCTGGTGTGAACTTCATTCGAACAGCAATGATTCCACACCTGAAGCACTTAACTATCAGCTTTTTGCTTCATGCCATAATGTGTGCACCAACATGAGATCAGGTGCCCATAGATACATGTGGAGTTTGTTTGGGGTTTCTTTATATACATATTTCATATATATCAATTTCCCAGTCCTTGCATGGGAATAGTCACTTCCTGTGAACAAGAGCAGTCTCCTCCAGCTCCTCAAGTTGAGAGCCAGACGAAGATGCTACAAAAACACACCTTTCTGCTCAGCAGAAGCTGTTGAAAGGTCATATCAGTCACAGAGCTCTGCAGTGCCACCAGAGCCTTTGGGGAATCCGGGATACACAGCCAGGCATAACCACTGAAGTCACCACAAGAGCTGTCTTGCAATGCTAGCCTGCCTCCTCCCTTAGGGAAGTTCATACATTACCTTTTACTAGGGAACAAACCCACGCTCTCTGTTGACTTTAGGGTTACAAAAGAGGGTATCAGCTTCTCATCCTGAATTTTTAATCGGATAGGGTGTCGCACTCCCCAAAATATTGACAGGATTCCTTCAATAAACGGTGCGTTTCCTTCTCGCTGGAGACAAGAAATAAAAGAAAGAAGCAGGAGTACTACATAACAATTGAGTAAAAATAATCAAGTAATAATCAATTTCCCCTCAAAGTAACAAGAAAACAATGAAATGACTGAGGCTGACACAGCTCTGGAAGAGGTTACTTAGAGAGGCCATGTAACCTCAGTTTTGAGGTATTTCCAAGACACCCAAAACTGCAGCTGACCTGATCAGTCTAGAAAACCTGTTCTGGTTTATTATATTAGGTGGAATATGTCTTGTAAGAAAAACACCACAGCAAGTGCTGGAGTCCAGTGCTGTGAGGAGAAGAGAGCAGAGACAGGTACCTCCAGATTAGTGGGAGTTTCTCTTGCCTAATTCCTTACCTGATTACATGTCAGTTGTAGATTCTCTTGATCCAGATAGTAAGAGTTATAATTCTTCAGAAGAAAACTGAGCTGCTCTCTAGAACAAAGACCACAAAGAAAGAATAATTTATAACATGTCTGTCAATGTAAAATGCAGGTGTTATGTGACAGGGTGACACCCCAGACCTGTGCTACCCACTGCGTCCTTGCATAGGTTTATTAATGATCAATACACCATTTTCTGGGACTAAAATTTTGTCAGGTTACTGGACTGCTCATAAGTTGCTTCTTTAAAGACCTGATACACAGAGGAAATTAATTAGTCACAGTCTGACGTGATCTTAATAACACTGCCCCAGAATAGCTTGTACTTTGGACCTCTGTTAATAATCAAGAGAAGGAAGCAAACAGGAACAACACCCGCATTCACCAATATTGCAGGTTAATTTAATTAGGTTTACAGTTTGTTTTCCCTGCATGATGATTTACTTTTTTTTTTTAATTTTTGCAGATATTCCTCTTATTTCCCAATATCTACAGTATGCCTAGAATTTCTGTTTTCTTCTGCTTGAAGCATAACAACTTTGCACCAAGTCTGCTGAAAAGAAAAATGGATGCAGACGAAGAAAACCTCTGCCAATGAGCAAGGAGGCATGGAGCCAAAAAGCCAGCTGCAGCTCAACTAAGGAGGGCCGAGAAACAACAGAATTAGGTGAAATGTATTTCAGGGCCTTCAGGAATGAAATGCTCTTCCCTACACCACTCAAAGATTACTTAGACTGTAATTCAAGCAAGCAATTTCCACCAGCAGAGGTAATCAGCCATCGGGAAGAACTGCGTGGAAGAGTACAGGTTCTTCCTTATGGACTCTCTTGAAGCACCTGAGATGACTAAATCCCAATGGTTTAACGTCCTGCCTCACAGTGGTGAGCGAAAACACCAAGACTGTTTCCAAATAGTGCTTGGTATACCCATGTTTCTGCCCCGTGTGAGCTGTTAGAACAGCAGGCCCACGGTTCAAGCAGACGGCACTGCACAACTCTTTGCTCCGCAAGTTCTTCACAGACCCGCAGAAGCTGGTCAGGACCCATGTGCCATCAGAAGCACTATTACAACTCCTCCCCCAATTTTAAGCAAAAGGGTGCCCCAGAGGGGCAGAGCCCAGCATGCAGTCTGGCCCCAGGAACATGGCCTTCCCCTGGGCTCAGCTGGCACACACTGGAGAGGAGAGCGGGGACAGCCAGCAGGGCAGTTAACACGTCTCTCTTGTGCTTGAGACAGAGGGACACTTGGAGTGTGCACGTGAAAAGCTTTCCCTGGCATACCTATCCCTCCCTCCCTTCTCCACTTAACAAACACAACCCTCTCCTGTTGCTTACTGAACTTTCTCCCATGGTGAGAAGGGAAAAGATCAACTGGGCTTTTACCTGGCAGGGAACATGAGGACAAGGGGCTACACCACTAAACTCCACAAGGTTTACTGCATTCCCTGCTCACACTCTGGATGTAAATTAATTGTTTTACATTACTGCAATTCCACACAAAGAAGTATTTTTAAGTAGCTGTATCAACTAAGTGCTGGGCTCCAAACCAGTGTCTTCAACATTTACTTCAACTCGCTTTGGTCTCAAATCCTAGGAATACAAGTGGCAAAACCCATTCTCTCCATCATGTTGGGATGGCTCATTATAGGTTCTTTGTGTCTTGTGAGCAATGAGGTATTGTATTCAGGTCATCCCACCAAAAGGGCAAGTTTTAATAGACTTGGATATGAATCAGATATAAGCCCAGTTCTAATCATGCTGGCTACAGGTAAGCAAGATTAAGCACGTCTTGGCCCCGTAGACAGACAAACTCCAGATGCAATTCAAGATTAATGTGCAAGTGGGAGACAGTCAGTCTTGCCTGACAGATGTGACAGCTGATCCTGCTCAAGATGGGCTTCTAACTCAAGTCTTTTTATACTTTCCAGAGTAATACCTTTTAGTATGTTATTGACAGCTGTTATTTCATAATCTTTTTCCAGATAGGAAGCTGAGGAGGTGAGTTCCCTCCAAACAGACTATGAACACACAAGGACTTAGGTCATGCTGAGGCCTGCCTATTACTCTTAGTCCGTGTTGTCTGCAAAGGCAAACCAAACCATGGGCTAACAGCAGTAAGCGGTGTGGTTAGATTCTCTTCCTCAGAGCAAGCTCTCCAGATTTGCACATAGTTTCTTGCCTTGTCTAGAAAAATTTGTCATGATCTTCCACAGAAGTTCATATAAGTACATCTTTCAGGTTTCAGTCTTGCATTAGTGCAACCAACAGTGACAAACCCCTCAAGTCATCAGAAAGGCCCTGAGGAAGAGATTTAACAGCAGCTCACACTGATTTGTTTGTCCTCGTGTAGTGCAGACATCAGAGAAGAAAACATTTTCCTTCTTTTAGCCCCAGAAAGGCGTAAGATGTGGACCAGCCAGATTCCAGGACAACTCTTATTGTAACACATGTCCCTGATGCCCTAACCTAGAGACAGATGCCATCTCTGCAGTATCTGGCTACCAGAAAATCAGCAGCTGGTGTGTTGCAAGTCTGCTCTTCACAGCAGCTTCCTGACAGCAGCCAAACTCGGCCATTAATGGAAACCAAAGCCAAGTAACTGGCAGAACAACTCATGTTACATTTACTGCAGATTCACCGCTTTCTTCAGTAGCAAAAGCAAGATAAAAGGGAGCTGCAAGGTCAGGTGCCTTGGTGGTAAACCACAACAGTGCCCAGACTGCTTTCTTCAAACACTAACCCAGGACAACTCACCTGTGCCCTCTTCTTCCCCGAGCCCTACTCACTTATCCACGAATATTTATGACAGCTCCGCTAGAGACCCAGCAGTTCAGCCAGCCAAATAACCCCAGATGCTTTGGTCAGCCTTTTCATCCAGCCATTGTGCAATTCCCAAACAGCAGACTTGCCCCATCAGCAAGATGTGCAGGATACAACTACAAGAGGAGTATTGTAACAGCAGTCTCAAGGTTTAGATGAGGGATGATAGTCTGGGAATGGCACTGGAACCAAGCCTGAGTGCATACATAATGTCAGTAATTCTTGAAACACTTATTTCTTTCTATGCAAGGCAAAAAAACCTTTAAACCATGAACTATCCTGCAAAAAGGTCTTGACCACGATCCACATTTTCCCCCTTAAACAGGCAAGTCTGGAGCAGATTAAAGCCCCAGAGACACTGGTTCATGTGCTACATTTCCAAATGCTTTTGTATGCCAATTGCACAGGAGCTCACACAGATTAATTACCTCTGACACAAAAGCACTGTGTCCCAACTTAGCAGCATTATAAAAGGAATAACATTTGAGGAGAAAGGGAGCGATGTCTTTATTGTCTGTGTGCTCCAGGCAAGGCCCTGACACTCTCCCTTGAATAGGGAGAAATCAACAGCACTGCTCCGGCCACATTGAAAAAGATCCAGATTCAGGAACAAATATCTACTGCAGTATAAGAAATTCCCCTGGGGTAGCTTATAGGTAGTTCACAGGTAGCTTCTTCCAATGGGAACACCAAGAAGGATGGAAATGAAGTGAGCAGCTTCCAGCTCCTGTGCTCGTGACAACAAGGGGAAATTAATCCTGAAAAAGGGGATGGAGCTAAACACCAGAAGGCTCAGAGTTTGGGGCAGCATTAGGAAAAATTCCTACCAGCCCAACTGAACTGTAGAAAAGCATCCCACAAACCACAGTTTGAGTGCAATTCCAAGGTTTTGGAAGTAGGTGAAAAAGCTACTTCCACTGATCACAGACAGAGCCTGAAGGGTCTTTCTGCACAGAAACCCTGCGATCTGGGGCTGCAGGCCAAGCCTCAAGCCACAGAGAGGCAGAGCTCAACTTCCACTCTGGAACTCATGTTCAATTCCAACAGACTTCTGAGACAGGAAAGCCTTCTTCCCTAACTTGGAATTTCATTTCAGAATCCTTTAGAAGGGCCATTCTCCTTAGCGAACAAAACCCACAGACCCAAAGGTTTAATGCTCTGTCCTCTGCATTTCATATAAAGGCCACCTCTGTTCTGTAGACCTGTTAAATAAATCAAGTTGTAGACATGCCTGCTGCTACAGGCTCAGCTCTCTAGAGGACAGGATCTCCCATTAAGGAATAAATATGGACTAACTTGAAATAAAGCAGCAAGGTCATTAAATGTTTGGGGTTTTTTAATGATTTACCTGGTTACGAACTTCTCTTCATTGATGAAAACAGATGGAAGATGCTGCGCTTTCATAGTCACTTTCTTCATTTACTCAGAAGAGATGAATCTAAACAAAAGGTTAGAAAAATAAATATATACACTAGTGCCACCAGGGAAGACTAAATAGTAATCAGGAGCAAAGCTTTAGTGAAACAGGCTGGGGCACTCAAGCTAAGGGTTCACTACACCATGTGTTGACTACTTCATACTTTGCCTTAATACCCACACACTTCCCACTCCTAGTACAAAAGCCATAAGCCATTCCCACCAAGTATATTCCTGCAACTTAAATTCCAAGTACGACATATACCAAGACTTTCTCAAGCAGTTTTGGGACTAGTCCAACCCCATGGCTATCCCTCACTCGTTAGCAGTCTGAGACAGCAGCCCCTGTACTGCAGAGGATCCATTTGTCCATTATGGATAGAGAGCATTGCCCAGGGGCGCTGGAACACACCACACTCAGCAAACCACGCTTCACCAGATTTCTAAAACTAGGCAAGAGAAGGAGTGTATCATCCTTAGCAGTGTCCTGCAGCACACTGAGAAAGCAGCTGGGATAGTAAAGAACGAACAAGGCTATAATTACAGGGCTGTATCAATACAATTTACAGATTTCCACGTTGTGATTCCATCATGTTGTGCAGGCAACAGGCCAGACCCACGAGACTCCAACAATGCATTCCTCAATATGCTTAATTACAGAGTCCTGGCTCTTTACTTCTCCCTCAGGTACTAGAAGGCAGGCTGAGGAGAGAGTAACTTCACAGATTCAAGATTGACAACGGATGACACACGGAAAAAACTTCAGAAGTGTCATCACACACATGGAGGGGAGGGGGGGGAACCCCCACAGAGATCCCATGAAAAGCAGTAAAATCTCTGAAGACTGCACTGGAAATTATCATTCCACTTTTATTTCTCTTATTTAGGAATGACAACAGAAGAATCTGCCTCATAGCACTCAGTGTCCATCTCCCTTCTGCCAGGAGATGGAGTCCAGTCTGACTGCAGCCTGCATTGGACAGGGCCTGGTCAAAGACATATGCAAAGTAGTTGATTGTCCACAGTCCCAACAACCAGCAGCCTTCCAAGAACCAACTGAGGAAGCATTCAGGCTGGAATACATCATGGCTGGGCAAAGAGTCAAGGCCTCGCTTCTGTGTCCTGCACTACTGAGCTGCTTTGTTAGAAGTCACCAAGTTTCCATAATCATAGATAAATGGCTTCCAAAAAACATACGTGGACAAAAGGGGTGTTTTGCATGTAAAAACCATGATCTTCACTCTATAAAACATACAGGAAGTTGTTTCGCAACCTCTAAAACCAGAGCACGCTACCAAAATTAACTTTACCTGAGCAGCTGGGGTTTCTAGCAGTGCTCCATCAGTAACTCACTGAAAGGAACAGCATTCCCTTTGTGGTTGGGTGACATCCATCAAGACAAAATTTGGCTTGTACCAAACAAGCCCAGGGACTTCTATACAGACATCAGTTTGTGTGTGAGGAATACACTGTTGTACACCAGTGTTGGGATTTTGCCTCTGAGACAAGTTCAGTAACCACTGGCCACACCTTGAAACCTGAATTCATGTGATTTACTAAGACCTCTAACTGAAGCAGCTGCCTGTGCCAGTGTAATTGCAAGCCAATTTTTGCAAGATGCAGAGGAGTTTATGTACATTGGCACCTGAATAACTGGATGCACACTTAAGCTTTCTCCCTTCAATCAGGAAACAACATGTCTGGAGCAGTGGAGAACCAAGTCACCTCTTATTAACCGGGCAGCAGTGACGCTGGCAAGCTCCAGCACCACTCACTGCTTATGGCTGCATTCTTTTCTATAGAGTTTGTCCTTAAAAAGATTCATCTGAAAGGAAAAGCTGATCTCTACAGATGGAGAGAAGTGATCTTTACACACACAGAAAACAAAGGAGATGAACCTGTTCTGCTACACAGTGGGTGGCTCCTAGTAAATTATTTGCCTTAAACATACTAAGCAGATCTTAAATCAGCTAGATGCCATTAAAATATTGAAAACAAAGTCAGCTGGAAGAGTAGGTGGTGATAGGAATAGTTCTTAACCAACACCTCTCCCTTGTCTCTCCCTCACTGCCCCAATACCTGGGCTAAGACTTCTCTCCTACAGCTGGCACAGCAGCACACAAACTCGCATTGCGTTTTTTTCAGTTACGTGACCAGCTCTTATCAGCCCTGTACCAAACACTTCCACACCACCAGCTCACCCCAGACATAAACCACTTCTCCCTGGACCCTTCCCATGGGCACATTTTGGCTGAACATGTCCCACAGCTTTTATTTCTAGCCAAGCCTGAGATCTGCAGATTGAGATCACACAGTGACTTCCCCAGCACACAGATGTCAGGATATTTGCACTGGCGCTCCCTAAGTTCACAAAGCTGTTGGATTTTCTATCACCTCCCGGTATTTTACTGTTTTCTGGGTCACTTCCCCGTAGCTCTTTTGAGGAAGCAAGTAGAAGTGAAATGTTTTCTACTGCTCCCTTGGATCTCAACTAACCAAACCATGCCAATTTTCCAGCTCTTCTGACAACATATGGCTGTGCCATCTATTCAAAGCCACCTCCTGATTTGGTCCGTGTCACATAGGTGTCTTTACCATAATGTTAAACTGGACTGCAAGCACAGAATTCCCTCAGGTAAGACCTGGAAAGTGGGATCTTGGCCGGACTATCCTCCTGGCCTGAGACTTAACCATGAAAAAATGTATGCTTGGAGGAAGACTGACTGAAGCCTAAAATACTTTGGAAGGGAAGAAAAAGGAAGGCAAAGTCAGCAGTAAATAAGAAGCATGACAGATGCAAAATGAGCATCTCTAGAGGAAGCCTGCAGCCACTGGAGAAGTCTAAGAAAAGGAAAGAAAACTGACCACTTACACAATCCCAAAGCTGTGAGACCATCAACACTCCCGTCAGGGCACAAGACAAATCTCACAAAGGTAGCGAGCTTCACTTTCCTCTTGACCTTTAGATCTTCCCTGAAATGCTTTTTTCCCAAGATAAAATCCAAGTGTCAGTGAGAAGGCAGATGAGAGGACTCATTCCATTCCATTTCATTCAGAACAGTGATCTGTAAGTGATTGGCTTAAGGGGACAGCCCAGGGACAGGATGGGAGGAATGACACAGCAAAGTTAAGTGCAAAGAGCTACACAGATTTTTACACAAAGATGAAGAGGCAGCTGCAGAGGAGGGCTACAAGGAGAGGGACACCTGAGATATACAGTGAGCCAAGCAGAAGCAGCAACGCAGCACCTTCATTTGTTTTGCAGCCTGTGTGTGCTTTCTGGTGCATCCATAAATTAAGACAGGAACCGCAGAGCGTGCCGTGTGCCACGCTGAGCTCCTACCACGGTAGAGACAGTAAAACCCTAAACCTCCACAAAAATCTCCACGTATTTTGACCCAGTGCTTCCCAAAGCTCTTCCAAACCCAGAGGAAGCCAGCACAGGGTGAACCTTTTCCATTTCTTGTATGGAAGCCACAAGGCTCAGCTGTCTGTTAACTCAGCTATCAACTCCATACACATGGAATATTTTGTACAGCAAAAAGCTTTGCACCATAGGCACAACAGCACATCCAAGTAATTTTCTGAACTCATAAGTGTCTGGCATTTAGCAAAATTTTGGAGCATTATTGGTTTCTGCAAAGATGAGTTTAGGATTTATTCACATGGATACATTCAGTATCAGCAGCATACTTTTATTGGTCACGTAGTCTAATTATGAATCCTCATATTGCCTGCCACCAAAAAGTTTTAATTAAAACAAAGTACGTAATCTAAATAATTGTGTTTTCCCCACTGAAAACAAAGGGGTTGCTTTTTCCTTGGTCTCTTCAGACTTCTTCACACTTTGCTTTAAAAATCAGCTGCTCGGTCCGGAGCAGTAACAGCACTACCTGATTTCAAATCACAGATAAGCCCTCTGCTCAGGCAGGTGCACAGTGGGATTTGGTTGCAAAACCAGCAGCAAGGTAGTGTTTACCTGAATATGTGCCAGTCACAACGGAGGAGATCCACCAGCTCCCCCCCTCACACATCGATAGAGCTGGGCTTGCACACGTTTCAAACACTAAGTAACCCATTATTATGAACAGAAGTTACTTTCTGTTTTGGGCCGCTTAGCACAGACCGTTTTTACCCGCCCAAAAGAACACACAAGGTCACTGATCAACCTTCCAAATCACATTGGCCACTGAACGCAGGGCAGAGGTTTATGCCCATGGACACACTGAGCAGCAGCACGATTTGTTACCTGCCTGTTTCAATCACAACTGACTCACAAACCCCCTAAACAGCAGGTTCTTCTCTGACGAGAATTTCTGAGTGAGCATATCTCCTTCCCTCCGGCACCCGAATTAGCCCAAAGGTATCTGACTGGAGCTGTGGATGGCTGCGAAAGACCTTGCTTTCCCCTGCCACCGCAGTTTACACAGCAAGCCGAACAGCTCCAGCTTTCCATTGCACTCACCTGGGCGTGCGATCCAAGGAAGAGTTTCACACACCTTTCCCTGAGCCCTGGAAGAGGCATGACAGCACGGCGGTGGCTGACAGCTACCTCTGCTGCTCCGCGGGAGCCGCCGGGCTGTTGGTTACTATTTTGCTTGAACTGGGAGTGCTGGAAGCCCGAGACACTCCCCACACCTCGGTGCATGTCGGGAACATTTACCTACACGCTTTCGTTCCTCCAAGTGCTGACAGGAGCGCGCCCTTAGTCACGGTTACACCTCCAGGAGGCTCCGGTTAACACTTTAATCACTAATTTAAGGAGGGAGAGGCAACCTGCTGACTGCCGGGAATCATCTGCTGACGGGACACACTCTGAAATATCCAGTGCCCAAAGCGCTATTATGCTTTAACCTCTTCTGTTTTCTAACCCACTGGATAAAGTAAGTTTTCCTTCAGATACAGATCTCCAGCGTTTGGTGGAATAACTGGTACAAACCATCAGATCATGCCTAAGTGTAGATACATGGATTTATAAAATCATGATAGAAATTGTGACAGCACAGCTTGATCCCTCAACCACACACAGCTGTGTAATCCATTTTTTGCTGAACTGTATGATAACCTCATGAACATTATTCATTGGGCAAAAGTTGTGTCTTTGAGAGAGAAGGCATAGCCACTTACCTTAACTGCTCAGCATGTAATTGTATAAGCAGATGTTTAGGCTGGGAAAAAAATATTTGAACCAAGACACACCTTCGCAGTTCCTACTGTTTGCCCACCCATTTACAACAAGCAGCTTATTCACTGGATCAAACCCAAAACTAGAAGTTATTGGGCCACAGAGAAGAGCATGAAAAATGCCAGGCCTGAATTTGCCTTCGCACCCATCTTCTTGCACTGCAATTGACATCAGGTTGCTTCTGCTTTATATAATTTGACGTTAGGGAGAGGCAGAACAGACTCAAATATGATCAGGTCTTATCCTCTGTTGTACTGCTCTCCAGAGTGAGACACGCTACCATACACACACCACAGGACACCTGGTATTAGCTTCCAACAGGGTGATGTGATGTTAACCCCCCAGGGTAAATCAAGCTTCATTCTGACCCCAAACTTTTAAACTTAGAGAGCAAACTAAACTTTAAGTTTCTAGGGATAGCTTTTTTTTTTTTTAAGTTTAAAAGCAAGTTTTGAAAACAATGCTTATATTATTTAGATTCATGCAAAGATGTCTCAGTAAGAAATTAATATAATAAAGCAACAAACCCTGTAATTGTAATAAAAATCTACAGTTCCCATTTCCATTAAAACCAGGTGTGTTGATTCTTACCTTGGCTTGGACAGTGTGGCTCCAGTTTGTTTCCAGTTTTCTTTCTCACACTTGAACTGCTCCTACCAATGTCCAAGTTCTGATCTCATCTGAGTCATGCACAATTATCTGGTGAGTGCTTTGGAGGGATGGGTCAGTGCAGACTAAGAATAGGTATCTCATGGGGAAGGGAAACAGGTCTTTAGGGCCACAGAGCAGGAACTAGCTCACTGCAAACTCCAAGAAATGGAATGCTTTGATTCCTTTCATAGAAATTAAATAATCAATGCACAAAGACGATTACTTTTTTCATCTTTCATAATGAACATAGTTTACATGCCCTGGAAATCTATGAACAAGTCACAACTTGGTTATACTACTTCACCTCTTAAGCAGAAGGGTAACAATAATTCCTTTAGAACAGGCAGGAAATGTGATGGTCCTGGAGACTTTACAGGCTGTGCTATATTTCTGCTCCTTGAATGATTACTAACCAAATAATTTAATAACCAAATAAGTTAATAAGTAATTGGAAGTTGGAGCTGAGCTGTTTAATAACTTGGCCTCAAATCATTAACAAAGTGACTGCTAAAGATAGGAGTCAACCTCAAATGGGGAAAGCAGAGATTCCTGTTCTATTTTTACAGTAGACAATCACAATAAGCAGGCTGCCACAGCAGCACCACACACGTGCTGCACTTCAGTGGACGGGCTTTGATAAAGATTCCTCTTAAAATTCCTCTGCTCTGTAGCAAGAAGGAAAATCCCTAGTCCTGTTTGCAAACACCTATTTCTAGCCAACTCATTAACTCCAAACAGAAAATTCTTCTTGGGCTTTCTGAGCCAGCTACTCTAATGGAAAGGAAGACCCTCAACTGACAAGATCTGAAGTTATCATAAAACAAGTGATCAATCCCCCCCTTTACATTACAAATGCTACCGGGGGGTGGCAATGGTCATAGCAACACACCAAGAAATTTAAAACACGATTTACCCTGAAGAGGGCCCCCCAGTCTTTAGCAAGATTATTTTCTGTCATCACACTCAAGTGCCAACAGCAATACTTGTGTGCCAGGACATGTTCTGGAGCCACAACTGATAAGCACAGAAACATGAAAGAGGGGTAGCAGATGATTGGCTCAGATAATTTAATACACAATGCACACATCCACTACAAAGGTTTATGTACTGTCATGGGCCATAATCCCTCACACACATCGTTTGTTGATTTGGGGGGCCATAAGTTTTTAAGGAATAGAAAAGAAGCAGAGTTGATGCTTGCAACATCACGTGGACTAAAGGCTATGATTTTGGACAGCATATCAAGAACTGGAACTTGCCAGGTACTGGCCTTTGCCTGCACGGAAAGCAGCTTGCAGGTCTCACTGTTGTTATCCTTGTGAGCCACTGCTGAATGGGCAGGTCCAACCCGAGCATCTGAAACACCTTTAGTCATGCCTCATGCCTGGCATTGATTATCCACGCCCATGAAGTCATCCATGTAATATTATAAGACTTCAGAAAGGCACACAGGATTTTCACTGCCTGGAGCTACAAAATACTATAGAAGGCAGAACCAGAAGGAACTGCCCTGTCCCAAAGAGCTACAATCATGCAGCTTGTCACCCATTACAGCTCAGCCAGGAATAAAATTACCACCTCATCACACCCAGCCAACTTGCACAGCACTTACAAGCTGCAACTTCTTCACACTCAAGGTTTCCAGACACAGATTTTTCTTAAGTCCATGAAATGTAATTTCCTCAATTTTTTTCTGTAAGTCACTCTATATCTGGACTATTCTGTCTTCAAGATAGAAAACCCCTAGATTACGTACAAATGGAAGGATTCAATTTGAAAAGTGTTACACAGCAGAGCTTCTCCTGTACAGAAAAGGGGACAGTTTGTCCCTGCAGCAAAACACACTGAAATATGTTTCAGTGATCCTTACATATGTAACAAGTAGCGCAATAAAAGCATGAGGAACAGCTCTCTCTTGTTTTAGCTCTGTGGTTCTGGAGCAAGGGATCAGAGGCTGGTGGGCACAGGGGAATGTGTGGCAGTCACAGTGTGTCTGAGCAGCCCACGCTCCTGAGCTCACAACCCCTGCATGGTGCAGACGTTCCTCACATCATGTGTCCTGCTCGGAAGGGCACACAGCACTGCCTTGTGTGCTGCTAAGCACAAATCACTCCAGTGATACTCCAGAGTGCTGGGATGCTGTAAACCAGCAACATCTGACACTTGAAAAATATCTCTGTAATGAACATTGAAAGTAACGTCAGCAAGGAACAGCTCTGAAGTGCATCAGAAAAACTGTTCAGAGAACTGACTGTGTAATTTGTGTACTGCATTACACATCTAACCAGACAGTAGAGCAGATGATCTTAGAAGCATCCATGGCACTTAGTTATGAATTTGCTCTTGAAAATCGCACAGCAGCACAGACAGCACTGCGAAGGAGAAAGTGCAAAGCAGAACAGATCGGGGCTGACTCACTGAGCCTCTGCCCTGGGCTGGGCAGGTTGAGCAGACCATTGTGACTCCTCTCTAAAAAAGTTCACCCTCTGACACAGACATTTCTCAACTCTGCTCAGTCTTCTCGCTGAAAATCACCCCTCAGACACTGCAGCTGCTTGCTCTGGATTGCTCCTGGCCTTCCATAATGCCGCTTTTCCGTTACAATATCAAATAACCGCTTGGGGCATTCAGCTGTCAAGCACATTTTACCAAGAGTAAATACATTTATATACTTACTGTGTCACATTCCTATCCTTCTCCCGAGTGTCTGATTGTATGGATCACATTTTTCTTCTCATTCAGATATTCAAGGCCCAAATTATTTTGAGTAGGATCCTAGAGCACAGGGTGGCACTTATTGTGTCCCTTTGAGGGCAGAGGCGGTGGCATTTCAGTGGTGCTGGAGGAAACAATAGCGTCTCTAACTTTGAAGGGCCAAACCCTGCCAGTGCCTGGTTCTTACTTTTACAACCTACGCTAGGTTCTGTGGGAATTAACTGGGCTAAAATCTGATCTCATTGTCAAGGGCATCTGAATGTCTTTCTGGCCCAGAAGCGCTCTGGAAAAACAAGTCCAGATGAGAATAGAAGCACATGGAATATGGTGGGATATCAAACCACTATTTGATTTGGACTAGGAGCTCTGCCTGTGCCTGTGTAAGGCAACATAAACGAGTCAACAGCTGTTTAGGAGATGCTGAAATTCTGGAAAGATTCGGTGTTGTTTGGAGGGTGTGTCTTCCAGTTTGGAATTTATCTGTCTGAAACTGTCATTCTCAGCCCCGTGAGCAATACCTTGCTTCTAGCCAGGACACATGTCCTTACAAGTGAAGAATCCAAACAAGCTGCCCCCCCTGGGAATGCAGATGCAACAGCTGAGATGGTATTGTCCCAGCTTTTACAATGCACACAGGAAACTGCAGGCTTCTGGGGGATATATGTGCCAGTGTCCAACAGCAGGATGGTCAATTGGCTAATAAGCTACACGGAAAAAAAAGTGTCTTTAGGACTCTAAGCTGGAAGTTGAGCTCGCCCTGATCTGTGCAGAGAGCACACGTTCTAACAGGTGCAGGAATGGAAGCAGTTTCAGGTATGAAATGTTATGCAAAAGTTCTTGCAGAAACAGGAACTGCATCTGAGGAGTAAATGTCCAGCTGATTCCTGGAGGGATATGGCCAGGGAGCTGAATGCTTACATCACAGAGTACCTGTGTGCTGCTGTCAGCTCAAAGCACTGCAAAAGTTGCCACTGAATTTTCAAGCCTTCACGTGCAGCAATAAATTTTAGCATTTCTGACACTTTTGTGATAAATTAAGAATTATCTAGTGAAATACCCTGAAACTGAAGCCTCAAACTGAAGTCAACAAACATTTTTACAAGACCAATGTGAATACTGAAGCCTGGCATCACTCCTGACATCCAGCATCAGAGGTTCGCACTAAAACGACAGTGTTTTCCAAAGAGGGACAATCTTTGTCTCTGCTGGTCAGAAACAGCTGCCCTTGTCACCTGAAATGTCATCAAAGGTGGCATTCTTCTGGGCTTGGATCCTCCTGCTTCCACTTCTCCCAGCACTGGGGAAGGCCCTGCCGGGTGCAGGATATGCCTTTTCCCAGTGTAACAGACTTTGTACGGGAATTATGCATGCAGATCTCCATGATGGAAAAGGAAAAGCAAGATCTCTCTCTGAAGTGCTCTGAGGGCAGTGATTCACCTTAATGATCCTGGTTTGCCTCACCTGGGAATTAAAATTTTGTAACTTAAAAGTTGTCTTGCAAAATGTATATTTTATACTTAATTTACACGTTGAAATAAAATGAAAATGTTACTTGGATTTTGTCAGGAGTTCTTGTGAATATAAAAAATAATGTCTCCCAGCTCTCCCTTGGCTTGCCTATCTTCATTTCTTATGCTTTTCTTTATTTCTTTTTTTCTTTTATTTACCAGAAAGTCAGTTACCAGAAAAACATGTTATTGCAAGTCTTTCCTGGTAAATAAACTGAATAAATGCCATTGTATTGAAAAGTTTTATATAGAGATGATGTCACAAAAGTTATGTCATATGCCAACTCCTTGTCTCACACTGAGCTAGTTCCTTAGTACTTGACCTTTTCATGACTGCTTAGACTAGAAACGTTGTGACTACACATCTGTTAGCCTTTATCCAGAAAAAAAACACTATCGCAGTATAACCACTAATAGTTATATCTAACTGAAGTCAGCAGTGCTGTAATAGAGGCCAAGACTGGTGATCTCTGCTGGGCGTCTGCCCCGTAACCCCGGGCTAATTAGGCTGCAGTGCTGCGCAAGGACCACAAGACGGCGCCATCCCAAGCCCGCAGCGCATCCATGGAATCGCAGACTGGTTTCCACTGGGAAGGACTTGAGACATCATCCAGTTCCACCCCCAGCCATGGGCAGGGACAACTTCCACTAGCCCAGGTTGCTCCAAGGCCCGTCCAGCCTGGCCTTGGACACTTGCAGGGATGGGGCAGCCACAGCTTCTCTGGGCAACCTGTGCCAGGGCCCCACTACCCCCCCAGGGAGGAATTTCTCTCCAGTATTAAACTTAGCCCTCCCTTCTGGCACTGGGAAGCTGTTCCCCCTTGTCCTGTCCCTCCAGACCCTTGTCCAAAGACACTCACCAGCTCTCTTGGAGCCCCTTTAGGCACTGGAAGGGGCTTTAAGATCTCTCCAGAACCTTCTCTTCTCCAGGCTGAACATCCCCAGCTCTCCCAGCCTGGCTCCAGAGCAGAGGCACTCTGGCCCTCAGAGCATCTTTGTGGTTTCCTCTGGACTCACTCCAGCAGGTCCATATTCTTTTTATGTTGGCTGACAGAATTAATTTTGGCAAAAGTTTGTATTTAACGTGGTGAAGTGGAAATAAATATACTCTCCCACTGGTGACGTGACTGTCAGAGCTATCAGCATTTGTGTATCAGTCACCACTTGTGAGATTCTCTGTTGACTCCAGAGTGCAGAAAAAACAACTGTTATATTTACATTGGAAAGATGTTTTAAGGGCCCATGTAATTAAGGTGTTAAGGAAGCTATTAGAGCTTCCAAGCCTTTCCAAGCTTTCCTATCCAAAGCAAAACATGAAATATACACTGACTCCAGCACGCTACATATAGAGATAAAATATAGCTGATGCCAAACCTCTCATTTACACCTGCCTTGGGACCAGGCTTGAAAAATACTCAGTTTAAAGTCTTCTGAAAGTCTGGAAAACTACAAGCCAATAAGTGGTTGCCTTTAGCAGGCAAACAAGTAGGAATCAGAACAAAGGATGAAAACAATGAACACAGGACTACACCTAAAACTATGGGGAACAGTTTATGCAGCTTTTGATGGCAAAAACTGTGGCTCAGGGTCTTTCAGGATCCTGCTGGATGGGGACCCAGGTGGCAGGGATACCCTAGCCCCAATGTCCATCACTATAGATTCCTTAGGAAAGGAGAGGAGAAATGACTCATGTAGAGGAATAAAGGGTTAGAAACAGCACGCAGGACTAAATAATGGTGAGATTTGTTATTGGAAAGAGCTGGTTGAAGTCCCACAGAGCTGTGGGACCTGTGCTGTTCCATGTGAAATTAATAAGGAAGGTGAAAACCTTTATCTCTGAGAGCTGACTTATGGACGAAGAGGAAACAGTTCTCCTTCCCCTCTAAAACTGTTCACATACAATACAGCACGTATCAATCAAGTTCCCCATCAGAGACCTTTTGACCATATGTAATAATGCTAATATGTGATCGCAGCCAGGGATAACTGTGGGGAGCAAATTCAGTCACTACTCAGAGTGGCCGCTGGGTGAGAGCAAAACCTTCTCGTGCCTAAGACTATACATAAGTCGGGTGGAATGAACTTGATATACTTGATATACGTGACCAGCGCAGGGTCTGGTGTTGATTTTGGGTTCGGTTGTTGAACCGCCTCCAAGAGCGCCGAGGAGGAGCCCAGCGCGCTGTGCCGAGGCCGCTGTACCATATTCGGACACCAGATGGCGGTGCCGCACCCGCGCACGAACCCCGGCGGTGCTCCCGGGAGAAGGGCTGCTGGTGCTGCCTTACCGACCTTTTGTACATCTCCCGGCTGAAAGATACGCGGGGGAGACCCTGACTTCCTAATTAGCTCGCCTAAAGCAGCGCTGTACTTACATTTTATTGTGCTTCACTTTTCTGTGGCTGACATGGGGCAGGACAGAGAAGGATGGACTGAGGTACAGCTGCCTTTCACGCACTGCGCAGAGCACATGCAGAGCAACCACACCAGCGCTTCCCTGCCAGAGCGGCGCCCGTGGTGCATCTGAGAACGCAGGAGCTGATGTGAAACAGAGAGTCCAGGCTCAGGGATACTTTTAGATCTTCCTGCACAAGAAGTAAGAGCGGAAAAAGGGCATGAAAGATTCAGTTTGAGTTATAAATGCTACAATTGTTCAAGGACAGGAAAGATAACTGGTCCTGGACAAAGAAGCTGAAGTGATACTACAGGCTACAGCTTGCTTGAAGTTCTAAGTGAAGCACTTGAAAAGAGAAATCCCAATACTCCCAGGAAAGCCAAATATTAAAGAAAAAAATCTGGATCAAAAATGCCAAGTCCTGGACAAAACAAGAAATAGACACGGCTACTCTGGTCTTTTCTGTCCTAAAGTCAAGAGGCTTCTTCTGCCCTTTTTGTGAACAGGAAATATCCTGTCTTTTAACTTGCAGATTTATGAGTTAATGGAGTGCAAGGAAACAGAATGTCCTCTCCCATCAAATATTGCAATTACATAAATAGGGCTGGATCTTACTGATCGCATCTGTGAGCACCTAAAATGATTGACAGGCTGGTATTGGGAGGCATCCTAGCACTGGATCACCTGCAGGAAGCGTAGATGTTCCCTTTTATCCTGGCTGCTGTTCTCCCTGTCTCTTGGACACTGTTGGCACTGAGGCTGCTGAATGGCACATCTCATTAATACCATAAGCTTCTGACCAGTTCTGATCCACAGGGATAACTTGACAATTTCCAGGTTCAGGATGATGTGTCTGAAACAGATACAGCAAAATATCTGAAGCACAAAGTTCCACCTAGACTAAGGACACAACACAGCACTTGTGTTCTAGAGAAAAAGCCCAGTTAGTCAGTCAACAGCTTGCTATTTCCTGGGTGGTTTGTGCATGCATGCAGGGACTTGCTCCTGAAGGTTGCTTTCAGTGTTTGTGTTTCCTCTAACAGAAATTTATCTGTTTCTCATAAAATTAAATATGAGTATGTCTTTGTCACCAGTTCTGAAAATCACATGGGCATCAGTTTGTTCTATTCCCATTCAAATCAGTCCTCAAGAATTCAATTCAAGTCCATGTTTGGACCCTGTATTGTGGCAGATGCTTACAATACATGGGATAGGCCTTAAACATGCACTTCAAAGTCTCTCTAGGAGAGGCAACCATTATATTTTAGGTTTTATTCTACATTTCTCATGTATTTCACTGACGATGCTCCTGGTGCTATCAATGTGCCGTAAGAGTATATTGCTTGTTTTCCAAAAATAAATACCAGACCAAAATGTGGGGGGAAAATACTTAATTTCATGGGGCCTGTTGTTGGTGGCGTGGGTTAGGGGAAATACTTACCTTCATTTTTTTTCCTGCTACATCAGTAAAAGCAATTTCTCTAAAAAAAATGTGCAATGGCTGCTAGTAGGAAGGAGCTGCCTCTGTGGAACATCTCTGATTTTGGAGTATAATTTAATAAAAAACTTCATCATTAGTGACTGAAGTATTAATATTAAAACCCTAAGGAATGGTGGAATCTACAGACAAAGATTTTTACGAATGATGACATGATTTTGAGTACCTGAGTTCAAATACACCTGGCTTACAATAACAACAGAAGGTGCATTCTGAAAATCAGGCCACTTCCAAGCTTTCAGCGAAACCAAAACCAACGGCATTTGTAGCAGGACCACAAAGCACACTGGGAAATTTTGCCACCACTGCCAAGGGACAGAAGATCAAGCCTAGAGCAAGCATATGTGATTTAAAATTGTTCAGTGTCTGGCACTGAGCAGGGAACCTCACAGGAGAGTAATAAAGGCCTGTTTACACTGAAGCATATGTTGGAACCAATTTTAAAAATTCAGGGACATGTCCCTAAAGCTCAGGTGCCATTTAAAGATGAAAGGCCAAGAGATTCAGCAAGGGCTTTACTGCTGTGCCGTAACTGGAAGGATAAACCTCTGTATCTTTCCTTTACTGTTCAAAAAATATTTAGATTGAGATTTTTTCCTGTTTGGAGGATTTAGGAAGAAATCAGACATGCAGAAAGGTCACAGAAGGTATTAAACACTGATTTCTTAAATGATCTTGTCAAACTCCTCCAGCAATTTGCCTTTGTAGCCCTTCTGATCTTTACCTGGGACACCCTTAAACACCCCTTCTTGCCCATGGGCCCAGAAGCCCATTTAAGCTTGGCCTTTGGCATTTTCCTTGGTTTTGAACTTTTTTGCTGTTTTTGAACTCTTTGCTTGGATTCTGTGGGAAGGAGCCTGGGCAGTGGGGGCCCTGCCCAGCCAGCAGGGTCAGGGTATTTGGCTCCCAGTCCTGCAGGGCGCAGCTGGTCCTTACTGGGCCCAAATGTGCCCCTGCTGTAACTCGCCCACTTGCCACAACATCGAGCACTGATCCCTGATAGTATTTCCTGTGCGCTCTCTCACTGAAGATGTAAAAGATTATGTTGATATTAATTGAAAATAAATTAAAAATATTTAAACGCTTTTAAATGCATGTAATAGCAGGGGAGACACTTTGCTTCACAATCTGTTTTCATAAAGATGCTTTCAAGTGGATTCTATGAATTTAGTTCCTATGTAAGTAACAAGATTCTCCTCCTGTAACATCCCCTTTTTATTGGTGTCTATTCATCTAAAGCTTCATCTGGCCTTTTGAAATTAAATATTCCCATGGGTTCTGACAGTCATGAACCGATCAGATGCTTATTATGTTCACCTCTTTCACACCTTCTAAAACAGAACCATTAAACCTCTCTAGTCAAAAGACTGGTGCAGGATGCACACATGAAAGGAGTGCAGCACATATCAGCAGGAAGTCTTCGTAGTGTTTTTCTCTTCAGGGATCTTGTTAATGCCTGTGAAATGGGGTGAAAAATATCAGATTACACAAGTGGGAAAGAGAAATCATCTCAGTGACTTCAGTGGGGTGAATAAGCCCCTTGCAATGGTCAACAATGTGTTGGGTCAAATAATGCAGAAGAGAAATAAATCATGCAAATCCTTCATTAGGAGTGCAACCTGCGTCAGCTTCAGGCAGGAAGATCAGCTGCCAGGCAGTGTCTGTAACAGCCACTACAATGAAAACAAAACAGCCCGCACTGGAAACCAGTGTGTCACCTGTGGCTGAATTTCCTGGCTCTAAGGTGTGGAGCAAAACCATAATCCACCTCAAATCCTTTTTTTTCTGTGACAGTTAATTTGTTTATGAAGTGCAATGAGGGTGAAATACCTTGCTTGAAACCTTTCCAAAGGATTATAAGGTAGATTTACTCCAGAAAGGTAGAAAGAAAGACACTATTTTTCTGACTTAGAGATTTATAGGATTCCCTTTTAAACGGTTAAAGTGCCTGAAATGCTGAAGATAAGCTTATACTCATAATTTCCTTTATTCCACACAAAACACACAGAATGAAGATAACGTTTCGTTCGGAGGTCTTCTAAATCCACACTTTCAAGCATATTGGGTACCTCCCAAATCCTACTTTTGAAAAAAAGAATACCCGGGTTCACTTACATTGTCGAAGTTCTGTACCACTTGTATTTGAGAATTGTGCCAATTCTTTATTTAATCACATAACCCATGGCAACCCTCTGCTCCTGTTTTTCTTAAAGTGTATATATTCTTTAATAAAATTAAAATATTAATCATGCTGTTCTCAAGGCCTTTAAACTAACCTTTTTCCATCCTGCATATTTTAATATTTCTTTTTCTGAACTCTACAAAGGATTCAGAAAGTCTCGGTAGCTCCAAAACATCTCCTGGGAGACAAGGAGCTTTGATCTGTGGAACTTTAATGTTAACACCACATCCCTTACCAGGTAACACTTACTAGAAAATAGGCACATCACAAAGTGATGCCATATCCTTAGACAAAATTTCTGTGTTCAAATATCCACATGGGAATGGAATATTTGGGAATGTGAGCTTCAGATCCACACTGTGATCTCAGCTTTGTGATTCAGGCCAGCTGCTGGTTGTGCAAGCTGGAGGGTGTGGAAAGGTCTCTGTCCCATTCTGTGTCTCAGCAGCAGGACAGTGTGCAGAGCATCTCAAGGCTCACTCACCACTAGCATTACTCATTTTTACTGAGACAGTGTGCAAAAGCTCGGCTGCAGATAAGGAGCCCATTATTCCAGATACACTTCCATGGGATGCTTGCTGATGCTGGAGTCTTACAGCCTGTGGCAAGCCCTGCACCAAGGGCTCTAAGATGTCACCTGGTAAGACTGCATGTGCTGCTCAGCACCCTGCATGTGCACTCCTTGCCCTTCCTGGCTTTTCTAAGTATGCAGACTGCTAGGATTATGGGAAAAAAGAGGATTTAATGCATCCACGTACTGATCCTCTTACAGAGACAGATGATAACTCTCACTGATAAGTTCCACCAGGAACTCGGGCTAAGCAGTGGTGAAATGCCACCTCCTTGGAGCACCGGCACTCTCACTGAGCAGAAACCTCAAAGTGCTGATTCCTGCTCCTGGGCAGGATGCTGGCCTGCTGGCCTGAAAAAGGGACCACCATGGCTCTTTCAAAATGACAGTGTCCTTGCTTGTGTGCCATTAGTGCAGAGGTGACTCTGTACATAGGGCCCCTCGGATGACACTGTGCAACGCCAGGAGATTGCAACATGATGCAGGGAGGATTTGATTTCCAGTCTTGCTGGAACTCATTAGCAAGTTCCTGCCTCCAAGTACAAGAATGACATGAAAATGGCTTTTGGATGTCCCCTCAATGATTCACTTTGAAATGAGTGATGGCTGGTTCAGCTGTTTGAGAACCAGGCCCTGAAAACCAGCAAAGATCCAATGCACCAGCATTGCCTTTTGCAGGTAAACAGTCCAGGGAGACAGGTTCAGAGCAGGAAAGACAGGAGGCACGTCTGTGAGCTGCTCACCCTGGGCCACAGCTGCTCCTGTGCCTCCAGCCTGCCTGTTATCCCGTTATACCACCACAGTCCCACCCAGCACCACACTCCACCTGTAATGCTCCAGCTGGGATAGGAGGTGTGCACTGGAAATAATCCCAGTATGGTCTGACTGCTTCCTAACAGCATTTAATGCCTGATCCCCTCGCTGGCTGCTGCTGAGGTTCATGGATTCAGCATGTTAGAGATATCCAACACTTCCATAATTTACACCCATTGCTGCTAGCAGAAAGAGCCAACGTGACTGAACTTGCCTCAAAATGAAGGCTTTCATTCTGTGATAAAAATGGCATTATGCCCTGTAATTCCATCGTGTTGTTTAACTTACCTTTATGGTGTCTTCGTTCGTTAAGGCTTTAGAGCTGCTAATCCTCGAGAAATTATCTACCAGCTAATACAGTGTGTCTGGTGCTTCAGATAATGGATCACTGTAAATAATTTTCTAGGCTGTGTTGTTACACTAGTTGAGACATAGTTTTGGGGAAGCCACTAAGATGTTTTTATTCCTTCCTCAGTCCTGGTCTTTCCATCCCACTTCTGCAGTGCAGCTTTTGCACCATCTCCTCAGTTCTTTCACTACCACTGTCATAGAGTCAGATTATAGAATAGGGCCTTATCAAAAAAACCCGAGAAGAATCACCTCAAAAGCAAAATCACGGCACTGCAATGAAAAAAACCTGTCTGTAATGATGAGCACCTCAGAAAGTTCAGCTCATTCCAATTCACAGAAACCAAAGTCAGTCCCAACAGTCCTCCCCTGAAACTGTGATTTGACTGCATGTTCATAGAATCATAGAATCATTAAATTAACTGGCTTGGAAGAGATCTCCGAGATCATCAAGTCCAACCCTTGATCCAACCCCACTGTGATTACTAGATCATGGATCTAGATCATTACTAGATCATGTTAATGAGAACCACTATTCCTTTCTGGGTTAATTTGTCCAAGTCATAATAAAACAGCACAATAGCTGTTGACTGGGAAACATCTTTGAGAAGAAATAAAAACAGGCCAATAAAGGAGGACTCCGAGGCACTCACCATGGCGCAGCACAACTTGACTTAATGTTCTGCCTACACAGTAAAATGTGATTTTTAGTATCTCCAGAGGAAAAGCAATTCATTTGTTGTCTGAACTTGGGTCACCTGGTTTCCACTTCTTACTTTCAAAAAAATCACATAAGTACTCAAAAAAATGTGTTTAAAAACCAAGCTACTTTGCCTTTATGCCTTCTGCTACAGACACATGCTTTTCACCTGGAATTTCTTTTGGTAAATGATTACCATGATGTTTGGCATTTCCTTTTGGACTGGGATGTAAAGAGCAGGACATGCACTGGCTTATATGGAATTACAAGCATTCCTTTCAGAGTGCACTGGGATGAGTTTAGGACATGACACACCACTTCGTAAACAGGGATCACAAAATGCCAAATCAAGAAAGTACATGATGCAAAGTACTACGTTTTATGTTTGGACAGGTTTTAGAAATTTCTGGACAGGATCTCACTGTCTATCATGGCAGGGTTGTTTATGCCAGGGCAGCAAAGAATACATCAGCTTTTTTATTCTGAGTGTATACTGACTTCAATGCTTGATGATAAATGGAGCCCTATCTTGAAACTGGGCATAAAAGACTGAAAATTTCAACGAGGCTGCACAACTATACTCCAGAACTTGTTTCCCCCTTCCTTCCAGTTCTATAGCTTAAAATGGAATCCTCATTACCTAAAGTTTATAACAACAAAAGGCTACAAGTTCAAGAGTGACCTGTATCTATTCCCTTTCCCACACCTCTATAATGTACTTCAGGAACTCGTGTGAAAGGTGAACAGTGACGTTCAAGTCATCAAGTGCACATCCTGCTCATCTTGCAACATTAGCTGGAAGGAAATTGTTTTCAAACTGTGGTTTAGTAACCATTCCCTGATAAAAGATACTGTCATATGTCCCTCACTGAAGTGCAAACCAAATCCTTACGTACTAATAATTGCATGGTGTTTTAAAACTGAGCACCACTGGTACAGACCTTTAAGGCACTACTGCCTGAAAACTGTTTGTGTCCCCACTGTTTGAGTTTGCTAGGCCTGCTGTGCTCCTTAAAGCTTTTGTCGCTCATCACACTCCATGTGCAATCGAGCACCAAATTGCAGTCAGCAGAGAGGTAACAATAAAGCTGCCGTACACTGGGAGCAGCCCATGCTAATATGCTGTGAGAGTCTTACCGGATTTGGTGGAACTGAACTCAGTGCCTCAAGTAGAACAGTAAAACTAGAACATATGAGGAAAACCTTTTCAGGAGAGAACTTTGTAAACCTCATCAGAGCCAAAAAGTAGATGAAACACCAAGTTTAGCCAGGGTAAAAGGCTCCTAGGTTTCCTGTATTCCACATTTACGCTATGACGGTCTATGAAGAACTCTTCTGGAGGACATCTCTCCACCCAAGGAGGTTTGTCCTTCAAAACTGCTGAAGTCATGGGACTTTTGCAGAAGAATTAGTAATATTTTCTGAGAAATATGTGTGATTGACAGTCACACATGCCACTTCAAAAATGAAAATGATAAACTGTTGACTGGAATCAAGGCTCATAGTAACTCTTTACAATCCCTGAGCTCTCCAGAGCTTTAAAGGAATGGGGAAGGGATATTGTTTTCTGTGGGTGATTAAACATTCGGCTCTGTGCCCTGTGCTCATAGTGGATGGTTTCCTGATTAACTGTACTGGGACTGGATACCTCAACTGGTTGGACCCAACAAACAGGTATTGTCAGACCTTCAGGGAAAAGGTGCTGGGGAAAATCAAACCCCATGCTGCAGATTTATATCCTTGATCTACATTAAATATTCATGTGTTTGAGTTTGGTATCGACCACTGTGTCACACAGCAACAAAGCTGTTTATGCCAAACAAAATGGGTCAATTCCTGTGTTCTATGCACATTACTTCTTATAGGAAGAAATTAGCTCTGGGCTGGAAGTAGGAGAAACAGTGATATGTAAGTGTAATTTCCTCATCTTTTTTCAAATCCCAGTGACAAATACTTCTCCTAAAATAAAGAGCAGAGGATGCCTTTTACCCAAGAGAATCCAAGCCCAGAAAGGACAAAACACTGATCAGGCCTGATACTGAAGAGAGGATAGGAAGAGAATGGCAGAGGGATTTTAGGGCTTTCACAAGTTCAGGACACACCCTGCTAAAGATATAGACCCATTTGCAGTTCTAACTGTGACAGTTCAAGCCAGCTCAGATCTTGGTTGATGGTGGTTTGGTAAAAATCAGGCCCTCTGACATAAAGCAGTCCTACAGCGATAGGATCTACCTCAGATGAAGATCCATCTGGGTGGGCAGTGTCCAGGTGAGATTACAAAGCACTCCTTTCAACTGTCCAGTCATTTGCTTTCGAAGAGTTAAAAATTAGCTTCATCTTTTTCCCCAAAACACCAGGGTGAATTGCAAATGCACTCAGTGTGCAGAGGAGATAGGATTCAGTGTATAAATACTGAGATAGTTAGACAGAGATTTACACTGCTAAATAATGCTCTTTTCAATGCCAAGCTCACAAAATCTGAGAAAATTTACACACAAATGGAGTTGCTTTCCAAAAGCGCTGTAATTCTGCAGGCAATCTGTGGAGGTTTAAAACAATATGAATTCTGTCTTCATTCCACTGGGCCTTTAAAAATCCAGAGAGCTACTTGTGAGTGCTTGGAAAAAACCCAAGGCGCAAGTTACCAAACTCTCTGTGTCACACAAGTATTCTGGTTTGCTGTGAGGAGTGGGAGAAAGCAAACAGGTCATACCTGAAGCATTTGTTTCACCTGCTGCTGACTTTCAATCAAGTGTTACAAAATTCACTGGAGTTAAAGGAAGTTCTCCATGGCAGGAGTTGCCAAGAAGCAATAGAATGTAAATCATTTCCTGGGGTTTTCGATTTCAAATAGGAAATAAACCATATGAAATGAAGGAAAGAAGAGGAAAATCCAGTGACAAGAAAACTGAGTTGGATTTCCCTGAGAACCTTTACCTTCCAGCATAGTATTACCAAGCAGAAAAAGTAGACATTGCGGGGGCTGCTTTTGCTCTTTTTTTTTGAGGAACAGGACTGGGTGGGAAGAGACAGACCCGGGGTCTGTTCCCATCACAGCTGACCTTCCCAACCTCTGCACAGCATCTGTAACAACTGCAGGAAGAAGTGAGATCCTCAGGTGCAGCTGCAACACAAATCCTTATCTGTACCTATTAATAGGGGAAACGGATCTCTTCCACAGCAAACACTGAAAATCAACAGAGCACAGAACAAAGCAAACACAGATTGTTAATCTGCAGAAATCAATGCCATGCACTCAGCAGGGCAAACATTTGCCTTGTATATAAACCAGTAGAACTGAATTCCCAAGAAAGAGTTACTTGTGTGGAGTCAGATAATGTTTCTGCAGTGTCCAACCAGTGGGACCACACCAGCAGCGGATTCCTTAGGATGTGTTCCATTCGGACACTGCTCTAGGAGCATTTCCCCTCAGCTCCAGTGTCAGAGGTAGTTGTTTAAGGAGCTAAAAACTCTGTCTCAGTTTCACACGATGTAAACACACACACAATGTGCTCAGTGATGATCAGTCCCACAAGGAGCCAGCTTCCCATACGATGGAGACAGGCCCTCATGGACAAAATGCAGCTGCAGTTCCCTTCCTCTCCAAGTTCTTCCCTGTTCACTTTCTGTTCTCTCAGTGCAGGTAAAAAACATGCCTGTGAGCCCTCTATCTCCAGTTCAGACTGATGTTTCCTCCAGAGAGCTAAAGCTTTGGAAATAAAAAACGGCTGGATTTACACAAGAAATTTGAGAGCAATGCAGTCTCTTTGTCTCCCTAGAAGCTGTTGTGCCTTGCACCATCTCACTGCCTCTGAGTTCAGGACCTTGTTCTCTTCAGATTTACATCCAATGCTGAAGCGTGACTCCGTTGATTTTAATTTATTCCAGATTTACACCAGTAAGTGGGTGACTAGAATTGCAATACCCATGGAATTTAGCACAGGGTTGTTAATTCTGCTTTGCTTATAGGCTTGAAAATACTATGGTTTTGGAAAAATTTATTTTATCCTCCCCACCCACCCAAGTAGGTAAAGGCTACCTAGAATACGGGCTTTTAGTTTTGGGACAGATGAGGGGATATAGGCTGGCAAAGGGGAGGCCAGGGAGTCAGGGAGGGAGCATAAGCAAGTGCTACTCCTAAGTGTCATCTCCAGTCCTTTCCTTATTCTCAACTACCATTTGTGCTCAGTCCTGGAAGTCTTGGCCTTGTTTCATTAAATGAAATATTTTTCTGAGTAACTCTTTTGTTCACGTATTGTAATTGGTTTTCAGTCACTTACGATGATTAATGAATAAAGGTATTTATTTAATAGGAAAGACAATACATGGTGCATACTGCAATACCGGGAAGTCCCTGAGCAATCCTACTGCAATTAGTTTTCTCTTAAAAATGCAACTAATGCAATTTAACCGCAGTGGTCACTTTTGTCCTTCAAAAACGTTGCTGCATGTTGAGTAGTCTGGACATTCTGCTCATGCTTCAGGCGGCATCCTGTCCAGTTCTTCTTTTTCTTTTCTTTTTTTTTTTTTCCAACACTACTTCCCTTTCTGGAGATGATTTCATTTCCTATGCAGTTACTACACGGATGGGGAAAACCCGGGAATACACAAAGACAGACAGTTTCCATCCAAGCTGATCAGCAAAAGGCCTTTCATTGTATCCTGGATCAGCCAAACGGCACAGTAGAAAAGGACTACAATTTTGGATTCCTTCAGACTGCTGAAAAATGTGAACCAAATTCTGAGTTAACCAGAAATGTTCTTCTGGAAGCTCAGGGACTCCGCTGAAGCAAAGCTCAGCATTGCCACTGGTGAATTTTAGAAGTCCAGTTGCAAGGCTGGAGGATGAAATGCCAGCACTAGTATCGAGAACAGCCAGCAGGAGGAACAATGGGACATCTAGCTGGCTAACTGAAAGTCAGGAGAGAGGAAGAATTGCTAGCAATGGCTTTAGGTGTGTTATATAAGTGGGTATTGCTGCAGCACCTGTTTGTGCTGCAGTGATGTGCCAGGTCCTCTCAAGACACAACTCAAAAGCGCCTCTCCTGCCTCTAAACCAGAGATTTCATCAGCAGTGTAGGTGGAAAAAACCATTCACCAGCATAGATGTTGCAACTGTGCTTCTCTGCAGCAAGACACACGGGCCACACGGAAAATACAGGAACTGGGAGCATCACTTCCTACACTGTGAGGAAGCAGTGCTGTGGTACGGCAGAGCTCTGCCTCTCATCCTTGTTCTCAGAAGACTGTGCAATTTTATGACTAATTAATACTTTCTTAAAGCACTCACACCTTTGTAACACCTGCCCAGTGCCCAGCACTTCTGGAAATGAGCAAATGCCATTTCCATCCTTGTTAACGGTGAATATCACACACAGGCAGCCTGAGGAAGAGGGGAGGAAGCAGTCCCACAAATTTCAATGAGCTTCTTCTGAGAAGGAGGGCTCAGCAAAACAAGTTAGGCCTGCATAATTGCACATTAACTAAACAAAAGAGAATTAATATTTTTGGAGAGAGCTGACCCAGACACCGCTGAAACTCATCAGAAGGTAGACACTAAATGTGGACCTCATGGTTGCACTTCTATTTACAGCCCTTTATTCCATATCACTCTTATAAAAAAGTCATTCAGTGTAACAGTTGGCAAACTTAAAATCTTGGGAGGGTTGTTGCTATCTAATTAAGGAATAGTTAGGAAGAAAAGACATAGACTTATGGCATTTGTCACTGTAAATAAGTTCTCTGGCATTCTCCGGTCAGATAGATTTTGCATACAGGGTCACAGAAGTATAAAAAAAAAGGAAGAATTTGCCCGCAGGAAATCTAAAGCTCAAACAGGACTACCCTTTCCTGCTGAACCTAATACTCTTTCAAAAAACCCCAACAGGTCACATGGACTGACTCAGCTGCTCAGTGATTTCTAAGTCATCTTTTACATCTTTGGATGTAAAATTCCAGGCATGAGGCAGGATTTCTAAAGATACCAGTGAACAATCATTGAGGGAATTGAGGACAAGGCACTGCAAGAGATTCCCCAAGGGAAAGAAATTCCTCACTGCTCATGTGAGCATAAGGAAATGTAAATTTTGTGGGCACTCACCACTCAGGGAAGATTGGCCAGGAGCACACAGAAAATGATCTGAGAAACTCCAGTGTTTTCACTCTGGAACCTCAAGCTCTCTCCTGCCCTTTGTTGTGCAATAGCATAACTGAGGTGGAAGCCTTGATAAGTGGAATTACCGAATTTTACGCCTGTCATAGCACCTCCAGGTTGATTTGAACTAATGCAGCACATACCAGTTCACCGCGTGATTTGGACAGGGACTTTTGTACCACACGCCAATGCCAAAAGTGGGAGATAAGATAGTCTGCGTTTCTGTGTGTCATATACTGCCGGTAAGCTCATCAGACTCAGAAATCTTATCACTTGCTAGCTGTTAAGGCACTCTTATGCCCAGAAAATTGAAGTTCTCAATAACTGTGTTTATGACCCTTATGACAAAAGAAATGTTTATTCAGCTGGAGGCTACCAAATATCATTTATGATAGTCGTATTTAACGCTTAGAAATTACTCTCTTCAGTCAGAGACCACGTGCACTAGAAATCCAGCAGCTCTTAATTCACCTGCCTCACACCTCCAAAACTAGGTCCTTGTAAATTAATAACAACATCGGCTCCTCTCGTCCGCCCAAATCACACCGTTTACAATAAAACATATGATCCTTTCATATAGACTTCATCTTTCTGATTCTCTCTGTAATCACAAGAGGAATTTTATCTTTGTTGACTCTGAGCTTTTCGCAAGCCACTCCTGAGCACTCTGCTCACTACCTATTCAATTACAAGTCAAAGCACAGCCTCCAAAACAGTGCTCAGTTGTTCTCACTGCTCCATATCAAGATTTGTTATACAGTCATCATTATGTCATCTAAGATAAATGTAAAACACCTAAGCCCTTTCTTTACATTTGAGAAGAAAAGTACAAGAGCCACAAACATCTGATCTGTCTGGATCAAGAAAGCAGAAATAACAGTTCCTTAAAACCCAACAGGTGGAAGGTTTTGCACAAAGAAGACAAAGGATAAAAGCTTCATTGCATGTGGAGTACAGAAACAACAATTTTGTCTTTGTGATAATGAAAATCACTGGGTAAGTTAGAGAGGAATAAGTTTTTCGGGTTTATTTGGAAAAGAATTCCACACTCCTCAGGCAATGCAATTCATTCCTCCATTTTCTCCTTGTATGCAGGCCAGAAGACATTTCCACTGATGCTCCAGCTTGCATTTCTGTAAACAGCTTGCTGTGCATGGAAATAGTGTGTTAAGGGGAAACAAAAATTCCTGAGACAGGAATGAACAACCCAGTCTATGCTGCTCTCAGTACAACACTTCGTAAAAAAGGATGGACCGGGAATGTGATTAAAGGCCTACAGAATTATGAAGGAAATGGAATTCAGGGATAAAGATCAAGACCTCCATCATGTTTCCCCCTAAAAGAATAAGGAGGCAGCAAGCGAAACCAGGCTTGTAGTGGAAGACTACCAGGGATATGTCTCAAAGACACTTAAATCTTTTCTTTCGCATTCCTGGACATCTGCTGATGGCCACAGCTGGAGGACACTCACTAGGCAGACCTCTGGTCTGACACACACGGCTATAACTAGGTGCTTATGTGCCCTGTTAGCTAATCCAGCTGTGCTCGCTGCAAGCTGGAAAACGCCAGGGAAGCCACAGCTTAGTCCCAGAGTTGCAGCTCTTACTAGGATATTATTCAGAACACATCCTCTAAGACTACTTATAGTCAGACACTGATAGACATGGTAATAGTAAGTGGAATTCAGTCTGGCATATGTAAATCTCTGAGTCCTTCGTGATTACTCAGAGAAAAATAACCAACATTCATTCATATCTGGTCCTGTGCTTTGTTCCTTTGACTTCCTCCTTACATGACAGAGGAACAACAATGGGATTCCTTAATGTTTAACCCAAATAAATCCTACCTGTGTTTTAGTATTTATCTATACTGCTACTAAACATGGTTGTACATCTCTGACTTTATCTGAATAATCCTTCTTCATGATCCTATCTTCACCTTTCCTTTAATTTTATTATAATCAGAAGAAACCTTCTCTTTACAGGGTCAAATTTAAATTTGCAAAAGTGTCTCAATTTATTTGTGAAGCAGAATGCTGGAGCAGCTTTTAGAACTTTCCTCAGCCCAAATTAAAGCAGCAAAGATCTAAGAAGTTTTGGCTTCAGAAGAGGCAGTCATGCTCAAAAAAAAATCACCTTAGGTTAGGCAAAGCAGTTCATCATGTCATAATAACATAATCTGTATGTTCTCAGTGGTACAACAAAGTCAGTCTGGATTCTGTTGCTTATTAGGCAAAACAATTCATCATATCATAATAATATATTCTGTATGTTCTCAATGGTGCAACCACCAGTCTGGATTCTGTTGCTTATTCCAGTGATGCTAGATTTGAATTTATCAAAAACCATACTGTTAGTGTTTCTGCAGATGTTATCTCAGCATATAATTATTTTAAAATATAAATTAATGTAAGGACAAGGGGAGCTAGTATCTATCATTTCTACCATTATTAGCTCCTGCTTCTAGCAAGTCTTAAAATGAAAAAAAAAAAAATAGAAGACTGAAGACATAGAGATGGAAAATAATGGAGAAAATGCTTTCCACCAGCAGCGGAAAGTCAGAACAAAAGAAAATTCTCACAAGAAATACAGAATTACTAAGCCCCTAGAGACTCCACACAGCTCAGTACATGGCACCCCTTTCAGTCTTTACTCCATGAAGTGCTTTGTGTTAATGAGAAGTGATGCTGTGGTCATGAAGGGCAAGGGGCTTACCCACTCACCTGTGACTCACTGCACAGCAGCATCTCACAGGTTCGGAGTTTCCGTGGCTATGACCCTGCCATGAAGCCGCAGTGCACAGGGCAGCCAGGCAGCATATAAACACAGCCAGCCCCAGAGCACAGGCACTCAACACTCCGGCACTGCCCGAGCTCACCCCACCACAGAACCCGGCCCAGGCGACTCGAGGAAGACACACTCTTGCATCACGATGGGCAAGGCTGTGGCTGCTGTCCTGACTCTGCTCCTGATCTCAGCACTGGGAACACAAGGTAAAGGAACCCTTCCTAAAGCTCTCCTGACTGATGGCCAAGGCAAATGCTGACAGGGAGAGACTGTGCTGACTGATTAGTGCAGCAAAGAACTCTTCTAATTGCTGTGAAACACTCCACCTTTTTTTGTTTACCAGGTAAGGCCCTGGCACGGTCAGCCATTGAACTCCGGTGCCAGTGCATAGGCACCCATTCCAGGTTCATCCATCCCAAGTTCATCCAAAATGTGAACCTCAGC
Source organism: Pseudotriccus pelzelni (assembly GCA_035584735.1). Lineage (NCBI taxonomy): Eukaryota > Metazoa > Chordata > Aves > Passeriformes > Tyrannidae > Pseudotriccus > Pseudotriccus pelzelni. The sequence goes on along the minus strand of JAWMRA010000001.1, from coordinate 103,298,488 downwards.
CCCAGCGGACCTCACTGCAAGAACGTTGAAGTCATGTAAGTGCTTTTGCAAAATCCTCACAGTTACTTGACATGAAGGAAGCAGATTTTGTGCTCAGGATGGTGTAAGCGTTCTCTGAGTGATGTAACTGCCGACAGGCGCAGCTGCTCAGAGCACAGAACAGCAAATTCACAGTCACTGGGCAGCATATAACTTTCTAAAACTCTGAATTCCACCAGCACGTGAAAAGGTAATGCACAGAGCCACTCTGCGCAAGTAATCAACATATCAGTTTCAATGGCTAGGTCAAAAAAATGATCACCCTTCTTCTCAAGTCAATGAAAAAAAACACATTAGCATACAAATCATGTAATCTGATCATAGTCCGGAACTTTTACTGTAACCAGTAACAGTACAATTTCTGAATCAAGATGAAAAGATTTAGCCCTTCAGTTAAAGACCAACACAAATACAAAGCAAATTGGTGAGGGAAAAGAAGCAGTTCTGAAAAGAGGGAAAGTCCTGTTAATGGTTTAATGCATCAAACAAGTAGATATAAGAAGATATGAAGCCATTTTTTAAAAAAAAACGCCTTTATGCTAGATTACAGCCTCAATTGATAGAGCTTAAAAGAGGAACATGAGAGAAAAGTGACACTGCCCTGGAGTTCACTAAGCATCCCTTTTCCCTTCCCTTTCTTCCGGTTGCAGAGCTACCCTGAAAGACGGCAGAGAAGTGTGCCTGGAGCCCACTGCTCCCTGGGTGAAGCTGATCATCAAGGCAATTCTGGACAAGTGAGTCATTCCTTCCCAGTGAGCACAGCTTATCGAAAACCGGTATTTTAATTGAGCTACCAAACACATACGGTGTGAAGTGCTCCAAAATTCTGTCTCCTCAGGCGGTTACTACCGTTTCTGTTCACTAATTGTGACAAACACTGTGATTGCTTTGAGCTTTAATTATAGCATTAACTACTGAAGCCTTACTGTGCCACACACCCCATGGGAATGTAATCTTCATCTCTCCTAAAGCAGAATCTTTTTTGGAGAACCTGCAGCATAACTACTCAGGAAATCCAGGCATTAACTGATTGGTTTTCTCGTGCTTGCAGTGGCAGAAAGTAACAATCAGTTTTTCAAACGAATGGCATTTAGTTACATGGGAGGAAAAAATCAGGCTTCATTTGTCAAGTGAAGCATCAAACTATGGAAGTCCACTGGTACTGAATGTCTCTGAAAAGGTCATGATGTGCCAGTGTCCCTCAAGTTCGGTTCAGTTACAGTTTTTCAGGGCCCTGGGTACAGAAGCATGAAGTGGTGGATTTCAGCTACTGCCAGCAAGTTTTACCTGTTCCATCTTCTTTCTTTCCAGGGCAAACACCAAACCTGAGACAGTCTCCTAAGACATAGAAGGAAAATGTCCTAACTCTTCCAGCACGACAAAAATAGGAGAGACACATACCCAGCTTCTGGCAGCTCACCTCCTCCTGCCTCCTGACGTTCACCCTTTTTAACAACATCTAGAATATGGATTCCTGGTTTGTAGTTAGTTGACAACAGTACTTACATAGGAGAGAAACCACTGACACCAAAACAAGCAGGCAAAAAAAAATGGCTTGTGAAAGGGTACAGAGTCGACTCTGGATTACATTTTGCTAAACACAGCTGGAGCAGTGCAGTGCACGCATGCCCAGCAGACCTTTCACTAAATGACTCCTGCTTTTTTGCTAACAGTTTAGGAAAAGACCAACAACTCCTTCTCTTTAGCAAAGCATGGACAGGTAACAGCAACTGTACCTGGGTCACTGCCACTCACAGCGGGCTACTGGCCAAAAAGGGGAGCTTGCAGAATTGGGATGTTAAAATTCTGATACATCAGGTTCTGTGCCATTGTTTTCAAGATATTATTTATAGTGAATTAGTGTTGTGAAGGTATAAATATTTATTTTAAAGCCATCTTTTGTCTAGAAAAAAGCACTTTATTTATAGATATATTTCTATTTATTTTTGCATATTTATTTCCTTTTGCATAAGAATGTAACTTATCTAAAATGTTTATTTATTTATTTATTTATTTAAGTATTTATGTTTATGTACCTAGTAAGCACTTGTTGAAATGCTTTCACTTCAATACTCTGTCTTATTAATTTCCTTATTGAAATAAAGAGCTAAAAAAAAGAGGAAGCATTTCCTTTCAGTTTGTATCACATAATGGGTTCCCAGAAGGGCAAAGTGGTGTCTGAGTTGTGGTGTCTGCGTTGTTTGCAACAACAGCAAATTGTTGCCTCTGGAGAGTGTAGATAATTTACAATTGGAGGAATTATAAAAATTATCTACTTTCTTCCTCTTTTCTTGGCACTCAGTGTTTGCAGAGATATGGATGATAAAATTCCCAGATAGTAACGAACAAATACTGGTTAGTTACAGAAACTGCAAGGCCATAGCAGTGTGGTGCTGCAACAGCACAGCAGCTGAGAACCTGACGATAAACAAGGGGCTTCATTAACTTAATTAAACAGGGAAATCTGATAAACATTGAGGAAGTCACTGAGTATCCTCCCTCATTCTAGTCAGGAGAATCAGGGGAAATCCTAAGAAACAGAGCTCCAACTGTACAGCCTCCTATCTACCTATGACACAACAATTTACATGGGAATGTTGGAATACAAACAGCAAACACTTGAGAAATGGGAAAGTTGAACAAATATTTTGATATTTGTTTAGCTTTGGTCTTTTCCAACAAGGAGCCACTCCATATTCTGGACAATCAGCTCATGTTTGCTCATGGTGCAAGACATAAAGGGAGTTTTTAGCACTGTTTGAGCAAGCTCTTGTGCAAGACGACAACCATTCCCACTATGCTTTGTTCCCTGTCCCCATATCTGCCTCTGTCCCACAGCACGGCATTGCATGGCCTGCCAGACCTCAGAATGGGAAGGAGTCAAAGTTTCCCAAGGGGACAGCTTTTGTTCAGACTTGTCTTACAACTCTAAGCCTTCCTGTTTCCTGAGGGATTTTTACAAAGTGACTTGTCTCAGAGATCCAGTTTGGAGATAAACACGTCAGAAATATCAGCCAAGAATGGGGAGAGGTGGGGAAGAACCACTTGATCTGCATGGCCATAAAAGTATGGCTGTATCCTAAAGGACTGGCACCAGTTTTAGTGCCATACCAATACAATACATCTAACCTTTGCCACCAGCAAAATCCCAGTCAAGTTACTGGGAGCTGAACCACAGCCGAGGAAAAGCTCTTCTCAGAAACTCTTGTCCAAAATGTCAGCTATGGCTGTGCTCCCAGGACCCCAGGCAGGTCACTTGCATACCTTCCTTCTCCATGGGTTATCATGGCTCATCAGTGAGACGTGACTCCGAGGGGCTAGGAATGACATCATATCACATCTCTGTTCTGTGTGCAGTCATGGAACACCTTTTCTCAGCAAGGCAACAACCACCCTGATGCTTCCAAATATGTATTTCAGTGTTCTTGGAGACTGCTAAGGGAAACACTGGGACTCTTCTGGCTCAAGGACTGCCTTTGTCAGACATGAGTTATTCTTCCATGCTGATAAAAGTCATGACATGTGTTTATCTGCTGTTTTAAACACCTATGATAATTGTAAATGGATGAGGTTAGAAAGAAAAACAAGCAACCTCCTAAGTGCTTATTTTAACCAGGTGTCATTACATCCCTTTCTGCCAGATACTTTCTCTTTTCATAATCAGAACATATGAAAGTTTCAGAAGAGCTTAAGTACCTTTGGTGACAAAGCCTCAGTTATTTTAAGCGCATCATTTCCTGCACAGTGACTAGAGAAGCTTTTCAGTACAGAATTAAGCATCTAAATCCCTTTAGCCAAGCTGAAAACTACAAAATCCTTTCAGAGAACAATAGAAATTACGTATGTCTTGCCTTCGTAAGATACTGGATAAATCATTTCATTGGGTTCATATCAAAATATAGTAAGACTGGGATGAAAAGTTACTGTAATTATGTTGGGTGAAAGTTTTTGCAGAAAGCACTCAAATGTGACACAAGGAGCTGAACGGAAATTCTATATTCAGAGAGGAGGAAAAAAGTCCCCTTATTTTGGCTCAGGCGGACATGTGGTAATGCTGTATTGATTTCCAAGTGCAAGCTTGGCATTGCTGATTAAAACTAACGTCCCGTGAAAAGTGCAAACAGCAAGTAATGGATAACAATCACAATTTAAAGAAATAATTTAAAATAGCAGCAAAAGTTAGGGAAGTTTGAAGTGCCATTGAATGGATTGCACAGAGATTTGGATTTCTTATGCAACACTCTCATGTGTTAGGAAACCTGTGTGTGCAGCATCCACCTGGTCAGCAATCAGGCTGCTGGGAGTGCACCCCTCAGGTATAAAACCTGATGGGAAATAGCTCCAGAGCTGGACATCTGTCAAGAAAACTTTCCACAGCAATGGATGGCAGATCTGTTGCTGTCGCTTTGGTTCTCTATCTGGTCTCAATGGCAGGGTCAGAAGGTAAGAAAATTATTTCTTAAAACTCACGTAACCAATTAATAAACGTACATATACAAATGCAAGAGAGCTTAGATATGTCCATGATGGCTTTTTGCATCTTCAATAAACTGTCGTTCAGTAGTCACAGGGATCATTTGTACCTGGTAGGATGCTACAGATCTGTCCAGGAGTAAGAGTGCTTCTGTCAGGAAATGAGTTTATTCCTATATGCTTTTCTCCAGATTTTAAGAGGTGTTTGATTTAAGACAGGACCTTTTCTCCTAAATATGTCCATATATCTCCTCTTCCAAATAACAATTTTTTCCTGTTTGTGATTTTATTCCTGGTAATCAGGTTGATGATAGTGCTACCTCACAGCAAGAATTATCCCGTTTGCAGGAAAGAATAAAGAATGTGAGCAGATGATCATGGCAGAAACTAATAAACAGTGTGTGTACACAGTTAATGATGTTAACCCACTTTGTTCAAGTGATGCAACTTAGGCAGAACCTGTCCAGGCACAAAGACACTCTGAAAACACCTAAGTATTTTCACTTAGAAATCTAGCTTTAAATTCAAATGCACTTGTACATCAACAGCTCTAGAAATGTGGCTGCTGCTTTTGTGCAGATGTAGTTAATTTTATCCAAGTATCCAGCAAATCAGAGTGCTGAGGAATGACAGCAAATCTGGCAGAAGAGAATACACGTTGCTTCATAGGGGCAATTAAAAAGACTGTTCATGTTCTGAGATATAAGTGAGTTTTGTTCCACAGGTAAGACCCTCGAGAAGACCAAGGGAAAAGGCTCCCAATGCCAGTGCATAAGCACTCATTCCAAGTTCATCCCTCCCAAGATGGTTCAGGACGTGAGATTAAGCCAAAGACGACCTCATTGCAAAAATGTGGAAATCATGTGAGCACTTTTGCAAAACAGCATCTTGCTTCCAACAAGAGGAACTGAATCCGCACTTCTCACTCCAGTAACTTACGTACTTTGGGTGGAATATTTCCCTTGTGAAGCCTCAGAGAAACCAAGTGTCAGGAATTAGGGCCTCTATCCAAAGGAATGAGCTAATTCCCTGCCAATGTTACAATCAGCATCCAGACAGCTTTTTAAAACTCTCTCTGCTCATATCTTAATTATCACCAACATCAGAGCAGAGAATTAGATCCCCGCTACACATCCAGGACCCAATTAGCAACTTAGACAATGAAGAATCAATCAGAGATACAATCTTGATGCTCTTGAGATGAACTCAAACAATTTCCACTGACTTGGTCTGCATGTAGCAAAGTTTGAAAGGCCATTGAGTTATTCCCTGTGTCAGAACTGCACACGGAGAGCACACTCCCCGTGTGAGGAGTGTGGAATTTAGATTACATTCCATGTGGGTACAAAGTAAAACAGACAGTGAGCTTCATTTAAAACCACATCAGGAACTGGTCATATGAACTGGAACAATGAATTCAGTAAATAGAAGAGCTCTTTCACTATGGTTTCTTAAGCAAATAATGCTTGTACAATCATACCCTCTGGGCAGCACAGTGTGGCATCCAGCTCCACCTCACTAGGAATTGGTAATTTCAGCCAGGGTTGGTCAAAAAATTAAGTTCTTGAAAGATCTGCTAAACTACGACCACATAGAGAACTGAAATTAAATAGAGAATTCATTTGGCTCATTATAAGATTACAGCATAAACACCTATCTTGACATCATTCATAAAAAAACCCAACCAAATAATACAAAACCAAACAAGTCCTTCAGTTACTTAATGGACAAATGGCTAAGAGAAATTTCCAACTACTAGGAGGGTGGGAGGGACCCCCCGGCCCTCACTTCTCTGTTTCTCTCTGGGCAGAGCTACATTGAAAGACGGCAGGGAAGTGTGTCTGGAACCCACTGAACCCTGGGTCCGGCTCACTGTAAAGGCTCTGTTGGCCAGGTAAGCTGTTTCCTTTACCAGAACACCTTCAGTGAAAAGCTGATTTTAAAAGGCACATTTAATTTCTTGGCATGCAAATGTTCACCCTCTTCAGGCATTAGTAATTCTTTCCAACAGTTCTCTCTAAATCAATACTTCTACATGCCTGAGGAGTAAAATAGTGTCCTAGCTTTGATATCTTTCAGGTGTGTTAAGCTATCCAAAAGGCCACAGCTGTGATGCCCCTAAACCTCTGCTGAGAGACAGCACATTCGGGGTGTGTTTGACACTTCCAAAAATCAAGCTCTCGAAGACTCACTTCCTCTTTCTGGGTATAATTCAGACATGCAGCTGGCATTTCCAAGAGTTTTCACTGCTGTAAACAGGGACAGTCAAATCCGTACTTTGCACAAAGGCACGTGGAAGTCCTTTCTGTTGGAGCAGTTCTTGGAGGAACACAGATTTTTCTTGTCTTTGCACATACGTCAATCAGTTGATACAGTAAAAAGAAGTCCTTAACAACTCGTGAGCATTTATTGCTCTTCCTGTAGCTTGTATTAATAGTAACTGTTTCTTTAATAAATTTCTGAATTCACTTTTTACTTCATCTAATTACAGGGCCAGGGACAACACTGAGCCACCAGTCAGAGAGAAGTCAAAGACAAATACACTTTGGAGTTCTTCAAGGATATGATATGAGAGGAAATGCTGATGCAAATGCCAAGGAACAGACCCCCCCCCGCTACATTACTACAGTTGATTTTTTTTCTTTTCCTGAGGTAGCTGCTAAATCTCCATACTTCATTTGCTGTCTACCTCTTAACTCCTGTCTGTGATGGATCAAGAAGCTCAAGCTTAATGAATGTGTTTTAGTGCTGTAAGGATGAGAATAAACAAAATGAAATTAGTTACCCTTAAATGGCCTTACTTAAAGCAGAAACAGAATTAGCAAACACATGAATAAACACATAATAAGGAAGTATCTGTGTAGCTTGGAAGGAAGTAATTTTTCATGCACTTGATACAGTCGTTTGAAGGTGACAACCAGCCTAGGGATGTGGCAGGTCCTACAGGTAGGACCTGACTCTATTTTCTTTCTGAAATCCTTTCACAGCCCTCACCAAACATTAGAAATAATGAAGCTAAGAAAGGGGTCTTGGAAATTAATACTCAGAGTTGAAGTGCAGAATTAGAAGATCAGCTTTTATCGATAAAGGCACATCACCCATGGATCCCCACACCGCCTTGTGTAGGGTCCCATTTGGTTTGGCAGTCGCACAAGTTGTCTGGAAAGGTCATTTGCCATGAGCTGAAGTTCTCTGATGATGATGTAAAGACAAGTTCAACTATAAAGAACTGCAGGAAGACCTTAGGAGACTCACTGATTAAGCAACAAACTACCAGGTGAAATTCCCTGCAGGAAGCAGCCAAAGTGAATGACATAGGAAAAAATTACAAAGCTCCTATGAAACTAAGACATTCTAGGCTGGCCAGTATCACGCAGGAGAGAGATCTTGGGATGATGCTAAGGGGTAAGATAGGAATATGAGATCAGGGAATGAAGCGTTTATAAGTGCCTTTAGCTAAACAGTATTTGACTGGGTGTACCTGCAGCACAGGTGCAAGCAAGCACGGGCTGACACCTAAACTACCTCCTGCGAGGTGTTTCACTGTCTCATCAACAGTTCCAAGTCACTGCCAGCCTCAGGGTAATGACTATGAGTTCATGGCTTTCAGAAGGAAGGTGCTAAAATTAGAGATACTGCATCACCTGTGCTATTTCTATTTATTGTGCTGTAGCTTCCACTTACAGTCAGGAACATGCAAGCAGAGAGACATATACACATATACACTCTGGGCCCCTCACTACAAGAAAGACACTGAGGGGCTGGAGTGGGTCCAGAGAAGAGCAACGAGGCTGGTGAAGGGTCTTGAACACAAGTCCTATGAGGAGAGGCTGAGGGAGCTGGGGTTGTTTAGCCTGGAGAAGAGAAGGCTCAGGGGTGATCTCATCACTCTCTACAACTACCTGAGAGGAGGTTGTAGCCAGGTGGGGGTTGGTCTCTTTTCCCAGGCTGCTATCAGTAAGACAAGAGGGCACAGTTTTAAGCTCTGCCAGGGGAAGTTCAGGTTGGATATTAGGAAGAAATTCTTTACAGAGAGGATAATCAGACATTGGAATGGGCTGCCCAGGGAAGCGGTGGATTCTCCATCCCTGGAGGTTTTTAAGATGAAGCTGGATGTGGCACATAGTTCCACAGTCTAGTAACCATGGTGGTAGTGCATCAAGGGTTGGACTTGATGATCTCAAAGGTCCTTTCCAACCTGTCTGATTCTATGTATGATTCACCGTCTCTGGATGTATTTAGGAAGAGACTGGATGTGGCCACTTAGTGCCGTGATCTAGTAGACAAGGTGGTGTTAAGTCAAAGGTTGGACTTGATGATCTCAGAGGTCTTTTCCAGCCTAGTTGATTCTGTGATTCTGTGAGTCTTCTAAAGAGTGGCCTCACACTTGCAGGCCCTGGTCCTCGTGGGGTACTTCAACCACCCCATTATCTACTGGAGGGATAACACAGCAGAGGTTCCTGGAATACATCAGCAACTTTCTCATCCAAGTGAACCCAAAGAGGAGAAATAGTTTGCTGGATGTCATACTCACCAACAATGGGGGACTTGCTGGGGATGTGAAGGTGAAAGGCAGCCCTGGCTGCAGTGGTCATGAGATGATGGAGTTCAGAGGTCCCTTCCAACATCAAGAAATCTGAGATTCTGACAGGGCAGAAGATACTGGCAGCATCTACAAGGTCTGAGGTAGTCTAGATGTTTGGATGATGATTTGCCAGAAGTATAAAAAGTATGCTTAAAGAACTGCATAGAAATAGTCACAAGAAAGACAATGCAAGTGTCCAAAAAAAGTAGAATTTACAATAATATATAATGGGTGAAATAAATTTATCCTCTGTATTTATTCCCCCTTTTGTCCATTTCAGCTTCAGCCTTTGATTCTGTTTCCAAGATGTGTTCCAATGCAGAGCCTACTCAGGAGGCACATACCTCCTGAGAATGCTTACGCGTTCTTGAATGTTTGCTTTTCATGTCTAGATCTTTTAAACCTAAATCTTTTTCACTGAAATTAGTTGCATATTAAAGACAAATCTGCTTTTCTGTTTCAGAAACATTCCCTTAATCCTTAATTGTACATGCTATCTTATTCAAATCTAAGCTGTAGAACTCTTAATCACACTCACATATCCAGTAGGTTCCCTCTAATCAAGCAGGTAACATTTTACTGACCTATTTCAGTTCCAGGTCATTAAACACAGATGTTCTAATGCTTAAGAGCAGAATGTAAGCAAAGAAACAAATTAAAATTACGGAAATAAAAATGACCAATTTAAATTCTCTCATCTAAATTCTCTTCTCAGGTCCACCCAGGTCCTCTGTTTCTTCTCACTATGCACTGAGGTATACATGCAGAATTCCCACTGAACAAAGGTATTATATAGCCCTCAGTTGGTAGTGTGTAAGCCCCCACTGCAGCACATTTTGATGTGAAGGAGATCTTAGGACTCAGAAGCAGTTTAGCAATAGACTTGGCAGCATAAAGCTGCATGCAAACTAAATTTATCCTGCTACATCTCATGGAGAATAAGACCTTTGAGAGCTAGTCAGGTGTTCCTTCAACACATTTTGAAAGCTGATTTTTATTATGTTGTCTGCACTGGAATTGTCAAGAGATTTCTTAGATTGTAAATTCTTCTAGGCTGAGATCAGCTAATATTTGTTTGGTTGGTAACCTCAAAAAAAGGCTGTCTGTTATGCTCTGTGACAGTAAATACTAATAATCATAAAGTTATAGTAGCAACAGGTAAGCAGTTAACAGTGGCAAAACATAGTGTTTGCTAAAAACCACAGTAATAAAAAATTATTTATTCTGTAAAACTTCTAACCAAACACAGTAAAGACACACTGGACTGATGAACAAGTTTTTATCTGAGATATATAATGAAAAGAGCTTTATCTATGATAAACAGCAAAATCAGAGGAAAATTCTATATTCTTATGAGCAGGCTGAGATGGAAGCAGATGGAGAAACTGATAAAATGGGATAGATGGCATTTTATCTTCTGAGCCATACTGTTGAACATTTTTGCTTTTCTGAGATTTCCAGAACATGCAGATATGTTTCTATTCAATTAAGCCTGAATTTGCCTCTAGTTACAACTCAGCATTTACTGAATTGCAAGGATCCTTATATTCCAGAGTTTATGTGCTGACTACAGGTAAATCATGGTTCTCTGCAGCATCATCCTCACTACTGAGGTATTTTATGTTTGTTTTTTAAATTACTTGCTCAAAGCAATACTTGTTTTCCAAATGTGTAGTTGAATAACTAATTTCTTCAAGAATCTTTGCAGAATGTTTATCATATGAAGTGCCAAATCTGGTTTCTGTGCTCGGCTTTCCTTTTTCACAAGACTGCAGACTACTCCAAAATACCTACAAAATACAATAACATTTTGTTAAGGAGCATTTAGATATGATAGCCTAAACTGTGTTTTTGATTCATGGTATTTAAAACAAGAGATTAACTGATTAAATCTGACAAAATAACAGCACCTGCTTCTGAATGTGGAGTTGTTATTACTGGTGGCATGAAGTTGCTTTGAGATTGGTAGCTACAGCTGGTACTGAACTCCTTGAACCTGGGCCAATTCACATTAAAGTCAATAGAAACGAGATTTGATTGCACTGAAAGTAATCAGAAGTGAACTCATGACATTTAGAGCTACCATAATTGTATGTATGGTCTAATTAGTTTCCTAGAAGCATAGATATTTTACCTAGAGAAGCAATGGTTTTCATAAGAACTGCTGGAATGCAGAAATAGGGATACTTTCAAAGGCACAAATGGCAGTTATCTCCTTTGCTCCTATTAAAATTATCTCAAAATATTCCCTTTAATAACATGTTTTGCTCATGTAGGTGGGTAGCAGAAATCAATTGAAAGAAATGGATTTTCCCCCCCATTTTATTTCACAGGAAAAACATTAGTTTTCTAATATCTTATCTTCAGAATATAGCAATGTTTTTAAATCTCAACTAAATTAAGCAAATACTATTATGCTTATTTTTGCAGATGGTGATATTGAAACACAAAAATATGCAATTTCTACTGTCACACATTAAATTCCTGGCAATGCATGGGACACAGTCCAGGACTCCTGACTGTGAACCACTAGACTACACTATTCTCAGCATGATTTAAAGAGCCACCTTCAGTCTCAGAAGACAGCTTTGTAAAATACAATTCTGCAAAAGATTCTCAGCAGGGTTTCATATGCAATAGTTGTAATTCCAATTTTTTCCACTCACTCTATTTCCCAGGTTTTTGACTTCACAATATGTTTTGGGATTAACTCCTGAGAGCCTTGAGTTTCAGCCAAACATGGATTATGGATCAGATAATGCTAATTACAATTAATAATGTGGACAATAGTACTGTAAATTGAGAAATTAGCATGGAATTATTTTTTCACTGAAAGTAGGAATGATGCAATAAGAACACATAATCCATAACTAGAGACCAAAATATGATAAAGACAGAATTTAAACTTAATAATATTTATTTTGAATAGAGTTGGATGATAAGCAAATTTGCCTAGAGAGCATAAATTGGTCACTCCGTAACTACTCAGAAACTGGGAATAAGATTTGGCTGCTGCTATTTTTTCTGTATGAGATTCATAAGGACAATAGTTTAATTTAAACCCAGTGTGCAAGTACTCCCCATCAAGATATGTCCTTCATGTTAAGAGAAGATTTGAAGGAAATTCCTCACTTCCCAGAAGTACATCCTTACTGGTGTGCTCAGTCAAAAAGTAACCATTTTCATTTACTTTTGCTCATCGATTCTTATGAATAGTTATTTAAGAGGGTAGAATCCAGAGTTCACATCTTTTCCTATAATGGGAGCATCCTTCTAACTAGACTAAAAGATTACATATACTCTGTATTTTTTACTGGTCGACTTTGCACAGAATGGCAGGGATTAAGCACTGGGATTAAGAAAGCAATGAGGTACAAGGGCCTGGTGTTTAAACCCTGTGTAAACCACTGCCCACATCAAGTCTTTGAAGATTATGATAGGCATGATTAACAAAACATCCATTTTATGTTTAGTGTCTCACACTACAGCATTCAGGATTTACTGGAACAGGTAGATACGTAAATATGTGTAATTTTTATGTTCACATCAGCTTTTTCTTTACTCTTCCCATTGTATTCAAGAACATCTTTATGTATGATAAGGTTGAGTTAGAATATATGAAAAAAGTAATTATGAAAATTTAGTGATTCACTGCACTGTTTCTGAAAACTATTCTTTCCAATCACAGAAAAAAAAAGGCAATTGGGCAAATTTTTATGCTATGTCAAAATTTCAAAATTAGCCTCTGAAATAAATGTTGGAAACAAACATTCTCACAGAAAGTGTGAGTTTCTATGTGCTGAATCACAATACTTTAAAAAGCAATTTTTGCATGCTTAGTTTCATGAAAAATTATGAACTGCTTACAGCCACTACGCAAGCAGCAAAATGTAACTTCTAAATTAGGTGTTTGATTATTTTCTCTAGTATCATTAGATATTTGCTGACTATACAGTAATAATTTTGCAGTCCTAGTTACTGTATATTATTTAAATTTATTACACTGGAATTTGTCCAAGTTAAAATAAAAGCAAATGATGAAGCCAGAAGTGACCACAATTATATACTTTATAATAGACCTTCCAAACAGCAAGTGATATACTGTGTTGATTCTGGTGCTAAAATAGCTGAAAACTTTCAATGCTAGAACAGATGCTTCAAAAAGCTAAATTCTGATCTGCAATTTCACTCTCCCAATTTGAAGCAGAAAACTGTAGATAAAATCATTACTGTGGAAATGTTACAACCAAGCTTTACACCTTCTCAAATTTGACTTTCTCACTTCATCTTTTCCCCATTATTACGGCAATTATGTTACTTTCTGAAGTCCCTGTAAAATATGATATGATTCACATTTTATAATTTGCAGTGAAATAGTGACTTGCATATAAATCTTTTATTGATGCTCTTACTAGTACTTGAAGCTATACTAGAGTGCTTGGTGGAAAAAAAAATATTACTTGTATGCTGGATAAAAAAAATTGTAAATTTGAGCAAGGTTAAGCAGCTTGTTTAATAACCTCTTGCACATCAACATCTGAAAACACTGAATGGTGCAACAAACAGCAACGCCTGTGTGGCAAATTTTTTTAGTTCACCTGGAATCCTTGACTACTGAAGTGTTCTATTCCTGGTACACAGGCACCATCATCACACAGTGTCACAGAATGTTTCAAACCAGCAATCCTGGTGGATGCTTTGAAAGTATAGCACAAATATGGTATATCACTTCTTTTCAGTAGCAGGCTGACATAATGAAGCACCAGTTAACAAACAGCAGAGATCTTGGAGAATGGCAGGTGACCAAGGAAACTATGACAACAGTATTATAATAAATTCATCTCTTGAAAGGCTTCAGAAACTGCACTTGAATTGTTAGTGTAGCATGTAAAATATGGGGAAAAAAATTAAACATTTTCAGACCAAAATTATGGTGTATTAAGCTGGGCTCACTGCCTCAGTAATGCTGTTACACAGCTCCAGGAGCAGACTGAAGAGCAGCCAGACTGGAGTCTGAGCAGAGCAGGCACCCAAATATATATGCATCCAATTCTGTGCATCTACAGGCACACAGTGCTTTGTAGATCTCACTCTTGAATCTTTAGACATATGAGGCCTGATTTTATAATTCAGTGGATGTCTTCACAGTACTATCTTTTTAACATTGACACTGCTTTCTCCTCTTGCAAAAATCCCAAGCTAGCAGAGAATGGCCCTAAAATAAATGGAAAACCAAACCAAAAGGAAAAAAAAATCTTACTAAAGCAGTGACCAGAGTCTGTACTATTATACTGTAGAATATATTAAAGTTAAAGCCACAACACTGCATTACCATCTTTAACAGCACTTCAGTTTTTGAAGTATTTTTTTATGTAAAACCATGCTGGAAAACAACCTTATTTAAAGATTTTTAACTCAACAGTTTTAAACTTCTTTTATGAAAGAACATTAAAAAAATCCAACAAATGAAATAAAACCGTCTGGATATCTGATGCTAACACCTTCATAATGCAGTCTCTCAGAAGACAGAAATCTACCTGATTTGTCTCTTTAAACTAAATTCATCAGGATTTCCTCAAATACATTTAGAGCCTGAAGTGTGACTCACGTCAATTTAGGATCTAGAGAGAAAGAAGAAATAATTGGTCTTGGGGAAAAAAAGAAAAAAGAAACTGCAATGCAGAAAATCAGCAGTCATAAAGCGGGAGTTTTAGCCCATGATATTCTGGAGCAGAGGTCAGATAAGCATTACATGAATGAAAGCAAGGATGGTACCTTACAGCCAGGTTCCACAGGGCTCAACAGATCTAACCAGTTCCTGTGGCATCACTCTCTGATCAAGGAACAGAAGAGGGAAACTGCCCAGGAAACTTGTCATACAAAGAAGAATGTCCATTTTACCAGGGCCACATTCACCCACAAACAGGTGGCAACCGTATTTCAAAGCAACTAGCCCATGATTCCAGTGGCAAATGTGATGATTCGGATATGTGCCAAGAACCTAGGTGTTTCTCCTGGCCGTGTTGCAGGCAAACAGGAGAACATTCCTGGGTAGGACATCAGCCTGGAAGACAAGTTGTCTACAGAATGGCTTTGTAGTGGTTTTGGAGCACGAACCTTATGTTGCAGGCAGTGTTGATCACTATGAGTGCCTGTCACCAAGCTCCTGGAAAACTCCCCTTCCTTCTACTTTCTTTGAAATTCTGATAAAAAATTGGAATTAAAGTGGTCCAGCTATTTCCTAGAAAAATGTCAGAAAAATTTATTTGGGACAATGACCAAAAAAATCAATAGATCTTGACTCTTAAATGCTTTAGGAAAGTTTCTGCTTAGGAACACAAACCTATAAAGAGAATGTTTTTATGTCAAGCGTGGCCTTTTGGAGACTCAAAAAAATTATTATACTTTTCAAAACCTGCAATTTGCACATGGCTGATGTCCTGACCAGGTAAAATTTTTGCAGATTCTGTCCTTTCTGAGTGTGCACAAATCATATAATTAAAATTTCTTAATTAAAGCTGAACTTTTAAGAAGGGGTTTCAGAGTCTCAAACTCCGCAGCCAAACAATGAACACCGCCACACTGCAGTGTAAGATTGCAGGTCTTCAGAGCTACATTCAACAAGAGCCAGATAAATCAGTGTTCAAACTGCCCCACTCGGGCATCAAGCACTTCGCAGAAGAAGCAAAAACACCCCACAGCCACAAGTATGAACTACAGAGCTCTGAGCCATGCCAGACTACACAAAGGCCAGTCCTCAAGGAAGTGAGAGCCTAGTGGAAAATACTCATAAGCATGTAACAAAAAGACAATATCACAGTCTATATGAGAAAGACACAAACTGAAATTGCACAAGAAGACTGAATTTTAATGTGGTTGGATTTTCAGCAGTATATTTCTCTCATAACAGCAGTCTCTTTTTCTTTGTGTGTTCATGTGTTGAAATACATTGTCTGGACCAGTTTTAATCTGTCTCCACGTGCATAATAAGATTCAGGAAGACAATTATCACATGGCAATTTCTTCAGACCCGAGTATTTCAATACACATTTCACACTGCTATGCTCACAGAAAAGCCAAACTACTTATAAAAATCCTAGTTTCCTCAAAGCTCAAATGGAATGCAGAGTGAGATTAAATTTTAATTTCTGGTTTTGATGACTTGGTGGCATAAAGATATTACCGTAAATAAATTAACAGATACACAGCATCATGCAAATAATGCCACTCTGACCAAGGGTACAAGTTTTCAAAGTATCTAGAAGACATAAAGGGTCTCCGAAGAGACCAGAATTCCAAGTCACAAAAGCAAATCAATTGTATATTTCTATACACAGTGACAGAAAAGGAAACCGGACAAGCTAATCACTTGTCCATCACTTGTACATTAAAATGAGCAACTGGGTTTTAAACAGACTTAAACAAATTTAAACCACCACACTACTACAGAGTAGCTGAAACAGGTAAGTAAAATGAAAAAGCAAACAGTGGATTATAACTCTATGAACTCCATCTGACAACAAACCCAATAGCTAAATAATGTTTTACTGATTCTATTACCTGAGATCCACAAAAGGTGATCTGACCTCTGAATAGAAATATTGTTAATCTCATTCAGCAATATATTTAGCAGTTACATAGCACCAAGCATCCAAAAGTAGTTAGAAAATTTAGTATATAAGAAGATTCAGCCATTAATTATTTTAATGCTTAATACTATGCCAGGTTCTTTTCTGATATTGAAGAAATGTATAGACTGAAATAGTGATTTCACTGTACAGTTAGCTAATAAAATTGTGTTCCTGATATTGGATCTGCTTAGCTGAAGAGGTGTAAAAGTATACAGCAGTTTTCCCTTGAGCTGCAGGAGTCGTATTTGTGGTTAATTTGGTTTTAGAATTCTATAGCAATTGTTTTGGTTTATATTTTTGCAAAGGTTAGGAAAGTCACTACAAAGAAAATCCTATACCAAATACTTTGGACAACAAAATGTTTTTTCTTGGCATCTTATCTAGACACATGGAAAAGACCTATCCCCGGTGCAGCAGAATTCATGATCATTGGCATATTTACTTGGTTTGGAAGTTGGTCAGAATTTTAGTGGAAGCTTCAAAGGACTTTTCTGTAACAAAAACTATTAGTATATCTGTCCTACAGAAAATTTAATATTCCCAAACCCACACCAGCTGTACTTACAATGTAGTGTAAGAGCATGCTTGAGGCAAAGCCTGAGACTGAATTCACCAGCCACCCATCTTTTTTGCCTTCAGAAATGCCCTAAATGACTCCTCTGAGGCAGATCGAGTGTTACTGCTCTAAGTGGGAGCTTGAGATGCACCCTGTGCTTTTGAGTATTGTTGATGTTATAACCCTTATGAACAAGACTTAAGAATAGGTTCAGGAAATCTCCAGCTGTTCAGTAGCCTCCAGCCATGCCACTGAAAAACAAGCCAATCTGGGTAGTTACACTCCATACCATCTATCCTAGGAAAATGCTGGCATTACCTATCACATACAGTACAGTATTCCTCTTTTCATTCCATTACTCCTGCCTCTCTTCTGAGTATATGTGAAACTGGGAGCACAACACCACATCATCCGCTATCACATTTCATTTGGGAATGAGCTCCCTGGGAACCACTCACTGCCAGTCGGCTGCTGTTCAGACACCCACTTCCAACCTTTCTCCCATTAGCACCATTGCCTCCTATCTCCTCCTATGAGCATTGGAAATATTTCTAGAAATATCCTGAGAAGCTGGACTGGGACCCACTCTTGGGAAACGCCCAAGCCCATCAACAAGGGACAGTGACTGCAAAACCCAGTTGGCCACAGGTAGAGGAGGAGAGAAAAAGCTTTCATAGCTTCCTCTTCCAACTTCCGTGTGCTGAAGGAAATTGAATGAGCAAATACTTCTGTCTACACAGTGCAATGGGTGTAGAAATAGCTTGAAAGACTGCCTGTGGTCCAGGGCAGTAATGCAGGCCAGGTGGAGACAAGGCCATTGTTTCCCATGCTAGGGAATTTAATTAGTATGAAATAAAAAGGTAGAGGCAAACTAATTCTATACAAAGGGAGGCTGAAAAGATCAGAGCTGTTTTAGATGGGAGTTGTTTTACAAACTGGTTTACAGAAAATAAATTGAATATGGTTATCTTCCTTCTGCTCATTTAAATAGGCAGTGAATCTAAGTGACAGAAATTAATTCTTTCTATAAGACCTGGAGAACTCAGCACCACAAAGTATCACAGAGACTTAACAAGGATTTAAAACACGTTTAGCAATTTAAAAGTATAATGAATATTTGTGATGATAAGTGAAGGAAAAATGTCCTTCAGATTGAGGTCATATTGCAAGCTAATGAAGGTTAAGAGGAAACTTCCTCTAATTCAAATTAAACTTTAATTGCCACTCCTGGGTTTCCTGTACTTTTCTGTGAAGCATCTGACATTGTTAGTGTTGATCAGCAACAGGAGAGCCTCTGCTCATAGTATGACATTCTGCAAAACAAGACCAATAACCTAAGCCCCCCCCAGATTTCTGTAAAAATGTTGTAATTTCTATTGCAAAAAATAGCCACTAAGAAAATTGTCTGTGTGTGTGTCTTTGCTAACTTTGTGATTTGGCAGCATGTTGTGGATTGTCTATATCAGTCTTTTGTGATGGCCTCTCCTTCCAGGCTGCAAAAAGAATATTGACCAGTAGCACTCTACAGGTCACAGCAAAAAGTGAAGCACAGAAAGGCAGCATGAAGGGATGCAGGATGGATCCCTGTAAATAGAATTAAGGACAGAATCATGGGCCTGAGTTTCTTTGATATGCTGTTGTCAAATTGTCCCAAGTGATTGTCTTTAACAGCAACAGTGCAATGAAAAACATCCTTTCATTTTTAGAATAAATTACAAAAAAACCAGAACATGCAGTTTAAAGGGTTCTGTATCTGAGTATTTGTTGCATATTCCATTTTTAAATAATCACATTGAAGTTGCTCCCTGATGGCTGTCCTTTGTGAGTGACAGAAATTATATTCCAAAATCCTTTTCTTCAGACAAAGCTTATATATAATATTTCAACCAGTGGAGCTTGGCTTATGACAATCTGAGTGCAGGTTATTCAGTGAAACTCCTACCTTCATAAAGGGACGGCTCACTGTTACCCCGAATTTCTCCAACAGTTTCAGTAGATTAGCAATATTCTTTTTACTTCCTGTTCTAAAATGTTTCTTTATTGATATTTAATTTCACTAAAATGTTCCAATGTACCACTAGGGGAGCTTCCCTTTTCAATATTAGAACAGACTGAAAATCTATTCTGTTTTGTTAATTGCTGGGAAAATACATGAAACACTCAGATTCACAGAAAGATAGTAGAAAAAACCTACAAAAATAACATTATTAATACCTAGCAAATGCTTCCAAAGCCACATTATTGTTATGACAACTAATAAATTCACACACCAGTTGCATTAAAAAGAGAAGTTTTGTGTGCATCTATTTATTTTTTCCTTTACAATGCTTTTCCAAATCCAGAATTTTAAACATTTAAATAATTTCTCCTAAGGACAAATTAGGAATTTAGGAAATGCCAATATAAGTTGGTATTTATGTTTTTAAAACAGCTTGCTAGAAGCTGATATTCACGGTTCCAGGATGTCACGGCTAATTCTTTTTTTCCTTAATGACAGTTTTAATTCCTGATAAATACACTTTATTACTTAAATAAACACATTTCACTCTACTGTAAAACAAACATCACATATTGACTGTAATCTGAAAGTTAAAAAAGAATATTCTATTCTTGGGAAAGCAGGTCTCATGCATCTTAGGATACTTTTAGTCAAAGATTCTACAAGCGAGCCATTCGAGTTTGATTTATTACATGCTGATCTGCTATTCAGGAGCTGGGTAGAAACTCCAGAGACAGCCACTAATCTGTTAGTGTACACACACATCTTCTCCCACAAACTTTTACGCAATTAGGCCAGGCTATAAATTTAAATACAAGTGCTCATTATCTTAGCTACACAAATCTTTAGTTAATTTTCATACACTGTTACGGAATATGGGTCAACCTCATTATTTCCTGTCTACTGAGGATAATTCCTCTTCCTGTTCATAAAAGCTGAATGTCATACCCTATGAATAAAAATACTTGCCTTGTATTCTAGCTTTTATTATTATTACTAGTTATGCAACTTCCTCTAGAAACAGGACTTTTTGTTCTGTGCCTAGAAGTTCAAAGCCCAAGGTGAAACTTCGCGCTAAAAATTATATGTGATTAAACTGGAACCTGGCAGAGGCGCAAACCCAACATGAGAGTTCAACTCGTTAAAAAAACATCAGGCAGGCAGGTGCTCGGCAGCTCTGGTATGACTGAGTCACACAGCAGATGGGGGTGAATACTAAGGGGCAGATCTTAGCTGGTGTATATTGTCTGAGCTCTGCTGGCTTCAACACAGCTGTCACAGTCCACATGAGCAGAGATACGCCCTTGAATACTGAACACAAGAAAAAGCAGATAGCCACCCATGTATGTGACTTAGAAGCAATGGTAAGAGGTACAGTAATGTAACATGAGGCACGAAATCCCACCTTAACATCTTAATATTTCATGAGGTAAACTGCTAACTCAAATTGCAGACTTTCTTTTGATTTCTGCATTTTTCTTTTTTAAAAAAAATATTTTATTTTATATGTAGATTTTAATTATCAGCTTCTTATTTGGATGGAAAAAGTAAAGACTTTAGGATATGAATGCATTGAAAATAGTATAAAGCCTCTGCTACTACAAAGCTTTATTAATAATCAAAAGAAAACTGGTGTTTTCTAAATGGATTCAGTGGGGTGCACGATTGCATGCAGGCATTTACAAAACAGGCCTTTTAACTCCTTTACAAAACTAACACCTATATTCAAAAGCTAACTTCCTGCAGTTTTAGAGCCAAATACGTGTTTCAGAGGATTTTCCTCCATTTCCATAGAGGTCTGTCAGCTATAACAATCCCATATACCCTCTGAGAGGACTACTGATTTTAAACTTCTATAATCCTGGTAAGAGGATACATGCTTCATCTTCCCAAAGTCCAAACATTTGGGATGCCAAATGGCAAACCCTGGGCATTTCCCAGGCCCCTGACATTAAATAAGATACACATGTACTGGGCCTGTGAGGGGGATGTCGTGTAAGGAAAAGGGATACAGTTGTAGCTCATCAAGAAGATATTGCCCAAGAGGACTTCTGGCAGCACAGGGCTGTGTGTGACTGTGAACCCTAGGCTGCAGTGCCTCTCCACAGCCTTTCCCTCTGCTGGGATCTTGTGTATTCAAAATCCAGCAGCTTGGATGGGTTTTCCGTGTGAACATGGCAGGGCTGTGCAGAGACAGGGAGAGAGAAGCCTTGGGGCAATGGGAGGTGAGGGCTAGTAAATGTGTTTCAAGAACATGTGAGACTCAGCACATCTAAAATGGTTCACAGAGGACAAATCCATGGCCAACCCAGGCTGTGCTATGCTAACTGGAGTGCGAGGGTGACTGACAGCCAGAGCCTCCTGTGGCTAATGAGACTTGTAGCTGAAATACGATGATTCAACTGTAAAATATCATCACTGAGTATGATCTTGCACCACACCAGCCCAAATGACAAACTCTGGAAAGCAAGTAAAAGTCTTGGAATATGTCAACTTTTCTTCTCAGCAGGGTAAATTGGCATTGCTCCTGGTCACAGTAAGCCAGAGTGCTCTGGTCAGTATTATTTAAAAGCAGATACCACATACTGAGCCTGTGGCTGCTTCAGATTGGACTGATCTGCAGCATTTTTTATTTGTGCAATGATCCTGTACTACAAATTCTTAATATTACAAAGATGAACACAAACCTGGATCAACTGTGAGCATGGTGTTATGCAGGATTGAACCCACTGTTTGTACTAACTGAACCTCTTTGCACTGACTTACTGTACTTCTTAATTAACATGACCTTGTAGGTCATCATTTTGATTTAAGAAAATGCTTAATGAGCACTCTATTAGTTGTTCAAAAATAATTGGAGCCACTTAAAAGCACAAGAGTCCTCAGAGAAGTACCTGCCTTGCCATGCCCCACAGGCTTGAGACACTAATGCTTTTCCTGGAGGGGCAGGCACCTTTTTTTTCCTCTGACAAGAGAAAGGAAGACAGTTTGAAGTCTCAGATATTATCTGTGGGGGCTTATTCCTCCCACTCCAATGTTGTTAAGGAAATATCACTTAATCAGAGGCTGAGAGGTCCAAAGCCTCTCTGCCCACTCCCCTCCCCTTTCCAGTTACTCTTCTAGTCCGTTTAGGTTATTTTGTTGGCAAAGAGCAGAATCATAATGTCACCAAATGTATTGTGCTCTTTAAGTACCCCACCAAATCTACCCCAGGGTTGTTCAGATCTCTGATCCCAGCTCTGCTTCTATTGCTACTCCCAAAATTCTCGCAGAAGAGGACAGAAAATGCAACAAGTCACAATCTTGGCTTCCTCTGAGAACAGGGATCTTACCTGAAACTGCACCTCCCAAATGAGTAAAGGAGAGGAATTTCCCCCTTCCCAGAAAGGTTCCTGTTTGACAGGCCAACTCAATGGCAAGACATTTAAATTTTCCAGCTTGCGACAGGGAAGCCTGTTGGCATTCATCCCCTCTATGCAGCTGTGTTGATCACCTCAGAATCATCTCAGCTACAAGATTCAAGCAATGTGTTTTGATCCCTCTCAATTCCAACATCCTACTATGGCCAAGAGATCAAAATGTTATTTTCCATATATATTGCATTCATTCTTCACATCCCCATGAATCAGAGATGATGCTGGGCTAATAGCCTCTGTTGGAACTGTGAGACTGAAATCAGACAGTCTGTGGGAGGAAAGGTTGCAGGATCAAGTATATTACTCTCAAATGATTTCAAATTGGCTCCGCCAGGTCAATTATTGCAAGTTATTACAGCACCTGTCTCCTGTGTTCATTTAGATCGAGTGCAAAGCCTCATTTAAATTATAGATTTGAACATCATGTTAGTTACAGACTCTATACAGAATTAATGGCATACCACAATGCTTAGGTATATGAGTTATTTTGTGTTCATGTATAAAAAGAAAAGAAATAAGGAATCATCTAAGAATTATGCTACTCAGTATCTTTAGCAAACAGATACTCCTTTTCTGGATGTTATATTAGTGTGTTTTTTTCCCATTTGAAAACCAGACAGGACACACAATTCAACACTTAAAATATATCTGAATCCTTTATTGAATAATATTGCAGACAATCTGACAAAGCGAAACATACCTGATAATACTTCCTGATAGTCTATTAAATGATAAACATGAGATTGTAAAGGAACTGTCTGGTACAGCATAAACAACAGTTCTGACCAATTAAAAATGTATATTACCAAGACACAGACTTTCATGTGATGGAATAGTTTTAGCGGGTTTCTATCAAAGTCTGTCTCAATAGAGATCTGATCAGAGACAGAGATCTAATGAAGCTAGAAAGAGAAATATCATAAGCATCCAGTGCCAAGATAGACATTATGAACATCAAGAACCACAAATATTAATTAGACGTCCATAATGAAATTTCAGCATTTTGCAGCCTTATATAGGTTGAACTTCAATACTGTACATGTCAAATTGCATTTCGAGCATCATCTTCCTTTTCACTTGCACTCTTTTGATGATATCTCTAACTTTCAAGCATGGTGATTTTTCCCAAATGTCTTTCCAGCTAGTCAGTAAGGAAGACATCAGATCAGAGACCGAGAATTTGGATGATATATTTTAAAGTATGTATTTCAAGGTAGCAGCCAACTCTGTTCTGTGGCTCGGCATTTCCCATAAACTGACATATTTCTCTTTAAAAATATTATGAACTGAAAGAATAATAAAGCCCCAACATGTCAAAAGAACTAATTTTGATCTTGCCTTCAGCTTGACCTTGACTTCAGTGCAAGGTACCCAAATTCTCCGGCCTCTCCATGCCCTCCGGCCTTGCTCCACTGAGCACACTGCTCTTGCTGGCAGTATCACTTTCCTCTGCGCTCTTGGCAAACAGTCAGACATGATTCTGCTTCCCTTCTGTGTCCCTCAGACACACTCTCAGAGGTGACACGAGACTTCTGCAGGGTACTGGGTTTCTGGATGGAGATAATTATTGATGTTTCACTGAGATCTGGGTGGGAAAGGTTACTAATGTATTAGAGGAGTGATGTGAGGCTGTCTGAAGGACAAAGAGGTGAGATCAAATTTTACTGCTGTAAAGGACCATAGGCTTTGGAAGAATGTTTCCTTTTCAGGGATAACCAGAACCATACATTCACTAGCTTTACTTTCAAAGAAAACCAGTCCCTTACTTTTGCTATAAACTAAGACAAATCTAAAATTTTTAGAGCATTAATGTACCACTCCCTAAAATCTAACAGCTCCATGGGAAGGCTTAGGGACCATAGCTAATCAATACACATTTCCAAATCTGGAATACAAAATACGTGATACAGAAATAGCTTCCAGTTATGTTTGATTCACTGATACAGGTATAAATATATCTAATCAGGAAGAGTCTAATTGATGAGCTTTGAAACCATGGGATAGAGATTACCGAGGGACTGGGAGAGGGGGATAGTGTGTGATAGAGATGTCCAAGGGATCTGATTCTCATAAACCTTCTTGTAACCCTTTCTGCATACGTATAGCACCACAAGAAAAAAAAACCACAAAAAGGATCAAATAAGTTTCTCTGTCATTTTTGAAGTTTCATAATGGTGATTTTTTTTTTTTTTTTTTTTTTTTTGCTATCTAACCTCATTAGATAAAGGATTGCATAACTTGCTCCCTATCTCCATTTCAGTATCTGGTGTGTTTTATCTTAGAGCTTTCTGATGTGGCTTTGTTAATGCTGTAAATATGGAGACGGAGGCACATTTTCTCCAGCTATATTTATGAACTCTCAACTGGGACTTTCTCAGAGGATCAAATGCAACTCAGCAGCAGGGGAGACCTGACCCTGCTAGAGCTGGAAGGCAGCAGGGAAACTTGGGAGATAAGGGAAGTCCCAGATGCAGCCAATTAAAATTCATCCACCTCTCTGAAGGGAAAGCTGACATGAACATTTCTCTGACGGGAATTATCCTCTCTTGGGATTCTGCATCCTCAATTCTAGGGCTTCCAGGCTGAAGAAATAAATGTTGCCTGCCAATATAACTGAGATTTGCTAAGCATTCTGCAAATGTTACTAATTTTGCCTTGTCAAAATCAGTACTTCAGAATAACATGAAAGTTGTCCAGCTCACATCAGTCAGACTATCGATGAGTAATGACAGCCTGGAGGAGTAAAACCTGAAGATTAAGGACCAAACACTACCTGATGATTTTTCTTCTCTTACAGTTTTGAAACTGACATTGACTCCAAAAGGAATTAGAAAAATCCAACCAAAATTGATTCTATTTAGTATTTGCACATTTACATATTAAGTTTTTGTTTTAACCACTTGCAAAATACATTTTCACCTATGATATTTAATTTGTTTCCTTATATTACAATTTTTTTCTATGCAAGACTGAAAATGGAAGCAACTGTCATATGAAGACAAAATACCAGTGAAGGTATCTCAGTTCTATGACAAACTGCAATCAAGTGTTCTGAAAAATACTGCACCTCCCAGTGGCACCAGAAAGAGGTGGGACACACGGGACCTGAGAAAGTGCTCCTCGACTGCTAGAACACCAGTTTAGTTAGTACTTTGAATCTCTGACAGGCTGACCAGAAGTTTAAAGAATTTAATATTGTCTTTCAACACAATTGCAGATGTGTAAGTCTTGTTAAATGCTAAAGAAAAGCTAGTTTTCTTTGACCATAACTCAGCTGTCAATTCACTCAAAGTCTGTGATCTTCCTTTCAAAATACCTTGCAATATATGTAGTCAGTGCTCTTCAGAATGAGATTTTTTCCTTGTCTTTAAAATGAGTGAAAGTTTTTCCCACTTAAGAGGAAATGTGACTAGAAACTTCATTTTCTTTCTAAGCTAACTTTGGCATGCTAAAATACACACACAAGGATGTAAATATTTGTTTGTTAGTGTTATTTAACATGTTAAATCTCAATTTCAGTAATCAGGTTAAGCTAGCAGAACTTGAATTTAAAGCAAGACTATGGGTAGAGAAGGGGGCAGATGATAGCACAAAGTCCAATTCTTGATGGCTTAAGATGGCTAACACATACTATTTTAAAATAATCTTTAATTACTTAAAGATTTTATAAATATTTAACCATTTATCATAAAACTTATGTGCTAGGTGTTCGCCATACTAAACAAGATGAGGAATTCTATTAAATAAAACCATGCAATTAACACATATCTCAATTCACACACAAAAAAATTGAACTAAAATGGTTAATGCAGCCTAAATTTTGGTGTTTCCCATCTGTTTAATGTTTTTATTATGTTAATGCATTTGTCTTGGACACAATTGTAAATTTAAGAGCTGTGTAAGTTTCGTAAGAGCTTTCAGGGACATATCTTCTGTCTGAATTCCACAAGAAACCAAAACTAATTTTGGGATTGGTGCTGTGCAGAGCCTGCACTGCGACTTTACTGCAAACGGACAGCATAGGGCCCAGGGTGCAAGGTGGAGAACAGAACAAGGCTTAGGGGCATTTTTTTTTTTTCCAAAGAGTCCATTGAATTAAAAGAAAACTGGCTTATGGAAACTGGCTTCCCCGCCCCACTAGCACAGTTTCCCAGGAATTGTGTGGGATTGCAGCTGGCACCCAGCTGCCTGAGTGCCTGTGGACTCAGGACCATGCTGGAAGTTCCCAACCAACACCAGGACTCCTGGGACAGCCCTCAGCTCCTTAGAAATAAACCAGGTGCTCCCTCAAAGTGAAAATGAAACTGAAACTTTTTTCCTAGAAGTAGAATTATTGAAGATCTGTTCTTAGTAGATTTTCTGAAGAGTTCTAATTTTCCTTAAAGTCGCAGTAAATAATGGAAAAAATAAATTTCTAGATTATAGGATAACATAGCACTGCAAAAGGACCCCACACATCTGATAATTACAAGGCACTAAAAAGGTGCTCAGTGATGAAGCAGGAGTGGAAGGTATCTCCCTTTCTAAGCCCTGGGCATGTGCCATGACAGACAGTTTGATTGCCCTAAAGAGGCATACAGAGCCACAGAATCATAGAATTGTTTAAGCTGGAAAAGAACTTTAAAATCATCAAGTCCAACCATTAGCCCAGAACTGCCAAGTTCACCTCTGAATCATGTCCCTAAGCACCACATCTACATGTCTTTTAAATAACTTCAGTGATATCTCTCAAAAATTAATATGTCCAAAAAGAAATAAAATACAAAAAGGAGAGAAGAAAGTGATGTGAGAAGACTCTAAAAACACCAAGAATAATCTATGGAAAACTTGGCTTTCTTGTAAGAGCATAGATTTTACATTACACTGTAACGCTTACAGGCTGTTTTTCTCCTTTCTACTTTGGTTTTACAAAAATTATTTCTTATTGTTCATATAAATAGAATTTTACAAAAGGAACATGCATGCAGTGAGGAAGATGCAGTTCATACCACACTGATGCTAAAACTGTCCCAGCTGTTTCAAAAAAAAAAAAAAGAAAAAAAAGCTCTTTTTCAAGAGCATGGTGCTACAGAATACCTGAGAACTTGTGCTGCTGACCTTCTGCACCTACAATTCTCTCTTCTGGAAGATGGAAATGGATTTTCTTTTTTTAAACATATGAAGTACTAGAGTGCTGTTTGTTCTTTAGCTTGTAAGATTTACTAGAGCAAAAGAAATGAGAGCTTTAGTCAAATGTGAAGGCAGGTCTTCCTCATGAGATTACAAAATCAATCAGCTCTTGTTTACTGTAGGTTGACAGAGTCTCCTGCTGTGGCTGAGTTGCAGAGACTGTTAAAACACTGAACAACATTACCATAAACCTTATCTAGTTGGCTGAGTGAATTTGGTTGTGCCCCGACACACACAAGTAGTTTTCTAATTGCCATATAGTTGAGCCATCAATACTTCAGTCTGGGGTGAGAAAGGCATGTAGGAGAGGATGGGAAGAAGTCCAGAAAGGCAAATGTGGATCCTTACAGCAGTGCACTGCTTTCCTCAAGTGTTTCAAAATCACTGTTTGGAGTCTGGCTGAATGAGGACTCAACACAGGCAAGGAGTGAGTGATGTCCCCCTGAATAAATCCTGGTTTTCAATGAGGAACTGGAGTACTGAAGATGTTGTAAGAGATGGAGCTTTTTCACACTTATCACTTTACCCAGTGAGCTGGAATGGATGGGATTTGAGTACACTGGTGTGCCTTTACCAGTGCCATAAATGCTATGGGACTCTTAAGGGTAAATCTCACATCTCTTTGATAACCTCAGCAGAAATCATCGCTTGGTCAGGAGTGCCTGAAAAAATCATTTGCCCTCTAACAAATCATCAAGACCACCTTCTGCACTGAGATTAGAAATGCTCCACCTTTCTTATACGGCAAAAGTGGAGACTCCAGAACACCATGTTACAGATTTCTAAGGTTCTACAGCTGAATAGCTTTACACCACCTCTTATCAAGGTGTGCATATTGCATAATATACTCCTTTTTCTTCACCTCATTTTTAAGTCAAATTTAGCCAAAAATTCCACAGAGAATTTTTATTGGTTTGTTTTTCACTGTTTGGATTAGTAAATCAGTAATATTTCCTCAAAGGTGAGAGGTACATGCTGTTTCTGTGGGCAGAGATATTCATCCAGATTTAAGATTTTTATGAGAAAAGATGGCTTCTATTGCTGTATCTAGTCACTGGATTAACTAATAATTCAGGAACTTTGGCATACATGACTCTGTGCAAATTATGATTTTTATTTTCTCTCTTAACTGTGGTATTAGTCTCCTAAATGACAAGTTCAGACAACACATTACCATTATCTTTTGTGGAGTGTATTAATAAAGACTGTAGGACATGATACAGCAAGTTCACCAAAGAACAGTAAGTCGCTTGTAATGCATTTACTTAAATGTTTTTTTCCCTATTATTGACAACGTGACATACCACCTAGTGCTGTTAACAATCACAGTGAGAAACTAGATAGGATTTGTTTTCCATTTACAGTTATTTATTTCTCAGGAAGACTCTACCTCCAGTGTTTTTAACAAATACACATTTTTCTTAAATACACTGAATTCTTCTCTAAGAAATCTACCGTGTGTGCTTTAAAATCTATTAATTCAGGCCTATCCAAAGCAAAAGTTGAGAGAGAAAACTTTCTGGTTTTGGTGTCTCCCTAAAACAGAGCTGATTATAATGCTGAAAGAATTCTGGTTTGTTGTGATGTGTAACTAACCTAGAAGCAATGGTTATGAAACACCCCATATGTCTAAGCATGGAGAGCTAGGTCCACGAAGCAGAATTTGAGAAAAGACGTAGTTCAGGGCTACAGGATCCAATACTGTGTGCACAGTGCTTGAAGCAGAATGCACAGTGTTATTTAAACACCTTGTACTATCAGTATATTGTTACTCAATGTTCGCTGCTTTGCCCGCCCTAGAGAGAAAATCCAAACAGCAAGAACTACCTTCTGTCTACTTTCTCTGTACAGATCAAAGCAGTAGAACTATAGCAGTATCTGAAAAGTGGAATTTTCGTGCAGAATTGAACTAGATCACGAAAAAAAATCTATTATGCCACTTCTAATTAAATATCTTAGAACCGCTAATTTTCAATCCACAGTAAAAGGTTAAGTAGACATTTTGTAAAAAATCAGCATTTTTAACAGTACATTCAGGAACAAAAAATAAGCTGATCAGCATATTGCCCTGGTTTTATAAACTGAAAATAACTATTTTTTCACTTTTACAACATCCTGAAAAAAACCCACAGAAATTCTTTTCTTTTTCCTGCTTTTTTTTATCCAAAAAAAACCTTTTTCTACACAAATGAACAAATGGGTTTGTCTTTTGTTTGGTATACATAAACATAACTGTTCTGCATCTATTAATGTATTGTTTTCTGAGTATTTTTTTTTACTGTGATAAAGGTCTTTGTGTTGATTTGATAAAGAAACCCCAATGGATTAAAAACCCCTATCAAATTAGTTGTTGAATTCTTAGTAGTTTCTTGTCATTAGATAGTTTTTTTTTCCCACATCAAACCAATTCTGTATGATTAGTTTGTCAAGCTGCTAAAAAATCCTGGTCATTCATAGTTTAACCATCAGTGCTCCTAGTCCTTCAATAGTCTGAATCACTACATTCTTGAACTAATCAACAGAAAAGTTATAAAAGCAAAGTGATTTCTTCTACCCTGTAGACTCTGCAGATTTCTAATTTCAAAATCTAAAATGAGCACTAGAAGAATCACAGTGGAAAGTCTACTTTTTTTTTTTGAACTGGAATAAGTTTTTCAACATCTTTGCTATGAATTTTCTTCTAGAAAGTATTAACAAAGGAGACAGGAGGACTTTCTCACTAATAAACTGTCCTTTATACAGTTCCTGTCCATCATCTTCCTTAGCACTAGTGGATCCTGATCTGTCCCCTAGGACTTTAGCAACTTGATTAGATTTGGGGTTCTGAGGCTGTAGAGGAAAAGGACATCTATCACCTCCAGACAGACTATGTAACATGTATTTTAATGTCACCAAAGCTGAAAGTGGAATGCAATCCATAGTTCACCAGCAGCTACACAGAGGACTGGATTAATTCTAAACAAGAGAAAACTACTTTTAAGAATAATGCTGCTGTCCTTATTTTAAGAGCACTGACAGCACCAGCATTTAGAAACACTTTCTGTAATTCTGCTCTATTATTTTTTATTACAGACTGCATTTTGTTTCACCTAAGTGAAATTACTAGAGGAAATTGTGAAGGGGCACCTTATACTCATCAAAGTTTCCTTGATGAACATGAAATCTAAAGGAGTGTACGAAGTTATGATTCTAAATACCAGAAATATTTAAAGAAGCCTAGGGATTACTTAAAAGTTTTAGAAAATCAACTGAAAAGAATACACTATGCATGAATATATTTTTTTTCCTAAATGTAGTAGCAGGAAACTGTATTTGCCACATGTAACCATTATGGTGATCATCTTAATCATTATTAGTTACAATTTTGGTATGACTTAGTGGCTACAGATTAGAGGTGAATGAGATACAAATCATACTCTCCTGATGCCCATGTTCTTGTCTGAGATGAGATCGTTTCAATGAACTTTGTGTTTCCTAGATTGTCAAAAGCTGATGGAAGAAACATAGATCCATTCTAAGTGTTGAGAGACTCTGTCAAGAGGTAATTTAGAACAAATATGGTCTCAGGTCCCACTACTGTGCTCTGCTTATCTCGATTCACTTCTTTCCTTTGGACAGGCTATTCTATGTTTGTTTAGCCACCTCTCCATCCCATTTTCCTTAATAAGAGGGTGGAATTATGAGTCAATTGTAAGAGGAAACATACCTTAATTCAGATTTATTAATTACCAATTATTTCAGATGTCTTACAATCAGGATTTCTTGATCTTTACTGAGGTTAGCAACAGGGAGAGAAATGCACCATATTACTGATCTTGGGGTTTTCTTCGCAGTCCACATAAGGAAAGCAGGCAGGATTCATTTAGACTGCCAGAAACTCTGTGGATGCCATTTCCCCTGTAAATGCAACCAGTCAATCCATGACAAATTCAAGTTCACAGGAGAGAGCAGAGAGATAGGCTCATGCACATCCAGTCAGGTTAGTGCAAAGGGTGAGGTTCAAAGCTGCTCTCTCTGTTGAAAGCTTAAAACTGCTTTATCAGAGATGCAGTGGGTTCCATATAAAGAATGAAATGAATGTCAAGTGGTTTAGACCATTTGGGGCATACTGAATCCTTCCAAGAAGAGAACTAATAAACATATTATTTCTTGTGGTGTGTTAAATTTGGTGGCAATAAATA
Source organism: Pseudotriccus pelzelni (assembly GCA_035584735.1). Taxonomy (NCBI): domain Eukaryota; kingdom Metazoa; phylum Chordata; class Aves; order Passeriformes; family Tyrannidae; genus Pseudotriccus; species Pseudotriccus pelzelni. The sequence goes on along the minus strand of JAWMRA010000001.1, from coordinate 103,266,439 downwards.
TTGATTCCACCTTTTCCCACTAAGAAGAATAGAAAAGTCTAGCATTTAAAGAGAAATGGGTTCTAAATGTAGCCATAGTGAAGCTCATTTTGTGGCTCATGGAGAAAAAAAACGAATACCAGGTGAAGGAATATTCTGTATTTGTGGTAAGCAAAAATCTACTCCTGGATGCACTGCAGCTGAAATACACAGGACTTCTGATGATGATTTCAGCAGGAACATAGCAGCTCTTTCTTTGGAATTCTGCCAGCCCCTAGAAAATATCTGGTGTCTGAAAAAACCCAACAAGGTGAAGGGTGACAGTTTTAGGAGCACAGTTACAGAATCAGGAGTTAACTGTGAACAGTCCCCGTCTGTGTCAGTGAAAGGAATAATCACATTTCAACAGAAACTTCCTTGCTAGGCTTTGTTCAAAGAATAAAAGCTGTCAGCATTATGGCATACCAGTAACAAAAAGAAAAAACTGACAGGAAAAGCACAAATTTGACAGAAATGGTGTGTCTATGGTTCCTGCTGACAGTACTTGTGTCTGTTTTCAATGAGAAAATTGAAAAGTTTCCATTTCTTTTAGGAAAAGGTCAGAATCATACAAAACAGAGGATGAGAAAGTCCTAGTAATCAATGAAAGAGGTCTTCCTCCCTAGCATAAACTTCAGTCTATCGACTCTTGAATGAGATTGTAACAGAAACCTACTGAATTGGGCTTTTACGTATCATCCTGGGAATCCCTCCAAGACCCAGGCATCCCTTGTGTAGGTGGCTGCATAATTAAGGTCCCCTCATTTCTGCCCCCCTCTAGCGGCTGCAGTTTGTGGGGTCTTTCCAGCCCCAGCACATAGGGAGAGTCCAGCTTTTGGGTTAATGATGTGTCCCTTGTTTGCTCAAATCTGACTTTACATGAGTCTGCTTTAATTGGGGAAAGGAGAGCCACAAGACTATGGAGAGCTGTGATACATGCTTATGAATGCATTTATGTATTGCATTCTGATTTCAGTTTCTGGTTCCAGATGAAGCCAAATAGCTGATTCCGTATTGCATGTCACTCCCTTTTTACTATCTTAAAACACATCTAGATTTTCACTGATTATTTTCACTTCACTTTTTATAAACTGGAGTAGGCAGAATAAGGGACCATGTCTACTTTCCTGTATTTGAAGTACAGAAGTCCTGTCTGGTTTAGACTAAATCAAGGGAAAGGCCATGGCACACACGTAGGTGATTTTTGATTGCCTGTGATTGGCACAGTGCAAATGTGCATCAAGGCAATACTAATTACCACTGAGACATAAAAACTTCATTGCTTTTCTTCATTCTAATCCCAAAGGCAAATTGTTCATAAATAATACTTGAGGTTAATACAACTATGCAAATGTCTATACAAATATTTAATCAACCACCAATTCAACTACCAAATAGAGGTAGCTATCACTACTTAGGCTCTACTGCAGACTTTCCCTTGAAAGTCATATTTTCATTAGACTTTAATACAGACTTATAATTAATGGATAGCTGTCACAGCTGTTCTATCTGGTGATTCACTAAAGGATGTCTGAAAAATAAAATGTATTGCAAAAATGCCAGCTGCAAGTGGCAAACTGGAAAAATGACATGTTAAATTATGAAATGAAAAATAATTGACTATGCATTGTAATATGCATTCAGATGAACACTAAGTTACTGAGCTAGTGTTCATTGCGATAAAGAAGCTGGTACAAAACGCCTGGTGTTCAAAACTCTCTGTACTTCATGGTCACAAGTTTTAAGGACACGTCTCTACTGCAAGTCTAGGTCAGAGCCGACAAAACGTGCACTGTCTGTCCACTTAATAAAACCCTTTCCCTTATGCCAGGATGCCTTTTTCAATCATCTGATTAAGCCCTTTCTCTCAGGAAGGTGAAACCGTGCCAAACTCAGGGACAGTCTGAGCTGTATTTTAGATACTCTCTTGAGAATAAACCAACGGGCTCTCCTGGGGAGCTGAGCAGAAACTCAAGGTGCAGTCAAATGTTTGCTTATGCACCAGCTTTAGACACGACTCTGCTGGATAGTAATTTCCTTCATACAGGTGCCACGTTTACCAAGTTAACTATCATAATCTTTAGCAGGGACTAGGACGGATTGCACCATCAGGAACAGGGGAATGATAGCTTAGAAAGCTGCTTTTTTTGGCTGTTCATCCACTGAAGTAAAATAATGTGGTAGAAACATGCAAAATGGCTGAGCAAGCACTTAAAATCAAATTTCAGTGCCAAAATATAAAACGAACTTGTTTTTATCTTCAACTAAATTTGCAGTTAGCGTTCTCAGCTGAGAGGTGGAGATTGAAAGCTGATCATTTAATGAGTAGCCCAAGTGTAAGTGACAATAACAAGGTTGAAATTGCTGAATAGTCATATTTGTAGTACCAAAAAGATTTTGTAGCTGCTTTCTACTTCTAAGTCCACCACCTAAAGTCTGTGTCTGACAATAGCCATGAGATGTATTTTAGAATTGCAACCACAGAAGCCTGTGTGGGCTCAGACTGCTCTCTGCGCTGTGAGAAAGTTCGAGTAAGGGACTTCAAACTGCTGATACACGTGAGCTTAAGGTAGGACTAGATGGTTAGGACTAGCTAGAGTTTAGGACTAGACAGCAGAGTAAATCTGCCCAGTAAAAGTCTATGGCGCTCGTAGAATTAAATTGATGCTAAAAAAAAAATTAAAGCAAGAATATAATACAGACAAAACTTCCACACCAACCTTAATAATGGCCAGTCTTCGCAACCGAAGATCCGGGGAAGGTCTTTACGCCCTCCAGCCTGCGCATTGGATTTTTTAGGTGAGACACAGTGTGCGCGGAACTGAGCCCACCCTTTAATCCTAAGGTTCA
>JAWMRA010000001.1:103190775-103253174 GCA_035584735.1 Pseudotriccus pelzelni | reverse complement strand
AAATCCTAATATTATTTTCTCCCCAATCAGATCTCTTTGTCTGCATAAACTTTCTCTCACCTTAGAGCAATTTGTGGAGGGTGTGGTAAAAATTGTCCCCTAGGCAAACCCATGACACTTAGATTATCTTGATACCAAATGATTTGGTTTCTAAAATTATACAAGATAAGTATCTTAACTCACCAATCAGCCATAATGACTAAAATGTCTTATTTCTCTGACCTACAAGTGGGGTACATCTGAGAAATTCTGGTGAAATTACACCAAGAACACAAAGAGAAATTTATATTTATGCATTGAGACAAAGCTCTTCTCACCTTCCCTCATCCCAGTAGTTGGAGTAGTAGGAAGGGAATGAAGTGAAGCACTTTCTATTTCAACAAGTGTTTCCAAGAGCTTCTCTCTCCAGCAGAGCAACAATGTGGGAAACAGCAATTTCCTCCACTCCCTCAAAACCCTTCTCCTCCTCCTCCTCCTGCCTAGTCCTGCGCTGGGCTGGGCTCTGACAACTGGAGCAACACCCCCTCTAACTCACTGCCAGGCACACATGGGGCAGCTGTCCCTCCGAGGCTCTCTGCTGATGCCCACAGAAGCCTCTGTTGCTCACTGGGAAGCTGTGACTCCAGAGGGATAGCTGGGAAGAGCTGACTAGGAGAAAATACCTTGCTTAAAAGTGAGAGCGATATTCCATCTGAAGGACAGCATAAACTAGGGAACTGAACCGAAAATCCAACAAAAGCCCATTGAATCCATGACCAAATCCAGCTTCCACCCTGGTATCTGATAAATTTACTGCAAAATTAAAATATTGGGCCGGTATGTGTAATCAGTCATCTGTAGGTACATAGTCCACAGCTGTACAATGAATTTTTGCATTGAAAGATGATTTTTCAAATAACCTTAACACAGTCAAATCAAAGCTAATTTCCATTACTATTAGGCCATCCACTTACCCCTCAGTGAGGTTCACAGGATTTTAATGCCAAATTTCACATTTCAAACTTAATCTTTTACAGCTCTAGGGCTGGTCAGGGAAAGGTCAGTCACAGCACTTCTGTCATAAAAGGAGAAAAGCATTCTTAATGGTTTTGTGTTCCAGTATCTCTGACCAGCAAATTTGCCAGTGTACTAGTGTAGGAGTGGAAGATAAGTCTTCCTTAGGTGTGTGACAATCTGAGAAATAGGGTGTTACAGAAAAACATCTAGCCACAGAGGCAGCTAGCAGCCCTCCTAAAATTTGTCCATCTTATTGCATGCACATTATTGTGGGCACCAGCATGAAAACACTGTTTTATTGGCCCAAGTTGGGGCCTGGCAGTACTCACCTATTTCATATTTATTGTAAGTGCTTATTATTATTATTAGAACATTATCACGGAAATAAACCAGGACATCATAAAACAGAGAAAGAAATTGATTGTTACAATGAATGTACAGGTGAAATGAATTCTGATTCTCTAATAGTATCCAATAATTTGAGGGCATGAGAGGGGAGATAAATTCAAAATTAAAACTAAGAGGAAGGAGAATATGTACTATGTGAGGAGGGCAATCATGAACCATACTATTTTCTAAAAAAAACCTTGCCAGAACATTTATGCCCTTTCAGAACACATGTCCACCTAGGATAAGAACTCTTTTCTGCATTGCGAGCATAACTGTTACCATAACATAGTTTAATTAGAAAAACTTCTAAGTATATATTTATCTTAGTGTGATAGTGTCTTTTAGAACCACAAGCCTATCTGCTTTTTATTAATCTCAGACCTTAGAAGATAAAAGACAGTCTCTAATTCCCTGTAAGACACAAGTCAAACCTATCTTCACCTGGAGGTAAGCTGCAAAGAGGGAAGGAAAGTGAGATTCAAGTATACTGGATGTGTGTAAAATGGAAGATTTCACACTGATAGTGCACAAACTGTCTTTCTGTCTCATCTTCATACAACTTCTTGCACCATGGATTCTGGTCCAATAGAGTCCTAACTTCTATTACTGTCCAAATAAGTAGCAGCAAAAGCAAACCACCCTGCACCTTTTTAATGACAGGGGTTACAGAGCAATTTGTAGGGTTTGAAGAGGCATCAGGCAGGATTTAAAATTATTTTGAGCATCATAAATTTTTACCTGCAAATTAAGAAACACGGTGCTAGAGTTTAGCTCTAGAAATTCTAGAAAGATATTTAACTGATGTCAGCAATTCTATAGTACACATATATATGTGTGCCTGTGTGTATGTGTGTGTGTGTGCACACCTGCACACTCATGAAGATAGAGATAGACAGATAACGTATAAACCCAGACACAGCTGGTAAATAAGGACAGGAAGCTCAGCAGGTCAGGAATGAGCACTCATCCCTGTTCTGTCAAAATAGTATACTTTCCAATACTTAACCCTTTTAAAGTATTTTTTAAAGCAGTTCTTTAAGACTTAGAAGCATCTGCCAAAACTGCTTTGACATTTTGATTTCTATGTCACTTACCTCACCGTAGGCTGGGGAAAAACCATAATATAATTTTCTAAATTAGGCTGACATATGGTACTCAATTGTTTCTGGTTTCAATTGCCACAAAAAGGCATCTACTGCTTTGCAGTTTTAATATATGGGTAACAAATTTGAGTGCATTACTGGCCTGTACTACACAGAGACTCTGTGGTCACATCTGATTCTGAAGCCTGTAAAACCCTGAGAATCTGATGGTCACACCCACCTGTTCTGTGCCAGCCTTTTTCGCAGCACATGAGTAACATCGGCCCGAAGAATAAATCCATTCTTGACATTATAGTGTGTTTGCTCTGTACACAGGAAACCCCAGAAGGGCTTTGTTTCCACTGGCAATGTACCTGTTCAATTTTCCAATAAAGTATTGTTTTTTTGAAAAGCACATCTTGAACCGCAAATGCATTCAGAGAAGAAGTAATAATGATACATCAGCAAACAGCCTAGTTAATAAACCAGAAATTAGCAAGTGAACATGCCCTGCATTTGGATGAACTTTAACCATTCTGGTTATGCAGTTTTTCTAGATTTAGGACAAACAGCTCTTTGAGCATCAAAATAAAACTTCATTTATTATGGCTGCCTCACTTCTTGTTGCATTTGATGTATAAGTCATCTGTTCCTGGAGCTTTTCATTAAAGCAGCTTCTTATGCTAATTCCCTTACTGTGTCCAGTAAGATTAGTCTTCCCTTCATCTAGGACAGGTGTGCACTGAATTTCGATTTCATCACGTACTTTCATGAAAAAAACCTTTTTTAAATATCTTTCAAAACTGCTTCTAATTAATATTCTCAAAATTTTCAACTGGATTTCTGACTTGTTCAGCTAGGTAAACATGGTCATATAGGGATCATATAGAAAACTGAGATAAAAACTGAATAGAAAATGCCTATATCTGCAGTGATATAATTATAGATTATCTCAGCCATGATTTCTAACTGGAACTAATAGCAGTGAAGATCAGGTAGGAGGCCTGCATATAGGCAGGAGTAGAGAATAATGTTGAGGACATTAAAAAGTCAGACATGCATCTCTATTATTAATGATCAATAAAGCAAAGTCCTGCTCTCCTCCTACAGTGTTGCCATTGACATCTGCTGATCAGCAGCTTAGTATATTAAAGTCTGAGTGCCATTTCAGGAGCAACTGATTTCCAGAGGGAGGGATGAACCTTGGGTGAAACAAAGCAAGATGTTTTCCACTGCAAAACCCCAGAACAGAATTTAATGTAATTAACAAGCAATATAATCTGGTGTGTACAATTGAGGAGGAGTTCTTCCTCCTACTCTTTGGCTGGACTGTCTATTTGTATTACAGGGTCTGCAGGAGGAAAATGTCTTTCTGCATGCATTGTGCAAAGCACTGAGGAGCCTGATTTGAGCTGGGACTAAATCTTGCCAAAAGACAAATATGTTCTGTGCTGTAATATTAAAGTTGTCTGTTTCTAGCATCTGTTTGACCCATGGAAAGCTGTGGAACAGTCTACATCTGTATGAGCGCTTGGCTACCGAGAGAGTCCTGTCAGCCCTGGGCAGCAGCACTGACTCCAGCACTAATGCATTTTCTCATTGCCTCCCATGTCATTTCATGTCATTTCATACGGTATTTCTTTGCCATCTCCAGCTATTTAAAAGCATTCATGCTCATCATATTAACCCACACTTGGCACCCACCCCAGACTAGTATTTAGGATGCCTGTGCCCCTTTCCCACACTTGGCACCCACCCCAGACTAGTATTTAGGATGCCTGCGCCCCTTTCCCACTCCTGCTACAGCCATCAGTGGTGTACTAAGAGGAGTTGCCAGAGGCTCCCAGAAGGGAAAGGCAAAGCCTGTTGCTATTCTTAGGGCCAGTACTGGCACCATGAGTCCTCAGGAACTTCATGTTCTTGTGAGATCTTTCTGATCTTCACTCAGAAGGTATCTGCATCATCAACCTTGTAAAACTTACATAGTATAATTTGAAATTTAATTCTTTGCTGATAGTTAGATGGCAGGTACAATTTTCATAGTTAACACCCTCGGTGGTGATGTGCAAACAAGGAAGTAAATATAACTATTATAAATTTTAATCTCTATAGCAAACTAAGAGGAAGTAATTCAAAGATACCACAAGGAAAAAAAAAAACTGATGGGGAATCCCTGTTATTACTCTTTCTAAGGTGCGGGTTTTCTGTTTTTAAGCCATGGTGGAAAGGAAAGAAATAGGTATTGGTGACGGAGTGGTCTCTTGAACATAACGTGTGTTTACTTGTTATTGTCATTCCTTTTCTCTGTTTCACCAATTTTATTTCTCTGATACTGAAGTATAGATATCTAAATAAGAAATGTTGAATTTATTCAGAGAAGTCATCTTTGGAGATTACTAAAACCACAGTAAGTGTTACTTTCATGATTTACAGGGCTCTGGTTTTCTTAGTACAAGGTTTTATTTTATTTTTACTGTAGTTCACAGATATACAACTTTCATGGAACAGGCTCAGCAGTTCTGTGTGAAATGTAAGCTCAGCAAGTGCCTTTAGTTCCTCAGTCCTTGGTAGGCAGCGTATGAATAAGCCATGAGAAGAGAATGTTCAGGCCTTAAAAATGATACAAGTAGTTTGGTGATGAAGATATTTGCAGAAAAGAAGGAAACCCAGGTGTAAAGATGACTTAAAAAGCAAATAGCTCAATGCAATTATTTATTCAGTATAATTTTAATCCTTATTCCTAAACTGAAAGAAAAATAAGGGAAAAATATCTAAAGAAAAATTCCATATGCAATGCTTACTCCTTTCTGTTGACTTCCACTGCTTAGTCATCACATATATCATGGAATGTCTTTCAAGATTTGGAGAGCACAGCAATCACACTATGCAGGAGACCTGGCATATATAAATTATGCACTTGCCACTAGGGCTACAGCTCATCTCCATAATCCTCATAAATTTGGGGAAGAAAGAGCAAGAGAGGCTCCTATCTGATGTAAAATGGCAAAGATCTATTATTGCCAGTGCTGCTGATCTGATTTACACCGTCTGAGAAAGCAGCCTTGCTTAGCCATTTACTAAATACTGCCACTAGTGAACAGGCTGAGGCAAATAAACTGCAGCTACGACTCACTACAATTCATTGGATTCCTTAAGAAGTTGTGATTCTAGTGCATAGTCCCATTACAGATAAATTTAGAGATAGATTTATCTAGGAAATGCCAGCAAGTTTCAGATATATAGGTACAGATAGCTTCAGATATAGACAAATTTCTTAATTCTAATCTTAGTTACACTGCTGGAAACCCAGCTGGATTCTGCTGACACTTGTGGAGTTGATTTTAGCCACATACCAGAAACTGGAGAGAAACATTGGAAATAGCTGGTGAAAGGAAAGTGTTTTCCATCCATGTTCTGCTGTTTTGTTCTGGGAAGACTTGTTATCTCAGTATATTCCCCTGTGCTCAAGCCTTAAGTGTTGCACATATACATATATCCACAGTGCTGAGGCAGCACCTCCATCGTGCCTGTTTTTCCTGTGAGAAAAATGTGATGGAGTGACACAACAGTTTTCCAGCACAGGGAGGAGTCTGCCGTTATCTTCTCTCTCAACACGCAGGGAAGCTCAGAGTAAACTCCATTGCCTTCAACTCACTTCTTCAGATATTTAGCCCACAGCTTTCAAAACAAAATCTTCCTGGCTTTTCTTTGCCTCAGTTCCACAAGCATCTCCAAGTACCCATGGGTATCTCATCCCTTTTATCTCTAATCTCTCTGCAGGCTATAATCATCTCCTAAGATACAAGACATTTCACAGAGGATTCCTCACAACGGTGACCGTTAACCAAAGCAAAGCAGGTTTTTGGTCACACCAAATTTCTCCATTTCTTATCATACCATTTCAGCAACTGGTTACAAAATGAACTGTACATATTTGTGCATCCACAGTAATTGAACTTAAAATTTCAGGGAATTTATCTGTTTATTTTTTCTGGGTAACCTGTTTTTTCCTGGCTAACTGCTGATCCTTTCAAGGCATTCAGCCAGCTGCTTGTTCCAGATATTAGTTTTTAAATCACTATACACCATTAAATCCTCACCACTTAACTCTTTCACAGTCTTGATTTTGTCAGCCATATTTGCTTCATCGTAGATGTTTATAGGTAACATTTCTGAGTTCAGGGATATACCAGAATTAACCACATCCCAGACAAAGTTCTAGTTACACATCAAAAATAGATTTATTTTGTCTAAGATAAAAGTTACTCAGACTTCCTGTCCACCTGCCTCATTTCTTCTTGCTTGAGCAGACCTTTGAGTGTGTAATGGAGTGTGCTAAAGCGTCATCAGCACAGAAGGTTATGCAGGTAATGCACAGTGCCTGATGGGGCACATACAGACTTACAGTCTACATACAGACTTAGCTTTCCTGCATGATCCCAGTTCTGGTTCGTGTTTCATCTGGGTCCAAGAGAGGAGTCTCATGTTTCAGGAGTCAGAGGAGCCAATAGATCAGCAGATACAACTCCCTGTAACTTATTCAATTCAACAGTGTCCTTTCCATAAAAGCAGCTTTCCAAGGAACCTGCCTACCAAAAATCCACCTGTACTGGACTTGCACACCAACAACCAACCAAGACCTGAAAACTAATAGTTGTACAGGAAAGCTGTAGGACTGACTGACATTCCAGGAAGCAAACAAGGGTTGATGGGATTTTACAATGTCCATAATTGCTCTGTCAGTTATGGTTCTTTGGAGCTTGAAGCTGAACTGAGCTTTGTTTATTTGATATCTGTCAACATCACCAGCCTTTAGGTTTCCCTGTTGTCCCACAAATATGCATTGTTTTGGGCATGTGCAGCCCAACATTGAGCGTTCTCTTCAGTATCTTGAACGAGGAATTTGTCTCAGGTGTCAGTCATACTGGAGACAGGCATTAGAAACAGCTGTGCTCTCTTCCAGGGCTTTATCTACAAATCAAGCTGAGGAGAGACCTTCCATCAGTGGTTACAAGTATTTAGTGTATACATACACTATATATTACATAAAACTACATATATATAACATAACACACATATATACATAAATACACTAGTATAACTCACAAAATACACCAAAAAATCCATGAAAGGCCATGATACAGCACCTGAATCCCTTTAAAAATTGCTTTTAAATATTAAACAGCTGAATATACTATCTGCTAGGAAACTCCTGCCCTAGGAGTTTATTAGACTAATTTTAATAAATCTCAGATCAAATTTAGATGAGTGTGGTAAGAAATAAATGCTAATTATCCCAATTGAACAGAAGAAGAATAGAAGAGGGAATCACCTGATATAATGGAGTTAATTCAAGCAGCTTATAGTACCAAGAACAGTTTCAAAGTATTTAATTAATGATGTCCATAAAAAATGTCCAAATAATTTTTTTCTACTCTATTGTTATATACCTACCTCATTAAGAACAATCCAATGGGGTGATTTTTTAAAATTATTAAAATTTCAGATTACAAAACAAATTTGGTTAGGGGATTAGAAATATTGCACATTCTATATACAGGAACAATTTTGCAATTTTTAGGAGAAAAATGCTTCCATCATTCACCAGTTTATTCAGTGCCAGCAATGTTTAAAGATATTCAACCATGTGCATCTAATACATTGAAGTCAAAAGAGAAAGTTGGACAGCTCACAAAGAAACAATCTCTTGTCTGCAAACACAAGATTTAAAGGGAAAATTAGGTGTATATTTTGTATCTCAAGTAAAAGGCATGGAGATAGAACTCAGTATAGTAGAAAATATATTGTTATCCAAAGCTGCAAAAATCTGTCTTGCTCAATCAGTCATTAAACAGATATTCTGGATGTATAAACTCCATATTCTTGCCAGCAGATCAAAGGCAAGTTGGTGAACGCAGAATTGCCTACCTACTTTATCTTCATACAAATGAGCTGAAGTGCCCTTGGCAAAGAATGCAAAGTCATGCCAACAGAATACAGATTTAATACCGCTGTAACAAGGTATTTTATTAAAGCTGCAGTGAAGTGTCTGCCTGGGCAGAAAATTCTGATTACCAGCATTTCAAACAACAAGTAGTACATATTGTTTGTCCGGTAAATTACTGTTTTGTTGTAATGAGGAAAGACCCAGCAGACCACTAGGAAAAGCAGTTTCATTTAAAAATCTGCTGAAAATATATATTTGTAGAGAGTTAAGAGACATAATTCATTAAAATTTTGTTTCTGAGAAATTCTTAGTTGGAAGACATACCAAGCAGCCAGGAGAGTCTTTTATGCCTCTTTCTCATAATTATATAAAGTGATAAGACCAAAAAAGCTACCATATTTAAAAAAAAAAAAAAAAAAGGATGTACAGCTCTTTGTCTCTAATTCAAGACAAATATTATTCTTCTTTTAAGTCCCCTCTAGTCCATAAATTCAGTGAATTAAAATCAGATTGGAGGAAAAAGTAAATGCTTCTTTTTTTTGCTTTTTCCTTTATATTACGTACAGACACATATTTTTGTTATTATTAGACATACATTTTATTTCAGTTTTCTAATTACAATTTTCGAACAGCCTTAGAAAAACAGGTATTTAACATTTTACTTTCAGAAAACAAATTCTGACTTCATCTTTAAAGGAGAAGTAATACTGATGGGAAATCCTAATCAGCTCTATTAATAAATAGTGCATTCCAGTCACAGTATACATTTTGATCAATATAAGGAAAAAGAAACAGCAATCAAAATCACAGATTTCTTGGTGTGCTCTTTTCAGCTTCTTTCATAAGCCATGAAATCTTGCTCACTTGGTCAGGTAGGTTGGGTAGCTTTAATCTACAGTTTCAAAAAGTATTTTGTACTGTAGTTCTTCAACCACACAACTCTGAATGTCATATGAGGGTTGTCTTTGGACGTTTTACCAGGAATTTCTGTGCGTTACTCAGGGTTGTCTATCACAACAAAACAAAGCAAACAAATAAAACAAACAAACAAAAAAAGTTCATGGAATCAAGAAAACAAAACCTGTTCTCCAATAACAGTATAAATGATACATGTGCATACGTCCAAGAGGAAAATTGCCTTGGATTTTCTTGTTTCCAAAGCTTCCCTTCTCTGCCCCTTACAACCTGCTCATTTTCCCATAAACCCCTCATGCCTCACTGCTGGCATGACCTCAGTTTCCTGAGGACCTATCATGGGGACAAGACTTTTACAGGGATTAAAGTTATCTGAGGTGCAGATTGTAAATGAGAGAATATAGAAATTTAAAAAAAGACTAAAAATATTAATCCCTGCAGGCATGTTCAGAGCTGCCTGCCACATGATTGTTGGTCTCAGTATTCTCATATGAACATTATAATATACAGTATTGCTTACTGTGCTACTGTATAAATAACACTAGACAGATAGTTTAAGACAAAACTCTCTCTTTTGGCTTTGGTGACAACCATACAAATCATTGATAGTGCCTAGGCCACCCTATTGGTGTGAAGCATTTGAACAAGAAAAATAATGGTATGGGATAAAAATAGTCTTTAATTATCTCTAAAATGAATTTGATGCCCCATAAACTGTAATGGCCCTTTACACTGACCAATTACCCTGGAGTACTGCTATGAGTACCTGTAAATATTTTCAGAAGTCAGGGTACAAAAGCTATCATAGAAAGCATCAAGGAGAGGGTACAAGATAACCCTGTAGTAGTTTAGATGAAAACAGGTGGAAAAAGAAAAAGAAAAAAACAAACAAAACAAAACAAAACCAAAAAAAAAAAAAAACTTGACAAAACTCTCAACTGATTTATTTTAGCAGAATCTGTTACTATCTGTAGCCACAAGAAGAACTGGACTGTCACTGCTCTCTGTGTGCATGTGGAAAACTCACCATCACCCATGTCTCTGCACAAGCATTGCTCACATGTTGTCCCTGGTTTTTCAGACAGGTAGGGAAAAAAGGAAAGGTTCTAAAATGTTAAGTTTCAATTACAGATGTTTCAAATATTTTTTTAATTAATTTTTATTATTTTTTTCTGAAGTTCTCATTTGTCAGCTGCGCCTCATATACAATTCACATACATAACACATGTTTATAGTAGAGCAAGTACGTATACTCTACAGAGAGTGCATCTAGTGGGACAACCCTGCAGAAGGTAAAAAAATTTTTGTAACTGGCCACACTAAAATAGGTATTTCACCCTGAATATATCATTCTGGCATTGAACTTCTGACCTTCTGTGCTTTGAAATTTAAAATGCAAGGTAAGAACAAGCTTAATCCCACTAATTAAAAAACTCTAAATCTTTTAACCTATCATACCTCCCAGAGGTTTCTTTTTAATATTATCCAAAAGTGTGTTGACTGTATGAAATTTCAAGAACATCTAATTTTACATTTCTGACATAACACTTCTGCTCTTAATATTAGCAATCCAGAAGACTAATGACTGGAATGATTCCGAAACTACTGCAGTCTGAAATAGAGGCTTTTCTCCTGATGCACGTTAAAATTTGTTGAAAAAAAAGCACATTTAACCCAAAGAATCAACTTTAGGACCTACAAATAAATAAACTGAACAAAGTTGGTTTAGTGCATCTACTATTTATTGGGACAAATGTTTTATGTCAGTCAATTAAAAATTTAAACCAATGAACTTAATTTTCAAACAAAAATGTCTGATGCATTCTTTTATTTTAAAAGGTTAATTAAACAGGATGTTGAATAGTCTTAAAGATTTGAGACTAATCTTGAATATTCTCTACAGCATTAATATAAGAGCTCACAAACTCTGCATGGTAAAACCAACTCATGCCATGATATTAAAACCCAAGTTTGCACTGCTTTTCAGTCTGTGAGAATATAATAAATGCACTACTACATCTGAATAAGTGTCCATGAAAGCCTAAGTCTCTGCCTAGGGCAGTGGCCATGGAAATTCTGGTTAAAGAAAGCCCTTAAGCCTGGTCAGCTCCTGGGGTCACTTGTCCTCAGCAATTCTTATATTAGGAATGCTAAAGCCACATCCTTGCTTAGTCATTTTTTGATCCATTTATGGATAAATAGTCTAAGAATTTGTCCACTTCTGTATTAAACAACTTATCTGCTGCCACGACCTTCTATGGGCAGCAGTTTCCAGATGCCATTATCCTAGAAACTATTTTTGTTTTTCTGATTTTCTCTTCTAGGACTTTTCTGGAAATATGACAGTTTTAGACACTCTACATATTGAAACTGCACATGGAAAGGCCTGAGGACTCTTACCACTACAGCTCAGATGCTCTTACACTTTACACTTTGCGTTTTCCTCAATAAATTTTATGTTTCTTGGTATGTTTGTTTTTATGATCATTGCTGGTTTCACAGTTTTTATGCTATAAGTACTTTAGAAAAATGAAAACCATGAGAAACCTGAAAGTTCAGCAGAGTAATGCTAATACAAAATCAGTACAAATGGTCACAAGGTATCCTTGAGATACCTTCAGGCCATAATCCATGTGACTATAGAAAACTTAGAGGTAAATTAATTTAACATTAAATTAATTTTTTAACATTGAAGTACACTTGCTAAGGAGAATTTAAAGAGGATTCCTAAAATTAAATCCTTTTATACAAGGTATTCAAAGTAAAAATCATATTTATTTGCTTGAATCACAACAATCTTTCTCACTGTGGAAAGACAAAAACAACAACTGTTAACAAAATAACTTTCAGGGCAAACCACAGCACAAAACACCTAGAATTCACTTGATCTGAGGTTTCATTGCAATGAAACTGAGCTGAGATTTATTGAGAAGTTCATGTGAATTCATAAAATCCCAAAGAAAATATGAAATTCCATTGAGGTTTGCGGCTATAATGCAAAATTGCAGGAGCAGTTTGGAGTGGTTTGGGTTATGAATCACAAAGTTTCCTAGACCAGGTAAGCCCACTGCAGCAGTCACATTAGAGGTGGAAATTCATTTCTTCAACTAAACGGTGCAATTGTGGTTTGTTTTCATCAGCTTAACTAGGATGACAGAGAAAAAAATAAAATTACTGCTGGTTTCATCCACAACACGTGGACAGCAAAATTTGGAGGCTTACACAGCTGATGAAATCTTTCATAACAACACTGAATTATTCATTTGCACAACATTTTGAAACACTCATAATAACAGACTGGATTGGGATTCTTCAACCATCACTATATTAAATAGCTCTTTAAGAATAAATTTTGCCTTTGAAACCTGGAGGAATATGCTAGCAATATCCTATAACAATGGAATGGAGACATATCTCTCAGAATAAAGTCCATTTTTTAAAAATTTGTTTACCTGTTAGCAAGAATATCTCTGTTCCTAAGTGCATTACAACCTTTGTGGATTAATTCATCTGAAGAGCCTGTGCAGACTGTGATGCCTGCACAGCAGAGCCAAAGTCTTTGCAAAGGCTCAGTACCCCAGACACTTCACAGCTAAGGACTCAGTGCCAGAAAGGCCCTTCACAGTTATACTACTGATTTATTTCCCAAAATACATGATTTAATATTTTTGGTTTTCTTCACCTACATTTTCTCCATTACTCTACTTTACAGCCACAACCCATTTAAAAAGAACCCTTTTTCCTATCTGACTGCTACAGTTCAAGCAAAATTTTGATGATCAAAAACCCAGTGTAAACCTTTTTTCCTGCTTGTACTTCTTGTAAGACATCTGATATAATTTCTGCAATGTAGTGCAATGTTGTGATTCAAGATTTGCAGTCTGTATTGCCTCATAATTACAGTCCAACAGTGCCATCCTCTGCTCCTTGTAAATAACATTTCCCTATAACTCCAAAGATAATCTTAAGGAATTCTTATAATCAATGAGCAATAAGTTTCACATTGTAAACTTAAGGACAATAAAAATAAAAATCTAATTTTTTAGGTGTAAGACCAAGGCAATATTTTTCTGGTGGCAAAATATATTAAGGGAAAAAAAACAACTTTCATGCATTAACGTTGTCATGGATTAGATTTATGAAACTTCTCATTTGGTTTTAAAAAGTCCATTTGTATACCAATATATCCAACAAACTCTCCAGAATGTTTCTGCAGTATTTATTGGACGTTTAATGAAACAGATCATGGGCCAGAGACTTATTTTCCATAATGTCTAGATGTTTAAAGAGAAGATCCCCAGCATCCCCAAAAAATCCTCTAATTCAAAATTAAGATAAAAGAGAATGTGACAATCAGAAATCATGGCACTGATTAACCTACTATTTGTCTTCAGTAGTCTAAAAATACACTGGCAAAGGGGGTTTTAGAGAGCAATTCAAAAGTGGATTTTTAGACATTCCTCTATTTTAAATTTGAGTGGGGAGAAACCTTGAGGGCCTTTGCAATAAAATATGAAGAATCAATAAAAGCTTTGCTGTTAAAATCACAGCATGTGAAATTTAGTGTTAGGAGTTTAGGAATAAAGTGCAAAGGTTCCAGATGCGATAGAGAATGGAGAATCAATGCAGACAGGCACAGGCGCCCAAAGTTATGGCCATAGTTGTTTTTTTTTCTTTTATTTACTCAATCTACTGAAGTTCTTTTTCTACTATTGCAAATATTTGTTGGACACCCAAAGATATCTTACTCGTGCAACCTATCATTCTGTTTCTATAAAGGGCTATGTGACATATATAACAAGGGACATTAAGGGAAAACTTTCCTAGGACAGCAATTAAGCACCAGAAATTACTCACATATATCATAGAATGGCTTGGGTTAGAACGGACCACAAAGATCATCTAGTTCCAACCCTTCCTGCCAGAGGCAGGACACTTTCCATTAGATCATGTTGCTCAAAGCCTCATCCAACCTGGCCTTGAACAGTGGTAGGGATGGACTATCAACAGCTTCTCTGGACAACATGCTCCAAGGCCTCACCACCATCACAGTAACTAATCTAAACCTACATTATTTCCATTGAAAGATATTCCCCCTTGTCCTATTACTGCATGGCCTTGTCAGAACCACTTCAGCTTTCCTATAGGCCCCCTTTAGGTATTGGAAGCCTGCTAGAAGGTCTGTCTGGAGCCTGTTCTTCTGCAGAAAGAAAAACCCTCAATTTCTCAGCCTGTCTTTGTAGAGAGAGATGCTCCAGTCCTCTGCTCATCTTAGTGGCCCTCCTCGGGACTCACCCCAACAGGCCCACACTCTTTTTTACATGGTGAGAGATCTCTTCAGGTTTCCAAGACCTGGCTGTCAAAAATCCTGGCCTGACTTCAGTGCTGAAGCAGGCAATTTGACTAGGGAACTCCTGACATCCCTTCCCGACAGAACAGTTCTGTAATTCAAGGATTCTAAAATATCAAACCAGGCTTGTAAAGGTTGCATTATCTGAAGTGAAAGATTTTAGAGGCAGCTTTGTTAAGTTATTGCAATCACCTTTTATGAAAAACATTGAATTGAAAGAATCTGTATGAAAAGAAAGACAAAAGGTTGTGAGAGAAAAAATTAGTAATACCAGCTACAGAGTCAAAAGGAAGTGATATGAGAAAATCTTATTTTTAAATTACATTAAAGCCTCTAAAGCCAAAGCGCAATTGAAATTAAAGGAAGAAAAGGAAGCTTTAAGAACTGCATAAAATCTTCTAAAGTCTTTAGTAGAAGTAAGTGGAACTTAAGCACTTCTGTGGGCACTATCTCTCCTCTAGGAAACCTGAAATTATGGAGTTCCTTCCCATTGATTTCAATAGGATTTTCACACAAATACACAGTTGCAGGCCATTTCATACTAACTGCTTAATCTACACTGTACTTACAAAACTGTAGCATGGTATTGTTCAGGAACTTGTCTTTGCCTGCCTTTTCCCATCATACTGCTGATACCAGGTTGGCAAATACAATAACATCTGAATGGTAGTGACAGACTGTAGCTGCACTTGGCTTGTATTTCACAAAATTGCAGATGAAGATTCGCATTCCCTCTTCACCTGTCAGAGCTTATTTTGGTGTTATTTAGGAATTATGTTGTTGACATTAAATAGCAATAAACAACCCTCATTATGCCACTCCCTTGGCTAAATGATTCTTAGGAATACAGGTGAGATTCCCACCTTCTTTTAACAGCTCTGGATACACCACGTGTTTGCTCTATGTTGTCAGCATAAAAAATTCCATGGTAGAAGAATTCTGTACAAAATCCAGAAGATCTCACAGAGGATCTTAATTCTCAAAAGCAAGCAACTCAAGGACTCTGAATCCAAGGAATAGGCAATCATGAGGTTGCAAGCAAAGAGCAAGTGAAACGGAATCTTTTTTTCCAAGACATAGGAAAATTCACCCTGCAAAAAAATACCACAGGTTGCTGTAATAGGAATTTCTGATCTTCAGCAATAATAGACTAAATCTAGCCCATCCCACTTCTCAAAGACTGTATTGCACAGCTGAACTACAAACAGATGTTCATTTCTGGACTCATTAGTGATGATGGAAAAGAAGGTAAGCTCCTCCTCCAAGACTTTCTGACTTAACTCTTTGTCCATTCTCAATGAATGGGATCTTCAGAGCTACAAATCTGACACAACCTTTGTCCTCTTCAGAGTGAGTTAAGCAGCAAAAATTTGCTGTTTTAAACTGCTTTGAGTCTATCTGGTACTTTTTGACTGACAAAGATGCAGGTGCCATTTTCTAAATGACTAAGCCGAAAGGATGTCAAGGAAAGGAGTCCCCTAGCACTACCTGCATCTCCCCCACTGTCACAGTAATATGCAAAAAGAGGACATCTGTCCAAAGCTTTATTCAGAGGAAATTTTATTCACAGAACAGAGATACTCAGGAATATTTTCTCTAGTGATATGAATTGTCACAATGGTTGGAAAAAATATATTTTTTTAAAATCTCATTTATCTGTAGTTATTATCTGAATAAAAATAACTCCACACACATGATGAATAATAATATGCATTGGCTTTTGGTTCATTCTTATTCACTGTGCAGTTTCATAGGTTGAAGGGGTTTTGCAGCAAGATAACTGATTATATAAATCCTTTTCCTTTGACATTCCTCTCAGAAAATTCTGACATTATATGATTAGCTTGAAAATTAATCATTCTAAGAATTTTTTTTTAAATCCCCTGCTGAAAGATACCAAGTTATTAAGCTGAACGTCAACACTCAAGTCATCTACATACAAAAAATCTCATTCCCGTGGTAAATTCCCACTAATGTAGATTTTTATTATGCAAGTATTTTATGTGTGTCTTTTTCTTGCCATCATGGACAATTTCAAATATGAATTGATGGCACAGTAGTGATTACAGTTGGTAACATTATTTAAAGACATAATTTCAGGGATCACACAGTGAAACACCATTAAACAGTAACATCATTAAATGTGAAGATCTGATTATTAACTGCATTTAAGTATGTCTATATTAAATTCACTAAAATGGCTTGTTAAAATATTTATAAGACACTATTTATTCTCTTTATTAGCGATTATATTTCAAAATTACTTTGTCTTTTATATTACCCACTATGTAAACTAAATGTCACCCATCACTTCAGCTTTAGAAAATGGCTCTCAGAGTCACATAATGCAGCTGCTCAAACAGCCTGTTTTAACTCATTTATGATAAAAATATTTGGTGATTTTTACTGAAATTTTGTTTCTATATTCAGCAAGCAAAGGTATATTCATTAAAATTGTGCATTATTAGCTATGCAGAGAAATTTCAGGTTCCAGAACCTGATTTTTATGCCAGATTAGTGTCCTAACCTGAGTTACGACTGTTTAGGTATTTACTACTTCATGAAAGAAGTAGTGAGATGCTTGTGAATTGAGGTGATTTGTTACCTTGATTTTTTTTCTCCTTTTTCTGCTCCCATAATAGATTTTGAGCTTTTATTATTTGATTAACCCAGGACTGAGGTATTTATTTATTTTCTGACATCTTGGAAAAAAATAGAATCTCCTGATTGGCTGCACCATAGAATGCAGGCAAGTATTTCCAAAATTGGATACTGGTATAGTTTCAAGTTTGTCCTTTGATTCTGATCGTGCATGTGTTCTGGGATTTCTAAATCCTTTTGAAAATCCCACCCACAACACTTTGTGAACAGCATTCATCTGACAGTAGGTTATTTCGGTACATACCTACACAAGACAGTGATAAGTACTCAATGGAGTATGTCCAGGACAAGACTTCTTCATTACATTTCCCAATCTCACTTTCAAAGAATTAGTTTATTGGTGTGTGACGTACTAGAAGATAAAAAAAATAAGTCCAAAAGAGGAGTGCCTGACAAACTTGGTCTGACCATACAAATGTATATATTCCATAGTTTTCTCACACCTACTTTTTGAAAAATCTCAACGGCACAGTGAAGAGGAAAGTTTAAAATCACAGTGATCTGACAAGTCCCAGTGCAATCCCCATTGCCTTACAGAAGCAAAAGTGATTCTGTCTCGTGTAAAGAAAGAACAGAGAGCGAGGTGCTCTGCTGTCTCACAGATACCTTCCTGTGTCAGCTTCTGGCCTGAGCCATTACAGCTGCACATCAGTGAAGTCAAAGGAAATCTTACCTCACATAGCCTGGTTTAAGGATGATAGTCTAAAAGGATTTAAATAATCATTTGACAGATGATTTGAGCTGCTTAGAAATTACATTTTTGAGTAGCTATCCCATCATAGTTTTTGAATCCTATTTTAATTTATTTTAGCAATCGAAATCTGCATACTCCTCATTGATTTTATTAAAACAGATGACCAAGCAAATATTCATTTAAGAAGGCTAATTACCAAGCTAAAGTATTGCAGTTTTATTTAGCTAATTAGGGATGGAACAATGCACTAGTAAAATTAAGGTCATGATTAAAGTAAGCTCAATAAGTCTAAAGCTTGAGCCGCCAAAATGTAGGTATGATGAATTGGGAAATTGCCACTGAAGTGTGTCTCTTTCCTGGAAGGATCCATCCTGATGAGTAGGAAATCAGGCAAGAGTGGCAGGAGCCCTGCATGCATGAACAAGGAACTCATGGCAAACATGAAGGGAAAGTGTTCAGAAGGCAAAATCTGGGACAGGTGACACAGAAAGAGCCGAGAGGCACAGCCTGAGGGTTCAGGACACGGTTACAAAGGACAAGCTTATGTGGATTTGAATCAACAAGGCCTCCAGCATTGGCAGCAGAAGGGATACCAAGGAAAATGTGAGCCTGCTGTTGAATGGGTCAGGAGATCTGTGACAAAGGACATAGAAAAGACCAAGGTACTGAATATGTTCTTTGCCTTTGGCTTTCAGCAATCCTGGGCCCCTGAGACCAAAGGTAAAGACTGCTTCTCAGTAGAATAGGATCAGCTTAGGGAACATTTGAAGAGAATTGACAGACTCGAGCCTGTGGCACCCAAGTGGGGAGGGATTTGGCCAATGTCACTACCAGGTCACTCTTGATCACCTCTGAAATGTCACGGTGACTGACATGGTGACTCAAAGTTTGTGAGGACTGAAAAAAAGCAAATGACACTTCTATTTGTAAAATATAGATGAAAGACCTGGAGGACCACAGGCTGGTCAACCACACCTCAGTCCCTAAGAAAGTGGTAGAGATAATCTTCCTGTAAAGCCTTTCCAAATAAGAAGGACAATAACACGATTTGGAGCAGTCAGCACGGACTTACAAAGGGAAAATCTTGCTTGAACAACTCAATAACCTTCTACAATTAGATGATTGGTGGATAAGGAGAGAGCAGTGGATGGTGTCTGCCTTTAATACTAGTTTTGACACTGTCTCCCAGACAAGCTGATAGAGTCGAGTCTAGCTAAGTGGAAAGTGAGTTGAATTGATGACACAAAACAGAGAGGAGTAACAGAGACTGTAATAGAGACTGATACATCAGGTGGGTGTACAACTGAATAGAGGAACTCAACAGGCAGGAAAAATAGAATGACAAACCTTATGAAGCTCAACAAAGGGAAATGTCAGTCCTGCCCCCTTGAAAAATAAATCCAGGCACCAGTATAGCCTGGGGGACAATTAGCTGAAAAAAAGTTTGACAGAAAATGACTTGAAGATCCTGGTTTGCTAACAGCCAGCAAAGTGCCCTTGTGGCAAAGAAGGGCAATGGTACTCTGGGCTGCATTCGGAAAAGTTTTGCCAGCAAGTCAAGTTAGGGTAATGCCTCCCCTCTACTCAACACTGGTGAGACACACCTGGAATGCTGCATCCACCTCTGGACTCCTGAGTATGAGAGGGGCATGGGCATACTAGAGGACACTCAGTGTGGGGTCATGAAGATGATTAAGGAACTGCTACTGTCCTATGAGAAAAAGTTGAAAGAGCTGGGACTTCTCATTCTGGAGAAGAGAAGCTCAGGTGCATAAATACCTGATGGGAGAAGTAAGGAAGGCAGAGGCCAGACATTTCTCAGTACTGCCCAGTGACAGGACAAGAAACTGAAGGAACAAACACAGGAAATTCCATGCAAGAGCAAGAAAAAACTTAGTGTGAGCATGAACCTGTCACAGGTTGTACAGGGAGACTGTAGATTCTACATACTTGGAAGTATTCAAAATCCATCTGAACATGTCCCCAGGAAACCTGCTGTCCCTAAACTTCTCAGACTACGCAATCTCCAGAGGTGCCTTTCTCTCTCAGCCATTCTGGGAATCAGTGATTCTGTAAACTATTTTTTGAGTCCTATCTTTCAAAATCTTAATGAAGGCTTCTTCATTTCCCCCTAAGATCCCAGACATTTTTCTACCTATTAAATTACATTGATTTCCATGGATAAAGAAGATAGCAATGGGCAATGTAAGAGGAAAGCTTTGTATGTCTGGCAAAAAAATAAGTCATTTAACAAATTAAGAAACACATATTTATAGGTCAGAATTCTTCTGACCTTTTCTGGATGTCTGTATCAACTCATAATGAATCATATCCTTGAGTACCTAACTCTCTTCTAATGGCTATACAGCACAAGCTGGGGTATTTTATTTTATCAGAATAAGTGAAAAGTACTTTTACATAATGATATATTTTCAATTTTTCCAATCTTATCAATTTTGTATTTACAGCTCATATATGACATTTCCTCTATCCTTGCTGCTTAAAGAACTCCCAAGAGCAATTATTTCCTTACTGACCTGTCCTAGTCAGCTAGAAAATGCCATCTATTATTTCGTCTTCCTCACCCTGTCACTCATCCACACTCCCCTGATTGACTGTAGAGCTTTATTTTATTCCTTCCATTTGATGTTATTATGTTATTAAGGTTTTAGGAATAGTAACCACAAGTAATTGCCCCAGAGCAAATAGAAGTACTAAGTCTGCTCTGTGTGAGGCCGTAAGACATTTACAAAAACTAAAACGCAATGAGTCATCAGACTTATTTTTCTGGTTGTTGTGTACAGTCCTCAGACTGCAGATCATATTGCTGTTGATGATTGGATAGCTCCTGTATAGCTCCCTAAAAAGTGTTTGGAAACTAGGTAGCTGCCTGTAGTAATACAAGATTTAAAATATTCAGTTGGAAAAAGAATCACCTGTTTTTGATGGATTCTAACATTAAAATATGTTGTCTATTTTGATTCTTTTTTTATTTTACCCAGAAATACAGGGATGTTCCTGACTGCCAGTTTAAAATGTTTACTTTCATTGGGCTGTCAAAGACAATTAGGAATTATGCACTGATGCACTGTTAGTATACATATATATAATATACATATATAGTATACATATATATAATATACCTACCTACGTGGGGTTGAATTTTCATGCACTCATTTATAAATCAAAAAAATCCTTTTATGTACTGCTAGTTAACCCTACATTACTCCAGTCTGGAAGGGAAGGATGGCATGTCGACATAACAGAAGACATAAACTATAAATTAAAGAGATGCTACAAGCATTAACATCTTTGCAAGATCATAGGTAGAGTTGAATCTGATAGCCATCCTTTTAAAAAAAGCTACTCAAATTCACATTAGGCTGATCAAGAATATGAAGGAAAACCTCTTCAATTTCTTTGTATTAGAGACAGACTGTAACCCAAAACTAATTATGAGAGTAAAATTGCTTGTGTTAATCTTCCAATCTTTAGACCCTGAAACCGTGCTCCATCAAGTAATTATATTAAACCAACTCAGAAATATTTTTTGCTTGCTAATCTCCAGCCAGAGAAGCCAATAAAAACAGAATAATTAACCATAAACAATTTTATTTGCCTGATTATACTGAAGCTTCAGATGGACTGTTTTAAATGGCTAAACACACATGGATGCATTTTACTTCTTAACCCAACCCTGAAGGGCAGAACCAATTAAGTATTTTGACCCTAGCAGATGCAGTGAGTCCCTTTTTTCTTCTAATTATTTTTCTAGTTTGGTTTTTTTTTGGTCATACATTGCATTTATTAGACTGTTTATATCACAGTAAAACAAACGAGATGCAGTCAATTTTAAGATTGACTATTCCAGGATTTTCCACAAAGAAAATACAGGGCTATTCCCCCCTGAAAGGATTTATATTTTCTAAAGAAGTTTGTAATGAAAACTGTCCCCATGATGCAGTGGGAAGCACAACAGGCTGACAATGACAAAGTAGACAAGAGAAAAAAAAATCAGATACCTTCATTATCCGTAAAATTACTGGTCCTCATGCCTTAAAATAAACAATTGATGTAAAAGATTAAACTAAGAATGATTATCACTGTAAATTGTCATTTTTGTAACAAACTCTGAATCTGATCAGATGAGTTTTCTTCCCCCAGTGTTTATGCATGAAATGAGTTTCATACAATCTAAAGCATGGAGGTAGAAGAATCTGTACTACCTAAACATGTATTCCTGTCTCACTATTGTCTTTTCCTGTTCATTATCCAGTTTATTCTGATTAAGTTTCTTTCCTTCTGTATATATTTTGTTCTTCTTCTTCTCATTTTTTACATTCTTTCTTGTGCACCTCCTGCTCTTTTGGTGGACATAAAATGGTGTCAAAGATCTTACTAGATCTAATGCATTTTTGTAAGTAACAATTCAGCAAGAAAACAATGAGATCTGTAACTGATTTTAAGCTTAACTCTGCTCCCCTACCTCCAACTAAATCAAAAACTTTAAAAAATTTCCAAGTCATACCTAATATATGACTTAACTAAGTATTACCTAATACTTAACTTCAGATCTAACCATTTTTCCTTACAATGGACCTGAACTGAGTCAGACCTTCCTTGGACTGAATTCTTTATGCCTTTAGGAGAGTCCGTAAAAGGGTTTTATCAGCTTCTCTGGCTGGAGTGATCTTAAAACCCATTGCTTCAGCCGAGTTTTGGTTTTAATTTTCCCATCAATTCAATCAAGACAGTCAGAATGAAACTCAGAGAGTTGGAACGAAAGTTAAAAATAATCCATGATAATTCTACTGTTCTATTCAAAACTACCACGTAGGCCCCACTGGAGTATAAACCTGGTTTATTATGACAAGAAGAGGCAGTATTAACAGTAATTTAAAGTTATGAGAGACACATTTTAAAGTTTTGAAATATGGTTTTACACTTGAGGGAGGGAGCGCAGAGAAGAATGCTAATCACTGTGATTGAGCTCAGGAGCCAAAGGTAAAATGCAAATTTTAGTCAAGCTTAGTTGTGTGATATTGATTGCTTCACTTTCTCTTTTTTCTCCAAAGCCTAGGTAGTTTTAGACATTTTTTAAAAGAAATACACAGTGGATCACCAACAAAACAATATAAGAGGGACTTGTTTTCTGTAAGCACTGTTATTACTAAAACCACTCATACCCAGATATTTGCCGACTGCATAGCTCCTGACTTATCAGCAAGAATCAGAAGAAAGTAGTATTCAAATAGATGTTTAAAAGAACAACAGGGAGCTGATTTTGTCTGGCTGTTTTGTTTCTTTTCTTTCTCCCAGTCTTCACATATCTAAAGTTCTGATATGTAAGCTGAAGAACAACTCTCCTTTCCAACCTTGTTGCTAGGAAGAAGCTAACATCTCTGCTGTTCTCTTCATTTTTATTATCTTCACCAAGTGAGGGAAGTGAAGATTATGGTGAAAAGAACAGAAATTGTGGTTAATGTTTTTAAACAGAGAGCAAAATAACTATTTTTCTTTTTTACATTTACTCATGAGAAAGAGACCTGTCAGATTCAACAGGAATAACCCCAAGCTCTCTATTTAAACCAAGGGTCCTTTTTGCTGCACCATCCCTTTATCCTCTGAGATCCATGCAGACTTCACTAGAAAGAATTCATTTCATCTGTCTGTACCAGGAACAAAGATGGAAGCAAATGTTTGGCAGATCCAGGAAGAGGTCTGGGATTTTTACAGGCAGAGTAATTGTAGCAGTTTTCTGACACCTGAAAATATCTTCTATTCCGTATTCACAGCCACGCCTGACTTTTCTTAACTAAGCACCTGAATGAGAGAAGAAAGATGTCTGCTGAATTAAGGTCTGTGTCTGGCCCAACCAGCTTCCCTGGTGCATGTGTATATTCAACAGAAAGCTGGTATATTTATTGCTTAATCTAGGCAGTCCATTTGAGAATTTGAAGGGATCTATTGAAATGGAAAAGAGCTTAAGTTTTGTTCCTTCTGAATATCTGTTATGTAATGACCATTCCTACATTTTCAAGTCAAACTCATAAAGAGAATTTACTTCATGTTCCCTTATTTCTCTCCCTCTTACTGATGACTTGGTCAATTAACACTTCCCAGTATTGCAGCCTTAAAGAGTCAGGAAAGTGAGAAATTGCCTTATAGCAGTGACAAGGATGAAGAAACCTTCCAAAGTCATTACTACAGCTCTAAATCTGGAATCAATTTTAAACATAGCATATACTATAAGATGAAAGCAAAAGAATGAGAAAATATTTTAGTTATTTTCTCCAAATTATTTAATATCCGTGAATATAAAAATATTTAGGTTACAATCACAATCTGAAATTTGAGTTTACTCCATTCACTTCATCTCATAATTCTAAAAAGAGTTAATGAAAATGAATTTTTCCCACTAGTATTTTATTCAGTCCTATCTTTTCTACATCACTGTGGTTGGGAAAGGGTAAGAAATAAGGCAGGTATGTGGACCTGAGATAACTGGAATAATTGGAGCGCTACTTATGCCCTCCTTGTTAAAACTGTTGTTGCATAGCAAGACTGGATTATTAAAATACCTCTATAGGTATATGCTGATGTATTCCAATAGAAAATCTACTTCAGCAAATAGCAGAAACTTGGCAAATGTCTTCTGATAAGTAACTTTCCACTAGGAATAAAATAACACTGTTATTTTGTCACAATACAGGTATTTACAAGCCATGGTTCTGGTTTTTTCATTCTGGAAAATGAACATAAGGAAAGAACCTCTGCTTTTAAATGAGTTCATGGAATCATAGAAGCAGTCACAGAATCAAACCGAAGAGGCACAGGGCAATCTTGGCTACTGAGATAGAGGCAGTGACACCTTTCAGAGAAGAAATGGAGTGAGAGAACAATAAGGAACCTTCTTCTCTAGCCTAGCAATAATGATGATGCTGAAGGAGAAAGATGACCTGTAGACTAGTTCCTCATTTCAGCAAGACATACACATTTTATTCAATGCCTCAGGCATGCAACTGGAGCAATGGATATTAATAAGGAATTACTGTGAAAGTCAGACAAATTTTTAGATGTCAATTCATTAAAATTGCAGTCACTCATGGAAATTTTACAGGGAAAACAAAAGAAAAATCTAAGTTAGATGATAGCCAACAGAAGACCTTACCCTTACTTGAGATGCTTGGTGTTACCTCCTTAGTCACCTGGACAAGAAAATATTTGAGACTGAAGGCAATAATCAGGAGAAAAGGTAAATAAATAACCCAATACATAAAATGTATTTACCACCTCTGATGGGAAACTATGCTGTCCATATTTGCAAGGTGTTTTCTCAAGAACCTGGATGTGGTTAATTTTCCCTGTTATGTGAGATATCACCAGAAACCCCCTATTTAAATATGGTAGAACACATGTTTAAAACACCTATATTTTTTAAGATCTTGGACATATGTTTGACTGAGTGTTGTGCATTTATAGTGCAGACACCAAAATGTGGGATTTGTCTCACCCAGCTTGAGAGAACCAAAGTGAAGAAGAATACATCAGCAATAGTCATCTTTGGCTTTGAATTTTTGAAGGGATCAGTAAGCATGTTTTCTCTATATCAGTTTGTGGGATCTTTGCTAAAGGTCTTTTGATTTACTGACATGAATCCCATCAGAACAGACAGCGCATGCTTTCAGAAAAGTTCTGACATGTTTTCAATCTTTGCAACATTAATTGAAAACAAACCAAATCCCTATTAACCTTTTGTGCTGCATGGTACTTTTCTATAGAAACTCTGAAGTTTTGCCTATTTATTTCATTTACGTATTTATTTATTTAATTTCCATTGTGATTTCTCTTTCATTGTGAAGATTGGCAACTTAGAGTAAATTATCTAGCTAAAGTAATCAAGGGAAAATAGATGTCAGAGATCAATTCATCCAATTGCATTAATGAGAGACAAGATTTTCTTTACTCATTTAATTAAACCAAATAACACCTGCAAGACATGCCTAACCTTCAAAATGAAGTGACATGTATGCAGTACTGGGATTCATTCCAAGACTAGCACCAAACCTTGAGGAATTTCAATCAAAATGAGAAAAACTACAGTGCTAGTCAAATAGGATTGTGTGCAGATTTTCTGTGATTTCTTCCCTATTACATATGGAAAACAGATCTTTTTCTTTCAAGATGGGTTTCTGAAGGTGATTTTTAAAGAGGAAACAATAAAAAACACAGTCATGTTGTCTACTGAAGCTCTTTTGTTTACAGAAAAAGAGAATAAGAAATACTGTATAAAAGAAAACTTATAAAAATTCAGAAATATCTATTTCCTTTTCCCTTTTTGAAGCTCTCCACGTGGCTATGGGACCTCATTTCTCTTATCTGGATGTGCTACATTTGGAGTATGCTAGAAATAAATAAAGAAACAAAAATATATTGTGCAAGATTTGGCATTCAAAATTCCTGCTTCAAGTATCAAGCAGCTTCTCTAAGCATACTTCCCCGGAGTCAAAAATATGTTTTTAATGGTGATTTTATTACGTTATTGGAGAAGGCATAATGAAATAAGAAAACTAACTTATTAGCTAGAGTTTGGGGAGGAATTTTATGGCCACTTTGCATTACAATTCCAAATTCTGAGTAGATGCTGGAAGCATGTTTTAAACATTAGCAGTATATGATTCACTCAGTTATAAACAGACCAGAAAAGAACATTCTACTTGCTTAAAAACTATCATAAAAAGCAACCTTTTTACTGTTGCTTCCTAAGATTTTTTTTAGCAATTGATCAATCATTAGAATATATATATATATATATGGATATATTGTAGTATATAATAGGTATGTGTTTATTTACTCGTTCTAAAGTAACAGTTCCAGGTAGTGCCTAGTAGCACATAGGTACAATATGTAGCCACTTTACGTAGTATACATTACTCTCAATGCAAAGTATACTTCTTATTTAATTTACTGTCTGGAAAATCTCTGTGTTTTCAAAAACCACTGGGAAATAGTTGGGTTCTGTTTTCAAAGAGCTGATATTTATACCATGGGTTTTGACTTCACACAACAAACCAAGCACTGACTATCAGGGATGCCCTCTTTTCTTTGCATAAGTTCATTCAGTGTAATTGGATAGATCTTGCAAAGCAAAAGAAATGTGAAAGAGCTATAGAGTTTGTATAAATATTGGTGTGGGATATTATAAAGAAATGTATATTTTTTAAAAACACAAACAACCTTGCAATGCTTTTAAAATATTTTTAGTGAGATGCCAAAAATACACCATCCAATTAAAAGAAGACTTCAGTTTCCCCTAACAATCCAAGGTCATTAAAGAAATGAGCTTTCATTTTATATGGAAATGTACTCTGCTAAGAATGGTTTATTGCCTTTTCCTAATATACCAAGTTTATCAATGACCTAATGAACCTATGCTTGCTTTTTAAAAAGTAACAGTGGATGTACTGAATCTCCTTTCTAGGAAACCAAAACTCCAACTTCCATCCTCTGGTGTCAGTGACCTTTCTCCTACAACACACAAAGCTGCAGACAAAACCCTGAACCTAATTTGAAACGGGTTGCAAGTGAACAGGAGACAAGTAGTATCAAGTTAAATCAGCTTGTAAATCAGACTGTAAAAACCTTCTGAGAGTACCATTTTGATAGAAGATTTTACTTTCTGTAGCAGTATTGCAGCAGAACATCCTACATGCTACACTTGGTAATCTGCTAGATTTCACTAATGTGCGTGATTTTATGAACTGCTCAAAACATGTAGGCATTTCATGCAACAACTGAGTGGAGCAGTCCAAGTCAGTAACAAAGTACTTGTTATTCCAGTCATTTCACTAAATGCTTACAAATTTGAGTCCATCAGCAAAGTGTCTGTCTGAAACAGTCATTTTGCAGTGACAGAACATTTTAATCATTTAGTGAAGTGACTGGTTTCACAATGTAACAACAACATAAACAAAATGTGAGACTGTAACATTTAAGTAAAAGCATACTAGTAACAATTTCAAAGATGTAAGAATATTATCCTCTGTATATGAATATTTATTTTGTTTTAGGTATATATACTTGGATATATATAAATATAATCCACCTTAAAGCTGTAAATAAAATTAAGGAGGTAGATACACAGAACATTAATGTCATGCAGTGTGAAAGATTCTGGACATTTAAACTTTTAGCCCATAACTGGATAGCTGGCCTTTAGGGGAGGAAAAATGATAATTTTTGTCACCTCTATTTCATATTTAAATATGTGCTTTATGTATAACTGGAACAAGATGGGGACATCAAGAGAGATGTATCTAGTATGATAACACTCTTATCTTCCATTTGATTGCACTACGTTTCACCTCTGAATGTCAGACCACGGGGGTGAAAATCCTAAGTAACTCCGTAAAATAACTCTTAGATACCTTCCTTAATATGATCTCTTGAGCTTTTCAAAATAACTGTAGGGCATTCCAAACGCAGACTCCAAAAAAACCAAATTTTAATATAAAACAAAAAAAACCAAATAAATATCAAACAGAATAAATATAAAATTAATATAAAAAATATGAAATCACAATGCATTATAGGAAGGTTTTCACTGTTTGAATAAGTGGCATTAGTCCTTCTGGAACTATGACACATTAAGGTCCTGTGCCAGCAAAGCACTTTGGTATGGTCTTTTCTTTAAGACTAAAAGTAGACCATTGAACTACATATCTGCCTGCCTACAAATGATTAAGTTAAGAGTATGGTCTCAGTGCAAATTCAGAAATATTTAGTTCAATACTGCCTAATAATGTACTGGATCATTTCAACATATAAACACAAAAACGTGCAAAACAGCATGTGGCAACCACTTCAGAACTACCCCAGCGCCAATGACTTGAATGGAATAGCTCTTATAGTCAAAATTAAATGGACACTCAAGCTGTTTTATAAACCCATTCTCTTACTATGCTGTCAGAAAAATATGCAAAAATAAGCCCCAATTCAACCTTGACCAAATAATGTAAGCAGTATTACCAGGGCTAGTGAAGAAGCAGTTCACAGTTCGTATCTGGAACTATACTCTGAATTGAATATTACCATTATGCATTCTGTGTAGGCACTCAAAAGTTTTAAAAGCTCATAAACTCATACAAGATGTGCTGTACACAGTTTTAGGTGGTTTTTTTTTTTCGTAATTACATTAAAACTGGATTATTTTCTTTTTTGTTCATCTGTTGTCTACTCTGCAAAGAAAGAAGTGGTGTTTCTGAACTAGTGCTATTCTGAGGTCATGTAATTGCCACTGCATTGCACACATGTGCTTGGAAAAGAAAAGGTAAGGTTATGAGAAAAATTATTTTTCTAAGAAAAGGAAATGTGATAGAGAAGGTCTGTAAAGATTTTCAGTGAAGCATTTGATGATATGTCTTGTGAAAGCTCTTGAAAAATATGTGAATGATGGAAGTTCCTAAAGGAAATGTATGCTGGGAGTGACAAAAATGAGGAATCCAACAAAAGTGAGAGACAAAATGTCCTGCTGAAAAAGGACCCCTAAATTTTTCAGAAGCACTAATAGAACAATTCCTGCTTACTGTTTTGTTCATAACCTTACAGTAACACACAGGAATATGCCTCAGACATTTCCTGGTGACATGAAACTCAATATCAACAAAGAAAAAATCAGGATATGAGCTCACAAAAGATGTTATTTTAGCTTACAAACAAAATGAGTGTATAAAAACAATCCGTACACTTAGCCTGGAAACTAAATGTTTTTCTGCCTCTGGAGCACTGAGGTTCTGCAGCACGGAGCTGCTAACTGTAGTGAAAGCGTGAGCCCCTGTGTGAGAGCTCCTTAGTGTCCCACATGTGACCGCAGAAACATCTCTTCCACCCACGTGGAAAAACCTCAAGAGGCAGCAAATCTAAATATTTTCAAGTGCAAGTTTGGTAAGCTTCTGGAAGTGACTATGTTCAATTATACTTCCTTACAAGTTTGATTCTTTTTCAGATCGCAAATTCAGCACTCTTGTGATGTGTTTT
Source organism: Pseudotriccus pelzelni (assembly GCA_035584735.1). Taxonomy (NCBI): domain Eukaryota; kingdom Metazoa; phylum Chordata; class Aves; order Passeriformes; family Tyrannidae; genus Pseudotriccus; species Pseudotriccus pelzelni. The sequence goes on along the minus strand of JAWMRA010000001.1, from coordinate 103,223,103 downwards.
ATTTACATATACATAAATAAATTTTAAGCAGTATAATATACTTAGGTTTATGTTGCTAGCCAGCTTTACAATACTGTAGATATTTTGTTATCTTGATTACGCCATCAGGTAAGATTAAAAAAAGCTTTTTCTCCATTTCTAACTTGGATTATAGGATCAAATGCAAATAAATCAGAGACAGAAAGGAGTTAAAACTATTAGCTCAGGTTGGGTTTATTTCACAAACCTCAAATCAGAAGTTTATTTTGTATTTTGTTGAATAGTTTAATCAGTACAGTACAACTAGTGAGAAATTAATTGATTTTTAAGTCCTGTAAGCAGTTCAGATCTCATGCGTGGGCATTGTTCTTAATTATAAAAGGTTACAGTTGAATTCTTTCAATATAACACAGAGCAGGCTTAAAAAAGTAGGTCAGCTCTTCATCATAAGTACAAAGCAATGTTCTTCATAATTCAGTACAGTGTGAAAACCGGAATAATTTGTGATGCAAAAGTTCTGCAATCACACACCTGACAACTGAGTGAAACTCTGCATTTTATCACTATGAATCCAACCTAGTACTGTAAATATGTTCCTGTGAACACAGATTTTCTCACCATGTGTGATTACCGTATCTCCAAACATTTTCCATATAGCCATAGTTTCCATTCTTATTAGTTACATAAACCCTTTATAATAGTTATTTATAAACTCTTTCATAAGCAAATAAAGAAAAAGCACCTATGCCTGTACTGCTTTCCTCATAGATTCATCTTGAAGAAACTCTAATTTAAAATGTCTAAATTATTAAATACATCCATACATTAGATCTGGCTTGCATTTAGCTGAGCCAATTTTCTCAAAAATGTTATAGGTGGAGTTATTCAGTCCATTATAGACTTAGTAATGGGTTTCTTAGGTTTTGTGCTCACTTTTGCCACTGTGCGGTTGATCTATGTAGCTAGAACATTCATTTAAATTTGTGCTTAAAAGAGTAAATTTTCTAAAAACCTGTCTGCAAAATATAAATCAAATTAGAGGAGTGTTTTTTTAATGTAAGATTTCCTCAAGAAATAATTTCGTTTTTACCATATCCTAAAACTACTTTGTTTTGATTTCACAAACACCTCCTGGAAAAAACATGCACACTAAATTCCCCGTTTCATCAGTTAGGATCTTCTATCTTCTGCAGGAGATGGAGCTCAGAGTTAATGTTGCTTTTAGAGTCTTTATCCACAGTTATTTAGACATTTTTTTAACTGTTTTAGCTCAAAATAATTGGCAATATCTGCTCCATTCTCTAAGAAGTTATAAGATTGAACAGATTTTTGAGTAATTTTTTTAAATCCATTCCTTTTATACTGCAGTGTAAATGCTGGCTCACTCAGAAAAACATTTAGTTAAATGTCTGTCTAAGAACAGTGTGTGACTATAAGAGGAATTGTTAGGTCTGATTATGCATCCTATTAGAGTCAGCTTAGGATAAAGAAACTTCAGCAAATCCAGTTAGACTGTAAATAAAATATAAGAAATTTGAATAAATTCGAACATTTAGGTTGGTATTTTTCTTACAGATAATTCTCTGCTATTTATTTTATGGTATCCCTGAAAGCAAAGTGGACACCTGTCAGTCATCCTAAGCTTGCATTAACCTGAAAACATTTGATAGCCTCATGTTCAGCATCAGGCAGTTGTCAGGGTTTCAGTCCTTTTAAGCATTTGCATTGATTATTCAGGCGATCTGCAAAGTGACAAAGAGTGCACAGCTCAGTGGATGAAGGCCTTTCATGCTGCAAGGTGCATATCAAGCCTCCTAAAGTTACCTATGGATACAAACAGCTTCTGGCAGCAAGGCTTGTCCCATTGAGAGACACAATCTCTGGCACACATATCGAGGAAGGCCAGCACTGCACTACAGGCAGTGTTAGGAGACTTCTGCATCAAGACAGTGAGACAGGGTCATTTTGAATTAATTTAGGGCTAAGAAGATGAACTGTGGGGGTGTTGCTTTATCTGAGGGGAGGACTTGTCCATTTTATATGTTGTAGACAAACACTTTATTTGCGCTCATAATGACTTCAGAGAAAATGGCTATCAGTGAACAATGCCTCCCCAACTTCATATTGAGAATTTCTAAATCAGGGCATTAGGACACTTTGAGGCAATTAGTTCCCAGGGATATTACTCCAGCTGTAGGGCTAATGCTGTCTGACACCAGAGACAGCTCAGGGATTGTTTTGTGCCTTTACCATGAGAGTCTGTTGAGGTAAGCGTTGTCTTACAGTACTCCCTCATAAATTGGGAATCTCCCTTTGATGGAGCAAAATGCTGGGGAGTTTGCTGTGTTTTAGGTGAATCACAAAGTGATTTACCTGTTGTATTTTTTTGTTCTTAATATTTTTCCTCTTTTTTCATTTAATTTATTAACTACATATTGCTCCTAAGAAGCTCCATGGTTTATCAATTTTATAACAGCTAATTTCTGCAACCTTCACTGCACTTTCTCTTTTATGCAATGTATAGAGGGAGAGATGCCAAAGATCATACAGACAGAGCAACATGAGTGAATTGAACTCAAGAGTTCTGACTCTCTCAGTTCTCTCATCCTTTTCCATTCATTACAGATGGTTCTTACCAAAACTCACACTGAAATCAATAAATCACACCAAGTACTAACATTCCACTAATTCTTAACTGCGTTTGCAGTGGAAAAGCAATCAAAGAGCAAAAAGCTCAGAAAGTAAATGAAGCTGTATACAGTAAAAAAAAGCATAGGGCTCCATCAGAAAAGCAGTTAAGGCAGCATTATAATGGCACTTAAGCCACAATAACATTGTGACATATTGCACATCTTTGTGACCCAGGAGAAGGATAACATTTGCTTGATTTTAACTTTTGGGTTGCTTTTGAAAACTAACAATCTAGCTGTGCCTACCAAAAAAAAAAAAAAAAAAAGGAAAAAACCCTGGATTTCCCATGCTGATAGTCAAGACATCTGGTAGTGTAATAGAGCTGCTGAATTGAGGCTGCACAGGAGGAAGGAGGAGGGGTGAAAAACAGAAAAGCTAAAGAAGTAGAATAAGAAAATAAAAGCAAGTGAAAAAGTGAGGGCATCTGTGATGTGCAGTGTGGCCAGCTTGCCAACACCAGCTCCACCCTCACTAAAACAAACTGGTAGAATCGTACAGCATTCAAGAGCTGAAACTGGGTACCCTGAGTGTGTAGGCAGGTTATTTATTGTGAACTAATGAAGGCTGTCTTGCTAAGCCAGTGTGAACTCGGAACTGGATAAGGTCAGTTCCTTTGTGAAACCTGCTATGTCTTCGCAGAATCACAGAATGTGTCAGGTTAGAAGGGACCCTCTGCTATGTCTTCGCAGAATCACAGAATGTGTCAGGTTAGAAGGGACCACAGAGGGTCATCTCCCTGAGGGGTCCAATCTCCCTGCTCAAGCAGGGTCATCCCAGAGCACACAACACTGCATTGTGTCCAGATTTTTCTTGAATATCTACAGTGAGGAAGACTCTACATTCTCTCTCGGCAATCTGTTCCAGTGCATGGTCACCTACACAGTAAAGAAGTTCTTCCTCATATTCAGGTGGAATTTCGTGTGCCTTGATGTCTGCCTGTTGCCTAGATTTCTGCCTGTTGCCTCTTGTCCTAGTGCTCAGCACCACCAAGAAGAGCCTGGCTCCAGCCTCTTGACACCCCTCCTTCAGTTACTTATAGACATTGATGAAGGCCCCTCAGTCATCTCTTCTCAAGGCTGAACAGGCCAAATTTCTTCAGCCTTTCTTTGTAAGAGAGGTGCTCCCAGCAGCCTGAGCAGCTGGGAAAAACTGGCTGAAGAGAAGTCAGAGAAAAAAGGTAGCTGAGAGGCACTTACAGTTCACCTGTATGCAGCTTATAAGAGGTGTATTTGAGAAGTTTCTGTGTTTCATTTGAACCAGATGTTCTTAAATTTAATTTTTAAACAATGCCTTACCCTTTTTAAGGTTTTCTCAGAAGAGCACTCTGTTTTGTCCTGTCTGATGACTAATTTATATTGATGAGTAATAATTTGAGGGAAGAGTTAGATGTGTTACAAAGATTTTCAGTATTGCCTCTGTGACTATCGTACATTTGTAAGTCATGTTCCAATACATAGAATCTGAGACTGGAAAATCAATAATTCAAAGAGGAAAAACTATGACATGCATGAAATTTAAAATAAATAAATAAAAAGAACTTTTATTTAGATACTCTTTTTCTGCATTTACGAACCTTGGTTGTAATGCACAAGAGAATCTAGGTCTGCTCTCTCAAATTCTTAACAAAGAATCTTACTAAAACAGAGCTGGAAGAAGTGTGCGCAAGGCACAGTGAGGTTGGAGATCAGAACTGATCATAATCATTGCTTTCCTGCCTGCTTCAGTGCATCCCAACATAGTAAGTAATACAAATACCTCTGAAATGTGTCAGATTATTTTTCACTGCAAACCTTTTGTGTGCTATTTTCACAAATGAGGAACATAGGAAGCACATATGAAATCAACAGACAAATAAAACCTGAATTGCAGAAAATGCAGATTTTAAAACTTTAGTGCATCATTTTCTCCCACAGGTATTTCAGATTTTCCTCAGGACCTGCAAATCAGAGGTCTGTCATCACAGCAGTCTCTATAGACACCTATAGTCTAATTTTTTCACCAGTGAAGGAAAACTTAAAAACAATAAACCAAAGCTTTTTTTAACTGTACTGTTTGGTTTTTCTCCATATCTACTTGGAAAGAAAACAAACAACCTATCAGCCTTAGGGAAAATAATAATCTTACAAGAAAACATATTATTTTAGGGAAATAGAAATTTGATCCACTTTCCAAAACTGGACTCATATAAACTGGAGAACTACATATATCTTGTTCACATGGTCATTCACAGGCAGTCAGGTTATCAAACCACTAAATTTAGACATACATGCAATGACACCAAAGTCCTCATTTGTTTGAAGACCTATCTGTGGGTCCAAAGTGTTCAGCATCCACCATGCTAGAACTGTTCTAAGGAAAAACTGAACTGTGCCAGTAAGAGTAATAAAATAAAATTAAATAAAAATCTCCAATGCATTAACCCTTTAATTATCAATTGATGATTTCTGAAAGAAAATGAACTTTGAGTTTGTGAAAACATTACCAGGTATTATATGTTTGATATGTTTATGTGAAAGGAGAATCTGGGTAACATTTAGCCTCCAAACTACCTTTTCAATCTATACAGGTGTCCCCTAATACACTTAAGAGTTTTTTCCAATCCGTTAATTACTCTACATCTGCAGTACATTTGTTCTGTCTTTGGTCTGACAACATTGTAAAAAGTCCAGGTTTTTAACTGTCTTATTAGTGGGAGCAATGTCTGATTCTCACTCCCCCATTGTCATCATATTTCAACTCAGAATATTCTGTGAAACCTGTGAAAATACATAAAATAACATTTCCCTTCCCTGCCCAGTGTTTGCAACTCTGAAAAAAAAAACCAAACCAAAACAACGAAATAAACCACCTCAGGGAACAGAGGTGAGGAATTTCAGTACACAGGGAAAAAGATCAGACCATATCTGTGAGAAGATCATTGTGCATTTTTTCTCTTTAATTCTCATTTGTAATTGAGGAATTAACCTTAGGGACCTGCTATAGAAAAGAGCACACCAAATCTGAAAGGCAACAGCAAAAGGAAAGGAAAAGAAATTGAGTGGTTTCTCACATTTAAAATAAGATTGTATAATAGAGCCAAAGACAGATGCGTTCATTTTGTGCACTTCGCAACGTTTATATGCACTCCCTCCTCTGTCAAAAATGTGCATCCTCTCAGGTTACTCACCTTCACACTACAGACAGAGTATCACAGCATGAGAGCGAGGAGATGACTGAGCTAACACAAACCAGCCTCACTCAGCCAAAAGCGGCTTTTCAGCTGCAGAGGGGGAGTCACTGCCGAGGCCGGGCGACCTTGGTGGGCTGTAGAGCCTGAGGTTCCCCTGCTGCCTGTGAGATAAAGCCATGTCTTTTCTGCACACTGCTGATGTGAGGGCACAGCCGCTAGGGTGGCAAACATTAGATACATGATAATGAACGTGAGAGGGGTAGTAAATATCTTGTTTAAGTATTTACTTACTTTGTAGATGTAGGTCTTTAGACATTCGGCTTTTGGGAGCCTATATTGGTCTTTTCTGCTGATGAAATGAGGTTTTACAGTATTCCTTACAAACTAATGACCTAAGCTTTCAAGCACTTTCAAAATCCCTTTTCAAAATGCCCGTGTGTATACTGTACTGTACTATAATATCAGCGGATGTAATTATTTTCACTCCTCAATGTCAAGATAATGACAAGGTGTCATTTGTTGTCTATGTAACTCTATGTAATTCGTTGGAGAATTTCACAATATATTTATCCATCTGACTAAATTAATTATGATTCATTAACAGAATACATAAACAAATGAAATCAGGCACAAAATCACACCTACCTTACTAACAGCTCCCGTTTTAATGATGTGTTCTGCTTGCTGTGATTATCATTTGGTAGTTTGGGAATTAACCAGTTCTAGATTATTACTATGAGTTAGAATAATAACTTCCAGCACTATCTTGATTTACATCTTCCTTATCTTCTAGACACAGAAATTGTTTTGAACATTTACAAAGAAGACCTTAACATTCCTAAGAAAAAAGTTAATAGCCTTCTGAGCACCCTTCTGACTTACTTGTTTTTCAAGCACATAGATTTTGAGGACATCTCTTAATAAAGTAAGAAGATTCTTACATGTAAGTACATCAGACTACATTATATAATGTTAACTTATGTCACACAGTGTTATCTTCCAGACCTTCTGAATGGATGAATTCAAATATGAAATACATTCTTAAAGTAGCTTTTTTTTTTTTTTTTGGAGGCAAAGATCAGTCTAAAGCTAAATAAGTTATGTTATATGTACTATTAAATTGAAGTATTGTATGCTGTAGTGCCTTTTGCAACAGCATGGATCAGAAGGGCACATACAAAGCCATTAATTTAGAGAAAAGGTAGATTAACAATACACAATAAAATTAGACAATAAAATACTTAGTTTCTCAGCTGCATTTTCAGTAGATGTTGACAGCTGAGCAAAAAAAGGTCTTAAAATTTGATTTCTCATTCTTAATAAGGACACCGAAGAAATTTGGATATCTTAGACTTTATACTTTTATTCTGAACAAGTAAAAAATACATTATATAACTCAAGAATACATAAAAGTACACAGAACAAATGTCATGGGGAATTGTAAAGTTAGTGTGACTAAAGTAATAAAGGGTAAATACATTTCACCAGTGATAGTCTGAAGCCCCTGGCAAGAGAAAGAATGAAATCTACTATTGTCTAATGAAAATATTTCTTATTCTACCCAGAAAGGTTATAAAAGATCAAGGAAAAAGGCATGAGAGATCTGAGCTGAAGTATAGGTCAATGATGGTTCACATGTGTGTCAGAATTTCACTTGATCAGATTGTTCATTGCTGACAGTTTATCTACCTAAAATGCTTTTTGCTCACAAACCATGCAAATTAAACTATAAACAGTAGTAAAGGCATCATAAATTTCACATTGTTCACACAGTAAACATCAACTTCATCGTCATCTTCATATTCTCTTCACGTACCTCTTGGTTTCCAAACTTGAAATGGTGAAGCTCCTTCAGGTGACCATACAGATAGCGGGGTTGTTTCTCACTACTTTAGTGACCCCCCAGTTTAATCTTTACTGAGGCTTTGCAGATCAGGACAGTTTATTAACACAGCACAAGTAAAGCAGTAACATGCCTTTCCAGAGAAATAAGACACAACAGTTTCTTGAATCTTCTTTTCTGGCAGCTCTCAGTAGATTTGGATTAACAATAGAAAAATATATAAGCCTGCTTTTTTTTCTGCCCTAGGAAGGTGGATTTTGGGAAGGGGAATAACATCCATGTTAGCCTTTTTCATCTTAGGTCTTTGTTGTGGCTTAGCTTCAGCTGGCAGTGAAGTGCCATGCAGCTGCTCACCCACACCTCCCTCCCTGCCCCCAGCGGGATGAGAATGAGAATCAGAAAAAATCATAACACTTCAGTAACTGAAATAAAATGAAATAAAATAAAATATAATAATAATCACAGAATCATTGAATGGGTTGGGTTGGAAGGGACTTTAAAGATCATCTAGCTCCAGCCCCCTGCCACAGGCAGGGACACCTTCCCTAGACCGGATTGCTCAGGGTCGCATCCAACCTGACCTTGAACACTTCTAGAGATGAGGCATCCACAACATCTCTGGGCAAACTGCTCCAGTGCTTCATCACTCTCATAGTGAATAATAATATTAATTTCAATGAAAAGATGTGGTAAATTTTCAGACTTGCTACAAAGGTACCTTGAGTCAGTAAAGAATTGACAAGGCTTGTTGAGAAAAACACAAGCTGGGCCCCCATCCTTATCTTGTACCCAGCTCAAGCAAGGGCTAACAACTGGAGGATGCTTGGGATGAAGCAGAGGCCTCACGGCCTGATGTTGTTCCAGTGAGGCACAGAAGAGTATCTGGGCCTCTGTACCAGCCACTGGCCTCACTCTACCTTCACCCTGAAAGACAAGTCCTATTGTAAATTCGGTTCTTTAAGGAGTTAAAAATGCATGAAAAGACACTCTGGCAAAGTCTGACAGCCTCTACCACCACCTCAGTATGTGGAGGAGGACCAAAGTGTTTATCTTACTTCTTGTGTAAGCTATAAATTCTGGCTGAAAGTAACTGAGACCTATTTGCATATTAACTTTCATACCCCTAATAATACAAATGAAGATGAAAGAGAACATGCCTCAGATATATGACCACACTCACCAAAACCCCAGATATAGCATACGATTGGTCCACCTTTTTGTGAAGGGCCAAACATTATTATATAACTGGGGCATCTCTGAGTCAAGTGTTCATTAGCATAATACACTGTCTAAATGCAAGGCATTTTAGGACTATCTCCAGATATCTGTATAGAAATATTCTAATTCTCATTTAAATTAATGTAGGTATCCTAATATCTTCAGAGCCAGAGATTTTAGTGTTTCTGTCAGATTAAATGATAGTATGTCTTTGGCTCAGACCGCTGGATCGGGATCAAGTACAACTGGGCTGAGTCAAACCCTTGAAATGCACTGTAAAACTGAACTAAAACTCTTTTAAAAAGCTCTGATGATCATCACTGAACAACATTGCTGGTGTGAGAAAGGAATATATTAACTTGAGGTAATTGGCTGGCAGGATCCTATGTGAGACAGCTCTGAAGGACAAAGTGTCACAGAACACCTGATGATCAAGAATGACTTCCTCAAAGCACAAGAATGAACCACTCCAGTGTGCAGAAATCTAGGGAAGAGTGGTCAGTGGTCAGCATGGATGAATAAGGGACTTATAACTGAACTCAAAAAAAGAAGTATTCAGGAGCACAGAGCAAGGACAGGCCTCCTAGCAGGAATATAGAGATATTGTTTTAACTTACAGGAGAGGATTTAGGAAGGTCATAGCTGAGCTGGAGCTGAAATTAGCAAGGGATGTGAAGGGCAACAACAGGGGCTTCTATACATCACCGACAGAATTAAGACTACAGGAATTATGGGGCCACTGTTTAATGGGGCCAAAGACTAAATGGCAAAAGATACAGGAAGGCTGTGGCTGAAAACACCATGATGTCATTGTTTTCTGCAAAAAAATTATTGGCTTTGCAATCAAGAGAACCACAGCTGAGGTCATTTACCTAAATGTAGCAAGGCTTCCAGTAGATTCCCAAAGGGCCTATTATCAAACTGGTGAAATACAACTTTGATTATGTAATCAGTGGTACAATGGCCAAGTAATGGCCAATTTCCTATAATACTCAGGAGAGCAAATTATACTGAGGCCAACACTGGTTTTTGTTTTTATTAATTACCTGAATGATGAGATGCAATGCACCCTGAGAAGTTTATGGATAATATCAAACTGGAGGAGTGTGACTGATACCAAACCAACAACAGGTTTGCTGTTCAGAAGGACCTTGGCAGTCTGGAGAAACGCATTTGCAAGAAACCTATCAAGATAACTATGGGAAATGTCAAATTCTGCACCTCAGAGGACTAATCCAAGAACCAGTAGAGGTTGATGGGTGACTGGCTGGAAAATAGCTTTGCAGAAAAAGGCTTGTATGTTCCAGTGGATAGCAAGCAGAATATGAGTAAGCAGTGTGCTCTGGTACCAAAGAAAGCAAATCACATCCTGGGCTTACCTGTGCTGTCAAAAGTGTAGCTTTTGAGGGGTTGAGGGAGGGGACATTTCCATCTTCTCAACCTTGGTGAAAAAAAATACAGAGTGCTGGGTCCAGTTCTGCCTTCCCAGTTTAAGAGAGACATGAACATACTGGAGTGAGTCCAGTGGCAGTTCACAGCTCAGGGGTTTGGAGTGCATGGCATACAAGAACAGGTGAGAGAACTGGGTTTGTTCATTCTGGAAGAGTAGAGTAATGAAGAAACTAGAGCAAGAGTGCACCAGCCACAAAATGCCCCACAAGTGGAAGAGTAAGAGGAAAAAGGTCTTCATAGCAAGGGTGGTAGAACACCGGAACAGGTGCACAGAGAGGTGATATAAACTACATCCTTGAACATACTCAAAAATCAGGCCCTGTTTTGTGGGGTGAGTTGAATTAGGTTTCCATCTCAACCTAAATTATTCATGATTCTATCACCTATCTTTTATTATTGCACTGAAAAATATTAGTCTTTAAATTTTACAATAAATAGTACATATTACTCTGATATGAAGCAAAATACATTCTGACATAGGATAAGATGGAAAAAGACAGACTGAATTATTTACAGCTACAGAGTCATAGAGAGAAACAAGGATGAACTCCTTGTTATTTCATACCAACACTGGAACCTCAAATTAATTTTATTAAATTATTTTAAAAGGATAAACATACACTTCATGTTCTAATTCCTAAAAGTTGAAAATGAACATCAAGCCATTTTTTCATAAAGCAGCTAGTAGTCTGATCAGTCCATGAGGATTTTCATTTTCAGATTTAACAGATAACACTCTGGATCTCTTCTTCTAGTCATAAAATCCCAGAGAAAAGTTCCCAGTGTAGCACATCTACACTTCCTTCTTCCTCAACAACATGACACTTAGAATATCATCACATGTGACTGAAATTGTCAACAAACCATTCCTGCTTGTCTTGCTATTTATGAGTGGTTTTGGAGTGTTCACTGCAAAATTTCTCCATAAAATGGCTTTCAGAATTTTTATGCAAACTTACCATGACTACACAATGACATAAGGGATTTTCTTAAAAGACATTTTAGCAAACAGGCATGTTAATAATAATAAAATTTTTAAAAATGTGTTTCGGGTTAATTCTGCAAATTATTTCATGTTTCTTTGCTAAAGAGTCTCCATAGAGATCCTGACCTTAACTACAGCACTCAAAAATTTAAGGAAGAGTTAGAAAATGTGCTTCTTGAGATGAAGCAGAACTTATTTTAAAAATAGTTGGTAACAAATTTATTTAACAAGTTAATCACAAATGAGAATCAAACCCTGTCAGCAACACGTTTCAACAAATAAATCTGAATAATGAAAATGTATATGCTGAGATTGTGCTCCATTCATACACAGTTCATTAACAAACAAATTACAGAGAGTAAACAAATTAAGTTTTGCTGACATATTTCCCAAACGTTAATTATCATTGAGAGAACATTTACATTTGCAAATAGATTTCTCTAAGAAATATCAGGAATATTGTTGGGTGCCAAAGTATATTTCATGTCTGATCAATAATAAAGCCTGTCTCTATAGCAAACAAGGAACCTGTACTTTTAAGGACATATTTATCTTTGTCCTTAAAACAGAATTGCAAGTCAGCTCATCAGAAAAACCTCATGACTCCGTACTTAAAGCCTGTCATATATAAAATGAAAAGATTCCTCAAACATATCTAAAAATAATCTCAACATTTACATCCCAGCCTGTTGCCAGTCAATGATGAAAGAATAATAAGAAAATAGACCAAATAATTTTGCAAACAGAAATAGAGATCCAAGAACTTTCACTTTCATTGACATAATTAAGGATAACTATGAAAAACTGATTGGTGTAGAACTACATCATCAGCTGTACCATTAGGATACCTGATAACATATTACACATCATGAATTTTAAGATGAATGTGTACTTGGAACAAGGTTAGACCATACTATGCTGACCTTTCAGAAGCAATCAGTCTCATAAACTGACTTGCCCCCAAAGCAAATATCCTTTAGTCATTTCCCATAAGTCCAGGGTCGATTTCCCATTAGTTCTGAGTCTGCAGTAAAGATAGCACTGTTCATGGCATGCAAGCATGTTTACAAATTTTGAACTATGCATTTTGCCTCTTTTGAGAAGGGACATTCCACAGAGCCGCACTTCATAAGGGCCACCAAGCTTTTCCAGTCTCTATGGGTCCACAGCTTTACCTCTTCACACCCGACACTGCTCCCACGGTGTCAACACTATTTGGTCCAAAGTTCCTGGAAAGGGAAAAAAATGCACTGCCTTAGCTATGAAACTCTTACGAGATTCTGTCCCTTTGAGACAGAAATATACATATAACATCCTTGAAGTCATGAGTTCATTGTGCAAGTGCTTCTTTGTATCCTGTGAAATGACAGATATTTAAAAAAAATGTTTCACATGACATAAGGACATGGCAAGTTTCACATCATATAAGACTTCCATTTATAACTGAAGCACTCTTAGGTAGAGAGAGTTGAAATTACTCTGGAATTAATAACATGATTATTTGTGTATTCTAAGTGAAAGTGATGGATATGCACCTTCTTCCTCTTCTTGGTATAGACATCTTAATATGTCCCTTAGCAGTAAACACAAAAAATTGAATTATATTTCTATGCAAGAAAAGAAGTACATAAAACGTGCCGTGAAAGAATGCATCTACACTCAGAGTAATTTAAAATGTAATTTGGATATGACAACAACCAACTCTAATGTTCCTGTTTCTCATGCACACGCTCAAAGGCACAGTAGATCTTGTTTTAAAATATTTGTCTTCCTCCATTAACAAAGTTCACTTGTGCCTTTTTATTTCTGAGGTAGAGAAATCATTCAATTGGCATGTATTTCTGAGCTTAATCATAGTCCTTGCTAAATCCTCTATATAGAAAGTCAACAGACTGTGTTAATTGGACCAAACCTTTGTACCACACACATCTCTCTGAACTGATTAGCTGTGAACAAAGTGTATTTATAGTTCCTAGTTGTGGTGTACATAACCACTCACCTAGGATCAGATCTCTCCTCTGTGGGCTAAAGGACTCCACAATGAACTGCTTTGGTCTTCAAAAACTAATTCTAATAAAGCTTTTCCAGTCATTTCTGTATTATTCAGGTTCTCATCACTGTTGATCTTGTTTCCAGGTTTAGCCCCTTGGAAATCACATAACAGGTAGAACAAATGTTCAAGGAGAATTTCTTAAACACAGCTTTTTTTCTGCTGAATCTCCCAAAAAATACTACAGAGTTACAAAATAGTTGATTTCTACCAGTAAACCTCAGAGCTTTCACCTGTCTGAAGGGTTCTTTTGTTTGACTCAAGGTCTCTGTGAACTTACTTACTGTACCTGTGTCTTTCTATTGTTACTCCTGGTATTTGGGCTGACTCCTTTGCTGTGAAAGTGATGCTCCGGGTGGGGAGAACTGGAAAGAAAAAAGGAAAACTCCTGGGTTGAAATAAGAACAGTATAATAATAAAAATATATTGTAATAATACCAATAATATCAATGATAAAAATTGCAAAAATAATAATAATTATAATGATAAGGAAAAAGCTAGAGGAATAAAATCCAAGAGAAATAAGTGATTCACAATCCAATTGCTCACCACATGCTGAACGATGTCCCACCCATCCTTGAGCAGTGATTGAAGGCTCCTGGCCAGCTCCCCCGGGTTTATACACTGGGCATGATGTTCTATGGTATGGAATATTCATCTCTTTGGTTAGTTTAGGTCAGCTGTCCTAGCCATGATCCCCTCCAGCTTCTCATGTGCCTGCTCACTGTCAGAGCATGATACGCTGAAAAGTCCTTGACTTAGATTAAACACTGCTCAGTAACAACTAAAACATGAGTGTGTTAGCAACATTATTCTGACAGTGAATTAAAACACCTCACTGTACCACTTGCTAAGAAAATTAACTCTATCCCAGCTGAAACCAGGCCAACTGTCTACAGAGACCACTCAGGTCCCTATAATGCACACATGGCATAAAATCCGGAGTCCAGAGCCAGTAGCAGCCCCATTCTTATAAACCCTTGCCACTCCATCTGCAAACCAGACATTATGTTTTCCCAGTGAAAATTAAAACTGTAAAGCTATCTTGTAAGCATGAGAGGAATCCATAATGTGACACTGCACAATTCTTAAAATAGCACTTGCCTCCTGGAAAAAAAGGGAGTTACTAGAAACAGACTTAGGGTGTCAGAGGAAGAAGGGAAAAGAAATACTACAACCAGAAATCAGCTGTCCAAAGACTGGATGAAAACTCAGATTTCTTATAAATATTTGAAGCAGAGATTAAAGAAAGAAAAAAGTTAAAACTTGCTCATGCAAGACTTGTGAGACAGATACAAATAGCTTTATGACAGGCATACCTGTCAGCCTCTGGACAACTTTACTAACTGATGCAGACAGTTAGGAGTAAAGCAATGCTGGCAACAGAAAAGCCAGTCAAATGGGGTAGAAGACCAGAAGAGGAGTTTGTGCATCACTTTTCAGGACTGCAATAAGAGGTCAGGCTGTCACAGATTTGTAGCTGAAAAAGCAGAGTTATGTGACAGCTCCACTTCTCCACACCCACTGAAGCATAAGGCTTGCATTCTGGGGTAATCTGGGCTACAGAACCCAACAGGACATTCAAAAGGCTTTCTGTCCCAGGCACAGAAAGCAGGATGTATCTTGGCCTTGATAGGATGTCACAAAAGTCTTTAGGACCCAGGATAATGCAGCTAGTCTCTCAAAAACTCTCAAAGTCTTTTGAAGTTCTATCTCCCATAAAGCTCAGTACCAGCTCAGCTGGGGTAGAGACACACGGAGCCACAGCCTCTCCTGACCCTCTCCTGACAGTTTAGCAACCAGCACTCACAAGGACACCAATTACATCCAGCCGGTGACAATCCTTCAGGCATCTTAAATCTTCAGCAATGCAGTGCAATTAATTGTGAGGACACACAGCACTATAAAGACTGCTGACCTAGGAGAGATAAATGAAAGGCAGGAGTGCTTAAGCAGTATTTATTGATGCCTTCCCTAAAACCAGATAAAAGTCAGAGGATTTGGTTGACTAGATATACTTGAAGATAAAAAGCCTGGCTCCTTGTACAATATATTATTAAGGTCTCTTATTATTCTGTGACAATTCAGAAACTTTTAGTCAAGAAGTGATATGTGATGTCAACAAATAAGAAGAAAAAAGAGTAAGTGGGTACAGCATATTTTGATAACACCAGCAGTTCAGATGAGGAAAACCCTGGGTGAGGTGGCAGTAGAAGGAAATCACTAATCTGGTTTGATTATTCACACACAGGTGTGTGACAGAAAAGGCTATCTAACATAATAATTGTTAATCCCGTTTCCTCATGAAAAGAAATCATCTTATGTGGGGAAGTGGAATAACTGCATATGTCAGTTTCAGGGAGAAAAAAAAAAACAAAACAAACAAAACACTGCTTTAAATAAGATTGACCAAAAGACAGAAAGAAAAATTAAATCTGTTTCCTCAGGAAAGCAGACATAACATTCCCAGAAAAACTGTATAAAAATTAATTTTTCTTCAAGAAGGGACACGGTTATATAAGGCTATAGACAGTTGTGCTGTCGGAAGAAAACATGTCCTCCATTACAGCTCAGACACATATTGTTGCCCCTTTGACAAAAATAACTCCTACCCTCATGTCTGACACCATGGATACATGAATTGCAGCAAGGAACATGCATATTGCAATAGGGCATTGCCTGTACCAGAGTCCTGGAAATCGTGGTTTTCTAGTGCTAATCCTAGAAGGAGAAATGGTGGCATGTGGGGCAGCCAAAGCAGATTCAGAAGCACTGTCTATCCATGCCTTCCTTCTCTGCAGTCTTGAGATGATAGTTTAGGTCTCCATAAAGTGTCTTATTTCAAATAAGAAATTGTAAGGACTAACTGGTTAACATACCCCAATTATTTTTGACTTGGGATCTCAGCTGAAATCATAGATTTTGTCAGAGTCAGGGACATGACCCAGATCTAAGACAATACATCTGTCCTTAGTCTAAATGTCAGATTGGCGTGGTCAGTAGCACAGCTAGTGAATTCTGAATTCATAGGTCAGCACGTACTATAGCCACACAGGATTTCCTTTTTCCCCCCAATGTTTCACTCCTTACTGGTTTTTTTAAGGAAAGATTATTTTCTACCACATGCTTATATTTGTGATGATCCTGAGGAATTTTACTACAATACATTCCAGTTTAAAAAAAAAAAAAATCTTAAAGCTGGGGATATTGTTTGCTGTAGCACAAAAAAAATTTTTCATGTTCATGTGACAGTGAAAAGCATACTAGTATTCACTACCCAAGAAACTTGACTGGGATGTTGATAATTAACAATTAATGTGTGTTGATTAATAAGGGCACACTTGGAATCCCAGTAGCTGCTCTCATTGGTTACCAGAGCTGAGGGTAAAATAGAAACACAGTGCTGTCATGGGACTCGTAATTTTGTACAACATATCTATAGCATGATTAGCCCTGAACCCTTCTAAAATGGAGCATCTTGAGAAGTTTTGCCCACAGTTACTAGTGAGGTTATTTTAAAAATCATGAAATTATCAGTGGAGATGGCATTCAGATAAATGTGCCCAAATTTGCTCTTGGACTCCATTGACTGTTTCCATAGTCCTTCTGCTACCTCTCTTTTCATGCACAAGCCGTCCTAAAACTACCAGTGACACTTCCCTGTGTACACAGGCCATACACATAGTTTTCCTTCAAAAAGACAGGTTTAGACTGACAATTACTCTAGAAGGTTTACGCCCCTCCAAAAAGAATGGTGTAGAACATGCTTGACACATCCAGCCTTGACTAAGCCCAGTCAATTTCAATTTTTCAGACTATAGTTCTCCAAGTCTTTTTCAGTTTACTGAAAATAATATTTGAAATATATCAATTTTCTCCTCTGTAAGACCATTCTTGAGTTTTAATTATTTTCTCTGATACCACTTGAGGAAATCAAGACTTTCCAAGAGCTTGGTTTCAATTACTGATTTGTAGTGCAGAGGTAAGAGAGTTTTCAAGCCTTGTAGTTGTATATCATAAAGAGTAATAAATTAGAAACTTCAGGATGTTTGAGAACGAGGAGTGAGTTAAGTGATTTTGATAAAATTCCATTTTAAATTGCTGTTGACTATTGGTTCTTCAGCTTTACTCTTAAACACCTATGATCTGAATAAAGTTTCAGTCTCTTCAGACACCTTTAGGATGAGACAACTGACAATAATTTCTTTTTATTCTTACTATCCTGAGTTTTTTATTTGAGAAATATTTCTGAAAGTCTTAATAATAGTTTGGTTTCATACTGGATCTGACTTCTTCATTGCTTTTATCTGATTTTATGTTTTGATGCAATATCTTCCACATCACTAACATGAATTTCATATGGAATTAGTCCTTGATTCCACAGCAGAAAACTGGTAATAGTCCAAAAAAAAATCCCCAAAAAAAATCTTTCTTTCACAGGGTAACTCATATAAAGCTTACTCTTTTCCTACCTGCTTTGCCTACATAAACAAGACCAAAAGTTAATTTTTTATAACAAATCATCCCATTCATTTCAGTGAGCTTGTTTAGTTGAAATTTGTATATGAGACAGTGTTCAAAATGACAGAACAAAAAAACTAGTTCCACTAAAAGCCTTCATCTTCACCATGATCCAAGTAACAAGATTCTGATGTGATTTCATCTCAGTTACTTTTTAGTAGTTGGTGGGTTTTCTTAATTAAAAAAAAAAAAAAAAGAAAGAGAAAGCAGTGCAAGAACTCTCATAGTTGAGATTTAACTGGCAGAAGCTTGTTCAGCTTCCTATATGTGGGAGGGACACGGTACAAAATACTTAATTGGAGTCACAGGCACAAGTTACAAGTCTGTGACTAGAATTCTGCTGCCATCAAGAGTATTTTTCTTTTATAGCAGACCACAGACATCAGTAATTGGATTATTGTCATGGTGAATTTTTACTGAAACAATAACTTCAGCTCCCTCTATATGGAAAAGTCTATAAGTAACAAAATACACTTCACTTATTCTTTTTGTAATTAAATAAGTCAGTAGATTTTATTCTAATGTTGATGTTTCTGGACACTTCTTGCAGAAAAAGTTCAGTGGGTTGACTGCAGAGAGGCTCATTCCCACAATAAGTGATGAAATTGCCTGTGATCTTGTTTTAAAGACATAATTTTTGCAGCCTTATTTTGCTTTTACAAAAAGAAATTTCACATGTTACAAGCAATATTGCTGTAGAAATTAACCAAATCAGATCAGAAGAAATTTATTTTCTTCCGTCCTGAATGTCTGCAACTCAAGGGAATTATTTCCAGCTGTATTATAATTTTGTAGAGAAACTGATAGGATGCAGAACAATCTCTTCACAAGCATCAAAACAAGCACCAGAGCATGAGGAAACAGGCAGCTCACCCCTGCTGCATGAACTTCTGGACTGACCACTCACAGTACTTTTTGTACACTGCAAAGTCAGTTAATTACCTTGAAAACATGTGACATGGCTGTCAGTGGGTGTTCTAGCAATCTAAAATCAGAGCAATTCATGTGAGGATTTTACTGATAAATGCTATGGATGTCTTCCCTCAGGTAGCAAAAAATCCTGGCTAGTCTTAAACAGCACCTTTAGTTAAGGTGTAAACTTGTCATGTATCAGGGAGAAGAGTAAACAGCAGCAAGAAAAGATGGTACATATTTTATTTCTACAGGTTGAAAATTGAGGCAGAGCAAAGGAAAGGGATTCACTGAGCCAGTCAGCTTCTCGTGGAGCTGGAATGAAGCCTGGTATTCCGGCTTTCCACATAACATTTTACCTACAAAGCCAATCAGAGTTTTGTCCATCCTCTCATGAATTAATTCTTCTTCAAAACTTTAGTAAACGTAAAGACATAGAAGAAACCTATGGATTTAAAGGTCAGACAAATTTGAAATGTTGATGATACTAGCTAACTTCTGACCCTTACTCATCTCCTGCCTAAAGGTGTCCATCCACACATCATCAAAGTTATTTGTTCAAAACCAACCAAGTGAACAAAAGTAGCTACTTTTCAAAAGTTAATCGCATCTAACTTGACTGATGACTGTTTTTCTAATGGTCGATGATCTTTCAGCCCAGTCATCAGAATGACACTACTGCCACATCTGGGAGGGTATTGTCCTGCTCTTCTCCACGCTGGTGTGGCCTCACTTATGTGCAGTTTTGGGCACCACAATATGAGAATGATATTAAGCTATTAGAGAGAGTCCAAAGGAGGACAATGAAGACGGTGAAGGGCCTTGAGAGGAAGCCGTATGAGGAGCAGCTGAGGTCACTTGGTCTGTTCAGGCTGGAGAAGAGGAGACTGAGGGGAGACCTCACTGCAGTTACAACTTCCTTTTCTCTGTGATGAACAGTGACAGAACCCGAGGGAATGGCCTGAAGTTGTGTCACAGGAGGTTTAGGTTGGACATTACAGAAAGGTTCTTTACACAGAGGGTGGCTGGGCAGTGGAACAGGCTCCCCAGGGAAGTGGTCACAGCACCAAGCCTGACAGAGTTCAAGGAGTGTTTTGACAATGCTCTCAGGCACATGGTTTGATTCTTGGGGTTGTCTTGTGCATGGCCATGAGCTGGACTTCAACAATCTTTGTGGGTGCCTTTCAGCTCACAATATTCTACGATTCTGTGATCCATCACCTTACCTTGTATTAGCATTAACAGAAAGGTTCTCGTAACATTCAGCTCCTTGCAGTCCGATGTCCTTCAAGGACGTATTTCTGGAATTTCTGGCTGCTTCAGAAATTCAGAAGGTCGGAAGGTCAGAAGTTCAGACATTTCTATCATAGTGGCAGAGGAAAGCTTGCATCCAGATCTTCTGAAAATATGGATTTTCTGTGAAGTTAATGAGAGGAAAGTGATTGGGAGGGAGACTGTGTAACTGTAAATAAGTTGTTATCTAGTAATACTGAAATATTCATAGCTCCATTTCAAACTTATACTCTCTGACTATAGGTTATAGTACTGACCTCTATAATACACTAACAATGAGCTGGAATAAAAAGAATATAACCAAATAAAACATACTGTTCCAACAAAGGCTTTTGAGTGATAGCTACAGAAAATAGATCAGGCTGAAAGATCAAGTCACAGAAGCCCGCAAAAGTCTAGGACAGACCAAGCAATAACGTGTATTAAGGTAGTGTATTCACCAGTAATGTGCTGAAAGCTTTGCAGAATGCTAACTTAAAAATAGGAACCAAAAGCAAAAACACATGTGGAACACAGTAGAGGAGAATGTGGCAGTGAGGTCAGACTTAAAATTTCAAAATCACCTAGGAAAAATGTGGGAAGCAAATGGTTGTACAGTCTGTGATAAGTATCAAATGCATAAATCTGTGGAAGAAAAATAAGAAATCTGGAGAAAAAACTAAGAGCTGGGATTTAGAACAGCACAAACATGCAGATAAATTGGACCAGATGGCTCTTCTCTGTTTCTGTCATAGCTTATGTTCTTGGAACCTGCAGAGCCTAAAACTAATTTGGGAGACAAAAATTCTCCCTGTCTCAACTGATAGTCATTGATGCTTTTGGCTTTATTTGCTCCAATTCCTATCCCCAGTAATTACAGACCATAAAGACACAACTCACCTTATGCCTTGTGTGGGAGGAATTGCTTTACAGAGATAATATATATAATTACAATAAAGAAAGGATTAGCCTGGATCTTTAGGCTCAGGCCAGAACAAGAAGTCTTGCATAAATAAACTTCCAGTGGCATTACCCCTGGATCACATGGTACTCTCTAACTTGGATATTTTCTGACTGGTCACAGTAACTACTGCTGTAATTATTGTTTATGACGGGGAACATCAACAACCAGTGATCTCGCTGACTGAGTTTTCATGGCTCACCTAACAGATCTAAAATACATTTGAGTCAGTGACCTGAAATATTTTATATATCCTCACCTGGGGAGAAGCTGTGGATATGTCAGTACCATGGAGTATATATATCCCAGGTGTCATGTAGACACAGCTAAAAATTTTCCCATTTTGGTTCAGAAGAATAGCATAGGTCGTCATAAAGGGTCTGAGATTGCCTCCTACAGGTTAACAAGTACCCTTTTAAACACAGAGCTGTTGAAATTTTTCTGCATTTCACTCAGTGTAAAGACATTTCCTGCAATTATGAATTAGAAGCTTACCATGGAGATTAGCAAAATTCTTTGGAAATACAAGATAAGCATACATCTATTAACTCTGCTATCTCTTAAAGAATTGTCAATTTCTAAAAAAAAGACCAGTGATTTGGTGACACTTTCTCAGATGACAAATATCATAACATCAGGTTCAGCAGAGAAAGCTTCCCCCACCAGAAAATTGTTAATGTAACAATTGTCACGTGTTCTCCCCTGTGGTCATGTAAGCTCTTTCACCTGTTTCCTCTGTGAGAAGGAGGAGAACTTCCTCCTGGCAGGGTGGAGAAAGGTGGGCAGGATGGAGCTTTCCTATGCAATATTGTACTCTTTTAGCACTGCAAAAAAAATGTTATGGAAGTATACAACTGTGTGCCATCCAAACCCATCAAGCTTGACTCCCAAACACACAGCCAGTTGGCTCCTGTGCATACTAAGAATATCGTGCCAGAACTCAGGGTATTTGGCATCTTGATGCTGTAATGACATCTCTGTGGATACAGGTTATTGGCATGTTTAATAAGTACTACCATTTAGGACAGTTCTTTATCTCCCTATTGTTACACTGAGCTGCCTAGTGTGGATTGCAGCATGTGATAACTAAATCTTATTGTACTTCAAACTTCTCTGTGAGATCTGCTAAAATAAAACACAGCTGAGTTTATCCTCTGTTAAGCAGGTACACCTCTAATTCTGTCTAAGTAAGACCACAATCAGAAGAAGAAAAATAAGAATGAGGAAAAGCTGTTACAATACGTACACTCCTATCTTGAAAGAATATATTCCTGGTAATGGTTGATTGAGTTTTTAACCTTTTCCGCGAGTGCAGAATTTGGTGAATGGGTCTAAAGCATGTATAGTCTGAAGATATGAACAAGCTCAATTTGCTCATGACTATTTAAAAGTAGAATTTGCATAATGAAGTAGCAGGGGTTGGGGAAAAAGGAAATAAGTTGAGTGTTAAGTAAATATATTTATGGGGTAGAGGTGTGCCTAATGGTTGGCATTACCAATAATAATAATATAAAATTATTTCTGCATTCATAAATATCTTTGAGAAATAAAGCTGTAAAGTATCATAAATTCCTTTATTAAATGAGTGAAAACAAATAAGCATTTTGCAAATTTTCTGTTGTACTAATTTTGCCTTTCATGTCATTATATTAGTAACTGTAATCAAAAGGACTGAAGAACACTGGCTTCATTTTATCTTTATTTGATAATTTGATTATTTGATAGTTTGATAATTTGATTATTTGATAAAATAATGACAATTCTCACATTCTACATTCTAGCTCGAAAGGAGTCTTTAATTGGCACTCATGCCCTATCAAAATTGATATGACACCTTATGAGCAGTGGGCATAACGCCATCTAGACAGATGGATATGAGTATAGGTTCAAGGCGTGCCAGAGAACAATGTGTGCATCAGGGTTGTGTGGAAGGGCCATGTTCCTCCCCAGAGATACTGAAAGGGCAGTCTGTGCAGATTATCAGCACTTTTATGAGGTTAGGGTATGCTATTACCATTCCAGTTTGGCCTGCATTAACAATGAAAGTTCAAAAATATATTTAAAGTCATTTGAAGTGAGTTTTTGGCTTTCTGAACTCATATTGAGAGGACAAAAGAGATATTTTCCCCTTTTGGCACTTTGCTGGAACCTCTCAATTAGTCTTATACAAAATATTTCGGCAGTGCTGTCAAGTTTGCTGCCAAAAGCCAATGTGTGACCTTCAATTAGCTTGTATATCCAGAATACCCTTTTGCCATCATGAGTCTTATTTACATTTTGCACAATGGTAGACTCTATTAATTCTGTTACTCAAAGTAAATGGGGATGAAAAATTACCTTCTTTTTTTGTCACTAAATAGTTCACAATTAACACTGAACTGCAAATGAGGAAATAATGTGCCTCTTTGAGGAAACCATATGCTTTGTGCTTTAAAGTAGTTGTAGTAATATTGGTGGAATAGTTAATGTGCAATGAATGCCATCTGCTGACAAATACAGAGTACTTACAAAGGCAAATAGTCCAGATAACTACTCTTCTTAAATGACTATACAAACTAACATGATATTGTTTGGACAATTATGTGAATTTAGACCAACTTTTTCCTTTCCTCCTCCCCTCCTATAGTTTTTGTTATGCTAATGCTTAAGCAGAACCCCACTGAGGACAGCAGATCTAACAGTTGCTGTTCATTCAGAACTGCTGTGAGAAACCACCCAGTCCCTCCGCGGAAAAGAAGAAATAACGGAAAACATCACACAGAAATTCTGGCACATGGTAAATGGGCCTGAAGTCTTGAATGTGGTGGGCAGAAAGGTTATATTGGGAGACTGATAAAAAACCAAGATACTGAGCTCTGCTTACTCAGTGCAGTACGCACAGAAAGCAGGATCAGCAGCACAACGAGGACATGCAGGTAAGTTAGCAGTGTTGCCCAGGGAGCAGAGTGTTCTCCCTGAAAAAAATGAGTAGGAATTGTCGGTTTACACACTGCCTGGAATTTCATCGAGGAAAGATATTACTGCCTGATGTTTGCTTTCCACTTTGTTCAGAGAAGTAGGACCTTGTGTACATTGAGGACTGCATAAAAAATACTGGAATCCATAACTGCTTTCACACTCCGGCAGACACAGCTTGTTTCCTTTGGTATTTGATCTTATCAGAAGAAACCAGACTGTCTGTGGGATTGTAAATATTCTTAAATCATTTCTCCTGATGGGCAAAGATCATGCAACGATATTTGAGAAATAACTGAAGGTGAACCAGACCTGTTTGTCATCTGCTTTGCTATGGCCTATAAAGCATTTTGTTAAAATGCACATAGTACCCCCGGTTCAATGAAGCAAGATGCCTTTCTGCTGATTAGTGGCTCTCCAAAGAGAGTTGAACCCAGTTATCTTCTATTGTGACTGCAATAAGGGAACGACAGGTGAATACAAGCATTTTGAGTAGATAGCTTGTGCTATTTTTTTTACCTACAAACAAACAATATTGTTGAAGACATTTAAAGTCACACAGGGAAAGATTGCTTATTTGCAGCTGCAGGAAGATTTCTAGGATATTGTATAAGTAGAAGCTGTCTGTTCAAAAGCCTTAGTTGATACTCCAGAAACAGACTCCTGTTACAAAGCAACTGCATGGATCCCAGTATCTTTCCCTCGAAGGCAAGAGCTTAGACCTTATTTGTCTGTCCCAAAGATTTGTGTTCCACCTGGAATCAGCAGACTTCGAGAGGTTGCAAGTTGGGTACTTTCACATAAACACCTTGCATAACATCTTTGAGAAGCCACTGAATGGTAGCACATGAAACCAAACCACATGCTCCCTGACAAATGCCCTGCCAATATTTTCTTGTACAATTGTATAAACAATATCATAACAACAATAAAAAGTGGGATGTCCATTCATAACAATTTATAGCTATCTTCCAAGTTCTTCACAGCACTCATTTCTCTGAATCTGTTGATCACGGGGGAATTCAGGGATGACATCACTGCAGAGATGGAATCATGTCACTCAGTGATATAATGCTCAACACTTTTTCTTCAAGTGGGATGAATAGAATATTGATAGCAAATTCCATTCCAAAGTTTCTATTTTATGGCATACTTATGAAGAGAGCCTCACATCAATCTTTGCCTCTGCCCCTCCAGTCCAATTTAGACCATGGGTTGATCCCACCAGCAACTAAGCACTCACCAGCTACTTGCTCACTTTACCTCTTGTAAAGAACACAGAGGAACAGGAACAAATGAACGAGCTGGCTTTTGATTTCACAAGAGGTAAATCAACTTGGGTTTTGCAGTCAAAACCATTCTCTGACTCAAATTCATTTGTGTATAGGCTGATTTCCACAAGCATCTAAAGAAGAATGTGTCTCAGGTTCCTCAGTTAGTAGCCTCTATTCCCCAATTCTCTCCAACCTATGCAGAGAAAAAGACCTCTCCAGCAAGTGTCTGAAAAATGTAGGTAAGACTTAGCTACTGGCACACAGGAGTTCTGAGGCATCATACAGACCCCCTTTTTCTCTCCTCTGAGCATGACTCAAGCAAGGCCCCTAAGTTAGGTAGCTAGGTATAGATTCTAGTGAAAGTTAGATGGGTACTCCCTTTCCTCCACCTTCCATTTTGACCGTATCAAACACTTTGGCTGCTCTATATTCCCATCTGTGATGCTTTTTGTCAGAACTCATTTGAAAAACTGTCCCTGGAGCACAAGAGAGGTCATCAGTCTCTTATGAAATTGATTAGTCAAAGCTAAAAATACTACCCACAACCACATTGTGATATTGCTCAGTATCTTTTATACAAACATGTTTACATTGACACTGAGTATTTTGACAATTCCATGTTAGTCCAACAGATTTACAGGCTTGAATCACTCAGCAACATTCAGTTTTAGGAAAGAAATTAATATCAACAAACCAACTGATATTTTCAGATGTATTAATACTTGTTATTCACTTTAGTTAGCTTAAAATTAAGAGCATGCATTACAGATATTTAAAGTACTAACAATCCTAATCATTTGGTGTGCAACGACATTGTCACTCCAAAATTTTACCCCAACCGTAAGAATTGCTTTTGTCTCTATTGTTGACTGAAGTGAGACCTAGTCCCAGTAGAGAAAAACTGCCTGATTTTTAAATTGACTTAGAAATTAACCATAGCCTGCTTGAAAATAGGTTTACATGCAATATGATCTTAGTTGCAGTGGAGTAACTATAGAGATTTTCCACTGCCTCTGTCAATATCTACCGCTCTATACACACCAATAAAACCAAGATCAGAATCTGGACCCTAAAATCTATTTTTGCAACATTACATTTCTCTTTTTTGAAAACAGCTCTCGGTCCTTCAAAGACTTCAGAGGGAGGAGACTCCATAGGCCTCTCCCCAGCATTTTTTTGAAGTACTGTAGATGTGATACTGTTTCCAGTAAAGAGTTTGAACACTGTAAAAAAGGCACACAGCATACAAGAACCTTTCCATTTGTCCTTTCAAGGTCCTGAGCCATATCTTGCATAGTTAATTTGGGGGGGGGTTTCATAGATATAGATATATAGATACAGAGATAGACTGATAGATAGATAGATAGATAGATAGATAGATAGATAGATAGATAGATAGATAGATAGATAGATAGATAACAATACCAGTGATTTAAAGAAAAGACTCTATAGGTTTTCAAGAGGGGAAACAAATAGATTTGGTTTAGACTTTGTATAAAAGTTATCAAAACTATCAAATCATTTGAGCCTTGATCTTTTCAGTTTGAATTTTTTTCCATGTGCTTCCATACTTTTTTTTTTATTTTCCAAATATATAAATGTAGTTTGAGCTCACATAAAAATAGCGATACAATTTGTGAAAAAACTTCTTAAAAATAGCTCCTGAAAAAGCCAAGGTTTTCCTCTTGCCTCAGGCTACAGCTGACCTACCATTGTACTCCTAAAGTGAAATCACTTATCAAGAGGAAAAATCATAAGTGATGCCACATCTATCAGTGGACATACACAGTACAGACTTCTGCACAGGTTGTAAGTGCAGGGCAGAAGTCATTTCACCCATACAGCGGCTGCCTCAGGTTGACATGTTGTCTATTAAATCTGGATATTCACCACTCCATAGTAACAGTGTACCAGACACCCAGTGAAAACATCTGGGCCATCCCTGTACTGTAGCATAGGTCCTAAACAGTAGTCCTGAACAGGAGTTTGGTTTCTTCCCTTGGCTGATGTTTCTGTGTTCCTCTTGACACTAGAAGCCAGAAAGGGTTGCCACTTGGAGGTCTGGTGCAAAGAATTTCTTAAGACAAAATTATCTACAAAAGGCAAATTTTTCTATTGCTCTTCCTATTAAAAAGTGGTGGAATTTGTTTATGCCAAGGACAAATGAATGGCTTTTTCCATATCATGCTGATATGCCAGGACATGAGTTTAACATTCATACTCTTCAAAAATACACAGTATGGAATTTGTTTTGAAAACCAATTTGTCACAATAAATGAAAACATCCACCTTCCAGAGAAAATCTGGGACCGTTTGGACAAAGAAACTCCAAATACAATAATTCACAAATCATTATCTTAAAATTTTGAGGCTTTTGTTTTGATTTGGTGCAGAAAAAACAGCTAAGGGTGCACCTATATTTATCAGACCCTGAAAACTTTGTAAAACACAAGTTAATAAAATATTCTGGAGACTGGCTATTCAGCAGTATTAAGGAATACTTTGAAAAAGCTTAAAAGCTATGGCATAATAAAATCTTAGGAATTCTACATGCAGAAGATTAACATTGCTTTAAAGGGTTTTTTCCTCCAAATTCTTTGTGTGTGACACATAATAAATAGTGCACAATCCATATTGGGTCTATGAGCAAGCACAGATGCATAAGACAGTGGACACCACAGAGGAATATCTTCCACCAAAACTCAATGACAGTTTCTCAGCATGACAGCCTGCCAATAAAGCATCTGTTATTTGGCTTGCAGAGACATGTTTTTGTGAGTCTTCTAGAAAAGAAAAAGAAAACACTTGCAGTTCCTCTTCAGAAAAAACTCACACTTCCAGAAGTGTCACAGGGCATATATTCCCAGTAAAGGACATCACTGAATTGGTTATTTCGGGTTACCATATAAAAATGAGCAAACACTTTCTTTTCCAGTAAACCACATAGAGACTTTAGGAATTCCTTCTTTACTTCTGTGATATGTTTGGATAATGAGCTGTAAAGCAATTGTGGAAAGAGCCTTTGTCTTTCTTCAGTAACCAAGATAAAAAATGGTGCCATACTTGCAAATAACTGTTAAAATTTTACTATATAGATATGTGCTGAGTTGACCTTGGCTGTCTGTCAGGTGCCAACCAAGCTGCTCGATCAGTCCCCCTCCTCGACAAGATGAGAGAATAAAAAAGGTTGAGGTAAGAACAGGGAGAGAACACTCACTACCACACTCAATGCAGGCTTGACTTGGGGAAAGTAATTTAATTTATTACCAATCAAATCAGAGCAGTATAATGAGAAACGAGAATGAATCTAAAAAATCTTCCCCCTCTCCAGTTCTTTCTTCCCAGGCTTAACTTCATTTTCATCTTTTCCACCTCCTTCTCTTCCCAAGTGGCACAGGGGAATGGGAAATGTGAGCTGTGGTCAGTTCATAACACTTTGTCTCTACTGCTTCTTTCTTCTCCTGCTGTAGTGTAGGGTCCCACCCACAGGAGACAGTTCTTTTTGAACATCAACACAAGTCCTTCTCACAGAGTGCAGTTCTCCACAAACTGCTTCAGTGTGGGTCCTTTCCATAGAGTGCAATCCTTCTGGAACAGACTGCTCCAGAGTGATTCATTCATGGGGCCACAAATCCTGTCAGCAAATCTTCTCCATCATGGGTTTCTCTCCACAGTGCCACAGGTCCTGCCAGGAGACTGCTACAGCGCGGGCTTTCCATGGAGTCACAGCATCCTTCAGGGTACTTACATCTGCTCTGGCCTGGAGTCCTCCATGGGCTGAAGGTGGATCTCTGCTCCCCTATGAAGCTCCATGAAGCAGCAGGGGGACAGCCCACCTCACCATGGTCTTCACCACAGGCTTCAGGGAAATCTCTGCTTTGCATCCTCTCCCTCCTTCTGCAATTACCTTGGTGTCTGCAGGGCTGCTCCTCTCACATAATCTCAGTTCTCTCTCCTGGCTTCTGCTGTGCAACATTTTTTGCTCCTTCTTAAACATGTTATCCCAGAGGTATTAGCACTGTGCTGTTGAGCTCAGCTTTGACCAGTGGTGGTCCATCGGAGCCAGCTGGAACTGGCTCCATCCAACCTGAGGGAAGTTTCTGGAATCTTCTCACAGAAGCCACCCCAATAGTCTCCCTGCTATCAAAACCTTGCCACATAAATCAAATACACAGTAGTAACACACAAACATTTCTAAGTTAAAAGTAAGCAAAACAGAATTTTCTCACACCAAGAACTCAACATAGATCTAGGCAATTCTTAGATACCCATGTATTCTTTTTTTTTAGATCTGGATATTGCCATCTCTGAACGTGCTTTTTTTGTTTTTCCTATTGTTCCTGCTCCAATTGAAGTTAAAATCTCTATTCAGTTCTATTTTTTCTTGGAACAGCCTAGAGTTACTGAAACATCACTAGTCTGAGATGTTGTCTTGCCTACCTGGCTTAAAAAGGTGGTTGGGGAACAGCTTCTTTGGTCACATTCTTGATCACGACACCTTCTCTGAAAAGGAAATCCTGAAACTTCTCTAGATATTGGCCTCACTAGTAACTTTAGCATGTCTTGTACCAGGACGGGTTCAAGGTTTACTGCCTTTTCCAGGACCATTCTGTCTCATAATGACTCTTCTCCAATGTCCCACAGTCATTTGTTGTTCAAAACAACATAGTTATGGGAAAGTTATGCCTACTTAGTTCAGAATTATGCCTATCCAGATTGTGGGTGGCAAGGGGCAGGGAGAGAAAGTTTAGTCTAAATAATGATGGGCCAACAAACTCCAGTCAGGCTGTGTCTTTCCTGCCCTCCCTCCCCTACAACCTGTACTTTGTTTGTACAGCACTCAGTGAGAACCTAAAAATGGATTTGTCAGGAGTTTTGTTGCTGTTTTGGGGGTGAGCTTTTTTACCCCATAGGTGAGGGGAAATTTTTTTCAGTGACTCTAGTAAACCTGGGACTGAGCTCCACTCTGATGGTAATGACTTCTTTCACCTGAACAGCACCAAGTACTCAAAGATTAGTATGATAATTTGAAGATGTGGTCAAATATTAGTAGCAGTTAATATCAGAGTGCTTTGCAAAGTTTGAGATACATCATGTGTAACAAGCAGAACTATTCAGAGCCACAGAGCTGGGGAGGAACATGTGAATGTCTATGGCCTTGATGGAAAGTCTGTCCTGTTAAAGTAATTGACAAAACCCTAATTGGTTTCCATGGGGCCTAGTATTCAGTCTAAGGTTTCTCTTTTAAAGAAAATTTAATGAAGAAAATATCAGTTCAGGGACAGTTGGAGCAATACGTGGGTTTAACATCAAAGCTCAGTCAGCTTCACTCTCCCTGTCCTCTAAGTCGGGTTCTTTCTCTCATACTTTCTCTCCTTCAGGGAACATTGATAGCTTTCTTGTCTGTCCTCCACTGGGAACAGGAAGCATAAATTATTTCTTCATTCTTGCTTTATCTTTCCTTATACCTCCCTCTATTGTCCTCTGAGGAGTTTTAAGTCATTTAATTTCTGTATGCCCAGGTGCACCAAGCAAATGGTGTACCTTCCAACTGTGTTTCATCCATCTATATCACTCTCATTAAATATCATCCTTCTGATTAGCTATATTCATTCAGTTTGGCTCTCACCCATGTGGAAAAGTTTGTCATCTGTTTTCTTTATTTTATATAGGCCACTAACTCTTTCCCAGAGCATATTCCTGGAGTCCATTTTTCTTGTTTTCCTTTGTACTCTACAAAGTTAATTGAATTTCATCAGCAGGCTTTTTTTATCATAAAACTGTTTAACACATCCCAATCCATCTCAAGCATATGATTATCTTAGCAGCATAAGCTCACACAAGGTTGCTTTACACTGGATTTCAGTTATGTTAGAAAGAGGTCAAAAGGGATTACATGTGCTGTTCTGTCTTGAGAGAAACAATTTCTCTCAGGTAAGGGTGGCACACTGCATTGAAAAGTGAATTCTGTCACAAAGCTGCATCAGAAGACCCAACAAAAAATTTGTCAAAACAACGAAACAGAAAAATGGGTAGCCTTAAATGCACAGTTTCTGTAGGAGAGCATTTGTGTTAGACAAATAGTACTTTGATACATAATTATTACTATTTTTAATTAGTTATTTCTCTGAATCTTTAGAATATTTTAGTAATACATTCATGTGTTATTTTGTCAGATTTTTCCACAGCATTAAATAGACTATAATTTTCTTTCCATTCCCTTTCCCTAAGCAACAATATAGTATATATCCTCTGAAAAGATAACATTTATAATGCTATGTTTCAATCTTGTTTTAAACTATCAGAAATCGTGGCTATTCCTATCAGCTTCTGAATTTGGCTCTGTTAACATCCTAGGTGATTTCAACAGCAGTTGAGGTTTTAAAAGAGAACCATTAGAGCTACAGTCACCATAAAAACAAATAAGAACAGAAGGAAGGTGAGAAAAGTTTAACTGATTTTTGTGCATAGATCAAACAATAGCAAAAGCATCATCCAACAAAAATTTGAAAAAAAAGACTGGAAAAAGATTAATGACATGATGCCATACACATGCCTGAAATACAATCTGAAATGCATGCAGTTCGGGGCATTTTTTTCAGACAAATCAGTTTAAGCATGTTAACTCAATAGAGTTTGAGTTAAACTGTCCTCAGCTGGAGATAAACTCCAAGCATGACTCTTCCGATTCTAAAGAAAGATGGGCTACAAGCTTGCATCTAATCTCAGAAGATGTTAAATTAACCTTGCTGATGAAAACATGAAACTGATTAACAACTCTGTGTTTAAAACACACCACTAAACACTGTCTGTCATGGGTTTGCAAAAGTCCTCCTCCTTGGGGATTGAAAATAGTTTGTCCTGATAAATTTCCGGACAAAGGCCAATCAGGAGTTTAGGTGACACCTTTGCCAATTACATCTTCAAGAAAAAACGGAAGAGAAGGTGGTGGCGCAGAAGGAATTTGGTAGCCATGTAGAGGGACGTGTCAGGCCCCAAGAGGGGCCAGGCCTCTCTCCTCCCCTGGCCCTGGGCCGGGGGCAGGG
>JAWMRA010000001.1:103116667-103190675 GCA_035584735.1 Pseudotriccus pelzelni | reverse complement strand
AAGGCACTTGTTTATATTTAAATTAAATATATTATTTAAAATTAAATTTCTATATTAAAAAAAAAAAAAAAAAAAGAAAAAAAAAAGAAGCCTAAATACGTAGGCTTGGATTCCAGCCCTTTCTACTAAAGAATGACTCTATGATAGGAATTCCTTTCCCTCACATTACATAGTATCTCAAAATTATTGGCAATAGATACCTGCAGAACAGTGCTGTCTCAAAAGTGACCTAAGAACCTGTCTTTTCAAAAACATACCTCATTTCTAGGTCTAGACACATGGAAATGCCTGAGACCAACATTTAGATTTTCTTTCTAATGGCTGGATTCAGCTACCAACTGGGCACATGTAGTTTAGGTGTCTAGATACAGATATGTGCACCGAGTAAACTGCTTTAATGGCCAGCAGAGGGCTGGAACTAGAGACAGTTGCCTACACAGAAGCAACCGGTGCCACTGAGCCACCCTGCCTCCCTAGCACACCCACCAGAAGAGTGGGATGCCCCAGAAGACCCTGTGTCATACCTGCCAATCTCATAAGTATGTCTTTGGTATCCTTGATGTCACCAGTTACTCAGCTGTGGGCAGTTAAATCCCTGCTCAGTACAGGCAAAGGACTTACAAAAGCTTTCCAACTTACTATCTGTAGCTGTTAACTGCATAGCTCAGACTCCATGTCCTGCACAGGGCTGGAGGCCTCACTCAGGGACTGAGTTGCCCAAAAATATCTCCTAGAGCCGTTCAGTGGTTCTGGGCTATCTGACACCTCTGCATGAGACTGACAGAGATGATACAGGACCTACAGAAAAGCTTTGCCCTCTGCACCACTAGTTAAGTACCAGGCTAGACTCCTCCAGGAACTTTTCAGTGGGGAGTGAATGAAGTCCCCCCAGTGTATTTATTTTATTCTGCTGGTTTTGTTGGGGCAAATTCTAATATCATGAAAGGCATGGGAAGGTCTTGAAAGCAAATGATGTACTGATCAGATTAATCAGACACTGAGACCCACTTATGACTTTATTTTCTCATCCCCATTGAAATTGAGGTTTCCCTTGACCAGTGCAGTAATGTTAAAATCCAGCCTTTAATGGGTTCTCATCTGTGATATAACTGATAGCAATGAAGAATATCAGCTTTGCAGTATTGTGAGCATGAGAAAAATCAGCAGCCTTTGTAACATCTATAATGAAAGAAACCCAGTTAAATTATTTTGATAGCTCAAGCAAGAATGTTGATTTTACCAAGCCAAATTAAATTCAGTGTTTACTTGCTTGAATTGAGAAGTTATAAATCATTCCTTTGGCAACCATCCTAGATAGCAATAGGTTATGGGTATTAAGAGAGGTTTAGATTATAAACTCTTTTTAAAAACTAAATATTCTCCTTATGTATGGAAAATTCCAGTTAGCAGAGTATAAAATATTTTGAATTTCATATGATTTAACCAACATTACAGTAAGTTAACACCCTTTGTACTATACATAACCTTCCTTACAAGTGACCAATTTTGTAGGCATTTATCCAAGTGGATATTCATTCTGGAGTATAAATTGAAACAGATGTCAGTGAACAAACACAATTTTATTTTCTAGCATGTTCACAGCAGTAAGCTCGAGAAAACAACAATTCCAAAATCAGAAGCGTGGTATCTGCTGGTACAGGTGTTCTGAGAGTCTATTCATACTGTCCTGATTGAGCTGAAATCACTTAATCTTTCACTAGCAGACACAAATATGAGTAATGTCTCTGAGACCAACAAGGGGAAGAGTTAATATAAAGGTCAGATAACGAAGAGCAAGGCACCACCTTGAATGCAGAGTAAAAAATCAAGTTGCATCTTACTTGACTTCAAAATGAATCCATCAGGTATGTAATAATATAGTTCCCAAGAGCAACATGCAAATCAGGGAATTAATCTCTAGCAAAATGTTTTATGTTATGGAAAGCCACAAATAGATTTGATTCAGTGACAGTAAATCAAACATGGTGGGTAGTTCTGTTTGACTGATGAGTATACATGCCACTGGCAGCAGGACTATGACATATAAAGGATCACAATAAAATACTTTCACTGGCAGTTCAGGAGCTATTGCTCAGTGACTCTAAAGGAATATAGAATGCTTCAGGCAAAAATGCAATCTGAACTAATAAGAATATATTTTTCTTTTCTGCAGCTTTTTGCATGCTACTCTTTTCTGCTGATTGGGGAATGAGCAGCTTACAAAGATGTGTAAAGCAAATATTAAATTCTGTCCACAAGTTTTTGTGCTGTTATTGTTTTCTGCCATTAGTGACTTTCTGCAGCTAATGCATATCTCCATAATCACATTGGTTTTATATAACATGTTATCTGCAAATCTTCTTTCTCATCCACACTCTGTTCTCAAACTCTACTGTGTCTGACTCACCTTCCCACTCCCTATTAAAGCAATGGTTAAGTTAGAAAGGGGCTGCCATTAGTGACATTTATTGTCAGTGGAGAACGAGAGGCAATTGCCAGGGACATTCAGAAGATGGGGTTGCTCTGAACCACACTCTGGTGTAGATTGTGTCTTTCCGTGTGGGGAGCTTAGGGAGACTGAGGCCAGGTTATTCCACACATCACACCAATTGCTTGGCTCACCAGCCCTGAGCTCTCCCAGCTACCAGTCTCCTTCAGCACATGCCAGAATTCAGAACTAACCAACAGAAGTATCTGTGCCACTAAAGCCACAACAACAGCTACAGCAGAGCCTACCAGTGTCAGCATGGATTGAGGGGTGCCTTGGCTATACTTGGAAAGTATAACATTAGGATCTTTAGACCTGAGGTAACTGTGGACCTCACAGCTGAACTCTGCACAATTTTGCCAGAGGCTGAGAGACAAAGAGGGGTTTACTACCAGGAGGGGAGGGCAGGACGGAGGGAAAAAGGAAGAGTTGGGTGGTAGATGAGTAGATGCTGGCACTCTAGGCCAACAAGTGGTCTTTTATCATAAGGAGAAAGAGCTTTGACAGAACAGGAAACATTAGATTTATACACATTTTAGTTGCTCCACTTGAAAAAGAAAAAGAAAAAATTGAAAGTATCAGTAATAAGCAGTCTGAGCTTTTAATGAGGTTAAGAGAACTGGGCCTGGAGAAGAAGGTAGACAAGTCCAAACCCCATCACTGTCTAGGTAAATGTAGGGTCCAGAGCAATGAAAAGGAGCATTGGATCTGGTCATGAGCCATATGAGTCATACCCAGTCTGTGCTGGCTCCCACTCTGCTTTCTCTGCATCAGTGTTATGGTTACCAATGACCACCTGTGAGATTCCAGAGATATAGTTGGGGTTGTTTCCTGTGGCAGAGATCAGGCTACTTGGCTTCCCATGATACACTAGTGGGTCCCCCCAGAGCTGAGAATGCTGCCAAGTCCAGCAAAACTACCAGTATGGCAACTAGTTAGGATGTTCATTCACTGTTTTTCAAGGGTTTTGTTCTTCATCTCTGGTCTAGGCTTGATGTTAACAAGCACATTAACAAATGTTCCTGGGATTCTGTTTCGTTTCTCCTTACTATCATAACTCCTAACCAGCTCACCTTGACATTCCCAAGGGTTCAGAACAGAAGCATGCTGGGATTACCTGGCAAGACTTTGGCAGCTGGGAGGCTGCCTGGGAGTTGCCTCTGTGAGAAGAAACCAGAGACTAACTAACTATGAGTTTACTGCCTCTGCCAGAGATCTCAGATACACAAGAGTTTGGTGGCAAAAGCTGTAAGAACTTGCCGGACATGGCATTTTTTTGAGCTTTTGAGTGTGTAGGCACTGCTGTAAAAGTACCAAGCAAATCTTTCTTCCCTTGGGCACCAGCTGTGGGTGCTAATGTGAGCTGAAGGTAAGCAGCAGAAATGCCTCCCTGCCATAGTTGTCAGTACAGGGAGCAAGCACTTAAACTACAGCTGTGGTGTGATTCAGCTGAAGAACAGTGCCCTCCCACAGTGCTGTAGCACAGGAGAAAGAGGGGGAATAATCTGCATGTTGGGTGAGGGCTAGTTAGATTCATGTGTCCTGGCTGCCCTGGGGAGGGAACAATCCATTGTAGGACAGCAGATACAGATCCAGAATCAGAATAGAAAATTAAAACCTCCTCTTTTTTCCAACCACTATTAGCAAAGTTTCTTCTTCTATAGAAGTGCCAAGGCAGGAGATCATTACTGAGTGAGCCAGGTATATTTTCTAGTTATGTACAACTATTCATAGCCTGTTCTTCACTCCAGCTCCTAAGGAGACTGTTGTTACAACCATGTAGCTGCCGTAATTATGAGCCTTTATCTTTCCTCCCAAGAGCAGCCAGCAGCACTAGTCACTCCACCTCCCATCTGCATCTGTCCACAGGCTGCAGTGCCTGGGGTAGCTGGTGCACAGCCTCATGAATCTATCCCTGGCAGCTCACTGACCTGCCAGGCAACTGCAGGAACATATTCCCTGGGCTACATTTCAAGCTGCATCCTTGCCCACAGCCATGATAGAGCATGCACAGTAGCTGAACTTGGTTTTGAGGGTGTCTTTACTACAGCTACAACAGAAAATGGAGAGAGACAATCAGTCTTGCGGTTGTGAATGTCTTTTGCTTGTGGGGATAAATATGTGATTTTATTATAGCTACCATTCTTTTTCCTGTGGTGTTTTTATGGGAACATAAGGACAGATGTACTGGGCTGAGTTAGCTCTATAAACCAAACAACCTGTGTCTCACAGTGACCAATCACACCATCCTTTCATGTATCTGCTCTTCTAGTGTTGCTTGTTATATTTTTGTACAGGGTTTTTTTCCCACTTCTACTCTCTCTTTCAAATATCCTTGATGGTGAAGGAACAACAGAAAACCCTTCAAAGTGATGCATTTCATGAAATCTGAGAAAGCTGTTGAAAAATGGCATGGAAATTTCAGAACTTAGTGTCACAAAGTGTTCCTCTGTTGCTAAATAATTGTATTTCATACTGGCATAAAAGCTAAGTTTCTATCACTTTGTGCTGGTTGTCTCTGTGTGAAGACTAACGAATCTTATGGATCGTTGTAAAAGTCCAACAGGCATATTATAAAAGTCCTGTGTAATGTTTAGTGAGTAACCAAGGGTCAGGTTTAAAAGCTGAGACAGCACAATCATTTTTTTATTAAATAAAAGCACAAAGGTTCTGTTCAGTCTGAGTTCTGCTAAGGCTTATGGAAAGATTTCATTCATATTTGGCCTGTTCACATGGTCACCAAAGGATTTGCCTGACTTAATCTTTGAGAAGCGATGATAACACTGTTTGTTTAACCTGCATCATTGTATAAAAACTGAAATTACATGAAATGCAAGTGGTCAGTAGATTTGCAACATTTCAAAAGTATTATTTAATGGTAGTGATATTTTATTTCTACCTGCATACATTTTTCTGGGTTTTGGGGGTATTTGTTTACAGGGTTAACAGAAAATCACTGATTTGGCTCCACATAAAAGCTTGCTGTCAAGTCTCTTGTCCCTAGTGTAAGTCATAACTTGAGATATATAGGTTTGTCAGACATAGTTTCCTCCAATAACAAAGTTTTACCTTGGTTTTTGGTTGTGGTCTTTGTTTTGTTTTGTTTTTCTGCTTCTTACTCATTGATTCTTTTATGACATGAAAGGCAGAATATTTCAGTTATGGATCAGCATCACATTGCTCTGACAACATAGTCCTTGTCTGACTTGGAATGAGCTTAAAAATATCTCTGAAATGATATACAATTTGTCACTATCAAAATAAATTCTGAAACAATGTTGAAGTAACATCTGAATTCCACATTCATCAGTGACACTCTTAATTTGAACTCATTTGTTTATTACTCAAATGTTATCTAAGCCTAAAAACAGTTACCTGTCTTTGGAGTCAGCTGAAGGGCATTTTTGACTGTTTAAAGGAAGATGAGTATTGGCCTTAATTTGAAATAACATAAACGTGTCTCTCCTAATGGTGTGTGACAGATTGATTTCCTAAATAAGTATTTATTTTGAATAGAATGAGATCAGGGAAGACATAAGCACTCCAGGAAAAAGAAGA
Source organism: Pseudotriccus pelzelni (assembly GCA_035584735.1). NCBI lineage: Eukaryota > Metazoa > Chordata > Aves > Passeriformes > Tyrannidae > Pseudotriccus > Pseudotriccus pelzelni. Next base: position 103,184,629 of record JAWMRA010000001.1, on the reverse strand, counting down.
AGGGGGAAGAGAGAAAGTAAGTGTGGAAGTACAAATGCAAAGCCTCAGTTCCTAGTTAGTACACACTGAGATTTAGAACAATATAATAAATCTGTCAGGAAAGGATTTTTGAAGGTCATTTGGTGTAATCTCCTGCTCATGAAAAGGTCAACTTATAGCAGGTTTGCTCAGGCAGCGTCCAGTCAAGTTTTGAATATCTCCAAAGATGGAGATGCCATAACTTCTCGGAGCACCTGTCCCGTGTTTGACCACCCTCACTATGAATGAGGGAGACTTTTTTTCCTGGTATCTAATCAGAATTTCTAATGCTGCAAGTTGTGTCTTATGTGCCATAATCTTCCCCTGTGCTGAATGGAGCCAAAGCCATTTTACTCCAAGACAGACCCAATGCTAGCCAAGGCTGAGCCCATCAGCAACAGTGGTAGCAATACTAGGATATTGTATTTAAGAAGGGAGAAAAGTTGCTGCAGAACAGCAACAATCTGTCTCTGATTATAGTCAGAGAGAGAAGTGAGAAAATGTGAAAAATTTATCTTGTTGCCCTTCATATCCTTTGTTAGTTTGACAGTTGAGCTTTATCCCTCCTAACTCCATCCCTATATGCCTGGCCAAGGCTTTATCATTCAGACTCTGCCCCTTCCACTCTCTGAAAACTTCTTCTTTATGCTTGAGTTCAGCCATCCTTGTCTTCTGCCCCAGACCGTTGATATGCTGCACATGAGGGTGTACCATACCTGTGTTCTGAGGAGGCAGACCTTGATCAGCCAGCTGCCTTGAGCCTCCTTGACCTCAGGGAACGTTCCTGTGTGATCCCATCCACCAATTTCCAGCATGACTGTGCATGTACATCTAATTCCTCCTGCTTATTCCCTAAGATACATGTCATGTGTAGAGGCACATCAGATGGACTATCTGTTGTGCTTCCATCAAGAGAAGTGTGAGAACTTCCCTGTCGTGCCATGCCTTGGGAGTTTCCTCACTTTGCCCCAGGCATTGATCACCATCCCTGAAAAACCTGGCTCAAAGTCTTCCTTACCAGATCAACAAGCCAGGTGGAAATGGTACTACTGTTTCCATATTGGCAGATGAGGCCCTGTCTGTTTTCAGGAGAAAAGAAAGAAGAGGGGCTAGCAAAGGGAAGGAGGTTGGTTTAGAAGGCAGAATACACTAAGGAAAGTAAATCGTTTCAGCTAATCTGATAGGGGATACTAAAACCTGAAAACTTTTATCTCTGACTCAGTTTCTACTTTGAATCAACATTCAAGAAGTTAGAAGCTGATGGAAGCAACGCATTGATTAGAAAGGGAAAGAAAAAGGCAAAAACCACTATCTTTGAGGTTTTTTCCTGTGGCTAATTTCTTCCTGTCAAGTCCAAAACTGAAAAATTTGTGTAAAATTTGAGTTCTCTGTTTGTCTTATAACTGTATTCCCTGGAACAGTTCAGCTGTAGTCAGTAGGGTAGAAGGTGAACAATTGTGAGATTTGGGCTGGGCCGAAAACTTTTGATTTCTACTCAGGAACAGCTTGATTTCAAACTGATGTCTGCGATTATTTGAGACAAAATTAAGAGAGATTTCTGGTAGAGAAAATTCTAAAGAAAAGAGCCTATACTGATTCCAGAGAAGCATACCTATCATTAGCAAAGGCAAAACATCATTAGCATGTCTGTTAACAAGAATAATAAGTTTAGCACTTTTTAGAGATTTAAAGATTAGAGCAACATGTTGGCTTGTCTGCCTAATCCCTTTTTCCTTGTAGTTACGTAATTGGGCATATGGTGCTGCCAGGCCTTGTCCCGTATGGATAAATGTTTCCTACTGTTAATCGTTACCGAGGTGTTCTTGCTTCACTAATCCTCTTCATTTCTATGAAAATGTTCTGTACAGGGAGAAGAACCAGTCAAGCAAGTTAAAGAAAAGGCAAACCTCCTCAAGCTTCACAGCAAATGCTGATCAGTGGGCCATTCCACTTCCTTTTGAATTTTAGCAAACCTACAACCTTGCCTTGAAACACATCTCAAATTTGAGATCAGTATAGCCAGGTCAGAGAGAAGCTTAGAGGTTATGTGAGTTAGATCCTTATAGGCAAGAAGAGTGAACTGTGATGTGTGATGCAGAAGAGACAAAGTCACTCTCAGTGGTTGATGATGTCATTAAAATGACACCATAATGGGGCAATTTCAGGTTCAAAATTTATTCCTTCTTAAGAAAAAAGCTTTCTTTTAAAATACCAGTTCAAGAGAATCCCCTTAAATTAAGAGACAACTACTGATTGTTCAGCAAGGGACAGGTTTCAGAACTAAATATTCTGTTAATAAGGAGAATTTGTACAGCTAAAAAGCTTACACATAAACTGTACAGAAGGTAAAAACTGTAATATTAAAAACAGACACTGCACTTTGTAATAAAGCAAACTATGCTATGGTGATTTCTTTTTCTATTATTGAGACTATTACTTAAGTAGCATACAGTTGTAAATGGTGCATGTCTTATATTGCTGGTGTATATTGACATCTATATCACTGTAATAGCATAGCAATAGAAACAACCTTCAAGAATTACCAATTTGACTTCAACAGAAGCAGCATAAATGTTGTAGAGGATAACAAGTGTATGGTGATAAAGTCATTATAAAGAACTAAGACTTCTAGGGATATCATAGACTGTCAGGATGCATCTTTGTTCCCATTGTTATTGCAAATGCAAAAAAACAAATGGAAGTTAAATTTTAGAGAGCAAAAAAATAGTGAAAATTTAGTCAATATTTTTGAGTTCTTATGTGTGTGTTTAAATTCACAAAACAGTGTAAGGAACATGAAGATTCTACCTACTAGACTGAACTTGGATTTCATTTTGAATTGAAATCACCAGAGGAAAGTGCACCTCCTTCAACCTGCTGATAACTCTCTGCCTAATGCTATTCAAGGTGATGGTGTTCTGTGCTGCAAGGGCACACTGGTGGCCTATGTTTAACCTGGTATCCAGCAGTTCCTCCAAGTCTTTTACTCCAGACCTGTTTCCCAGCTGGACTGTGCCCAGGCTGTACTGCTACCTGGGGTTGTTCCTACCTGTAGGAAGAACTTGGCATTTTCCCTTGTTGAACTTCATGAAGTTTCTGTTGTCCCATTTCTCTAGCCTGTTGAGAGTCCTTTGAAGACCTTGTCTACTATTTGATTCTTTCAGAGTTGGGCCATCTATAAAAAGAATCGACCTCATAATTCTTTTTTTTTTCATTATCTTCTCTCTTGCGTGAGTCCACATTTCCCCTTTCTCTAAATCTACCATTTCTTATTAAAGTCTTGGCCATATATTTTACTTTCATTTTAGGGCACCTGATATGCCTATGACTTTACATGCTATGTTTTAACTGTTTGGACCACATGGCTACAATATTTTTGTTCTTGTATATGCTGCTGCTTCTACATTTTTAGTAACAAATCCCATTTATTTCCACTGTTAGCCCTTCCTTTTAGAACTATCTAATTACATTTACCAAATTCTCAGCATCAGCCTTGAGATACTTGTGTGTAGGGGAAAACATTTTTGCCAGGTCACAAGTGGAACTCTCAATTTAAAGTTCTCTTGGATCAAAGTGCATACACAGTTGTCCATAAAAGCAGTTCTAATGCTAAGTTTCACTTCTTTTGTAGAACTGATGTCCTACTTTTTGTAAAGTGGAGTGGAAAAACCTGCAGGAGGCATAAAGTGACTTAGATTATTCAAGACAAACTGATGAGAGGAAGTAAAGATGGAACAAAGTTGCTGAGTATCAGTACAGCAGGTTAAATTCAGCTTAGATAAAACACACTAATGGAGGTTTATGGAAGCAACTGGTATGCTCAGCATGAAGGTCTAAATATCACTGTGGCCAGCTTAGAGCTGATAAAAAAGGAAATTTAATGCGCTAGGAAAAAATTAATATGCCATGTTATTGTCCTAAAAAAGGCATAGAAATTAATGGCCTTGGTTTTTTAACACCATTTTATAGTTCAATGCCAGTTTATATACACAAATGATCCATGCTAGAATACATCCAAGGAGCTTCATATTGTACGTGTGGGTACATGTGTTCCTTTAATAAGTTCTTCCACCTTAACTACAAGTTTATGGTAACTGTAGTTATCCCTGATTTGGACTGCCAGAAAAAAGTACTTTATTCTAATAATCTTATAAGAGGCTTTCCATGTTGCGTAAAAATTCACCGTATCTCCTTTATGAGTCTGCTGCTTAGTCTTCATCAGGTTTGGCTGACAGAATCTAGTGTTTTGCCAGTTAAGAATGCTTAGTTACACACCTCATTGTTCTTCATTACTGCTGTTATTTGGTTAACATCCATACAAGTCTTTTCTACCTGAGCAAGAATATCACATTTTCTTCAGAGCAAGCAACAGTACATTTTCTATTTTCCAACCTTAAGACAACATAATATGACCATAAAAAGAAAATTAATAAATTACCATTTTCTTTACAATTTAAAGAGAGTGGAAACCTCTCCCCTCTCGTGTTGTTTAATTTTGGTACCTCTTGGTACAATAGATCTTCTGTAGACAGTATTTGGACTGAAAAAACAACAGGGATTATCCAGACACTGCAGACAGTAATGGCCCACCTGCCATTAGCTGTCTCACTACCACTGCTTGATGAAGGCAATAAACTTGATACAGTTTATGATTCCTAGCAATGTCAGGGATTTGGGAAGTGAATAAATTACCAGACAGAAATATTGAAGTCTTCAGTCATGAGGCACTTTTCTGAAACTATTGGGACTCTGTACAGGGGAACCACAGAATTCATGCTCCATTAGTATGTTGTTTTTACAAATGCTTATGTCTGCATTTAATATGCAGCTTTAAAAGACAAATGCTATCTTGAGTTTTTGCTGTTTGAAGCAGGCTAACTTTTACTACTAAGAATAATACTGGCGAAACATCTTGCTGGAGTTTAATTTGTTCTCCTTTGCTTTCAGTTAGAGGAAATGTTGAAGGCGTTACGCAGCAGCTTTAAAACCTCATTTCATTTTTCACTGAAAGCCTGAACACTAATGCAACTTTTAAATTTTATTTTATTTTACTTCATTTTTTACTCTATTTTATTTTGGTTTGAATATTTTATTTTATTGCTACATGTATTGGATTCCCGTACTTCTTAGTTAACATTCCCTTGGTGGAAATGATTTGGACCTCATTTCTAGGATTTAGTTACCTGGAGCAGAAGTTAAAAAGCACTGTTTTATCCCAGTGAGACAGCAGAAGCCCATCAATATTTTCTGTGCTGAATGATTTTCAGAGCTGATGCATGGATGTAGATCAAGACCAGCTCTGCTGATAGGAATAGATTTTTATTCCAGAAAGGAGATTGAATCATGTGGCATTTTGCACTTAGCTTTTTTCTCTTGATGGTTATTAAGAAGTACAAAGGCAAGAACAAAATAGCCTGTCATGCAGAGAAGCCAACACTGTTTCATATGGCAGCTCTTGATCTGTCCAGGTGCCCAACAAGTCTGACTCCATGGCAAAGGTGCCCAAGGGCTCAAATTTTGCTTCTAGTCTTGTGGCACATATTTACAGCTCAGATCCTTCTTCCAATGCAGTATGAAGAGAAAACTCCTACTGACTTCAAAGAGACCTTGCAGCAAAGCCAAACTGAACAAGTAATATATATTCCTAGAGTGACTCAACTGGATATGTCTCACTGGAGATTTTTTCATTTCTAAACTTTTCAATATCAGGATGAAGTTGCATTTTTAAGAGACTCTGTCTCTATGCTCTCTATAAGATCCAGAAGCCTACACCTCACAGACAGTATAACTGTCTACACAAAAGGTTCCACCAGTGACTTGCATCTCCACCAGGTCCTCAGGACCCCTCTCCACCTCTCAGCCACACTTCCAGGGTATGTATCTTGCCTGGGGCAGTAGATTAGAGCTTTGAGCTCTAGATTAGACACTTGAATCAGTATGGACATATCCAGCAAGATCAGACAGCAAACATAGAGAGTATGACATTTCCAGTTCATCAGTGAATGACAGGACATGAAGCTCTGCTTCAGCTGATACTGTCACACTTGCAGACCTCCCCTTTTCCTTTCCCTGCTTAAATAGTGATTACATTCACTCTTAAAGTGAATGAAAAGCTCAAAGCCAGGTTTAATCTCTGGCTATCGCCTTATCACCTCAGAAATAGGTGGAAAAAAAAAAAGAAAAAAAAAAAAGAAGAAAAAGAGAGTGAGAATGAGACAAAGGAAATTATCAAACTCAGCTTTGTAAACTGCAAAAGTAAGATACATGATAAAAGCTAAAGAAGAGGTGACAAATAATATGAAAATAAATTGAAGACACAGTGTTAAATCAAAAAAGTGAAAGTCAGGGTGTCAGACCTTCAAAAACAGACTTTCACATACTGACTTGACAACTTTTCTAGTAAGCACTGATTTTTACTAGTGCAGGGAAATTAAGTAGATATCACCTATGTGTGTTTCAACAAAGCATCTAACAAGAGGACCTACAAGAATTAGTTCAGCTGGAGAAGATGGAGAGAAATACAGGACATACAACAAGTCTATAAAATTACCTGATGAGGAGGCAATAGTGTTTATGCTGAAAGCAAACTATTGGTGTTTGATAAAGGTTCACAAATCTGAAGAATCTGCCATTAAGATTGCTTATACTTTTGTTAGATACCTCAGTACAACAAATCAGCAATGTACTAAGAAATTTGGACATGAACATGAGATTTTGTCTGTGCAAAAGAGGATAAGGGCATCATATTGTGAGATGTGGATCGATTTTAAATTTAGATATCTGGAATAATGAAAGTACACTGAAATTCACTGAAGGACTAATAAAAATAATATCTGCTATAAGCAGAAAACTCAAAAGTTGAAAATTATGATGGAGAAGAAATTACTGTATGTAATGTATGTATATCACTCATAGTCCTAACCAATGAATCCTTATTGGAACAAATGTAGGAGAAAAGCACTCTGTTCCCCTGACCCTGCCAGTCATTATCACATGAAGGGAGAATAAACTAGACTGTCTTGCTAGCAAAACAGAGAGGATGTAACTGTTCCCTATTAACATTTGGATAGTTCCTGGAAAAGCACACTTCTTAACAATTGTGAAATGTCTTTGAGTAGCTAAATCCTTGAATGGAACTTAAATATCTTCTGCCTTCTGTATTCAGCTGTTTCTTTTGTCTGGCTTCAAAGCTCACAGACCTTACCTCTGCCAAATGGAGCAGCATTTGCTTACAATCCAAAAGGAGAGCTCTACATAGTTAATACTGTGAGTCCCACAGCACTATGAACTTAGGTACACTTTTGTTCAACAAACTGTAACACCTGAACATTGTCATCTTTCTGTTGGCCTCTCATCAGGTTAAGCAATATGTCTGAGCTAATGTTAGGCTGTCAATTTACTATATACCAAATAGACTCCATCTGTTCCTTCAGAGGCTGTGATTAGCAGTTATCCTTGGCAACTGAGAAATTCTGTTCCTACAGTGGTGCCTTTGGCGTTAGCCCCTCTCCAATACACCTGTCAAACTATGTTTTGAACAAGAAAGCATAGTCAAAAATTGAGGTGCAGAGATGTTTTGCTCTTGTTTTTATTTAGGACTGTTGGTTTTTGTTCTCTCTTTCCCTCTGACCAGAAACTTTGGTCTCAACCTTGAAAGGTAATCAGTATAAAGAATTAATATTTGAGAGAACAAAGCCTTATTTTCTATAGGTATGTGTTCTGGTACTTCTTATTTTCCAGATTTCCCTTTATACAAAAGGTCTAGTTTGAGCCAAGAAAACAGCACTGCTTAAAAAGGAACCGGGTTGACTGTCTAACTGAGAATTAAGGCTTCCTCTTAAAACATTTCATGCACTGGGCTTATTGTAATTTGGATTCGAGTTTCTTATCAAAAAGTCCTTTCTTTGTCTCCAGTGAGTTTGAATATCCAAATCTAAACTCTTTTTGTCTGACATTTTTCATGAGTTTACTGTCCAGCTATTCACAGTTTTTAATTTGAGTAACTTGAAACTGTTAGTGCCTAAGGATTTAATATTTAGCTTATGTTAATTTACTAGAGAAAATACACTGCCTCAGGATTCTCCAGTTTATTTGCAGTTTCCTTTTCTTGGAGTACATTTTATTGATGTACATGCACTTGTTCATTCACTGCACATGAACTGGTCATTACCCCAAAAATGTGTATAAAACCACATATATCCAAAAATAAATATTCGTATAAGTAAGTTCCTCTAAAGCACAAGCCTTTGAAAATTTAAACCTTTCATTATGCTGGTCAATAAGTTTCTAGTTCTATCAACTGTTCACATAAAGCACAGTCAAGGGCTTTCATGTTATAAAAATCTGCAGTAACCACCTGGTCCTGAAATTTGGAATATTATTTCCACTATATTATAATTTCATCAGTGACAGTGTGTTTGGTATTTAACACTAATAAAGGTTTTCACAGTATGAAGAAAATGTCTTGAATTTTTTCCAGTAAAAAAATGTGACATTCATTCATCTGGGAAAGAAATGAGATGATATTTTATATCTAATATGATTAAGTAAACAAGCAGCTGAGATTGCTATGAGTTGTAACATTTTCTTAGGCTTCAGGGTTAGCCCAGTGCAGAGCAGATGGCTGTACTCTGATCTGTTAAGGAGTCTTAGGTAATTGCAATGGTAAAATAATTTTTTGAGAGGGCTGTCGTGAGAGACTGAGATGTTAATGGCTCAAACATTGTTAATATCGCTGAAGGACTTTTCACTACTGTGGCAAACTGTGCAAAGAAGCAACTGCCCATCTGCACCCACCAAAGCCCATCCTGCTGAACACGCCTCCTGGATTCTGGGAAATTGAGTGAAGCCACCTGACAGGAACTTGAGATAAGAGGAAGGTGGTTCTATTGTCCGATTATCTCAGGTCTAAGGAGAGGTATATAAGGCTGGGGGAGAAGACTGTATCCACAAGGAAAGCCAACTCAGCAGCTGTGATGAAAATCAGTTCTGTCTGTGTCCAGCAGAGGGGAGGCCATTGCAGAGGTTTATTTCTGAGGCCATCCACCAGTGTGATCCACAGTGGTGCACCCCCCTCCCTCCCTCACCTCTAGGGGAGGTGCTTGGGCATTCCCATGCATACCTGAACATATATTAACTTAATGAACATTCCCCACCCCACAGTGTATCAAGACTGAGACCATCACTTCGACCAACAGAATCAAGTCTCATAGCTGGATCCATGACTGGTGACATGTTTCTACTCTTATCCTTTCTTTCTCATTCTTTCTCTTCTCTTTTACATTTTCTTAAGCATTATTTTTATGTTTTTATGTTGCTATATTACTGTAGGTAATAATGACCAAAAGGGTGACATACCTCCTTTCCATTGCATCCAAATAGTTCTAAAATAAAGCAAATAAATCCATATACATGTATTCATAAATACCAATCATTCAATGTCATTTCACTCTAATCTGATCCAAGGGATCTATTAACAAGAACCTGGGTTTCCCTTGCCTTCTGGGGTGGGTCATAACAGTCGCTAGTAAGTACCTTGCCTGATGCAAATGTAAGATGGCACTCTTGGATGATTTGTGCCATCTGAAATCCTCAAGTTATTAAAGGATCCAAGAACTCAAACTGCAGGGGTTTGAAATGAGAAAAGGAAAAAGTGTCCTGCTACTGGGTACCAAAAACCACTGTGCTGTAACATTAGTCTTTTTCCTTCACCTCACTTTTGAAGATCTACCTTATATTACAGATTCCTTACACCCATTCACATCCTAGTATCTAGGATCAGTGTGGTATGAGAGACATTACATTTAGTTTCCTTAACAATAGGACAATGATCTTTATGTCATTTATGTATCCCTTTCCTGAAGTCACCCACTCCTCTAGCAATTTCAGAGGTAAAGAGTACTTGCTTGTAAACATCTAGAAAGCCACCAATAAAAAATAATGCCAAGGTTAAGTAAACTGAAATTTCATCAGTAGAAACTGAAATTAACAACCTAATCCAAAAGCCATTTCTTTCAAGCAAGTCTTTAATGAATCCTTTTTTTTTAATATAGTTTAAATAAGAGAGTCTCATTGTGGGGGAGGGGAGGAGGTTGGCTTTGGGGTTTTGAGAGGGTTTTGCAGCTTTCCGATTTCTGATGAGTGAGAAAGGATAGAAGTGCTGTACGCAGGGACTGGAATTCCTTTGGAATATTGACTATATGTTAGCATAAAGACTATCTTGGACAGTACCAGGACAAAAGACACTCCTAACACTACCATCCCTTAGGCTTCTCTGCTTCAGTCTTGTCATTTGACACAAATCGAAGCAGCATAAACAAGTCATTACCATGGAGGGATGGTTTCTCACAACTATTTCAAGTTTCTTTGTACCTTAGAGTATCTTTTCTTTCATTTTTAAGGATGAAAATGCTACAAGAGATACAGTGTGATACAGTGTGATAAACAGGTCCTAGTTTTGCTTAGTAGCAGTATAAAGAAATTTGATTTGATGTATCTTTTGTTAACAGAATGATACCTTAGGTGGCAATGATTTGAAAATATTTTAGACTCAGACTTTGCCTGTTGGGTATAAAGTGCTGCTGCTGCCTGAAATTCTTATTTTAACTTTAATAGCTGTGGCTCTTCATGTAGCTCAAAATTCCTGCATGGTTCTGCTGCATGTGCCAATTCTTTCACATTTTGTCTCTTTCTTATGCATGCCACTATCTAAGATATTTATTTTCTAAATCTAAGTGAGAATGTGACCTTTTCTTGATTATTCCTGGTGACATGCTTTAATTTCTCTTGGCTTTCTGTCTCAATCCTTAAAACACTTCTTTTAATTATGTGTATACCTCACATACAACCAATAAATGTTTCTTGCTATTCTGCACAGATATTTCTTCCTGAGATATCTCCACTGCCTTTCCCATTTTCACACTTCTAATTCTATTGAATCTCCTCGCTGCTACCTTTCACGTTTTGCCTTTGCCATTTCTATTTATAAAGCTAATAAAATACCAAGGAATCATTTTGACCTTTCCAGGTAATCAATATTAAGGACAGTCAGCTATCAGCAAATATTGTTTCAGACAATAATTATACAGAAGAGTGGCAGTTTCTCATTCATCACCTTAAGCAGATGTCTGGGGGAGGGAATAGGAATGTCTTAGGTACCAGAGATTTTGCTTCAGAAACAACATTTTTGACATATACCCATTAGCTGGACTTGGTTGTGGACAGTTTCTGCTTTAAAGCAGAGTGTTGGCACTATTTGCAGAAAGTGGTCTATTCTGTCAACTCTTTCTCAGCATAATTGCTCCATGGATGACAAATGACTGTTCAAACTACTAGCACAGTGGCTTATTGTCTTTTCACAATGGAGGTGCTGCACAGAAATTAAAAGTGAAAAAATGTTATTAGATTTCCAGCTTACTATCAAAAGAGCAAGGAGACTTTGGGCAGAGAAGAAGTGCCTGATGTTCAATCTGAAGACTGAAGTATTTGGGAAGCATACTCATGTAGCAGGAATTATACTGTAGTCAGGAAAATTTCACAGCAGAAAGTATGGGATTCAAAGCAGAAGGGTCATACTATACCAAGGGACACTCTTTAAGATTAAAATAAACCACTGATTCTTCCCATGGGCTTCTTTTATTGCCTACAAATGCAGATGATGGAGAAAGAATAATATTCAGCCAGCTGGTGTCCTCAGATGCTCCCTAGAGTGGAACAGAAAGATAAGCAATTACCGGCAAATAGATGGCAAACTACAATTACTACTCAGAGATGTTAATACTTCACCACAATTATAAATACTCCATACTTGGGGGGTTAAGCTGGGAGGGGGAAGACCTTAAGTTGTGTGAAATGCAAAAATAAAAGGCCATTAAGAAAACTGGTATTATCAGATTTTAATAGTGCCTAGTCTCTTTAAATCTTAAACTACTTCAACAATCCTTTGTTTCTACCTCTTTTTACCTTTTTATAAGTCTCTTTAATTTTTACTAGGTTGTTCTGACTTCAAAACTGACTCCTCATAGCTAGCTATATTTTCTATCTTAACATTTTCTAAACTCAGAGATTAGAGTTCTGGAGCTTTTTTCTTGAGAAAAAAGAGGATACCTGGGCTCGATTACTTCAGAAATCTATGTCTCTGGTCATAATAATTAATAATGATAGAAACATTTCTGTTGTAAATGCAAGTCAGGTCTGCAAGCTGCTCTTATTTGCAGAGTTTCTTTGCCAGGAATGGTAACCCCTCTGATAACACAGAAGATACTGAAAGAGCAAGGCAGGAGCTTTAAATATCTTCAAAAGAGTACCTGTAGATCTGAGCTTATCACACAGCAGAGATCCCTTTATAGCTAGGGCAGAGGAACAGGTACATGTAGGCATGAGATATATGATATATTTCAGAATTTTTTGTCTGGATATCTGTAACACAAGCCTGGTCTACAGACACCAGCAGCAAGTCTGTGTACAGATGTCTGCAACACATATATCTAAAATTAGTCTTCAAGGACTTTACCAGATATACCAATGAAAGGAAATATAATGACGTTTAATGTCTTATACCTTGTACCCCGAGTTTAAATCAGATTTAACATGAGAATTGGATAAGCATTCTCATGCTTTTTAATGAGATTATTAAAAAGAGACAAATCACAAAGATGTGCTTCACTTAATGCATGCCAATGTAATTGCAAAACAATGAAGTTTGCTTTTTGTTAGAGAGTTGCAATAAATAGATACCAAAATACATACAGAGACTAGATGGAAGAAATGTATTCTGCAGCAGCACCCAAGCCATAAAATATAAATTACAGTTGGGATTTGCACAGTTCATCTCAGTGGGTGAAGTAAACCTGACTTGCTCTGAATTCAGGGAGTTCAACACACAACAAAGAACATCTATGCAGAATAAATACAATAAATCCATTGTATCTGTCATTTATTACCTCTTGTGCATTTCCTCTACAAATGTTCTCTAGTCCAATAAGTGACCTTTCCTGCACATGCAGGTCATCTGCATATGTTTGCATTTGATGGGTCAGACTTCCTACATTTAGATTCATATTGTATGGCCACAGGCTAGTCAGAGCAGATTCAAAATCCAAATAAGCTGTCAAAAACAAGCTTTTCCATTCAAGGGTAAATTTCTATGCTATTAAGGGGGTACATATTAAGTAAAAATAAATTACTCTGAAGAAAATACTGGGAAAACTATGAGATAATTCACATTTGAATCAAATACATATATCTGCATTAATAAGACATTCAATAAAAACTACTCCAAAGTGATGATCACTGTTTGTACAGCACAATTATTTCTTATGTAGGCAGGCTTTTTCCCCACTCTCCAAAAATTCAACACAATTTGACATCGCCTGAAAGGCAAAATGCAAGGAAATGCACATTAGTGTGAAAGTATCAGGAGAAGAGGAGGAAAAGAGATATTCTGTTCAGTACTTTTTCAGTTCACTTTTTTTATGACATTTCTTTAAATTATTTTGTTCACAGAATGTTTGTGTGATCCATAATAGCACTCAGACACATACCTGAATGACAGACTGAGAAATAATTGTGATGGGAAGAATTTTGGATTATGAAATAATCAGGAAACTAGTGCCTTTTTTTTTTTTAATAGAGCCAAATGAAATCTCCGAGTAATGCGGAGATAATAATCTACATTCATTATCTTATGCTGCTGTCCATGGTAAGAACTTTCAACTCTTAACAGAGAAATACTCTCAGTGAAGAACAGACTATTGCAGTAGTCTCTAGTTTCATATTATTCATTTTTTTTCTGTCTATCTTACAAGTTTTATCCCCTTGTCCATCCTACAGGTATGAATACCTTTCATATGAAATTGGCACGAAAAGCAAAGTCCACGAGGATTCTGGCCCTTCTTTTATGGAGGCAGAATTTCATTGGAAAGTTGTTTCTTCACAGTGTGGTCTCCAATTTCACTCAGATAAAGTACTAAGTAGTGGCCTTTTTGGAGAGAAAGTGAAGTTTTTATATAACTCTGCTGGACACTCCCATCTTTTGTGTGAATCTAGTTAGCTATCAAAATCCTTGGGCTGCTTTCTCCCTGCAGCATGAACTCCCTGAGGTGAGGACAAAAGTTATTGTAGCATTGTATTTCAGAGTGTGTCTGGTTTGTCTAATGTCATGTTTGATCCAGAGGCACATTCCTGTTACGATATCTGAATTTAATGTTAGCTATGTTACAGGTTTCCCTCTGAAGGAGATAATTTTGAACCTGAGGGCTCCACCCTATCCCAACCTCTACCTGATTTTAGAGCCAAAGCGTCATAGCAGACTGCCAAAACGCCTGAGCTCTTTTTAAGTGGTCTTGCGTTCTCCCAGCCATGTGACTCAGAATATGTTGGCTCCTGTGATAAGACTGAAACAAGATGAGAAGTTGTCTCTGAGAGCCTGATTCCCAGACAACAACAAGCCTGTTCCTGGATAAACACAGATTTTTCCAGTGCATTTGCCACAATGCACAGAAATGCCCACGTTTTCTCTCAAAAGCAGAGGCTGTATCGATGTCTCTGGTGAGGTGAAACTTCTGCTTTTCAGCAAAGTGGAAAGCTGCACTGATCTGGCAATACAGATGATGGGACCCAAGTTAGCATCTCTGCACTGTGCTGAGTGCACATATCAGTTTCTCAGAGCCAGCTTGAGCATCTACAACACAGCACTGCCATATAAGATGTGAATGATGGAGTCTGTCTGGGCTCAATAGGGATCCCTTTTTCACTGCTCTGCCTTATTACTGACTGCAAAACAAACTGCCATAAACACTCTCACTCCTCTGCACAGATTACAAGATTCTTTTTTTTTGTTTCATATTTCAAACTCTGGAGGAGTATTTATTTCTGTTAAAAAAATTAGAACGGGTATTTGTTCTGTCTTGTTCAAAATTGCTTCTCAGTATACAATTTTTTATTTATTTTTCAACATGGCACACTCCAATTAATTAAAATAATTCAGTGTTCATAGAGTATTATGGATGCTTAAGCCTGCTAAAAAATATTTCGATCACATTTTTCTGTATTCTTTATTTAAATATCCACTATCCTAAATATAATTTTATCCAAATTTGAACTTTAGTACAATATTTAATTGAGAAGAATAGATAGAGAAAAGCTCAGAAGTAACCAGGATCCGGGATTTTGTTTACAAGATGTTTATAATCACTCTCACTCTACCTCCAAGATGGTACCTGAGATGACATATGGCTTGTAGCAGAATGAGAAAGTCTATAAAATCAGGGCTATATTTGTCAGGTCACTCCACATCCTGGATGATAGCCTGAATGGCCCTGAACAAGAGATATTCAATACTATAAGACTCCTACAGGCTGTTTCTGCAGTACAGGAAAATTCACCTAGAATGCCTTTCAACATAAGCTCCATATAAGCATATAAATTTATGCAACATAGATAAAAGTATTTAGAGACACCTACAGAGAAGTGTCTAATCACACACTGAATGGCTGGAAGTGAAAGTTCAAAGGATTTAGGAATCATAAAAAAAAAAATCATCTAAGCAGCAGAAAGGTATGGCTTGTGGAGTCACTTCTGTGCACTGTGTTTTTCAATGGTATTTCAATTATTCAGTGTTCCACAAAAATATTTTGTTTTGTTAAACCAATCTGAATCTTTTCATTTTTATATAGGTTAAAATGAACAATATGGTCTCTATGGTAATTTGGTTTTTAAGGAGGACACGAGGAAAATGACGCAGAAAACCTCAACTAATAACTTATCATCTCTCCTGGTATAAAAATTGATATGTTGAAATCCCAGTTACCAGAGAGAACCAGAGTATCAGCAGGAGGACAGCAGCTAAAATGGGCTGGAAATACCTGTATATCAACTGAAATGCACTGGATTTAAGACCTGGGAAGCAATATTCCACCAGTCTTATGAAATGCCTTCCTATTTTCATTTTTGCAAGCAGTCATGGCCTCCTCAAGACTTTCAAATTAGTTAGTCTCTAAGAGTCTCCCTTACCAGCCAGAGGCAAAAGGAAAGCACCATTTAGGTATCTATTTTGGAAAGATAGAGTATAAAACAAACAACTACTGTCTAGATAGATTAACTAAAGCTATGACCAATCTTCAAAAGTCAAACTGTATGACTTTACAAATGCTGCCACCAGCAAGTGTGCAACAGCTTGGATTAAATCAGAGTTGTGAACCTGAACCTTTCTTGTAGGTCAAGTGACCAAGGACGTGCCTCAAAGAAGTATTTAATAATTGAATATAAAAGGGTACAATTTGGTGCATTAGATAAAGCTATCAAGGCCTTCAAACTTCAAACTTCATACCAATTCAATTCCAAAAAGAACAGTGACAGCATTTGTGTTCATAGAGGAGTCTGATATTCCTGCCTGGGAATCCAAACATCACATTCTGAAGCAGAATGGATGGGAACGGTCAGCACTCATATGCACATGCACACACACACATTTTCACCAGCCTTCTTGCTCTTGAGATGAGAAGCTACTCCTTCTCGTGACAAATGTAATTCTTCCACAGAAATTGCTAGGTGACATCCAGCAACGTTTTTTATCTCTTTGTTCAGGGCCATTATGCTTTTCCTCCAGGATTGGAGAGCTCACTAGGTGAAAGGGCAATAAACCTTGCACGTTCCAGTCAGTTGGGAGAAGAACCAAATGAATTTCGGTGCCTCCCTCAGTCTTTGTGGCATTCCTGCTTTAGACAGCAGTGGCCTGGCAGGACGCCAACTAAGGTTATGATGGACAGGAAACAAAATTTTCCTCTGCAAATGTTGGAGTCTTGATGGAATTGCAAGAAACATGGGATGCTGCGGTTTAACCCCAGCAGGGAACTAAGTAACACAAAGTCACTTGCTCACTCCTTCCTCCTGCCACAGTAGGATGGGGAGGAGAACTGGAAAGAAAAAAAAAAGTATAAAACTCATGGGTTGAGATGAGAACAGTTTAATAACTGAAATAAAGTCAAATATAATTATAATAACAATAATAATTGAATAATAATGAAAAAAAGAAAGAGAGAGGAATAAAACTCAAGAGAAACAAGTAATGCACAATACAATTGCTCACCACTTGCTGAGTGATGCAGCCCATCCCCAGACTCAATTGGCTCCTGCCAACTGACATACTGAGCACGATATTCTGTGGTATTGAGCATCCTTCTGGATAGTTCCAGTTACCTGTCCTGGTCATACTGCCTCCTGACACCCTGTGCACCTGCTCAGTGGCAGAGTGTTGAAAAGTCTTTAATTAAGAGGAAACATTGATCAGCAACAACTAAAACATCACTGTGTTATCAACATTATTCTCATACTGAATTCAAAACACAGCACTGTACCATCTACTAAGAAGAAAATGAATTCTCTCCCAGATGGAATCAGGACATGGGAGGAAAGGCATAGAGGTGACTGTGACCATGCCAAAACTTCTGCACTGTACTTTGTGTGATTTTTATGAAATTATTGGGTAAGCTGACAGTGTTACCATATATTATTCTCATCCGTACTTTGCTTTGCATAAATGCTTCCTCCTCTTCCTCTCTTCTTTCTGCAGCCTGACTGTCTGGTGCAGTGCAGCTTGTATGTAGTGTTACAGCTATGATTTGCCTGCTCTAAGAGACTTCACCCTGGTGTGCAGGTTTTTGTCTGCTCAGCTGGGGACTCACACACTAAACCTTCCTTTCTAAAGGCAAAGATGAGAAAAGAAAAAACTCATTTCTGGCTATGTTTCCTGACTGCTCGAGGCTTTGCACTATAGCGACTCTCAAGATATGAAAAATCAGTCAATCATATGCTGAATATGAAAATTCCTTAAAATAGTTTTTTATGCTTCTAGCTAAGCTTCTCAAGGAAGTGAAATTACCATGTGCCTGCCCTTTCTCTGTAAGCCTCCCAGTATCTTTCCCCTTTGCTGCTGAAGTTGTTAGCCAGTTTCAACAAGTCTGCCACAGGAGAACAGTCTCAAAGGAAATACTGTCATGGGCACAGTTGAATAGAAGAGAGCAGCACAAATTGGTGCCCCATTTAACATAAATTTTGCCACCCAAATTCAATAATTATCTATTTTCTTTGCCCTGGTGACAGCTCAGCACATACACACTGACCAGCACATATACGCAGCAGAGCAGCTCAAGGGCAACCTGGAAGCATTTTGGAAGCACCCACATCCTGAAGGCATTTCCCAGATGGTGACTAGAGAGCAGAGGAGACTGCAGAGAAGACAAAGGACACATAGAGGAACTGGCTGAATTGGAAGAAGGCAGAGGCATTCTCATTTGTGGGGAGGGGAGCAGGGACAAGGGATCTACAGTACATATGGGGAGGATAAAGGACATGCATCCATAGAAAATGTTTTATCTTAACGTCATCATTCACAGCAATAATGTTTTGGAGAAGCTCTGTAACTTCTGTCCTCTGATAATCTTAATTCAGCCTTTGTATTTTGATGGACTCTTAGTATTAATTGCTGCCTCCAATTGTGTGTAACCTCTGTCTAGCTTTTATTTCAACTTCTTTGGCCCAAATTCCACATTAATTTTGTTTATCCAAAATCTATCTCACCCCAGCCCATTTTTATTTCTTCTTTGCATACCAGTCCTTGATGTCTGTTTGGAAACCAGAATACTCAAGCAGTTTCTGAATTTGATAAAACACAATATCTCACTGTCGTCTTTTCTAGAATCAATTTTATTTAAACCATGGACGCTTTTTTCTTTATTTAAATTAATTTTAAGGTCATAACACTTTTATTGTCTCTAAATGAGAATGGAACATAGAATTGTCTGAAATTAAGATAATTAAGTTTTATGTTCCTCGTAAGTAAAAGGGCTGGGGTTTATAATTTGTCAATAAACAAATGTTAACTCTTTCAGTGCCATTTTTCCAATCTGGAAAACCTTGGGATATGTTATAATTAAAAGTATGTTAAGTAACAACTGTTCTTAATTATGAATATTTTGGTGGAAGGAAAAGAAAAACATATAATTTTGTATATAAATTCTTCCTCATGCTTTTCTGGAGAAATTTTCTGACAAGGACCATGTTTCTGAGAGTAATCTACTGGTTTTGGGACTGTACTCTAAACAAACTAGAAAAAAATATCATCCCCTCAAGACAGCAGCAAGCTCTGTTTTGCTCCATCCTATATTGCTAACATCTTCTATGCAAGGACAAGAGATATTGGTGAATCCCATCCGGCAAGTAGAAATAATCATAACTAAGCTTTATCTAAATGAAGACAGTTTCATAACTCACTTAAAGTTAAATCATCTAAAGAGCAGTCCCAAAACTGTCAGAAATATTAAGAAATTTTAGTTCATATTAGATTTCTTTCTGCTGATGAAGGTTAGATTTTGTCTCCTTTCTAGGAATTCACTGTCAAAACAGTTTGGCAGAGAAGAGGATGAACTATTAGTTGCTTGGATTACAGTAGAATTTCAGTATCTCATTAACTGCAACAAGGGGCAGAGTGGAAGATTACTTTGACAGCACTTATTGAAGCTCCATCTCATCAGTGATGCTGAAGTCCCTCTCTGTTTTTCACACTAACAGAGGTCAGGTACAGGTACTTGCTTCATTTTGAAGCTCTATTGGCATTTGTATGGAAAGGAGATGTGAAGTTTAAGGCTACTGGATTTGTAAAAACATCTCCTTGCTGAATCATCTACACCTTCAGTATAAGAGGCAAAGATGGAAAATGGTAAAATTAAACACACAGGCATGCAGTGGTCAGTAGACAACAGAGTCTGTCTCAAGGACGGCACCTCTGAAGTCACCAGCTGGGATTCCTGGCAAGCATCGTGAAGGGCAGCTGTGGGAACATTCAACACAAATTTGTAGCTGATAAAGAGGAGGGAAGAAAGATTACTGTGAAAGCAGTCTCATGGGGTACTTGGGACTATAAAATTTCTTATGGGATGTTTTAAAAGGATATTAAAATCTGTGAAACTTATTATGGGATGTTTATGGAAAGGGCAAAAGGCAGGAAAACTGAGGGATCAAGATTTTTGAAGGAAGAACAAGCTGGGGGGAATGAACTAAATGGGGAGAAGACATGGCCAGTCACATATTGACTGTCGAAGCCCTGCCTTTGTCATCTGTATTATCTTCCTATTAAATCCTCTTCCTGTTTTCTGTGTGACCTCACCCTCTCTTCTTCGTCTGTTCATTGTTGGACATGGGCACAAGGAGCCAATGTTTCTGTGGGACAGAGACAACAGATCACCAAGGTCTGAGAGGGCACAGGAGTCAATGACCTTTAAAATTAGGTGTCATTTCTATTTTAAAATCACCTTCAAGTCATCAGTGTTCTCATTAACGTTTGAAGAATGTCAATATTAGAAACTGAAGAGTGCCCTTACTGTAATTAATTTATTTTCATATTGCTATTACCAAGAATTTTAGGAAGAAAATATAAACTACTTCTGTGAGTTCAAAGGTTCATAGGCTTCAAATCCACACTATACTCCTTGGTATACTTCATATAAAAGTTATTCATGTTCTAAAAATATTCTTCTTAATCAGAAAAGGTTTTTAAAGAGATGTTTCCTTTTGAAGTAAAATTTACATCACTGCCAAACTGGTATATGATGTTTTAATTAGGAGAAATGAATTCTTTTCTTTGTTAAAACACCTCTTGATTTAATTTGCTTTTGACCATACACTTAGTATTTACAGCCTTTGCTTTGGGTATATTTACAATTTCCCATTAAAAATACCACATTTCAAACTAAAGAACAAATTAATCTAGCATTATTTATAGCTTTAAAAATGTTCTCAATTAACTCTTTGCCTCAGTCTCCAATGCAAATCAAGCTTCCCACTTCTCTCAAGCCCCCGATCCTCTGAGTGGGTGTGGGAGGAGTGAAGTCCCTTCCACTATAAGTGAAGAGCAGGTTCAGGATCACTTGAGGAAGATAAATAGCCTCATGTCTATGGGACTGGATGACAAGCATCTCAGGGTTCTGAGGGAAATGGCTGACGTTTTTATGAACTCACTTTCCAGTGTATTTGAAAAGTCGTGGCAGTCAGGCAAAGTGCCCAGAAACCACTGCCTGTGAAACTGTGACTTCTCCTAACTGCACAACAGGAGTAGGTGCTGCAGAGAAGAAAACAATAATCATCACACCCCAATCTAACATGGAGTGGAAAGATCTCACTAATATCACAAAATAGTTGAGTTCCAAGTTCAAGTCCATCACCTACAGCTTTTGGAAGGAGGAACAGCACATATAAACCTTTACATTTAAATTCACAGAGACAGTGATCTCTACTGTACCAACTCACTCAGACTGCTGCAGTTCTAGCAGATATGTGATCCAGTCCCACTGAGATATCTGAATTTTAGATGACATGTCAATGCCATGTAAATGCCACCACTAGTGGGAAAGAAGATGAGACATCAATAACTATCTTCTCTCTTGGTGTTCCAAACATCCAAACCCATATGCCTGTGAGGCTAAAGGGAATTCCATAGTATATATTTCAGTCCTAACTATTAGTCCATATATGATTTTGAATGTGAAAGCTGAGAGAATAGAAAAGAAAAAATTCAGTGCAATACTTCTTAAAAAGCAGCTGCTGACTCACCACTCCTTTCTTGGAAACAACAAATTGCAATTCTTGCTGCTTTCTTAGTTCTTCCTGGATCTCTTGATAGCTTTTCATATGGAGAAATTTGAGCATTTTAATGAGCATTGTCAGAAAATCTCCTGTACAAATCTAGCGTTTCATTACTCAACTTCCCTTTGTGTGCACTGAGAATCCATTCTGATCTTAACCTAATTAAAAAAAAAATACAATCCTCACTTCGTCTACTCTTGATACTGCATTGCCAATGCCATCAGAAAGAGTGACTTTTTTGCATATGCAAGGAAAGAGTTGTTAGCTGGGCTTCATCTGTACAACATTTGTTCTTGTTGATGATGAAGGTGATGGTGATAAGCTGAGAAATAATATCATTTGCTTTCAAATCTCTGGTTCAATATTCATTCTGTTACTCAAGAACCTCATCTTCTTCCTTCTGCACCGCTGCTACCAAGCTGCCTTGTGTAAATTACTGAGAGAATTTATTCCATAGCTGCAGTTGTTTGGAGCACACCTTTTTCAAGTCACAGCAAGTTCAACATTGTCATACTTTTCACAAGCTCATTGGGGGGTGTTAGCCTTGACCTCAGAGTCACAGAGGAAAGCTACCTAGACACCCACATTCATATATAGATAGCAGATACCTAGAGAAGCGAGCTCTAAAACAAATAAAAAGTACAATAGTCTTCAAACAAGCACATTTTTTGTCTCTCCTGGTGAAGCCACAGCATCTTTGCAGTTACATCAGGCTACAGAGCATGGCCAGCAAAAGCTAGACCAAAGCACAAAGCCACAGAAGTTTTGCAGACACTTTGTCCTGAACAGGAACCTCTGACTGTGTTCAACTGCTTAAATTATTATGCATGTAGAGGTAAACTGGCTTAGAGCTCAGCCAATTTAGCACTTCAGCACTTCAAATTTTATATGCATAAAAATGTTTAAAGGCTGTAGGAGAGCTGTAAGTCACTTTGCCTCTACGACCGTGAAACCTTAAGAAGCTCAGGAGGGCAAAGCACCATCACTTTTTGCTAGTTTAAGCCTCCTGGCACAGGACATCCAGGAATAAGCTTCTCTAGGTTTGAAGCAGCCAGCATGCCCCTGATACCAGTGAATTCTTCAAATACAGAAGCACAGCTGGTTGAAACAGTTACCCCACTAAATGCTGGTGTGCCTTTAACCACTCTGTCATTACGAGTGCCAAATTCTACCCTTTAAGCCCCATGAATATGTTTCCCTCCCACACATTTCCTAAAGGGCAAAAAAACGTAATACCTTTGGAAGCTGGCTGGCGAACACAGATTTCCATTTCCATCTCCATCTCATCCTGTTTTCTACAAAAATTAATACAAAATTCACTTGGGCTGTCACATGAATTTTCTAAACCATGTTCTCAGAGATTGTTAGTGATAGAAATGCATTTGTATGCATTTCATATGCATTCTATGCATAAAAATCTCATTTTTATGTTCAGAATTATGTCTACCATCTTTACAAATTTCATTCCATCAAAAGTGTTTGATGTCAGCATGGCATAACATGCTTATACAACAGTCTAAATGGAAGAAGATTATAAGCAAGCCACTACACAGAGCATATCCACCCCTCTGCACAGACACTTAGATAAAGTTGTTATCCAAAAAGTCCAAGCTTTTACCAGGGACAAACAAGAAATGACAGTCGGCCCACCTCGTCTAAGCATCTACTGGTACAGTCCCTGCTTCCAACACTGCCCTTTCTACAAACACTTTCCCGCAGAGGGAATACAATCCTCTGATGTAAATTATCTCAATCATATATAAAAGCACTTTTGAAGGCTTGAGGCCACTTTATTGTATCATTACTTTGATGTGTTTTGACTCATAGGCAACACTGTAGCCATAACTACTAGGCCTTATTCTGCATAAGACTATACAAGTGGATTCATCCAGTGCTCGGGTTAGTGTATGCAGTCTCTTTGTCTAGCAAACCCTGAGACAACATAAACAGTCACTAATAATGAGCTATACCATGGATGAGGAGTCTTTTTCTTGCTGAAATCTGAACAGAACTTTGGAGTGAATCTGCAAAATGAATGCATAACTGAATGTTACCCAATAAAACTGCAGTAAAATTGTGTCTAAATATGGTCTATGTGAACTAAAAATGTGGCCTGAAGATGCACCACAGGTTGTCAGTTCCCCGTGAACTGAACCACAAACAAGGGCATAGAGCGTGAGTAGATTCAGGGCCCAATACAGCTTCTTTTACATGAAGGTAACATTTCACAACAATGTTAAAAATGTCACCAATGTATTTGTAAATATTCAGCATTCCCACTGCTACATAACTTTTTCAGAACTTTACTCAGCTTTTGTGCTTAACTTGAAGACTTAAGACTACTTTTTTACTGTTTTAATACATGCATATCTGTTCTTTGTCAGCAAGAGCAGATTCTTCTCAAGCATTTCATCTTCTGTTTCATTATCAAGCTGAAAAACAGCTCCGTGAAATCACGAGATTCAGCACGAAATTTTACAGAAATTTTGCAGGCAGGTAAGCACACACAGTTCTAAACTGAGAGTTATTTTTACCACCTGTCAGCTGCTCATAGTAGATCTCAAACTGTACGGATTTGCACATGTAAAAGTGAGCAATAGGTAGGATTCATCTTGACTGCTTTATACATTCCTAGCTTTTAACATCAAGGAGGACAAATACCTAGTGAGCAACAGTATATATTTTAGGGTAGTTATTTCCATATGAACCACTACTCTAATTCCATATTAAACATTTGAAAAAACAAGCATGAAAAAATCCTTCTTCTTTTTTTTAAAATCACATCAACACAATGCAGCATTCCTATCTTGAATGAAAGGCAAAATCAGTAAAAAAAGTGCTACTTGCATTCTATGAATATTTAAGAAACTTCTTCCAGAATAAATTCCCCACTGTGCAGTTTCACAAAAAAACTAACACAAAGTAAGGTCTAGATGGCCTGTAATAGCCAGGATTAAAAAAAAAAAAAAAATTTACATGTAATCATGCTTGTAAGCAATAGGTTAGAGGATAAGGCAACATATATTCTGGTCTTACTGACAAAGCATGGTGGCAGATCCTGATGGTTGCAAGTGATACAGCTGTGGTACCTCAGTGGCAAGTGAACCCTCATACTGACAGTGTTTGTCGAGTTTCCCTTCCCTCCTCACACAAATATTAAAACTCCAATAATTACTTTACAGTAGCTCATTTGCTATTAGACAGATATGTAGTAGTAAATTACACTATTTAGAAATCCCATGAATAGCATGAGAGAGGGATGTCCTCAGGAGGAAGAAGCCAGCAGAGAGCCTTGCAGATGAGGCAGCAGTATCGCCTCCAGGACTGAGCATGGGGACAGCTGAGCAGCTCAAGGAGGATGAACAGAGACACAGAGGCATATCAGGCTGAGGATAATATATATTCATCCCTCTTCAAGTTCTGCTGTGCACAGTGCCTTGAAGGCACTCTTAAGCACATTGTAAGGGAAGAAGAAAAATACAGTACTGCAGCCTGTCTTGAAGATTTATTCACAGCTCTGCATACATAGTTGTGCACATCTGGTGCATTGTGCGTGGGCTTTTCTTTTCCTCCTGGCATACTGCAGAATGAGACATGCTGCTGGAAAAATCCAAGTATTACCTATATTAGCCTTTGTTCCCTGAGGAAACTGAAATTATTACAGAGCTAAAACACATTCATTGTCTCCAAAAATCTCATCAGCTTCTGTAGTATTCCAAAGATATATATAAGTGCACATACCATCCAGAGTCTGAACTGTTAAACTGAAGATAAGAATAACATGTCTCCAAAGACCTTTTTAACAAGGTAAAAGAATCTTTCAGTGTTTTATCAACATTACCAGCTCAAAGCTGCTCAACCCTCTGTTTTTCTGTACTAAAACAAATTGTGTACAATTGAAGTGAAAGATCTGGCGAAGAACCTGTTTTAGAGCAAAACAGTGGTATTCAAACTGCCTACAGCCAATGCAGAGTATGACCCAAACCCATAAAGTCCACCACAGAAAGAAAACAAGGAAATGGGTTCCTTCAGGTGACGCACAGGGAAGACATGCCAGCTGTCTGATATCTGCTTGAAGCCTCCAAAGAAATTGTGCATATCATCGTGTGACATTAGGACATGCTAACTTGGTATCAAGCCCTTTGTTTGCAAAAGCTGCTATCTCAGAGCAGATTGCTGGTGACAATGATCATTTTTGCTTATTTTAGCAGAGTAACTGCAATTACTGGTATCAGCAGGTATCAGACTATTTCCAGCAAAGGTGTTTGGCTTCTAAGCTCTAATTTAGTTCATGTCACTGAGACTAGGAAACACATTTTTGTTCCCTGCAGCTTCTGGTGTGTATCAGACTCTAGCTTCAGCCAGGTATTTTAGGGATTTTTGGAGCTGTATAGAACTGCACATTTAATCACAGCCTCTTGCAATGACACTGGTGAATGATTTGTCCAAACATTAAAAAGAGGATTATAGCTTATTGAATCAGAAGAGGACACTCAGCAAAAGAAACTGGCCAGCTACTTACA
This sequence comes from Pseudotriccus pelzelni, assembly GCA_035584735.1. Taxonomy (NCBI): domain Eukaryota; kingdom Metazoa; phylum Chordata; class Aves; order Passeriformes; family Tyrannidae; genus Pseudotriccus; species Pseudotriccus pelzelni. Next base: position 103,158,452 of record JAWMRA010000001.1, on the reverse strand, counting down.
CACTGGAATGCTCCAAACAGCAGTACTGGCCAAGTACCATCTGGTTTAGGTTTTTGGATGACACATTAATTTTTGACTGGACCTCCAAACATCAGACCTTTAAGAGTTTATTTATAAACCACATATGAAACAAGCTGTCAGTGGACAGCAGGCTGTCCTGGGTGAGGGCAGGCAGCAGCAAACTTCCACTGTCACCACAGTCTGCTCCCTCTTTCAGAGCAATTGACTTAAGTGTTGACACAGACACATTTAAAGATCATCAAGGCCAAAGAAGGCATATAGCTTAGCCACACCTTATTTTAGTCAACCAGTTACAGGCCATCTCTTGTTATCATCTACTACTGCTTTTCTTCCCTCTACTTATTCCTTAGATGTTTTATTACCAACACTGAGGTGTGAGTTAATAATCTTGTCACCTTTACAAACACTATTCTTTGTGTGAAAGACAAGAAGGAACCACCTACTCACCTGAGGATGCTCCAGCCTTTACTGTTCAGAGTGTCAAGAACCAACATTTGAATGAAGGTGTTTTAGTCTAAACCAATGGCCTCAGTCACACAAACATCCTGCACTTGTTTAAATTGATGAGCTTCAGATCACTTACACATTTACATATATTAGACTGCATTAAGTAGCTCTGCTGAGGACTCTAATCCAAGAAATACTGCAAACAGCAGAAGAGAAGAAACAAGGATTTTGTTGCAACTAAGCACATTTTCAGGTAACGTAGATAAAACTCACCGAGGGAAAAGTGCAGCATCTCAGTCCTTAAAAAGCATAGATGATGGATCAGATGCATGCAGGAATTAAAGAGACAGGAGGCCACAGATGATATCTAAGCATAGAATAGGGGGTGCAGGGATGAGAGGAGGGAGGTATCAAGCACCACATGCGTGTGGTGGGTGTAGTAATGAACTTTAGGCATATAGATCTCTTTCTTCCTCAGTTCATATTAGGGTTTTCTGATTTAAACAATAAAATCAAAGGCTGTTCTTTTTATCTGTATTTTACGGATGAGGAGACAAAGGCACAGCAGAACATTTGAAGTGGGAGCCAGAAAAAGTGCACTATCCCTATACTGCGTGTCTGAAGTTGGTCTTCTGTCAATTAGACTCAAGCTGGGTAGAATTTTGTGGTGCTAAACTAAGGAAAAAGTCTAGGAGACTAAGCACTAGCATTGTGCAGTAGGACCATTTCATGGGGAGGGAAAAGAAACATCCTCAGGAATGCATAAAAGAAATCCAGTAGATTGCAACAAAGGAAAAACTAGGTCTACAGTCCAGGAAAAACAAGCTTAACAAACCTTTTTGACATTTTCCATTAAAAGAGGTAACAAACAAGACCCACACCTTCTGTGAGGAATAAGATTTGAGGCAAAGCAGTACATAATGCAGACATATTATGTAATAGCTACGTCATACGTTTAATGATTATGTCAGTCATTTCTAAGGAGACCTCCAGCCCTAAATCCTGCCCAACCTGGAGGAAGTGCTTAATCTGCCTTCTTCCTTTAGTGCTTGCATTTACTTTCCATGACCTATTGAGCCTTGTAAAAAGCATTTTATTAAAATGACATAATTAGTTATTTCACCTTTAAAAGCTGATGGTCAGGAATGGGTTTTATGATTACAATGATTGTAAAACAATGATGTAGCCTGCAGAGGGATAAATCTTTCACATCTAGTCTGTCACACATTGCCATTTCTATCATGGGACTCAGAAAGAAAGAGAATCTAGGGATCATCATCAATGTCGTCTAGGGAAGGAAACACAGAAATATGTCTGAGATCAATTATGTAAAACCTTGGTGTTTAAATAATCTTACAGAATGTAAAATACCATAAAAAGTATTTGTTCTGCTTCCAGAAGCTCAGATAATGTACTTTGAGTGAGTTAATCCTGCTTCCATACTCAGATACTCAGCCCTGATATTGTGTGACAGCCTTTAGCTGGGACTCACACGGTGCAGGAACCAGTGCAGCTCTGCTCCAGCCTTTGGTTTAACCTTTTATGCTGCAAGTTAACCATGAAAAGCTATGAATAATTTAGCAAGCTTATTCCTTTAGTTATTTCTTCATAACTCGTTACTCAGCAGCCAACACTTTTTCATAGGTTAAACCTTATGCTATACTATAATGCATCCTAAATAGTTCATGGGGGGGTTTAAAATAGAAAACATGATATATATTCAATCACAGCAAAGGACTGCACTGTTTTATATATATATGAAAATATCTTTAGTGGTGGCTTCTGCTCATATGCTTCCAGGAAGGATAAATGACTGATTATAATTTTGCCACACAAGGGAGAAAATTAGTCACTGGGTTGCACACTAGGGAAACCTGGGGCTTGTGCAGTACAGCCTTGGTAGAGTATTTGGCCCCACATTTTATTCTAATTACTAGTCAGCACTCCAAGGCAAAAAACAGAGATGGTTTTCAAACGAACATATAAATTTTCCACTAAAGCTCATTTATAATTAGTATGTAACAAGAGTAAATTTTTTCCAGCTACATTCTCTCTGATTTTCACTATAAATGGAAGCATTTTTCCATGCAAATTAACTTACGCTTCCCAGAAATACCCTTCCATTGACACTGTGCCATAAACTTCTTAAATAAAGTTTGAAAAATTTAAAATCAAGAAATGTTTAAACAGATATAGAGCAAACCAACAAAGTAAGCAAGCAATAAGATGATAAAATATGTAACTAACGTCCCAGCCACCTGTCTTGCTTAATTTCTCCTGATTCATCCTCTATTTTATTTCTTGCTCAAATTTTCCCAACTCATCCTCTGGTTTTCATCCTTTTTAGGCCCATTCCACAAGCTTAATTTTCAAGGTCTTGTTTTTGCACACAGAAGAGGAGAGAAGGAGTAAATGTGCCTTAGAAAGAGCATAGCACTACCTAAACCATTAGAAACTCTTCCTCCCTAACAATTAAAATATGGACCAGTATTAAACTGTTCTGGTTCAGATAGTGTAACATTTACTTACTAAGTATTCCCAAATTGAGTTATTTCTTGGAGCAATTGAAACCTTCTGAGATGAGCAGAAATTCCAAGTTGGCTTTCTTCTGCTGCCTGTTTATTGTCATAGAAATTCCTCTCACAGCTTGAGAAATGATCTGCATGTCTGTTTTGCTGTTCCCCATAACCCAAATACCGTAATAAAGATTTCAAATGTTCATAGACTTCAGATACTCATACACACCAGTTCTTCAAGGACAGAAAAACTGTGCAAGACAATACAAAATTCTTAGTACGTTTAGACATGTGTATTTATAACCTCTGCAAAAAACCAAATCATTTCATAATCCAGATATTAGTAATACACTAAGTATCAAGACTATGTTTCTGCGCAGCATAATCTGCATGTGATAGCCTACAACTCTTTGACAGCAAACTACTGTCCAAAACCATTAAACAGAAATATCAAAATTACTCCTTTATCCCCACCAGTAACTATTTTTTTTGATTCTCCACTATTTTAATAAAATATGGGGTGTGTTCATGGTGTACACTTTACAAGAAACAAAATGAAAATGGTGTTGTCTACCAAAATTACATCTCTTTAAGGGCTTACAGTTTTGATCACTGTATGGAACTGTCCTCTGAGAAGGTCAGACTGTGTCTTCCCTATAGTAAATCAGTGGACATTTCATATTCTTATTGTGTACTTAGGGTGGAGCTGTTACTGTGGTCTTTTAGGGCTAATAAAAATCCTCTAATGAGACTCATTTATGATTAATTAGCCTCTCTACTATAGTTTTTTTGCTTGGTTTCCAGAGCACAGCATTTGGTAGGGAATGGATGACTAGCTGCAAATATTGTAAATGTGTGCTGAGGGAATATTTGAACATTTGTTCAAATTTGTTTTAAGATTTTATGCTACCCATCTCCATACTTTCTGAGCACAACATTCTCAAAAGAGAATTTTCATTTTACTGAGTTCACAATTCTTTCCAAGTTAGTTTCCCACATAGATTTAGCACTTTAATGTCATCAATGCAAAAACTTGCAGAAAGGCAGTATTCAGTTTAAGCCAGCTGAAAATGGTGTCAACTGCAAACTTTTAATTTTATATTAGATATTAATTTTTCAGTCGGCATGGAGCTGGGTATTTGTATGACTCATGCTGTGGTATCATGTTTCCCAAGCCGCCAGCACAGTGGAAACTGAATATTAGTCTGAATCATATTTATTATCTATGCTTTTTAAAAATTATATTTTTGGAAGTTAGGTTATTAGGAACTAATCAATAAATCCATTTACATAGCTTACAAACCAGGAATAATGTAACAAACCACCAATGACACCTTGTATAGTTTTTGAGTCCTAGCTGGATAATTCTTACTGTAACCAACATACCCCAAAATTGCATGTCACCTCTGAGTTTCAATAAACTTAATAATGTCTAATATCAAACTATTAAGCAGGGAAAATATCCATAGAATAGGTCAGTTACAAGGCGCAAGTAACAGTTTCCAGATATAAAGCAATAAGTTGAAAGCCCATAGTGAACCATTCAGGAAAAATCAATAGCTTTTGCAAATGTGCAAAAGTAATTTCAAACTAGAATTTTAAAAACAGCTAGAATGGGTTTCAGTTACCTCAGCACAAACATCCAGTGTCATTCTGGATTACCCCAGGTATCTGAGACATGAGCATTGGAAAGTATTACCCAGAACTCAGGGGGAACTCGCATCTTTTTGGTAGAGGGCAGTGGGAACACCACTTGAAGGTCTAAACTAGTAAGATCTATGTTAAGGCAACTGAATCCTAATCCCAACATCTTCGGTGGCAAGCAGTCACAAAAAAGATGCCAGTTTCTCAAATCATTAGTGAGAAAGAATCAATCTCTACCATAATTAAAATTCTCTTGGCAAATTCTAAATACAAAGTTAAGTTTTAATATAATAAAAAGTACGCCAGATCTCCTCTTCTTACCACGATCTAAAATGCACCACTAAGAGAACAGTGCTTTCTCTGTTCTCTTTACCACTATTATCTGTTCATCTTTCTTTTATTGCTACCTGAAATAGAATCACACCTGAATTACTCAGACTACAAGTTGAGAGGATATAATGTGTTGAGTAGTCACATTTTTAGAAACCAGTCTTGAAAATTTGTATGCACATTAAATGACTGAAGTACATTTTTCTTAACGCTTCAGTGTGTGCAGACGTCTGAAATTATTCTTCACAAGATCCTTTCAGGTTGGCATATTAGATCATGTCTTTTCATTAAGCAAAATTAGTCATCATATCTGAAGTGCATTTTCAAATAGTTTGAAAGTTGACAGAATATTACACTATACTGAGTACAGAGGAGCAACTACAGGATATGTGATGCCATAAGAAACCGCTGACCTAAGCAATATTCTTATGATGTGATGCAAAGATCAATGTGGTAAATATCGATTTCCATCTGTGTGTAATGGAAAGTGAAAGGGAATAGAGAAAATTTCTAGGAATATCTTTCAGAAACCTGGGAACTGTTTAAAGCATTAAAGATAGAGTTCAGGAAGGGAATTACCACGAAGTTCCTGAATACAAAATGCATTGAATGTTGTTGAATAGTGTATAACACAATCAATATAAATGTGAGGCAATGCCTAGATGCATGTAGGGGACTCTTTTCCAACAAATCCAAAGCCAAAGTCAATTATTAATTTATTTAAATTTTTTTGTTTAGTATGTCAGTTAAGGCAAGACAGTGCTCTGGGCTGGATTGAAGCTCACCTCCCCAAAAACTCAGTGCACAGAGAGCTTGACATTGTCCAAGTTCATTTATCCCTAACTGAAGAAAAATATTGCAATGTTAAGTTATAAAGGAAAGAGAGCTGCTGATCATTTACACAATGTTACCACTAGCAAAAGACCCTATTGCATTGACTAACTGTCACAATAATTAAATTGCTTCAGTACATAAAAATGGCCTTCCTAAAGATGATGAGTTATATTCTTACTCCCTGGATCTTTCTCAGTAGGAAAGACCTTGTCAGCATCCTTTTTTCTCAGAGTGTAACTGCATGTAACAACAGAAGTGATCTCATAAGAAAGAGTGTGGATGGGAAGTCTTACAAAGGTCCTAAGCATGGATGCCCCAAGGAAGACATGGATGCTACTCCATTTTCCATCCTTCTACTGCCCTGTCCTTTGACCATGAGTCACAAAGGGATTTCCCGCCCCCAAGGTAACATCCTCTTCTAGAGCTTCCCTTAGACCTACCCTCCGGACAAATGATACATCTCTTTTTTCAACCAGCTCGTGCTATTGGCCCCTGTAACACCCTGGTCACATATTTTTAACAAACTTGCACAACAGCTACAAAGGACTGTCAGGAAACAGAAAATTATAATTTGCTCTGGTAAGGACTTGGAAGCACTTTCATGATCTTGACACCCTGATTTAAACTTATTTCTAAAAACCAGAAGCCTTCCAGATATAACGGACTTCGATTAATTTTTTTCATGCACTTAGCACAACCTCATTTTGTAAAGTGCCAAGTGGATTTCTTCATTCATAACCCATCTTGCTGCAGTGGATGGCAGCAGGGGATGGTTTTGGGGTGGAGGGGTTAGTTTCAGTATAATAGGACATAATGTTCCATTCTATCTTTTTCTACTTTCAATATTTTAATCCATTCTATGAGAAAAAAATTCAATGGCAATCTGTCAAGGACTGCAATTATGTTTTAAATTGGGATGGAAAAAGTGTGTGTGTGTTTGGGAGCAAGCAGAATCATTTACATAATAACTGATGGTAATAATAACTCTCAGATACAGTCTTTCTACCCCATACATTATCCCTTGGTTGTAACTGTTAGATGGCTGCTTCTTTCTGTGCTGTACATCTAAAAATGTAGAAATTTTAATTCTGCATTTTTTAGGCAACTGTCAGCAAATGCTGATACCACTTGGTCCTTAAAAATTTACACTGCTATCAGTGCAAGGTCACTTTTTTGCGCAAGGTCAATTTGCACTGCTGCCATCTGCAAGGTCTCCCAAACACAGAATGGTTGAAAACCTCCAGAGAAAATCCATGCTTATGACTAATGAGTGGTTATTTAGGCTTATGCTGTCTTCATGAATTGGAACCGTGAGTCTGTGGTTGATTCTGTTAACTAACACAAAAATTAGAAGTATTTTTTTCTAATTCTTAATAAATTTATCCAAATATTAAACTTTTAGAGAGGTAGAAATAAAAAATGTATTTTAATATTAAAAAATATAAATGCTTTAAAATCAAATATTTTATTTCAATAAGACCAAAAAAATTATTAGTATACCACAACATGTTTTCAACCAGGTTTTCTGTTTTCAAATTTGACAATTGTACCAGATGTCAAATGAGAAATGAAAAATTAAAGAGATTTTTAAAAAAAAAATATGTCTCAAGATCTACAAATTTTAGAAGCAACTAAAATTGAAAGACCTTTTTTAGTCTTCCTTTTTTCCCAAAGGATCCCTCCTAAAAATGTTTTTGTGGGTCTACCTTAAGCACAATTTATTGCACGAAGTTGAAAATGCATTTTTCCTATTTTTTGGTGTATAGCTTCTAGTTTGGCAGGTGATGAATAAGAAATTAGATGCCATTCATTCCCTTTGTCTTTCCAAATGCTGAAGACAGGTTTGTCCTTGGTAGGTCTTTCAACAGTGGAAAAGTATCCACTCAGGAAAGAACTTAAGCAGAACTATAAAGTTAGTGATTTATGCAAGTGCTTTCCTTAATATGCAGGTGGCTTACAAGAATCATCATAATACTTTTTTCCTCTGCCTCAAAATGTTATTCCATTTTCAATGGTCCTATTAAGAGTCTGCCATATCACTCAGCCTTCATCTTCAGATAGAGTTGGGATCCATGATTGATTTTAAATGTCTTTTCCAACATAAATGGTTCTGTGATTCAAAGGACAGTGTCTGGCTCACTCTGAACAGGAGTGAAGAGAAGGTTTTCCCCAGTGCAGAGTCTTGGCCTCAGAGGATGTCAAATGTAGTGCTGATACAGCCCCTTTGACCTGGAATGATTGTTGTCCTTAAGGAATATGCAACTAAAAGTTATGATGTTAGTGGCATGGTAGAAGCTTTTCTTTTTCAGCGAGGCAGACTATTTACCACTATAAGATAAACTGGACTCTAGATTTCAGCCGAGCTTTTTGACAAGTAGTGTTATTTTATGGGACTTTCCACAGTTCAGCTGAAAAGGCTGCTCAGTATTCTGAGTAACCAACCCTGCCTTTTGACAGCTTAAAAATTCACCACTTCAGTTTATGTTAAAATAATTTTTGCAATAGTAATCATCAGCACTGAGGAAAATGAGCTTTATCATTAAATAATCACACCCTTGAGAGGCTGTGGGCACACAGCTGGCTCTCAGCTGGCTTCAAATAGCTGAAATGTAACTCTAGCAGAGAAACTATGCCTCTTATTTTTCAGTATAAATTAAAACTAAAATAGTGACATTTCTTTCACATTTATTTTTCATACATGTGCAAAGCTGCATATGCATACTAACTCAACATGGAAAGAAAGTACATCATGCCAATACACAAGAGCAAATTACCTACGTCATGAAAATGGTTTGGGTTTGGTTTTCTCTGTTTGGTGAGAAGAGAGAAATACTGATACCAGCAATATTCTTTCAAACACAAGCAAACAAACTGCCTGCCTTTTCTATCAGGATTAAATGCCCAGCAGAGCACAATATATCACACCCCAAATTTTGCCCAGAAAAGAGAGGTGTACCTACTGGCATCTGTACCTGACATAACTAGGCAGTGCTCAGTCAGAAAGGGGGCTTTCAAGAGCAGCTCCCTGAAGCCAGGATGGGGAGTGAGAAATGGCTGTGCCGTAGAAGCTGTGCTGCCTCTCTGGAGCGACATGATAACCCTGCACCTTTCTCTAAATACTCCTCTGTCCTGCCAGAAATCTCTTCCTGTCTCTTCCCCCTGCAATATTTCTCCATTCCCCTGGATCGCTCCAGGTACCAGGAGGGCAGACAAGGTCAAGCATCCAACAGGAGCAGAGGGCTTTGAGGACGTGAAGCTTGTCAGGCTAGAAAAGCCTGTTGTTGCCTCCTCACATGTAGGTTAATTGGGCAGTCTCTTTCCCCTGAAACCTGCACACTTTGCTTCATGGAACTCCTGGTTGTCCTGGGCAACTCAGCTTACTACTGATTTTGAACGGAGACCAGTGTGGGCCACCAGGTGTGGGTGACAACAAGGAGAAGGTCCTTATTGTTAGCTTCCATTGTTAGCCATTCTAATTTCCTAACCTTAACAAATTTTCAGCAAGATTTACCCACCAGAATATACTTTGAAAATGAACCACGGAAATTCCCATTCCAGAAATAAATAGGCAACGAGAGAGTCCTGTTTAAGAGTCTAAGTGATTACACTGATCTATGGGATTTATACAGCTCTGCTGCTGCCCCTGTTCAGGCTGCTGAACTCCATCTTTTCCGATATAGTACAAGCCAGTGTTGTTAATAATACACCTGTTCTGAAATTGCAATAAGGCTACTGAGGGGAAATTGATTTATCAAGAGATAATCATCTCTTAGAGGGGAATAAAGGCACCTGGCTGCCTTCTGCTGTCAAAATTTAATATTAACATTAATAACAACACCTTCCCCCCACCTTATATAAAGCTTCCTTAATAATTTAATTATCCACATAATCTTCACACACAGTTTATGTTTTTCCCTCTCACTGGATGCCTAACAGCATTATTGCTTTTCATAAACACTGTGAAGCAACACTCTCTTCACACTGCAAAGTTCCAGCAAAGGCACAGAGCCATACTCTCCTTAACTGTGGAAATATCTATCTCACCCAAAAATGGCATTGATCAAGAAGCGGTGTCTAGCTACTCACTTAGGTTGTGTTTAGCAAGATATTTTGACTCATGCCCAATGTTTAAGCCTTCAAAAAGTCCCCAGAGCTTCCACTAACTGGTTAATAAAAATTAATTCAGTGTTTGAAAGATAGAGTTCTCAGCTGCTGAATTAAGAATTTGCTTTCATAAGGTTCTGTCTTTTGGAGGAGAAACATCATGTATTGTTGGGCAGAGGTGCTGCTCTGACTATGCGCTGGTGAAATGAGGACCTGCAAGTGTTCTTTATGCTATTGCTATAGACCTCAGTGTTTTGCCACTGAAAATAAATTAAAAGAAAGCAACTTAATTTCAGCATTTAGATCCTGACCCATCTCTCTGACACTCTCATTTCTAACAGTGCGTCAAAATCCAACCATTCAAGAAAAACAAGTGCCTTAACAGAAAACAAAGTTGGACTGAAGAACGATGCAATTGTATTGCAAAATTTCCCACATCAGCATAAAGATTGCTTACAAATTGATCATTTTGCTAGTCACATTTCTGGAACACCATGTTTTTATAGTGTAAATTGCTGATTTGCTTCCTCTACCACATTAGAATGTAAGCTTTTCTTCTTTTGCAAAGTGTCCTGGCCATTACCTCCAAACAAACAAGTGCATTTGGACAATATCAATTTGTATGCTAATAATACTGCTTGCAATTGCACCTATGGTAACACACAAGGCCAGGTTATAGCCAATTCTCATTTCTTGTCTTTTAAGATACTTGAGGAGAGATAGTTCTAAACATTATGGGCTCTCTTCTCATTTCCTCTTTTCAGCACTGCCAGAGTCTATAACCTGGCTGATTCAGCTCATATTAAAAGTATTCAAAAAACTCAAAGACTCCTTGCACACACTCATGACTTTTGCATGCAGCAAAAATTGTGTTTGCTTTGGGCAAACATATGCTTCCTGGTTTTCAGTATAAGTTTTTAGCACATTTACTTCATCTTGAATAATGCTGACATTCTTTTTCAGCAATTATGTCTTTGTTTGTGGCATGATAGCCCAGAAACTACCTTGGTTGCTTTCATGGATAAGACATGGGAAGGTGTCCAAACTTTACTCTGGGTACAAGTACCCCAGCACTGTCCATTTGACTCAGGAAAAAAAGCATATAGGTACCAATTTAGTATTTTATCAGGAGGGATGTGATGCATGGAAACTAGTAATGGAAAGCACAAAGTTAGGAACATACAGAGAAAACGAAAATGTAAATATTTACATAGACAGATTCCCTTGCTGAATGGGAAATCATAAACTTTTCTTCTCTTGATAAAACTGACTAAAAATGTAAGATTAATTTTTTCTAAGCAAAAAAAGTCTTAATGAAAATATATTTCAGCTGGAAGCTTTGCTTTGTTATCTAAAACAGTTGTGAAAAGCACCTCAATAAAAATTTTAGTGATCAAAACCAAACACAAATTCTTATCTTTAAAATTCCTTCCAAATGTATTTGTAGTTGGCTGAAAATAAAAAATACAAAAAAAAAAAAAGTGGGGTTTTGCAGCTGTAATCATGTAAAAACTGTGATTAAGAAATTGTATGTTTGAGGATGTAAATGCAAATGATTCATATTTGTCTAAATCTTAACTTCAAATGGCATTGCAGTCTTCTTGCTATTTTATGCAGTACTTACGTGATTGAGTCTGTTTTTCCTGTCTCTGTTCTTTTTCTATTTTTTAACAGCCTTTTATTTCCTGTTCTTGCCTTGCAAGGTAAAATTTTCATTACTTTCTTCTGAAAGGAGACCGCAAGATGTTCATAGTAATCAAGTGTAATGGGGCATGTTCTTCGAACATTTAAAGATGGAGCTAGCACAAAAGGAAATAGAAAACGATGGCAAAAAAGGCTGATCAGCTTCAGCCAAACAGAGGATGAGTCAGCTGGGACCTGTGAAATACTCTCCAGTGCCACGATTAGCTATGTCGTAAGCAGGGCATACCAAAAACCAAAACCAAGGGAATGCTCACTTCCTCTGCTGGTCAAATATATTCAGGTGCCTCCTTTCATTTTAAGGACATTTTAAGTAAAAAGCAATGTGAAACAGCACAGTCAGAATTTTAGCTTTCTTCCTCTGCTTTTATTTGTAGCACAGTAGCATAAATAGGTGCCCCAACTTGTCCAGCCACCACACTTAAAATCCAGCCTCTAAGGTTTTGGCCCATTTTTCAAATACTTGGTACTTGGCTCAGTAGGTCACAAGCTTCCCAGCATCTGTTTTCTTTGAGGATACTGGTCCCTGGTCTCAGAAGTGAAGGTTTGTTTGGGAAAGTTGCTGTGCAAACATCTGGTGACCAAAGTAGGAAAAGCAAAAACAGTAACTGCTAAATGCAATCCTGTTCTCTGCCAAACAGCAAAGCTCTTCCCCTGTTCTTTCTGTGCTTACCCCTCCTTCCACTTGCCCTCCAGATGAAAGCCACGGAGATGGTCCTTGAGCTCAGCTACAATTTTGTTGCCTTGTTTCTGTCCTGGAATTGAAATCTAACTAGTACTGTTGTTCCTCCTTTAAGTTTTGGAAAAAAACACACGTCTGGGAGGACTTTCATTGGTGTAAGGTATCTTTTAGGCTCTGAATTAATTTCTATCAAATATTACAAAAGCATTCTATGTGTTTTGTGGACTGAACATGGCACAAAACAAGCTCAGTAAAATACTGCCTTACCCAGGCATGATGGAAGACTGGTTCTCCTCTTTTCCATATGCTGTAACAGACATCACATAAAAGAGCAGTAAAAGAACAATCCTGAGCAAACCTGTCTTGGGATTTCAAAAAAGTAACTCAGACTTCTTTAAGCATGGCCTTTTTTATTTAATAATTTCTTTCAATTTATGGATAACATATGTGCTGAGTATTTAAAAAACAAGGTTGATAAGAATTTTTATCATAATATGCATTTACTTATACATACACTTAGTACTCTGCAAGTATAGATAAGTGTACTTACCATTAAATCAGTGGAGCCAAGTTTATATTCTGGACCTACTTTAAATGCTGTCAGAAAAGTTTTGTGCACGTGAGCACACTGACAGTCAAGTTTTGAGTTGTTAGGATCTTTTTATTCTTATCCACTCACAGCATTGATGCATTTATTTTATTAGTTAGGGACATAATTAGAAATTAAACCATGCTTTCTTGTTGACATGTCAAGTATAAAAACATAACTCACCTTGGGGTCCAGCAAGATCATGGAGCAGATCCTCCTGGAAGCTATGCTAAGGCACATGGAAAATAAAGAGGTGATTTGTGACAGCCAACATGGCTTCACTAAGGGCCTCCTATGACAGAGCTACTGCAGTGGTAGATGAGGGAAGAGCAACTGACATCATCCCCCTGGGATTGTGCAAAGCATTTGACAGTGTCCCATACATCATCTTTCTCTCTGAACTGGAGACACATGGCTGTGATGGGTGGAGCACTCAGTGGGTAAGGAATTGGCTGGGTGATCACACTCGAACAGTTGTAGTCAACAGCCAGCGTCTGAGTGGAGAGCAGTGACAAGTGACCCTCAGGGGTCTGGCGTTGTTTCGGATTTTGTCCATGACAATGGCAGTGGGATTGAGTGCACCCTCAGCAAGTTTGCTAACAACACCAAGCCATGCGTGACTGGTTCCCTCCAGTCAGCACACTGGAGGGAAGGGATGCCATCCAGAGGGACCTTGATAGGCTTGAAAGGTGTGCCTGTGCAATCCTACTGAAGTGCAACAAGTGCGAGGTCCCACAACAATGCAGGTCAGGAATCAGGCGGTGCAGTGCAGCACTGGCTGCATTTGCTTGTCAAGGCAAAAGGTAGACATGCTTTTTGCAGAGTGTTGTGCTTAAAGCAGAGCTCCTTCTTTGTAGCTCATCTCCCTGTGAACACAGTGAGGCTGCCTGGGAGTAGCGCTGACTTATGTCCTATCACCTGGGCGGGAGGCGGGGTGATTCCCGCATCTTCCCAGCTCTCCCAGTCATAGCTGAATTCCTGCATTTCTTGACAGCACACACATTACCGATCCCACTGATAGTGCACACCATCCCACTGATCACCAGAATTAGAGAGCACATATTACCAATGTCGATGGTAAGCTGTGCACAATTAGAAGTGCTGAGAACAACTGTGTCCTCGTCTCCAGCACAGAGAGTGTAGTGAGTGTGAGCTTTTTAAGAGGCTCGGGCTGAAATATAACCATTTCTAGTATAGCTAGTTTAAAACTAGTCTAGCTGTTAGGGCTGGCAGCTGAAGGATCCTTTCACTCTCCCTCTCAAGCCTTAAGGTTCTTGTTGTTGTACTGAAGGCTCATGATTACAGGCTCTGATACAGCCTTAGCCTCTAATCACCATTTAAAATGCTATCTGGTTGAAGAGATGCAGGGTCAGTAGGCATCGACCTCACTGAAAGGACAAGATGATATGAATAGATTGCTTTTATTATACCTTTTATCAACCTGACTCAAGCACCTCCAGCTTCTTTTCCAAGACAATTTCCTGTAGTTAAATGTTCCTTGAGTAATGCCAAACTGATGGCAAATTGTGTAAATACGTTGGTGATTGAATCCTGTTAAAATTGGTCCTTATTATGAAGATTTCCTAAAATAAAATAAATAAAAAAAAATCCAGTCAAAGAATTAATAGAATGAGAATATAACTACTAGTTTCTTTCACTGAGTTTTTAGCTTATTAAGAGTATATCAAGCATAGACCAGGTCTTTGGTCTGACTGCAAAAGAAATGTTCAGTGTGGGCTTTCTTTCTGTTCAATAACTTTAATCACTTTAGTATTTAATGCTGCATTTTTGAGGGTCATGTGCTATGCAGTCAGCATCAATGATAAAGAACAAAGGTCAAGAAAGTAACTTTCTCACTAAATATCAGAAAGAACTATATTAAAAGAGTAAGATGTTAAAAAAGAAAAAAAAGGGGAGTTCATAGAACAGAGGAGAAAAGAACAAGGGTAAATGAGTAACAGACTGTTTTCCCTTTTTGTACCTCTGTGTGTGTGTGTGTGTGTGTGTGTGTGTGTGTGTGTATGCACACATACCTACCAAAGGACTTGTAAAGAAACCACTGACACTTTTGAGACTTGGGAAGAGTTCGGTGACAGGGGAGACAGAAAGATAAATGACAAAAAAATTGCATTAAAACTATCATGTTCTGTCTACGCAAGGAAACTGGGACAGAAGCCAGAAACAAACACAAATGACCTGTGAAAGAATTCATAAATATTGAGGAAAAATAGGGCAATGCTGAATAAGTTAGTGTTAAATTAATTCAACAAAATATCGGTAGTAGGAGGGAGTTTTTCCAAGCTTCTCAAATCAGTGGAAAAGTGATGAAGGAGCAGAGGAAGGAGAGAAAAATATTTAGGAATCACTCAATCTGATGAGATTTTCTCAGGTCTACTGCTTTGTTCTTTTGGTCTCGTGGGCTGTTGGTTTTTTGTTGGGATTTGATTCAGTTTACTTGTTTTCCAAAAGACTCTGTTCTCTTCTCTCTTCTGTTACAAACTCAGGCAAAATTGTCTCACAGTGAGGTCTTCCCAGCAACATGCACGAGGGCTGTGCGTACATAAGGATGCAAGTTTCATCCAGGACTGTGCGGTACAGCCCTTCCCCTGTGGAGTCTTTTTGCACACAGATGTACAGGACACATCACTGTGTTGCACAGAGTGACCACACTTTCCCAGAGGCCTTGTGGCCAGTAAGAAAATATGGAGGCAACCCAAAGAACAAGTCAGGCTGAGAAGAAAATGCATATGCTAACCTTCCTTTTAAATGTCCTTCATGTTTATTGTCACCTACAGTTTTATTAGTGAGTGTAACTGGCTGTATTCAAACACAATGCTGTAAAATTTAATTGGGTAACGTAGTGAGTGTTAGCTGGAGCTGTTTCCAGTCATGTATAATTACATGAAGTTCATACTTCAATAATTAGTGGAGCAAGATGAAATTATTTTGCAATTAAAGAAGCTCTCATTTCACCTTTCCTGACATGGATCCTCATTTAATTTAGGTTTTTATTTACTGACAGTCCCACTCCATTAGATATAGAAGACATTCCCTCACCCACCAGGATATTTTGAACGAGGCAATATGTCCAAGAAGACCTAAGAAAATTAATAAATCCCAAAACATATCTGATTGTCCTGGGAATTTTAGATCCAGCTTTTCTACCCAGTAGAAGAGACAAGTGGTAGAACACCGGCATGCCATTGGTGAAAAGTAAAATTCTTCTTAGGGTAGTCAAGGCCTCCCAGCACTCCCTGGCATTCACAAAGCTCCCACAAGTCTCTTGCCTCCTTCCCACAGCACAAGCAGGAGCCCCTTACTCTTTTTTTCCCGGTCTTGGGCTTTGGGTGAAGACTTAGGATAGTAATTAACCTGCTCTATCATATTAAAAGGCACAGAAAATTTGTTCTTCTCTGCACATGAACTGTGAGTCACCCATGCATTGGTATCGGCTCCCTCTGGCCGAGTAGGAGGACGTGGTGAGTGTGACACAAGATAACACAGTTAACATCAGTTTCCCAGTTCTCATGGACACCTTGACCCTTAACATCCCTTCCACTGCCACAGTGTCATACAGCTCAGTGACCTGCTCCTGCCTTCCCAGCAGTGCGTCTGCTCCTCTGCCAGCCTGGGCACTTCTTTCCCAGCTCTCTCTGACCTTTCCAACCAGTGCCTATTTTCCTAACTTCTCTTTACAAAGTAACACAAGATAAATAACTGTTATCTTTCATGAGAGCTAACATTTAACATTCTTCTTTCTTTTCTCTAAGACATTAAACATAGAATTAGCAAGTCCAAATAACACTTGAAATATTTCCCAAAAAGGAGAGGAATTAAAACTTTGATAGGAATATGCTCAGAGTTTCTGAGAAATTAAAAATACTTGGAATCACTGAAACATTAAATTATTTACTGCTCCACAACTTAAAACCAGTCTGGAAACACATAAGGATATTTTATTTTACCCCTTCAGGGATAAAGCCTTCAGAGGACAAACATTTGCCTTTTTCCCTGGTCCTTCTAACGTACACTATGTCCTCAATTTTTATTTCATTTTTTAAAGGCCATTTATTGTATCTTCAATTATTCTAAGTGTCACTGTAAAGTGCTATATCTTAACATTCTCTTAATTCAGCCTAGATGACATAACTTGTTTATAAGTAAAATCTCCCTTCCAAATTGGCACTACTCAAACCATGGAAGGCAGAAACAGGGAATGCAGCACTCCTTCATTCCTGAGATCATTCCTGGAGCTAAGTTAACAAAACTCTTGGTAGTGGGTGAGCCAAACTAAAGACATTTATTTTCCTAGTACTCCCCTCAGTCTTTATTGCTAAGAGGAGTGATAAAGCATATAGAAGTTTGGGGGTGGGCTTGGGTTGTTAAGACTATTAATATCATAATTACATACATAAGTCCCTTAGATCAAACAGACACTAATTTGTTATCTCATCCCTTCATGAACTGTTTGAAATGAGACGGAATTAATTCTGCACTGAGGATGCCTGCAATGGGAGATTTAGGGAAATAATGCTGCCAGCTTTGGCAAAGGCATTTTGCTGAAGAAGAGCATCTTGTAGCAGGAGATATCTCATCACTCCTGATGTGTTGGATGTGTTGGATGTATTCTCAATGGGTAATATGTGATTAATAGGTATTATTTCCTTGTTTCAGACAGTAATATAATATTTCAGGGACAGTAACTGCACATCAATAGATGCATATAAACCATTATTATAGACAGTCTATTGAGCCAGAAGGCATTAGAAACTGATAAACCACTAATTGAGAGGCCTATTTGTTATTAATTTCTACTGCACTTACAAATGAAACCTGGAAATAAAGCATGACTACCTTCCATCACCGGATAATAATTGCCATCAGAGGTAAGATCCAACAAAATTTTCATGGCTGATAGTGCTTTGGTATTTGTATCTGCAGAAAGCCTTGAGTTTCATTTTTGTCCCATCATAGAAAAGATAATACCAGTCACTGTTGCATGTTGATGGTAAATAAATCATACTATGCCTGGCAGAAATTCTCTAATTTATTTGTCATAGAGTTTAATACTGAAGATAAAACAGAGTTCTGTTGACCTATCAAGTATGACTTAATAGAACATTACTGTCTTTATTGAAAATTATTTCTTTTGCTAATTGCTTTTCATTAAATTTTTATTCTCAGTAAGGGAACACTATAATTTTCTAATAAAACAAAGGAAATCTTATTTTCCAGGCTTGTTTTTTACTACCATTTGGATCAATTCAAACAAGTCCCATTTTCTCTGAGAAAGATGAAGTTGCATCTCCAACCAGTTGTGTAATGAACCAATGAGTAAACTGATGCAAGTCATGAGCAGATCAATGAGACTCTGATTCACAATAAATGCCAAAGTAAAATCAAGAAGGTAATTTTTAATAGAAGAAAAAAGCTTCTCTGATATGATGCATGAATTTGTTGCAGCACTTCTGAAGTCAGCAAGCAATTGGTAGTCAGTAGGCCAAGAACAATTTTTTAAAATTGCTGTGCTCCAGAACAATTCATCATCTCCTCCTGCTATTGGTCAGTGCTGTGTTGCTGATATTACTACAAGACAGATTATTTCATTTCAGTGCTTCATACAATGAAGCACTTGGTGTATGACTATACCAAAAGCAGTGAACAGAAAACTAACTGGCATCTTTAGAGAGCAGGGCTAGCAGAAAATGTTTTGACTTAAATTACCTTTGCAACGTGTCCAGTGCACCTTGAATCTTCTGGACTGCATACATTATTGCACGCAGTCAGGCTACAGAAACTAGTATTCAGACAGCCAGCTTTAAGACATTTGCCTCTACTATCCGAAGCAGCTTAGCAATAATAAGCAAAGAAATAGGGCAATTCAGAGCTGGAGTTTTACTTAGGTGTTCCACATCACCCTCAGGAAAACTCTGTCCTTCCCCAGTGGCTCCTTTTGGGCTCCACTTTACCTGTTATCTCTCTGTATATAGGTACATAAGTAAAATGTATAAAATTATCAAACAGTATCACCCTTCTCTCTTAACATATTGAGGTATATTGGATATCAGACAAGTGAACATGGCTGAAGTCTGCATCCTCAGACACCTTGCCCTGTAAATGGAACACTTACATATCCTATAAAGTCAGTGATGGAGACCGACACCTCTGAAGACCTCTGGAAGCAGATCTGGAACCAAGTCCATCCTCAGGAAACTGTTCCTCCCTGGTGTTTATGAGGGCAACCAACAGGCAACCCTAGGCACCAGTCACACCAGACTCAGAGAATCCAACTTCTTCATCATCTGCCCAGAATGGGCGCCTACTGCAAGAGGACAAGGTCCTTAAAAAGAAAAAAATAAAAAGGCAACAGAGGCAGCAGTATCCTGCCTGTATTTGTTTCATCATTTGGTGGTTAGAAGGGTCATAGATTTTATTCTGCCTCAGCTACAGAGGTAGGAGGAGACATAACACACTAAGAGATCTACAGAAGACATTCCATTGCCAATGAGATAAGTCATGGCTGGAGGTAATTCCTGGCCAGCAGTAAACAAGAGTGAGTCTCACTTATATCAAGAAGTGAGCAGAACTGGGATTTTCAGTCTTACTGCCTGGAGTGTGTAGAGTTTTTATGTGACACTAGCTGTGGGGAATATGCAGGGACAGTCTGTTCTGTGGGACAACACTGGGTAACCTTCCTCCCTGAGCAACTGACAGTCTCCTTTAGTTTTTTCTTCTCTCATTTTCAGCTTGTGGAAAGAAAGCCCATTTCCAGCTATTACTTCTACTGCAGCTCTTATTCACCTGAGTCTTCAAGGTATTTGCATGAATTTTGGCAGAATTGTACTCCAGTTCACTTGGCCAAAATGTCCACTTACAACATTTCCACTTGCTGGGCTTCAGTTGCAAAACAATTCCATATGTCAGGTGTGCTTTCCCTCCAGAATGGCCTTTTCTGTATGTGCATTGGTGATCCATGCTTGCCAGCCACAGGGTTTTCAAGAAGAGAAACTCTCTGTGTCTGTAGACAGGTTTCTCTAGGAACTTCTGTGTGTTTTAAATGTGTAAATCCCAATCTAGCAGGCTGAAATCTTTCAGCAAGTATGTGAGTGATCACAGTATTGCTTGTGCTTTTCCTCTGAACCTTAGTGTGCAATTTGTAACTCATGCCAAAATTTAGACGTAGGTCCAAGCCAGCCTTCATTAATTAAGCAGCTGATGTGGTTGTGCTATATGGCAAAGACAGACAAGAGAAGTTTGTTGTAACAATTACACTTGTCTGCCCTTCAAATAGAATTACCTCTGAAGGGGATTTTTCAGTGAATTTGATTTCTTTCCATGTAAAATCAATAACCACAGTCTAGGCCCTAACAGGCTTTCTGAAGTCTCTACTTCTGCCCTTTTTGAGGCTACAAGCATGGCTTTTTTCTCCCATAATTGTACTATATTGTCTTGTTAGCTTTATAATCCAAGGGTTTCTTTTGTAATTTCTAATTCATTTGACTCAAGCTGGACATGGAGATATCATTAAGGCTGAGTGAAGGTTTCTTGAGAACTAGACAAAAAACTGCAGACTGATGAATAATTTCTGAGAGAAGTAAAGAAATTTTGTTCTGAGAAAAAGATTATTTATTTCATTTCTGTTCACATTAACAATTTAAATTTTGCAAGTGATTTATGTTCCAGGAGACTAGTGAAAGCTCAGTAGTGTTCAACAGCCTGTGGGTAAGTACATTTTGATTTCTTCCTATGGTGGAAAATGTGTATGTGAGAACATTCAGCAGCTCCTTGTCCATTTATACATTTACTACAATTCTCACCAACTGTGCTCATAACTCTTGTTCTCTTTTTCATTTGGTTTTATGGTTCCTTTTTTAACTTTTCCTCTGTTGTGATGTTTTAGATGTGGTTGTTCAGATGCATAAATATCTTGAAAGTAAATAGTAAAAAATATGCCCTAATATTTAATACGTAACAATTGCATTGAACTGTCACAGCAATTACTCTTTCATGTGCTTTACACCTGTGGCTTTTTAACAACAAACTTAGTTGAATACATTATCAATAAAAAGTCTGCTAGCATGTTTTAAACTGTTCTCTTTTATAATTTCTATTATAGCTCAGTGTTCTCTAACTAGTCTAACCATTCAGGTGGATATTGCAAGTTTGAATGTGAATTTTCCTAATACACTGTAATTATAGAACTGCTAAATAATGTTTTGATCACCCACAGGGAAAGTAATATGCAGTATTCCTGATTTCTTTTTTCTTACGCATTTAGTCACAATATATAATATATTAGTTTGAGCAAAATAGAAGTACATCCACTTTTGTTTATTACAGTTTAAATGAAAACTTCTGAGAGGACTGTTTGAACACTGCATGCAGTGGTATATCTAGAGTAAGGTAACTTTTTCTAATGGCAGTGATGGTAAGATAGTATTAAACCACAAGTAGTGTTAAGAGCTGGGAAAAGAAAGCTGGATCAAAGGTTCTTGAACGTTTTTTTTTATCTTATCAGTATCCCAGTTTCCAAGTTCTTGCACAATACCCTGTTTCAGAACACTTACGTTCAATGTGTGTTCCTAAACAAAAATGTATTATTTATTAAAGCCACTTTTCCCAATAATATATTCCACAGGGTTACTGTTACTAACAGGTTGTAATTCTAACTGACTTTCCTACAGGGATCCATTCCAGAAAACCATTTATCATGTGACTAATTTTGAGCAAAATATGCCCTTTGGAGGCCTTGTTCCTAAGGTTTGAATCATTCTCCAGGGTGAACAAAATTAGTGTTCTTTATCACATAAAGCCTGATACAATCCCTTTTGTAACTTCTGAAAACTTCTGTAGAGCAGATTTGAATTGATTTCTTTCTTTTTTAAATACTGTAACTCCAGGCCTCCTGAACGTCGCATACACACCTGTACCAAGTTGATTCCTTTACCTGTTTGGTTCTGTCTCTTTTTCCTACATTGACATGTCAGTCCATATATACGTTTAAATGGATATAAACCAGTATATTTTTAGAAGTAAATGACAGTCTTTACTTGAATTGATTTCGCTTTCATTGACACATATTTCCTTATCCTTACTTAACAGTGTTACGAATACATTTCCATTGGCATTATAAGTAACCTATATTTGAATGCAACAAATTCACTCTTTCTCACAACTTTTTAAATGGAGAAAACAACTTTTTTGATCACTTACTCATTTTCTCCATGCTTTATACAGGCTTTGTTAATCATAAAGAATTTCAATGTCCTGGGCTGCACAAGATAGACAACAGAGAAGATTTTTTATGTTTCTTGTCTTCCATTTTAAACAATTACTTTCTTATCTAATCAACTGTTACTTCTCATAAAAAATTGTCCTTGAGGAAAAAAAAAAAATCCACTATCAAACTTGCACAGTGTCCGGAATTATTTTTCTTTTTAGGAAGAGGTATATGTATGTACATGTATACATACATATGTATTTGTGTGTGTCTATGTGTGTAATTACATGTGCGTGTGTGTATACATGTGCATATAAATTACATCAACTCAATAATATCCTAAACTTTTCCTAACATAAGGTACTTTGTTTCAGGACTATTCAGGTAAATAGGATGTATAGGTTAGGGATAGAAAATTTAGATTAAAAATGTTAATCTGTCACAATGTTGACAGTCCGTGGGGGAATCTGGAGAAGCCAATGATCGAAGAGAAAGGCAGACTCCCTGTACATCTGATGAGGGCTAATGCTGTGTGGTGAATTTGCATATTACCCCATTTAGCTGAAATCATGTTGGGCTGAGGAAGCAACATCCCTTTTGCATAAGCACAGGCTCTCTGAAGAGATTGCAAAGCCTCAAGTGCTTCAACTGAGACCCATGTAAAGGTGCTTTAACTGAAGTATCTGTAGACAAATTTTAAAGGTAGCTGAGCAGCCAGAAATACAAGTCTGCAATTCCACATGCTGTTTTGCAGCTCCTGGATGCTGTTTGAAAGTATATGTATTTTATACACTGACAAATGCCATTTCTGAAAGCAAAAGGTTTTTTCATGAAGACACAAATTCAACCTTTTCAAGAAGTAGGTTTGCCTCACCTACACTTCTCATAGGAGAGATTTGACTACCAGAATATCACATGGAAAAACAGGCAGACCTATTCAGAGCTGATTTAAAATACATACAATGAAACGGAAATCAAGAAGGCTCAAAGAGACATAAAGGTGGGCTAAACCTGACCTGGAGAATTGAGCAAAAGTAGCTAATAAGACAGCAAAGTCAGCAGATAGAGCATGTGGAATTAACCTTTTGGTATCATTTTTTAAGCAGTAAGTACTAAGAACTTTCTTTTTTTAGTGTGTATAAAAATAATTGTCCTCTTTGGTTTAGTCTAGTTGACTTTCTAAGAGTTGGATCTGCAAGAACTCCAAGTGAATCAAAGGAAAAATTTATTGATGTGGGTATGGTTATAGATGTGGTAGATAAAGATGATGTGATAAAGAGAGAGAGGTTTAGGCATAGATAAAAGCCTAATATAAAAGCAATGAAGAATCATCTGGGGAAAAAAAAAACACACACAAAAAAAAAATTACATGGGTGATTTTCCTAAGTGAAGCCAAAGCAATGGACAGTTCTTGACCCACAGACACAATCTAAAACATAAATTTATTTTCTCTGATGAAAGAAAGTGAAAGACAAATCTGAAGAAATAATTATGTAACTACATCTAAATTCAAGTAGTTGAATCACTTCCACAGTACTAGATGGGAAGAACTCACAAGTTTATAAATGTGATAACACCTCTTATTGATAGATTCTGCTTTAATAATGTAATTTAAGTCACGATTCTGAAAATACAGCAAATGGAGATTCTTTCCTCCTGTACATGATTTATATTCATTGGATTAGTTTTTCCCCAAATTGTGGAGTACAGCAGAGTCCAGACCATGACAGAATTTAGCCCTTAGCTCTAATCACAGGAAGGAGTAAAATATTATGTTTGCAGTGAATAATGTGCACCTATCATTAGGTAAGATAAAATTAATCACAGAATTTAGCACTCCTATTTTTTTAAAAATCATTCTTAAAATCATTCTAACACAGATTCACAAGCACTATCTAAATTCCCATTCTTACTTCTCCTTTGGCCTTTCAGTGTTCCCTGAAACTTATCTTTCCGTCTGTACACTTTTCCATTTCTTAGCACTGCCTTTTAGCTGTCAAGTCAATCATTTTTTGACACTCCATTATTTCATGAAAACATTCTGGCCATAAATCCCCAGAGGCTCAGAAACTTATTGGTGAGACAGTAATTTCTAATTCTGCTGGAGAAAATGTGAAGAAATAGATAATATTGGACAACTTGGTGAGTTAGGCTTTAAACTGTAGTACTCAGGGGACTGTGTACAAAGTGGCAAAGCTCACACTACTGCCACCAACTGGGAATAAGCCAGGCCAAACAGAGCAACAAATGTTCCTTGCTGCCTCTCAACATGAAAAACAGGAGATTAGTCACCTCTAGTGTATGTATGCCAATGCACCCAGCTTAGGGAAAACACAAGAGGAACTGGAGCTCCACACCCAGTCAGAAAGGTGTGATATCATAGGAATAACTGAAACATAGTAGGACAACTCACATGACTGGAGGATCATGATGAATGGCAATAGGCTGTTTCATAAATTCAGGCAGGGAGGAAGAGGCAGAGGCGTTTCACTTTATGTTAAGGAGAATCCTGAATGTATAGAAGTTGACTACGGCACTTATGGAAGCGCTATGGAATGCCTCTGGGTCATCTCCAATGCAGATGTTACAGTAGCATATGCTACTGATTTCCACACAAGACAATAATGCCAAGGAAGCATTACTTGGGTCACTTAAGTAAGCTTCAGGTCAACAGAACCAGGTTCTTACAGGTGACTTCATCTACTCAGATATTTGTTGGAAGAACAATACAGTAGTTCACGTCATCCATTAAGTTCCTGAAATGCATTGGGAACTGCCTGCTCATAAAAATCTTAGATGTGCCAACTGGGAATGAGGTACTGCTAGATTTACTAAACTCAAACCTAAACAACCTTCTTTGTAATATCTCGGTTAGTGGTAACCTTGACTGCAGTGATCGCAATATTGTGGAGTTTGGGATCCAGCTGAGCATGTTAAGATTAGTGCTCAGATAAAGGTTTCATATTTTAGAAGAGCAAATTTCAGCTCACTCCAAGCTCAGCTGGGGGGAATTCTGTGGGCAGCTTTAATGGAAGATAAAGGAGCTAGAAGTGCTGGGAGTTTTTCAAGAATGCTCTCCAGGAAGCACAAAAACAGTTCCTCCTCTTTAAAGGTAAGGGAAGCAGACAGAGCAAGAGACCCCCTTGGCTTAACTGTGAGCTTCTGAGTCTGCTCAAAAACAAAAAGAGAAGAGTACGACTCATGGAAAAGTGGATGAATACTCATTGAGAACTACAACAACATTGCCCCAGGGCATGCAGAGGTGTACTTAAAAAAGCAAAAGCTCAGATCAAATCAAAATTGGCCAGAGATGTTAAAACTAAAAGAAAGGGGTTTTCAGGTACATAAATAGTAAGCAGAAACAGAATTATTTTTTTTTAGCAGGGTTGGAAAGGACCTCTGAGATCATCAAGTCCAACCCTTGATCCACTACCACCGCATTTACTAGACCATGGCACTAAGTGCCACATGCAGTCTCTTCTTAAATATCCTGCTGTCCTGCAGGAATATGGGGATAGGCTAGAGGAGTGGGCTACCAAGAACAAATATAAGGTCTTGCACCTGGCAAAACGTAATCCAGGAGAGCAGCACAGACTGGCGTCTATCCAGCTGGGGAGCAGGTATGTGGAAAGGGACTTGGGGGTCCTGGTGGACAACAAACTCAATATGAGCGAACACTGTGGTGCTGCTGCAGCAATGGATGCAGCAGGATGCTGGGTTGCATCAACAACAGCATCACCAGCAGAGACAAGAAGTCATTATCCCCCTCTACTCAGTGCTGGTCAGATCACACCTGTAATAGTGTGTTCTGCTTTAGTCCCTGCTATACAAGGAGATGTGGACAGGCCAGAGAGGGTCTGGAGAGAAGCCACAAAGATGATCAAAGCACTGACAAGCCTGCCATATGAGAAGAGGTTGGGAGAATGGGGTTTGTTCAGCTTTGGGAAAACAAGGCTTAGGGGAGCCTTTATCACCATGTTCCAGTACTTATAACGTGGCTATGAAGATGTAGACTCCTTCTTTTACAAGGAGTCCCACGGAAAAGATGTGGGCTAATGGGTACAAGTTACTTCTGCGGCTATTCTGATTGGACACAAAAGGAAAACCTTTTCACAATGAGAACAATCAGCCATTGGAATAACCTCCCAAGGAACAGGAAGTGAAGGATTCCCCAACATTGGATTCTTTTAATGTTAATGATGGATAAGGTGCTGAGCCAACTTGTCTAGACCATGTTTTTGCCAAGAAAGGTTGGACTGGATGATCCTTGAGGTGGTTTCCAACCTGGTATTCTATGATTCCATGATTCTGTGATACCTTTGTCCCAAGGAACATTAAGATCAAGAGAAGGAAACCCAATATGGCACCACACAAAAGTATAAGACTGGATTATTTTATCCTTCCATCATGGGAAAGGACAAATGTTACTTCCCCAGTGAAACTGCTTGCAGGTTCACCATAGGTCAAATCATGAGCCTTTTCCTGTTTTTTCATTCTGGAGAAAAATTGAAAAGGAAACATGCTTCATTCTTTATTGAATTGCAGTGAATGATTTTCCCTACCTTATGAATGATTCTCATTAGAGATGAACAAAGGAGATTCACGTTTTGAACTGTAAATAAAAAGTGGCACTATTTTTTATGCAATTAATGAGTGAATGTAAGAAAAGAAAAAAAAAAGGAGTAAAAAGAGTTGAAAGAAAGTCAGGTATAGAGTGCCCTCTTTTGGGCAAAAAGGTGCAAGGACGTGAAAGAAGCCAGAGATGGTTTTTTTAATATTGCAGTCACAATTTCACAGAATCTTGAAGGCAAATTCATGCTTTATTCATATAAAAGCTGAAATGCTGACTCGAATGAACACCCCAGTTAGTTAGAGATCAGCCACTCAACAAATATCGTCTTGTAGATTCAAACAGTCATGCTACAGTACAGGAGAGGAATTATAAACCCAGGACCTGAGCAAGCACTGCAAAACTGAGAGAAAGGAGGGTCAGCAAAAGCAACGATAAAGCAACTGCCCTCGGCAGAGAACAGAATAACACTTACAGAGTCCTAGAGGTGTTAAAGAATTTTGTAATTAGATACATGCCGTTATACCATGTAAATATTTTTTCACAGGTTTTAGACTTCAATATTACCAATTAGTTTGAGTTCTCCAGGATCTTGTCAAGCTTGAAGATAGGAGTTATGTTTCATTGGTTATGAAGAATGTCAAGAAAAGAGTAAGCATTGTGATGAAGATATTTGTCAAGGCAGCTGTCACATGTCCAATCTTTCTGCTATCAGGATTAATTGAGAAAACGCAGCTGTTCCTCCTCACAGAGAGCTGAGCACAGGCTGTGGGAGACTCACAGCTGTCACAAGCCTATTTCCATGCACTGTGTTCCTGGTCAATGGCTTGTGAGATAAGAAAAAGCTTAATTTTCTTTGTACCACATGGGTCTGCCCCAGCAAATATGTGCTCCACCAGATCCCTTCATCACACAGCAGGATGGGCTTTAAATAGTTGCTTCTAATGGCACAGACTCAGAAAGAGATATGTGTTACTGAAATACAGGTCTAGCACTACCATCAGATATTTGCTGCACTTAAAAGCTGTTCTTTGCAACTGGGTTTTAACAGGAATGATGAGTGAGAAAAGAATATAAAAGGTTGAATAAACCTAATACATAATTAATATGTTAGACAAAAATCTATCTAGAGCACTGATGGATGTAAGGCTGTGGCCACCCATGTCCCATGGTCCAGCTAGCAGTGAGGTTGAACATGTATTCCAACTAGGGACATGCACACAGAGCACACGCATACACCACATACATACTTACATGCACAACTGTACCTATGTTCATATATACAGATATATATATACATGCATGGTCAGCCACGCAGATCACAGGCAGAGACTCAGAGCACCACTGTATAAACACAGACAGCACCAAAGGCTTCGTCCTTCTTCCCTCTCTCTGGCTAAGCAGGACAGAATCCACTCGTAAGAACACATGTGTTGGTGTATGTGTCAGTGGTTGATCTTAGACAGTCTGCCAAGTAGCTCTTCCCTGATTTCAGCTTCTCCAGTTAGTGGAACCGGGCATACGAAATGCCAAAGCTGCGATCCCACTCCAGTTCCTAGTACAAATCATCATGCGTGTTCACACACACACACAGATATCTGGCACTTCCCAGGTCTCAATAACCTACCCTCTGTGCTCTAAGCCAACTTGTAGAGTTACCCAGGCACTCTTGCACTCATAGCAAGTAAACCCCTTGCTCTCAGGCCACTTCGCCTGCTCACCGGCTTGATTTTCATTAGTGATCACACACCCACTCACTATAGTCACTGGCACGACAAACACACAGGTGCTCCAACCCATGGTCTAACTCCAGTTGCTGCACTCACACCTCCATGCACACGTACACACAGAAAAAAGAGTCACTGACCCAGGAAAGAGGTAGCAAGGAATTTAATAAGACAGGGCAGACTGCTGATCAGGCACAGGGCATGGCCAGACATGCCCACTGATTTACACACAGCAAGCCCTTTTGATCTGCTTACCCCTCGAATTTCCCATTCTTGTTCTTCCCAAAATCACCTTAATATTTCCCTTTCCCAGATTTCATACCGGGACAATGGGCCTGCAGTTTTGCTGGGGCAGCCCTTGGAGAGGCCTGAACAGGGTAGTGGTTCCTCAAGAATCATCAGTTCAGATTCACCCCTACCAGTCATTGTGCCCCTGTGCTCCTCTGCACTTGTGCAAGTGGGCTTTAAATGGGTGGACATCTCCGGGGATGTGTCTGGCAGTAGCTCGCAGGATGCTATTTGGGCTCCACCCATTCATTTTCTAAGCTTTTGTCATATCCCTAACAGCATGCAGACATGCTACTCTTCAGAAACTGCAGTTTCTGTTTTAGATAGCACTAGCATTGAAGTCAATGATGTGTAAGTATTCAAATATGGCTATTTCCTCACTTGAGATGTGGCAGGGACCCAAAATATCCTTTTAGCGCTTCCAAACTCAGAATGGGACTAACCACGGTAAAAGCCAGTGTGTTAGTAAGACGGCAGAGAATTTTTTGAGTCTTTGCAATATTCTCTGAAATCTCTGTGCCCTTTTCTCTATGGTTCTGTGTCCCTCCCCCACTCCTTCATAGAGCTCTCACCCACTGTTGACACAGAGTAGAATGCCACCAGTTTGCCAGGAGGCTGGAGCATGCTGATTCACCAGCACCCAGCACAGAGCACCAACACCTCTCCACCAGGTTCAGAACACTGTGTTAAAACAGCTACGGTTTTCCCCTGTGGAATAGGTAAATGAAGCCTGACAGCCTGCACTTAGCAGGATTCATGTCTTGATTTACGCACATAAGACATATAGGATGAAATGAAAAAATACATCTGATAAAAAAGGGGCTGTTTCTCTTGCTCCACTCTGATTGACAGCTTGATCACTCCTCATTTGAAAAGGTGGAACTTAAACATTAAAATGTCACCTGCAGTATGACAAATGTATTTTTATGATCTCCTCAGACAAGCAAGTTTATGCAGGCTTTCATGCACACCGAGCCAGCTCCTTTACCCTCTAAAGTGATCAGGAGTTGCTTGAC
Organism: Pseudotriccus pelzelni; assembly: GCA_035584735.1. Classification (NCBI taxonomy): domain Eukaryota; kingdom Metazoa; phylum Chordata; class Aves; order Passeriformes; family Tyrannidae; genus Pseudotriccus; species Pseudotriccus pelzelni. The sequence continues at coordinate 103,128,763 of JAWMRA010000001.1, read as the reverse complement.
TTTAAATGCTCATTCATGATAGTGGCTCTTCTGCATAATAATCTACTGCAGGAAAAAAAAAAAGAAAAAAAAAAGAAAAAAAAAAAGAAAAAAACCCCACACTTAAGAGACTGTTTGTAGCTTTCTAATGTTATTTACTAACAATCCAGTCATATTTTCTATAACAACTGCCACTTCATTGGGTGCATATGTTCTTGACTCAAAACTATGAAGCAGATTTAACTCAACACCATATGGTGCGATGTGAACTCCTGTGCTTTTTTTACCATTTTAAAGCAGCAATTATATTGCAGAAAGTGCATTTTATTCTCTGACGTATGTTAGTTTCAGATAACATTTCACCCAACAGTTTTGAACCCCCTTCCTTCTCTTAGATTGATTTCCAAATACCAACGTACACCTCTGCTCTGTCAGGCAAACCCTGTCAGAGGAATACTACTTGGAGGAGGAAAGGAGCGTATGGTTACCAAAATAACTGGTATGAATAGAACTATAGCAGTTGGGTTTGCAGTCATTCCTTTCCTGGTTTGTGCCTCCAGGAAAATGACAGCTGTACAAAAGTACTAAGTAGTCCCTATTTTCAGGATGTGCTGAACTAATAATTCAGCCTTGATGAATATGTCATTGGAATCTAGCAGCCTGTTTAGATTACTGCTTCTGCTATTACAGAGGAATTGAATGCAGAAATGATAAGGCTTTAATTTGCAATGAATAAATATCATGTTAAGGGCATGAAAATGGCAGTGGGTTGGGATCCATGGAGTGAATGTATGGATTTCCCGTGTTCTCTGAGAGCTCTGAAAACACAGATATAAGTACCTTTTCTTCATTTAACATAAGGTTTATACTTAGTGTTAGAGAAAACATTAAAACATATTTTTAACATTTTCAGTTAATGCTATGCTAGATTAGTCTTGAGTATTATGCAGTATGCCTGAAAAACTGCTGCTTTTGAAAGGATGAGGATTAAGCCAAACCAGCTAGAATGTCCAGAATGGAAATTAGTTGGGACTGGGAATCAGTACCTGCAGTCCTCATTCACACTGGTTGCACTAATGACTGAATATATCACGCTCCAGTTTGGGAATGAGGAGTGGGCCATTGTTTGCTCTCTTTATTTTTTATAGATAGTCATTCACTCTTCATGCTTCAAATTCTAAATGTTATTGAAAACACTGTTTAATAAACCCAGATAACAATTTCCACAGGTTTGCAGTCCACTAGTCATCCTTGGATAAAAATTTGGAAAAATCTTATTTAAACCATTTGTGATTAACCAAATAAAAAAGAGAAGAATACGACAAATCTCCATGGATCTGTGAGTTAGGCACAGGAGTGCAGTTTCCCAGTGTCAACTTAAATACATATCAATACGAGTCAAAATATGAGGTAAAACATCTAAAACTGTTCCTTTTTGATCAGTGCAAGGGCACTGGCTTAGTCTATTCCATGGCTCCCATAAAATATTTCCAGTTGGAAATGTTTATTCCAGGGACACATGTTCTTGGTCACTTCTGTTATGCCCAGCTCAAGCACATAATGGTCACAACTAAAATGTTAGAATACAGTCTATGTTACTTTTACTACGAGTATGAAAGGCTGAGGTATAGGAGAAAGGAAGACTTATGGCAAAAAAAGAAATTAACTTCTTAAATCCAGATGGGGTTAAATTGCATGTTGAAATGTCTCAAAACTGTAGCACTAAAGTCACTCATAAACAGAACACAAAGGTATCATTCATCAGCACAGGCATTTAAGGGGCTTTATTTTTACTCCACTGCCCAAGCAGCAAATCCAGGGTTTGTTCAGTCATTTCTAATACGAATTTTATAAGATCTTACATCTTTAAACAAGCATTGCCAATAAATACCAAACTCATTTATACAAAATCCATTTTGTCAGTGTTTATAATTTTGGAAAGGTCTCCCAACAAATTTTGTTCTAACTTAAGTTTCTGTAAAGTCATATATGAAAGATTAGCTTTATGGGCATTTGTGCTGGAGAAGCAAAATACGAGTACCACACAGGCATCTGTCATTCAGACAGGGGTTACTTTCAGCTTGCCTGTGATCTAACCTCACATTGTTTTTAATGTTCAACTGCCACATCATAAAGGACTTGTGTATAAGAGAGGGATTAGACTGAAAGGGCAAGTAGGACACAGGTAATTGACCAGATGTGCGAAGCTTGTCTGCTGAATTTAAAGAACCAAGTCTCTTCTCTTCAGTGGAAGTCTGGAAGAGAAAAACAACAGACTGTGTTTTGAACAAAACCATCAGCTTTCCAATGAAAGACATGGGGCTACTTTTTACTACTAATCATTAAGGGGATTTTCTAAGACAGTAGGCCTGACTGTGCCCTTCTGTTTTTAAAAAATGAAAAATACAGGTACTCAAAATCAAGTGACTTTGACCAGGTATATACCCAGTTAATATGTTGTTGTAGTACTTGAAATAGTAATAGTAGTAGTAGTGATAGGACAAAAACTAGTGAAATTAAAGGATAAATTGGCCCATTAGGGATTAAATAAATAGCTTTCCTAAGGAAATTTTTTAATATTTTGGAATTTGAAAATTCCTTTGATATAATTATCTACCTAATATTTTTCTCTTCACTTTGAGCTTTTTTTACTGGTTAGTCATTTTTTAATTTTGGTTGCAATATTTCACTGGATCAATTTCTGTGTAATACTTGCCTCTCACATAAAGCTTTAGCTGAAAGTGATGGAAGTTCTGTATGCAGAACTCTAGTATAAGAAAGCATTAAAGCTTCCCTTGCGGGCCAGAAAGTTTTATTCCTTACTGATTTTAGCTCCATCGTGTCTCTACACTGACTCCTAACTCAGTCAGAAAATAGGTCTTAAAGTCACTGACTGAATTTTATCAGCTTTTTGCAGGTTCCACAATATTTGATATTTTGAGAGACAAGGTCCTACTTCGCATATAAAACCACAGCTCACAGGTAAGGCTTTAATTATCTTGGAGACTGAGAGTTGCTTCAGTAGCCAGTAACCCATGTTATGCATTTATTTCTGAAATGCCGTTCTGTGGATGGTTGACTGAGTGGGGAGGCCTTGGTTTAGAAGCAAATTTTAAAATGTCAGTCAAGTTGGCACTGGGTCTAAGAAATGTTATGTTCTAGCTACCAGAATCAAGACCAAGTTCTATTTATTGCGCCGTGTGAGTGGAAAACTAATAAACAAGCAGGAGTGGGGGTCTTCTGGAGAAAAAGGCACTTACAGTCCTATACAGTTGAGTATGTTCTGTCATGAGAATATCTGTACTGTTGCCAAGACCAATGCCAATGGTCTACCTATAAAAACAGGTCCCTGCATACAGAGATCTTTAAAGCTATGTGTAAATACAAGACATTAGTCAAATTGGAAATTGTGACTATTGAGACAAGAAATGGGAAGTGCCTTGTCTCCACTAAGGCTCTGTTACAGCAAGAGTAATTACCAAAGCTGATTCTAATTTCTTTTGCTCCAGTACCAGACCTGGACAATTCAAGGAAACCATAGAAGGAAATTAAGGCATGATTCACATCCTAAGTATAGACTGTTAATATCAGTTGAGATATTCTAGGGTGTTCTGCCTGGCCTTCAGCTGCAAAACCAGCAGTATATCTACCCCTTCTCTCTCTTGTAATATGTCAGTCCTGTTCAGATGTCAGGAATGCCCTGTGGCATTTGAAAAAAACTAATTGCCAATGTTTAGGCAACTTAGGTGAGTTCTTTGGATTAAAATTTGGCAGCCATTATGTGTTCAGAAGATCACATATTTCCTCAAAGAATGGAAACAAGAAGCAGACAACATAAATACTTAAGCCCCAAGAGGAACAGCTCATGCTAAAAATAGTATATCTTAAAGCATTCAATGCTAATCCAGCTCTCTTATAATGGAATGAAACAAATTTTTAGTGGTCATACCCACTTCTGAAAATCCCATGTTATATATTCAAAAGACCTCTCACATAAAGCTTTACACCTGTAAGTTGAAAAGCCATACTAACCCCAAAAATGTTAGTTCCCATCTGCCATGAACGTAAGCATGTGATCATGCCACATCTTTCACTATGAAAGCTCCAGTGCTGCTCAGAACAACAGGATATCTTGGAGTCACAATAATTTCAACGGCAACTTTTCACAACGGACTATAAACAGATTAAAAACATTGAGTTTACCTAAAGAAACAAAATGGCTGCTCCTTTACTAGGAATAGTCATGTCAGTTTGTTCATATGATCGTATCTGAAATCAGTCAAAAATAGAAATGCAAAGAAAAATTTCATCAGCTGAGTTAATGCTGTGCTGCATTTAATAATCATTTTCAGAGATTGGGTTTAAAAGTAACAAAAAAATTGAAACAAGGGATTGGTACCATAAAACCTGTCAAATAAATGTAAAAAGGACATAAACCCCCCAAAACAGCTTTCACATAAAATCTCACCACAAGATAAAATACAGCTTTTGGGCAAAAGGAGAGCCATATCTCCAGTAACTTCCATAAATAATTCACTGCTAGCTTGTAAACAATAGAGAAGCACAGTATGAATGCCAAAGAGGGTCTTTATATGTCATAAAGCCACTCAGAAGTGCACTTGCTGCAGCAAGTCTGACTGTGAGCTTTGATGTGCTGGAAAAGAAACTGCTATGCTGAGGTCATCAGTTAGTAGAAAACAATTTTCCTCATACAGAGAAGCAGACTTACCGCTGGGCTTCTGACACAGATAGATTGGATTTAAAAAAAAAAAAAAACAAAAACAAGACTGCATAATGTGGGCTTGCAGGGGGAAAGAAATCTTCTACACATATTCTAAATTACTAAAGCTGGAAGAAAATATATTATCTTTCTTTAATGGCTACTGAAAGTTGACATGATAGTGTGATGGGGTTCACACACTGGGTCAGTCACACTTAAATACGCAACTGGTTTAATTTGCATCCTTCTTCTTAACTAAACTGCTTCCATGGAGAACTTAAGCTGCTCTATTTGTTAAGTGCCAGGCTAAATAATTCAAGTGACACAGATCTGGAGTTCATTTTTTATCACTGATACGTTTTAAAAGGTAAGTTCATTTTATATTTGAAAAATCTCAACAGAAACTGAAAACAAAGGCTGATGCAATAGTATTCCTTTCATTTCTAGACTGATACAGCAAGTGACTTAAAAAAGCCAACATCCTGATAGAAAGCTATATAAATATTAAATGTATATACCCACACTTTTAAGACCTCAGTCCTCTGAAGTGATCAGCACAGCTGACACCATAACAATTACAGTAAAAATAACAGAGGAGAGAGTATGGCCACTGGGTGCCCATGAAATGTAAGCTTTGAAATTCAAGTGAAGACAACAATGTGAGGATGTATAGTAATTCAAGGAGCATGTGATTCAAGGAGCACAAATAATGTGAAAAGAAAGGAATAGGTAGAAGATAATTTCTATGCTCTGACCTAGTCCACCTCTCAAAAACTTGTGATTCATACCTTCTTCATACGGAAAGCCTTTCCCAAGCGGGGATTTGTGTGTGTGTGTCCGTGTGCGTGTAACTTTTAAATGTATTCAAAAAGACAGTTCAGAGTTTTTGTTTGTCCATGAAGTGCCCTGAGTTGGGGGACCATGACTGCAAGAATGGTCAATTCCCAGTCGATCTCAAAATTGTGCAGGATCTGCTGCTCTAGTGGGATCCCTACAAATCTATGGGGCCTGATGGGATTCATCCCAGAATCCTCAAAAAGCTGGCTGATGTCATTGCAAAACCACTCTCAATGATTTTTGAGCCATCTTGGGAATCTGGAGAGGTCCCAGCTGATTGGAAACTGGCAATTGTCATCCTGATTTTCAAGAAAGGCAAGAAGGAGGACCCAGAAACTACAGGTCTGTCAGTTTCACGTGTCAGTTTGGTCACTGCAATATAAGAAAGATATTAAGCTATTGGGCTGTCCAAAGCAGGACAACGAAGATGGTGAAGGGCCTTGAGGGGAAGCTGTATGAGAAGCAGCTGAAGGCACTTGGTTCAGCCTGGAGAAGAGGAGACTGAGGGGAAACCTCGTTGCGGTCTACAGTTTCCTCCTGAGGGGAAGAGAAGGGGCAGGCACTGACCTCATCTCTATGGTGACCAGTGACAGAACCCAAGGGAATGGCCTGAATTTGTGCCAGGGGAGGTTAAGGTTAGATATTTTAAAGAGCTTCTTCACCCAGAGGGTGGTTGTACATTAGAACAGGCTCCCCAGGGAAGTGGTCACAGCATCAAGCCTGATAGAGTTCAAGAAACATTTGGATGATACTCTCAGGCACATGGTGTGACTCTTGGGGATGGTCCTGTGCGGGATTAAGGGTTGGGCTCGATGATCCTTGAGAGTCTTTTCCAACTCAACATATTCTGTGATTCTGTGAATTGAGAAATACATTCTGTGGCAATGGAGTTACCATTTCAAAGGGAAGGAAAAAATAAATATCCCCATTTTGAGCAGTACAGGCCAAAGCATGGGCATCAGAGGAAGAGATACAAGCAATCATTTGCATAGTCTCATTTGGATTAATCACTAGGTTGATGTTTTAATAGAGTGATTGCATAAAAAGCTCCTAACTCAAGGACCTTTTAAGTTTAACAACAAGCATCGTTCTGAAAGGTCTCAAGAACTTGTTTAAGTTATATATTTCAACCCAGAAAAAAATAGGAAAGCAAATTTTTGATGCTGTCACAGAACTGACTATGACTAAGATCACAATCCAGAACATCACCATTTTCTCAGAATAATCATCACTTAGAATTCAAAGCAAACTACATCTAAATGTTTCTAGAACTTCAGAAAATGCACGTGGCAAGCTGACTGTCTATTGTCTTAGTTTCCCTCAGGTCCCTGAGCTGGATGGATCTACTGTACCTAGCTCAGACTGTGCTTTATTCTCCACTGCTGCAAGGAAAAAAGAAAGCACATGACTATTCACAGGAGAGTGTTTACTCAGCTATGATGTCAGCAGAAGCCCATAACAAAAAAAAATTTAACGAAATAAAATCTAAACTCTCAAAGTTTAAGAGAAGCCACTTTCAGCCAGTTACTGGAAGTCTCACTGCCTGTGCATCATTTTTCTGAGGCTGTATGTCTGAGATCAAGCAATGATGCTTGATGTGAACTGTTGAGCACAGGAAAGAACCCTTGGCTTGGTTCCTTCTGGATTCTGTTGCTCACCAACTGTTATGTGTTCAGTCTCACTTTTGCCTTTCACTAAAGAAAATAAGAAAGTCAAAAAGTTCACACCTTTTGTGATCACAAGGAAGAGATTATGTCTTTTGCTCTGGAGTTTCTGCTCCAATGTGTGATATATCATCTACAAAGGGCTCATGACACCCGATTTCAGATCATCTCTCAACTGCTACCTCTCACTATCCTCTCCAACAATCACATGCCTAAATATTGGTAAATGTCTTTTAAAAGACACTGTGTATTGAATTCATTGTTGTCACTGAAGCAGTCTGTGCTATAACATTTGATGGCAAGGAGTCCATCCTGAGAGTCTTCAAATATGAAAGGTATGCTTTAGCTGCCCTTGCCAATGAGACATCCATGCTCCTTCCCTGCTTTACAGATATCCTTCAGACTATCTGTCTGTGTCTAGACATACCTATCTATTGGGCAGACCCTAAACCCACTCCTGTGATATTAAAACCTGTAAGGTACTGCATCCTCTGGGATAAAACTAAATTAAAGTCAGTCCTGCTAGAAAAAAAGTTTATCATTCACACAGTCTAGTTAAGTTTGGCTCCTGGCATTTATTCATTGAAATGTTTCCTTCCTCTCAGACTTCAACTACTAGAAAGTAGGGTCTCATTAAAACTTGAAGAAGACTCAGAGACTCTTTTGCTTGGTGAGGTGCAAGAGAAAAATAGGTCACAAGCCACAGTTTTAACAGCATTCTCTCTAATTTATTCAGATCAGTCTCAACGTAAAGGGAGTCCTGCCTCACTGCATTATCTACTCATATCTACCATATCTCATTGCCACATTCCCATCTTGAAAGCCCAAAACCAGCTGGTGCAGCAAAAGCTAACAGCCTTAAGGAACAGAGCTAGCCCCCCGTCTCCCCCTCAGTGCAAGACAGGAAGCCAAAACACAGCTAGAAACAAACTGGAAATAAGTTATTTCAAGTGTGAAGGGTCAGTTAAGGAAAGTGGTGTTGTTTGCATTTCTCAGAGACAGTGCCTCTTCTGGAACATGCATAAATCTGTGAATTACCTCTCTCACACCCTTTCTATCTTCCACTCATTATTTTCTCGGTGACTTATAGTAAGAGTAAAGTTCCAGATTTTTAACTTGCAGAGATCAGCTAGTTGGTTACAATAAGTGTACGCTTTGCTACCTAGCATTGTCTTCACCTATCCTATCTAGCACCAGAAAAAAAGTCAGAACAGCTGAATTAACACTTTATTAAATCAAGCCATTTAAAAATCCTTTACTTCCTCAATGTTGTAATTTTAGCATTTGCATTGGCTGATTTCATCAGTCATAAAATTACTACTTCTGTAACACAGGCAAGAAAAAAGGCAAAAGTGATCCTCTGATGAGATTCAGGTGAAATATTTTGGCAACCAGGCTCTGTACAAGGCACTGCCTTGGCTTCATTTGCAATGCTTTGGACATCAGTGTTTGAAGAAGATAAACACAGTCTACAAAGGGCTAATGCAAGGGCTGTACAGGTATTTAAGGAAATCAAAAGCCTATTTCATTAGAAGAGAATTTGAAAAAACTGTATGGGTTTAGGCAATTTTAAAAAGTTTGTGAGTATATTTATTTTGTGCTTTGTAAGTACATGATTTGTGACAAACTACAAGAAGAAGTGGAGTTCTTAAAAAGAAAAGTCTCGGTAGGTGCATGAATTAATGGATATAAATTGTGTATTAACATTTATCCAACAGCTCCTTGAAGAGAAGAAGACTCTGTTCTTCAGCAAAGTGAGAGCATTTCTTGAAGAATAATGCGTTCCAACAAAACTAGAGTTTTCACCCAGGGAATGATGAGATGAAGAAAAGATGTTACATGGTGCAGTTATCTGCAGTAGCAGAGTTTTGACTCAGAGACACAGGAGGCCATTTCCCACCATAACTCAATTTTTCTTAGGATGATCAACCACCAGCAAGATAGTAACAGGCATTGGGGTAAACTTACAGGGGTTCCTACAGGGTGAAGAGCAACATCAGAGAATCTGTGTATTGCTGATGGCTTCATATAAACCATGAGTAATTATCACCTTTAACTCAGAGAAAAACAATATGCCATGATTTTGCTTGGCAAATATCTCTTTAATACAGTCATATATTCTCATTCAGAGCCAAAGATGCCAGTATAAGCAGGCACATACATATCCTCATTCTATAATGAATGCTTTATATGACCTAGTTCTAGGAAAAATAAATCAAAGGCTTTTACTGATATATGTTGAACAATGTATGCCCTACTATATATAAATTCTAATGTAGTAGTACAAAATGCCACCTCGTGAAAATTTCAGTTTGCATTGGGGAATAATGCAGTTTAGCGGCAAAATATAATGGCTTAATATCTGAAACAGACCTACATAAGCAAGCAGCATAATAAGGATTTATTTTTGCATTTATTCATCAGACAGATAATAATTGCACCCTTTTTCCCCTGTTAAATATACTCAGCGCAGAAAAGGACAAGGTATTATAGTAGTTTATTTTACATTCATTTTGATAATGTCATTTAAAGAAAGATTAAAAACTCTATACAGCATTGGCAGCATGCAGCCATCCTCAAAGGTTATGCTGTGTACTGTAATGGTTTCAAGGACATGTTCCTCCAACAGTTTGAGAACTTCCACCACATCATTTCTGAAGTTTTCTGCTCCTTGAATGTCTGCTCTGTGCCCCATCACCACAGTTGCTTTTTTCTGGGGGGACTGGGGAAGTGTTATCTTCCCTAACTGATGGAAAGGGAATGAGGAATAGGGAGGAAGAAGGGCAGGAGGAAGATGGAAGTAGAAGGAGGAACACAACAATGAGGTTGGTGAGATTCTCGTCTGAGATGTCTCCATCATTTCTAACCCTGCTTCCTTTATCTCTGAAGCTCCTCCTCAGCATCACCATTAGAAGTAAATGGGGGCAAAGCAGTTTCACCTTGGAGAATTGCACTTAATGTAATTTATTGCCAGTTTATTGCTAATTAACATAAATTTTTTACTACTGATTCAAATATTAAGAAAAACAATTAAAAAAACACCAAGGAAAACATCTCTCATTCCCTTTCCTGCTCTCAGCTTCAGCCCAATGCCTCTTCTCCTGCCTTCCCATGTTCTCACAGTGCATGGAGCCAGTCCCCTTGCTAGCTTAGGAGAGACAGTGGGCAGCCCAAGAAAGTGTTGGCCCTGCTCAGCAGTTTCCTGATGCTCCTCTTTCCTCCTAGAATCATTGTAGAATCATAGAATGGTTTGAATTAGGAGGGACTTTAAAGATCATCTAGTTCTAATCCCCTGCCATGGGCAGGAATAACTTCCACTAGACCAGGTTGCTCGAAGTCCCAGCCAGCCAACTTTCTAGAATTAGATAAGGGGTAGTGATGGTGATTTTCAGAAATGTTTAAGAACTTTAAATTTTTGGAGCAATTTGAACAAGAGATGCTAACATTTTGAAATCTAAATCTTACTCATTAGAGGCTACCTTCAAGGAGGAGGACATGCTTACTTTTCCTCTGTTGTCACCAGCTACTAAAACCTGGTAATTGTCTTACATGAAATGACACAACAAGACAGCAGGGGACAGTGTTTAGATTTTATCTTTTCACAGCTGGATTTTTTCAATTTGGAATGCAAGATTTTCCAGAAAGATACAATTGTCCTTTATTTTCTCCTCTGACTAAATGACCAAGAACTGTGCCTAGATGGTTTCAGTGAAAGACAGCTCCAGCAGTGCTATCACTACAACATCTCTAGTATTCATAAAGAGAAAATAATTTATCACAAGACATTCAAAAACAAATAAGGAAACAATGTGCATATGTGCATATTCTTTGTGCCTCAATTGCAGAAACCTTAAAAGGATTATCATTTCGTTCACCTCTCTGTAGAGCAGAGAGGTGCATATCAATTGTGTTTGCACAAAGGTAAGGAGAGTGTCTCCTTTATTCTGAATAGCTGCTTATATTTTCTTACTGTGATAAATAAGTTTCATATTGCCACTACAATATAGCAGGAAGTGTTAAGAAGGACAAGCAGTAGAGGGTTTAATTTATTTCTAATTTAGTTCATTGTGTAGGTACATTAGCTGGTCTCTTTAATCTTGAGAAGTGATTACATCAAAATTTTAAGAATCCTCACAAATAAAACAGAAAGATGGAACACATTCCATGTAAAAAATATGATTTATGCCAGGAAAGCAGCATCATGTTTATATGTATGTCTATAAAAATAACTGTTATTAAAATCATACCAGTTTAATAATATAATTCATGAGATAACATTATATTAATGTAAACAAAAATACAATACATTTTATTTAGATGTATATTTCAAATTTATGTAGTTCAGAACTTCTGTAACAAGTGTCGGTTTCACATTGTTTTAATTATTATTAAAAATTATTCTAAGAGAAGAGAGGTATATGTGCTTAAAGTTTAATGCTTAAAACAAATTATGGTTGCTCCATAGGCAATGGAAAAACTCTCATTACCTAGTAGGAGAATAGCATTTCACCCATCACATGCATTCAGTGTCATAAGACTGAGCCACAATTTAGCTGCTCTGACAGAGCAAGACTGTGGTATGGGAGTAACTCCCATTTTCCTGTGCAGTTGTGCCCACCAGTGGATTCTTAAACAAGCAGAGAGGTTTTCTGGTCAATTAGGGGTGGTGAAGAGTCCCTATTTACAGTTTGATTGACTGGAAGCAAAGAGAATCTCTGACTCCTTTCTGCAATTTCATTTTTTTCACGGGATCACAGAATATGCTGAGTTGGAAGCAACCAACAAGGATCATCAAGTTCAGTTCTGGTCCTGCACAGAACCCTCCCCAAGAGTCACACCATGTGCCTGAGAGTATCATCCAAATGCTTCTTGAACTCTGTCAGGCTTGGTGCTGTG
>JAWMRA010000001.1:103094454-103106373 GCA_035584735.1 Pseudotriccus pelzelni | reverse complement strand
GGGAGGTAGGCCCAGCCCTGAGGTCGACACACAGAAGAGAAGAGACAGAGAGCAAACAGTTCCAGCTGCAACAAGACAGAGTTGCTGTCCCAGAGATAACAAAGAAGAACTTGCAAGGTGCTGCAGAGCTGCTCAGAAGACCTGAAGCTTTAAAAGTAGAACATACCTCCTTCTCCTCCTGGACTGATACAAAGGGGGTAGGGATGTTTCTGTAAATACATAGTGCTTTTACTCAATTAGAATTGTTATAGATGTAGTTGCTTAGTTTTTATTTTTGCTAGTAATAAATCCTCATATTATTTATCTCCCCAGTCAGATCTCTTTGTCTGCATAAACTTTCTCTTGTCTTAGAGCAATTTGTGGGGGTTGTGATAAAAAATTGTCCCCTGGGCAAACCCATGACATCTCCATAACAAATGGCCCTTAACAATATTTGCTTTAAGTATTTCTGCTGAAGTGAAAGTTTCCCATGTTCATTTAACACAGGATATCTCAATGCTGAGTGAACTATTAATAGGATAAGCTCAATGCAGGCTGGACGGCTCAAATAAAAGATGCCATTATCAAAGCTCAAGCTTTTCATTTTTGAAAAACTGAAGAATCACACTCCTAGAAGATGCAAAGTATTTCCCTATTGATACAGAAAATTATAATATTTCCCATAGTTTTCATAGAAGGACAGATACCAGACATTTATTGTTAAAAAACCAACTAAGTAGCAGTGCATCAGGGAATAAGCATGACCTGAGTCATTCTGCATCTTTTCTGCTTCTTATCACCTTGATATTGTCAGAAAAATCTGTTGGGATTAGAACACAAAAGGAGAGTGATTCATGCTGAAAACAAGAAATGCAACCATATGTGTTTGTTCATCAATCAAAATTAATAAATAAATGAATAAACAAATAAACTTGGGATTAATTTTGTAACATATAGATTATCAAATAATCAAGACCTGTGTTCTTCATTTCTGTATTTCAGCTGACAACCTACACTAGTGAAATCAACAGCAAAAGACAGTGGAAGCAATCCACACAGACCTCCCTGTTAGGAGACAGAGGTATAGCCTTGAAATGCCTCAGGGTAGAGAGGGCAACACAGCACCCAATAACGCCACCCTAAAAACGGTCTTGGAAAGGAGCTGCAGTGTTCAGGGTCAGCCATAGCACGCAATATCACTGAAACACCTTTTGTTCCACTGCTCCTGGTTCATTCAGGAATCAGAAACGTTGAAAGTCACTCATTTTTACGATGACATAACCCTCACAAAGTAAAAAAGTTTGTACAAATGTCTTGTCCATGTGTTATGGTTATCATTACCCAAAAATATTTTTTATTAGGATGACATGCAGAAATAACCCTTGCAATCTGTCACCCTGAGTGCTGGGACCATAGAGCTCATAAAAGAGCTCTGAAAAAGTGGCTGGCAGAATAGGCAAAACCACTGTTCTATATCAGCTATTTCCATATCTTAAAAAGTCCACAGGCAACTGTAAAACATGGATTTTCTGTTTTGAATAACTAGTTTCACAGCTCCATTATATTACTTTTGCTGAATTCTGGAAACATTACTTTTTCAACTAGAAAGTAATTCCCTCAATCTGACTTTGTCCTTGTCTTATGGCAGTAAATACTGATGATGACTTGTGTCTGTAGGTCAAAATATATGAAAAATCTGGCACTTTAGCGACTTTCTCTAACACACTCAGAAAGAAAAAGGGGGGAAAAAATGGTATTATGAATAGATGGCACGGCTCTGAAGTTTTCTGTGGATGACAGAGAGAATGAAGTGTTTGACAGGACTCAGCATGTGAATCCACTACAGCCCTGAATTCTCAATTTAAGTGGAAAATATTGGGATATTAACAGTGGGGAACTTTCACTCTGAACAGAACAGATATTCCAATTTCTTCTCACTAGAGGAAATATCCTCATATATTCACTTAATTATGTGTCTAAAGCTTAGGTTAGGCCAAATTTTAGAAGTGAGTTAGATAAAGTTAACTTCAAATTTCAGGAGATTCACAGCTGCTTCAGCATCTGCTTAGCATGTGCTTGCCCTTTCCACTTGTGTAACATGTACATGGATCTGCTTAACAAGCGCTTGGTTGCTAATTCTCTGCAGTCCTTACTGCATCTAACATCTATGGTGTGGAAGAAACACTAACATCCTTGTGAGGCTGGATTTTATGTTCTGTTCTGCAAGATTTTTGCATGCTTTTCCCATCTCCTTTACATTTTAATGATGGACAGTGGCAAAAGAAGGCACTCTGGAGTCGTGTTTTCTAAACTGTCCAGTGTTTACAAGAGCCTACTGTCAAGATCCCTGCTTCAGAGCTTAGCTGAAACTGCTAGGAGAGCACCCGAGATCATTCATTCTGGAGCAAATATTTCACTCTTACTGCACCTTCTTTATCCAGATAGGGCATCTTTTTCTTTTTCTGACAAAAAAAAAAAAACAAACCTACTATGCCAAAGTACTATGCCATAGTTCTCCATGTCTAGCTGCTCTTGCTGCAAAATGCTCCCAGAAAAATCACAGAGCATTTCAGAAAGATGAATTTTCTAAAGAGAAAACTGCAGATACAAGGCACTAACTCAATCCATTAAAGCAAAGACTAGCTGACAGTCTAATTCCTTTACTTTCAAGAAAGCTGGATCTGTGAAAGCTACTCAATAACAAAAACAGAAACAAAGAGTAAAAGAAAGCTCAGAATCAGTGAGAACCTTTCTTTTTCTAGTCTAGTAGAGACAATTTTAAGTGACAGTAAATTTGACCATCATGTTCACAAGCTTAAGACATTGTCAAACACGGGCAATGAAGGGTCCAGAAATAGCAGAGTGAATGCACACCAGAAATAGGACATAGGGAGCCTGACTCTCTTCATCCTTCAACAGTTTGGATCCAGTGTGATAAGTCCTACTAACACACATTGATTTATTCTTGATTTATGGCAGAGCAAATGGAAGCTGGATCAGTCTCAAAAAGGGGCTAACCACAGAAAAAGTTACTAATCTTGGACTCTGCACCACTCACACTGACAAAAGATACAGAAGCAAAATGTTGACTGGTAAAAGATCTGGGGGGACCACAGAAGCGGGAAGGGACTCTTAGGTTAATCAGTATTGCATTAATGTCTGGATGTACCAAATGAATGCCTAAGGCATTGCATTATACCATCTGTAATTTCTGCTTTATGAGAGCTAACACTTTTGGAGGGAAAGAAAAAAAGGCAACAAGCTTTTCTGTGATGCTGAATATTCCAGCTTTAGAACTGGGGACACCTGGCTTGCTTCTGAAACAACTTACCTTAATAATGTCGCTATTTAATACTCCTATAATGTTTATGTAGTTTAATCAAGAAGCAAACTGACTGAACTGACTGACTGAACTGAATCTGCCATAGTCAAAAACATACAGACTCCCTTTTTGCTTGCAGTTCTTAGACCATTTTCCCTTCCTTCTGTGGCCTAGAGAAGATAGAAGCCAAGACTTTCTGGAAGCAAACACCAATGGTACCTCAAAGTCTGTAGTTTTGTCAGAGTTGGCAACAGCTGCCTTTGCTAACAGAAACACCGAGGTCTTTAAGGTCCATTTGTTGTTGTTCTATCCACAGTCTCCATGGACACTGACTTGCTAAGATGAAGCCCATGAAGTGATTCATTTTCAGGGGCATTTAGTATTGGCTTGTTACTCCATGCTCCCTGCTGTTTCCGTCAACTCAGAGGGAATGGTTTGACCCTGCTCAGTGTACCCATCAGAGCTGGATCTCTCAAAAAATTACTGTGGTCTAAAGAAAACATGGCTCTGCAGTGATGCTGATGCATATGCTGATCATCTGTACCACTGGTATGACAAGTCTGATTCAAGAAATGAATACTTCATAGCATGAAATAACCCAGGGACCTTTTTAATTCTCAGACTTCTTTACAGCTGTTAAATGGCTTGACTCACTCTCCCTAAGCACACAGAGAGAATGGCAATGTGACTACTGTGCCAGAAGCAAGGCTAAGCATATCCATGGGGATCTTTTAGCAGCTGCATTCAAGGGAATAGTGCTTGAATTCACATCTGAGATTTTCATTGGTTTTTATGTAACACAGTCAAACTTCAACTGAAAATAACATGACAAATCTAATCAGTGCAAATCTGTCCCACCTGAAGAGAAGTTTTCTCCTTTGACAGGTCAGAAGATATTGAGGAGGTTTAAAAGTTTGCCACACAAAATAAATGCATATTTTGTTTCTTTGAAAAAAACCCAACCAAACAAAAACCAACCAACCAAACAAAAAATAAAGCAGGAACCAATTGAACTGTTATCTAGCAAGATATTCTTCCAACAGGAAGACCATACTGTTACAGGAGTAGTTGATCTGAAATAATATGGATCAGAGCCAGTAAAAGAGCACTGAAGAACTGGCTGTAGGACAGCAGCTGTGGTTAATGACAAGAAACACACTGAAGAACACAGGTATTTCCCCTATTTGAATCTGATTTTTTTAATAACAACCTTGATTAACTGGGGAAAAATAATGAAAAATCAAGGGAGGGAGAAACCCTTAAAGAATTACCCATATCTACATTAGCATCTCACATTTTATAGGATCATTTTAGTGCTGTGCTTTTTTCCCCTGTTTACGTCAAATTTAAATGGCCCCTCTAAATTGTGTGTCTCGTTGAGTTCACTATATTATGCAATAAATTAGAGTCTACTTAGCTAGTAATTTAGAGTCCAGAAAACTCATTCAATTTAAGAAAAAGGTGGAAATTTTAAACTAAAATAGGGTAGATTCAGAATAGATATAAGGAAGACGTTTTTTATTATGAGGCACTGAAAGAGATCTCGCAGACAAGCCCCCCCCCATGGGGCTTTGAGCAACCTGGTCTGGTTGAAGATGTCCCTGCTCATTGCGGGGGGTTTGAACTAGGTGTTCTTTAAAAGTCCTTTCTGACGCAAACCATTCTGTGATTCTGTGAATTTCACCCACTCCCCCTGCCAGTGTCTCCCAAAAGGGAAGGCCTGAGACACAAAGAGACATACAGAATCTAACTCTCTTGATCTGCATCTAGTGCCCTATCTAGGAGACCACCATCATTCCTCTCAAATCATAAAGTAAATTATGAAATATGCTCATATGTATTGTGATAATTAAATAATATGACATAATAGATGAACTTGAAAAATTAAAGCTCCACATTTAAATGCTTTATATTTAAATGTTTCATATTTAAAAGCATTAAATTTAAAAGCTTTCTAGTAACTTGTCAGCTCCCAAGTTTTTGAAGTAGACAGTTCAGATGCCCAAGTGACATCAGGGCAAGGCTTCTCTCTGCTTCCAGGGTTTGTTATTTCAAGGTTTGTTATCGATACCATAATATACAGTACCTAGACAAACTTCTGGACATTTCAGCATGACACAGAAACATCCAAAATAGCTCATAAAACATGTTTAACAATGTAAATGTAAAAAAAAAAAAAAAAAAAGGCAGTGGAATTAAAAATAAAAAAATGGGAAGAAATAATAGTATTATTCAAATCATTTCAGTGACTAAGACAGCAAAATGCCATTGTGGAGATCAAAAGAAGTTTTAAATAATTTAGCCTAAAGAGTAAATAAGTACTTGATTGAGTTAGGAGACTGCGTCTAAATGCAGGAGCCTTTTAGGCATTTTGTTCTTTGCATCTAATAACATCTACATGTACTTAAGTAAGTCCAAGGCACAAGCATTCCTCAACAGATGTAACTGCAAGAATGGTGAAACCAGAAGACGAATGAAAATATCAGCTTTGGTCACCAAGATGCTTTTTCTCCATGAGGAGAGAACTCCTCCCTCCAGAATTCCCAATAAGTTACCTGGGAAAACCCATACAACTGCCCACAAATAGAAATACTCAGTTCAGGCCAGTGTGGTTGCACTAGGTGATTACACCTTTAGTTACAGATGCCTCTGAACAGTTTATTCAATGTTTTACAAGAGAGATTATACAATGGGGGATCCTGTTCTTTTCACAAGAAGTTGGCATCATAAATCAATGGATTTTATATAACATTGACAGAGATTAAGAAGCAACTTCACTTTTACTGCTATCGGCTCTGCCTGTTTGATTCCAAACTCCATTTCCAGCTCTGTGATAGGCAATCCCTGAAGGCAAGGAATGGAACCAAATATTTTAAGCAAAAGAAATCAGAACTTCTCTCAATGTGACTGATGTTTTCAGGATTCTGTCTCTTAGTAAAAGACACTATTTTATTTAAGTAGTTCTTTCCATAAGATACATAGGGAGATCGTTTTTTCTGAGCAGTAAACATCCACTTTGTGGAAGACTGCTAAGCTATAAAGGAAAGTTGGATATCCAACCCCCTCCGATTTCTAAAGGAAAGACTGCATCTCGGTTCTCTTACATACCTAGAAGAAACAGGATTTGTGTTCTTTGCTGCTGGTACCCAATGACTTGCCTAGGTCTTACAAGAACTAAAACATATAAGCCCAGAAGGCTTTGTTCTTTATGTATAGGAATTTTTAAAATCTGATTTTTAAGAAAAGGACAGCTACAAAATTTGCTTCTGTCTCCTCAAAAAAACAGTTATGGGTGGTGCTGTGCACTGCAAACTTTACATGTGGAAAGATGCCAGTGGGATCTGCAATCACTGAATTTCAGGGCATTCAGCAAGGAGTGCAAGTCATGCACATGTTGTTGCTTCTACTTGACAGCTTTGTCACTAGAGTCACAGAATTAAAAAACAGGAGGAATGGCTTGAGCAGACTGGTTGTCAGCACCCTAACCTCTCTGTGATTTAGATCCTATCTGGCCTGACTGAAGAATTCATTGATGCCCCATCTGGACTGTATACTGAAAAATAAAAAGGAATTCACTGGTGTCAGTAGTCTTACCTAACACTGAATAATAACTTTATTAAAGTTTAATATATTGGAAATTTGCGGGAAAGATGGCATGCAGTGCTCATTTGTACTGAAATATGAAACATAACCAGGGCATTGTTGTGCTCATTTCAGTGTAATTGCTGAAGAATTGTCCCATTATTCTCTGACAATTCGTGAACAGCAAAAAAGAGCCATATGAAGTGAACTGAAAATAACATCATCAAACAGCTACAAAGGACAATAAAGAAGAAAAATGGTGTGAAAACAAGGGCAACACTGGACAATAAATATCTAATGTGTGTGGCTGCAATATGATTGCTCACGTTTAAGTATTTATTCACTTTGGGGATAATTTAGTCCAATAAAATTCTAACTCTTTTGCAGTCCTTCTTATTTGAGCCATCCTTTATTCCTGTGTCTATGCAAATCAAAGAGGATAAATAAAGTTGATAAACAGCTTGTGGATGAACTGAAATTCTCTGTGGACAGAGGCTTTCCTGAAGGCTTCATGGATTTCATAGGTCATGAATCTGAATCCTATAACCACTTTGGATGGGAACTGACTACTGCCACATACCCCTCTGTTCACAGGTCAGTGTAAGGAGGCTGTGGAAAACATTGTAAAGGTTATTCCTTTTGAAATGTATTTAAAAAAATAATAATAATTAAAAAAAATAACAGAGCTCTTTGGAATCTAGTTCCTGCCCTGGTCTTGTAACAGCCCTGGAAACCTCTGATGGTCCGAAGAGGAGATCACACATAGGCTTGCACTTTGCCAGCACTTCATAAAGTGTCATATCTCTTGCTGCTCCCATTCAAGAAAATATTGCAGGGTAATGTTTTGCCCCAGGAACAGCAGCATCTACATCAGGTAAGATGGGAGAAGGGGAAGTGAAAGGATGGAGAGGATTTGGGACAGGAAAGAATTGTTACATCCTCCTGTGGGTTTGCCACTGTTTGAACGGTCCACTGAGGCCTGAAACAGTAGAATGATATTAATGGCTATTACATCTCTACTAATTCTCTCCCAGGCTGAAAGAGTTCATTGTTCCTAAAATGCCATACTTGATCAACTGCAAATTTTCAGGCCTGTTTTGCAAGGGTCACAGCAACATTCAGCAGCATTTTAACCCCAGTGGCTTTCTGGATGTTCTGTGTAGTGCCACCTGTAATGGTACAGTCAGGCACTGTTTGCAACTACACTGCTGTGCAGAACTTTTGTGGCTGTTTTTGTCTCAGTGGCCATGTCATAACTGAGCAGTGTGACAGCCTCAAATGTCTGGGAGCAAAAAGAACTTTCTTTTATAGGATTTATTACAAACCTTCAACCTTTTGGCAGTGGAAAATGCTGATGCTGACAGGAATTTTGTTTCTCTGAAAGCACTTGGACGAAGGGCTTTTGGCAGCTCTGGCTTAAGGAGTTCAGAATCTCAGTGCCATATGACACCCTAGATGTTTTCATTCCCCCCAGGCACTCAATGCACATTTCCATCTATCTTCAAGAACTAGGTTGTTACAGGACAATCTAGTTCTTATCCTGTGCGAGTCGTTGTTAACTATCAGTGAAGAGTATTAATGATCTGCATTGATCGTATTTATTATTTCCTTTTTCTCATGCTATGAATGTACAATATTTTGCTGTTTGTCAGTGGAAAAAAAAATAAATTTGAAAGCAACCAAACTCTGTTCCCTTTCTTTCACCCCACTGTGGTATTAGTTATCTAAACAATGACAGCAATAACATATCCTATTAAAAAGTCATCAAATTCCTGCTGCAAGCAATGCATATACAGAGAAAAGGAAAGGAAAAGTAGGTCTCCCTTGACATTCAAGAGAATTATATTTCTAATCAATGTAATGTGGTAACTGAAAACCAGCACACAGGCAGATCAATCAGCCAGTCCTTCTGAGTGGCATCGTTGAAACGCCTTTCCCAATAATTCAAGCGAGAGACTTTAAGGAATGAACTCAGTATCTCTCATCTGTGAAAAAAGGGTGAATGCTGCTGTCAGTTTCCAGAGGAAATCAACTTTGGAAGGAAGAGTAAGGAAGAAAGACTCAATGTAAGTGGGGAAATCATGAGGAAAATTGTAACCAAACTATGAAGAATTAAAAAAAAGATATATTGTATGAACAAACAAAATCAAACTAAAATCACAAAGGAAAAAGAAAAAGGTATAACAGGAAAGAAGAGAACCCAATCTACTTTAGGGAAATACAAGTTTAAGACAGTAACGAATAGATAATAAGGATGACTCTGTGCCTGTGCAGCTGTGCAGCAATAAGGGCATTACCTCAGTAATATTTGAACCTTCTAACCCCTGAGTGAAATCTGCAAGGCATTTCTTAGATGTGGATTGTGTCTTAGAAGCCTAGAAGAATGGGGTTCTGCTTTCTGCTAAGAATTTGTAGCCTAACATCTTAAGATTAGTCTTACTGAATTCAGCAGGTACTCCAGGTTCTCTAAAGAAGGTCACTCATATTGAAGTGCCTGCGTGTGTGTTTAGCTGCTGTTCCACTGGCACTCTGATTTGCTCAGCTTTTAAAAGATCTTACCCTGGTGTCTTTTGAACTGATGCCAAAATGTAACAAAGTTAATGACTGTCAGTGCCATACCTATACCTGCACATAGGGGCCAGAGGATACAGCACCTGTTAGATAACTGAGCACAGCAAGGAACACCCAGTTGTACTGCACAAATTAGATGTCAGAGCTCCGGAATTCATTGTGTGCCAGCAACTGGGAATCACCGTTTTTTCAAAGGAAAGGTATAAGAATTCAGGAATACGGTGACTTCTGGGCTCACCTTACTGTGATTAGAGCAGATGCTTAACAAACAAGGAGCTGAAATTAATTGTCCTGAAGGATTAATAAATTTATCCCATTTTTAAACCACTTGAGTCATTAAGTTTATGCCAAGTTTTTACATCTCCTCCAATGTCCACTGATTTTGATGTATATTAAACTGTGTGAAGCAGCATGTATAATCAGCATGAGCATGGTAAGTCTTGTAAACAACTCCATTCCCAAGAAAGTAAATGAAGATAGACTGGAACCATCATTCAGATGTGCTGTTAAAAGTCAGAGTTCAATGGCAGCTTCAAAACTGCCTTTTATTGCTCTTGCCCAGTGCTAAGATATCTCAGAAATACCTCCATATAGCACTGGATCCAGGATCAGCTTCTCTCTTTTTCTTAGCTAGCTGAAACTGTGCATTGCCTATAAAACGCACCCTCAGCTTTCAGAACTGATAATTGGATACACTTTCAAGGAAGTAGGGATGCAGTTATGGCAATCTGGAACATTCAGAAAGCATGCATCAAGATCAAAAAGAGATGAAATAAATTATTTTTTTTTTTGCTTAGAATCATGCAAGTGGAAAAGAAGCAGAAGAATTTTTAATCTTTTTTCTCCTTTCATTCTGTTTGTTCATTTGGTGGCTGAGGTTTTGTGCTCAATCACAGAGATCACAAATTCCCTTTTCTTCTTTCTTTTAGGTTATTGTTACTGCTGTTGGGTTTGTTTTGGTAAAATCTAGACTTCTCTGCAAAATCACACTAATCCTCTGACTGGAACTTTAAGAAACCTCCAGGATAATGAGGTCTGTTGGAGGGGCTGGCATCAATGGGAAATTCATACAGAGAGGTGAAATGAGATTTAAGAAATTCTACTTGAAAGTTTTAATTAATGTGTGACATGTACATTTCTTTCTCTCTATTTTTTCTCCTTTTTTTAAGCTCAAAAATAGAAGAAATTCAGACTTTGTAGTAAAAATGTTCAGTGGCTCAGAGGCACCTGAAATGACTGGTTACCAGATCAACTGGATTAGAGAGGGATGGCTGTACCAGAAAGCAAAACCGTTGCTTCTATTTACTACTTCCTGCAGAAGAAAAGCAGGAAGCAATGAGTAAAAAAAAAAAATTAACAAAAAGATACATTTCTTGTGTAACACATACAGATAAAAAGAACTACAGAGGATTCTCATGGAGTGCAGGCATACCTATATTGTGAATAAAGATTTATATTTCTTATTACTGGTAAAGACATATCATTGTTGAACAACTCAACAGGGTAAAAGAGGGGGAGATAACAGAAGAAGGGCCAGATGACACAGAGCATCAAGTCTGGATAATAATTCAGAATTATTCCTGTTACTTTGAATAAACAATTCCTGGAATAAGAAATATCATTTACTACAGACATATTGCCCTTTAGACTCATAGTGTCTCCTGAACTGAGGTCACTACCTCATATATAAGGACAGCCATCACATTTCCAACTAAATATCAAATAACAGTGGGTGACCTATATTTACAAAATGTTTGTAGGCATAATCTAATGTGAAGAGAAAACAGCTTAATATTTTGTCTAAATCCAAGTCCTGCAACAAGAAGTATTCATCCCAGCCTTTCCAAAACAGTCTCTTTTTGTTTAAATGTTGCCTCCTTCTTTTCTGTTGGTATCTGTTAACCCCATAGCACAATAGTGGTGTAATGTAGGAAGACTGTTTAAGTGAAGGAAAGCAGGTTTCCAGCCACCAGTTAATATTCATCGTATGCACAATGAAAAATCACTGTTGATAAGACAAAGCAAAGGCACTAATTAAATCCTAGGTGAAAACGAGAGGCTGAAGGGCACAACTGCATACTGATGACCTCCAGGTGGACCTGGCAAATATTTGTGATGTCACACGAGCATGAAACACTGTTTTCTTTATTGGACAGACAAGAGGATTTATTGAGCCCTTTATCCACCACAGGTGAAGCCGACCCAGAAAACACAAATATTTATCTTTCGACCTACAAAACGCCTCTGTGACACCGGGGGAAAGAAGCTGCTCGGAAGGCATTAATCCTTTTTCCCTCTCCCCGGCTCTGGCAGTGGGGCTCCTGCAGCCCTGCGCCACTGCTGACACCCAGCGGCAGCTGCGGGAGGGTGCGTGGATCCTGAACCCACCTCTGGGTTCCAGCACCGTGCAGAGCCAGACACTGATTGTGTTCCACTCGCAAAAAAAAAAAAAAAAAAAAAACCAC
>JAWMRA010000001.1:103066609-103094354 GCA_035584735.1 Pseudotriccus pelzelni | reverse complement strand
GAATTGTTATAGATGTAGTTGCTTAGTTTTTATTTTTGCTAGTAATAAATCCTGATATTATTTTCTCCCCAATCAGACCTCTTTGTCTGCATAAACTTTCTCTTGTCTTAGAGCAATTTGTGTGGGGTGTGGTAAAAAATTGTCCCCTAGGCAAACCCATGACACCAAGTATTTCAAATTTCAAGCATTGGAAGTTTAAAACAAATATTACTAAACCTGAGTGAACCCTGAGAAAACTCTGGTTTGATTACCTCAAAATAAAGGGTCTAATGCTTCCATGCTCCAGATTTTGGGGTCAGAACAACATGAACATGCCCCCCCACTCCTTTCCCCATCAGTATCTCCAGTTCATTAGAGCTGGCAGAGTCCCTCAGACTGCACCTCAGAGGAAAGCCCCAGTGGTTGCTCCGGTCTGGGTAACACACCACAAGCAGACAGTATGGGCAGTAAGGACACTTTATGCCTGTCCAGGCCTTGGTTTGTGGTTTCATAGCAGGGAGGCTAGAAATGCTCAGGACTTTTATCCAGGGGAGATACTTAAACTTTCCCACTGGAAGGCAAATCAGCTCTGCAGTGGGGACCTTCTTGCATGTTTTATCCAGCAATTACAGTGCCAAGTGCTACCCCAAGCAAGAATCAGCAGGACACAGACCATTTTGGTCCCTCTGTTTCTGGCCTAGTCAGTAGTTCCCTCTCTCCTTCCAGTGTCACAGCTTGAGCCACAGCAATGAGATGGCACTGTGGATTCTGCAGGACCTTAAGTGACATGAGAAATAAGACATAGAGGGCTGAGGAGTAGAAAGTCCTCTTAAAAACCAAGAACAGTTTATTCCTGTCTCTCAATTTAAAAAAAAAAATACTGGGACCTTCAATCCCATTACTGGCACTGGTTAGACCGCTGGATCTTCTTCGTGCTTCCAGGTGAGCAAATTCACACAAGGTGCCAGGGTGTACCCTACTCACCATTACTTCATAGGATTTCCAGAAGACAAAATCTTACTCCTTTCTGTAAAAAGACTCTTCCATTTTTTATATAGTATTTAAGTATTGATTCCTCCAGAGAAAGAGGCCAAATGTCACTTTAATTCTGTCAACCTGGTTCTTGTTGAGGAAGGAGGAGAGCTACATCCTTCTAACACCAGAAATCTCTCACTCCAAAATTTTCTTTGGTAGGATGACAGGTATCCATCCCAGTTGTCATGACAGTGCCAGATAGTCATGTCCTTTTTCATAACCAAGACCTGACTTAGTGACTGTACTATGTAAAAAAGCCAATAGTTTCAACAGGGTGGGACTGATCTCCCACTCCACCACTGGGAAGAGCCATCACCCTGCTGCAGAATCAATGAGCAATGAGCAATGGGCAATGTAAGCACACTGAGAGAGGCACATTTGTGCACTCTGTGGACCCTGATCTTGTCTACCACATGATGTCTTGGGAAGGAACAGGGCAGGAACAGGGAGCAGAATGGAAAATATTCGTGCCTTCCCTGTATTTCATTGACAACTGATGAGGCGTGTGCTGCAAACACATTAGGCCAATAGACAAGGTGGGTGGAATAATGTCTACTCTGTCCTTCACATGATAAAAAGAGAGCTGCTGAAAGCAAAGGTGCATATGTGCATAACAAGGAGCAAGAAAAAAGAGATTAAAAAAAATAGGTTCTTCCAGTCTGTGGCAGCAATGGAGCATCTTTGACAGTCTGAGTTCTAAGTACAGACAAATAAAATGGCATCTGAGTTCCAAGGAATAAATTCCTTTGTGTGTCTAGCTATAAAGCACAAATGGTGTAACTTGTCACTAAAAAGAAGATAAAAGTCATAAGCTGAAAAAAGCAACACTGTTTTTAAAAATTTAGTTTCAAGTATAATTTTGGTTTTGTAGACAGAAAAAATATGTTTTTAACACATTTCTTGTCATGTGATTATTCATATGGCATCAAAGGGAAGAGAAGACTAAGTGGGTATTAAGTTCTTCCATAAATATAACTTGTCAGAGGATGAACTAATGTAGAATTATTTTTTTATGAAAGGACATGTAGGGTTAATTCACCATGCAAGACTCATGCCTCCTTCAATAAAACAATAAAATCCTACTTGCCTCTTAACTAAGATACTTTTTGGTCTCATAAAGAGACTGAATGTTTCTCTATAAACATATTATTGGAAGAAAACATCCAGTCTTTATAAGTGCCTTCTAAAATGACCATATAATACACAGTGATATTTGCTCCTAAAAAGCAAGTAAGCATGGACATTTGTAAAATAAGATGTTACTGACCTTATTGTTGTCTTTCCATTTGATCTTGTCTATCTATTGTTCCTTTCATACAACACAGACATGCAGGGGAGGGATCTTTGGGGTTTTAAAAGCATTAGAAAGCAATAGAAGGCATTCCTTTATCCTTTTTTAGAATTAAAAATTCTTCATACCTTTTATTGAGTTGTTTTGGGTTTTTTTAATTAAAAAGCATAACCACCCAAAACAAACTTACTGATTCAAAAGCAAAACCACTCACGAAAAACTTTTCAAAGTTTCTCTAGTAATATTCAAACAGCCAGTGAGGTTAAAAAAAAAATTCAAATAACCTTTGTATTATTTCCTTTATTTCCTCTCCTGTCATTTCCCTATAGCATCATCCTCCTTCTACAGTCAGTGATAATTATGAACCCTAATTAATTTTAATTACTGACACTTTGAAGGATAGTTTAACACTCTGTATCCCCAATTGCCTCGTCACATTATTATTTCTTCCAATAATCCTTTAATTATAGGTGCCCTCAGGACTACTTCATAATTAAAAAGATTTAACAGATACAAACATTAAGTGCTCTTTTACAACCAGACAAAACCAATTTAAAAGTTTGAAACTTTTTTTTGTACGTAACTTTCCTGCTTCTTCACTGTTGGGGAACCTAGAACCCCCAAAAGTGTGAAAAATTTCAGTCAATTGGTAGAAATACCAAGAAACGGGAAGAAATTAATTTTTCCTGTCTCAGCCCAAATCCTCATAGTCATATATTCATGCTATTCCTCAGAATAACAGGATGAAGGAGGAATGCCAGGGATGCAAAGACAGGTGATCACCAGGACAGTATTGGGGCAATGGTCCTAAGTCTCCAAAGGATACATCTGCTGTCACAGCTAGAGCTTAGTAGAAGCTATTTTCCTTTTCTGTCCTTCTCACCCTCCAATCAAATTAAAGGAAGTGATTTTTCATTATCATCTGCTATCGTCTTTCTTGCATCACAAAAGTAAGACTGACAATGTGTAGCAAATTCCTTCTAGGGAAAAAAAAATGTGGTCAAACTTGAAATAATACAATTTGAAAATGCAGCTGCAATGCCTCACTGCAACGCCTCACTGCAACTTTGATTCAAACTTCTCCAGTTTTCATTTTTCCCCTACATGCCTGGCTTTCCAGTCGGACCACCTCTTCTGTGATGCACAGTGTCTCCCAGGAGAGCTCCTGGTCTGCAGGAGAGATGTAGCGTACCTGAGAGTGTAAATGCATGGGGAAGAAAGAGTACAAGATGAAGAAATATTAAATCCCACAAGATCCCAGGGTACTGCATCAATAGATATACTTCATTTTTCATCTAAAATATTTTTGCCTTGGGACTTTTTTTTTTTTAATGTTGCATTTCTGAGCTATGCAGATGCTTTTCATGCTATGTAGGCTTTTATTTAATATTTTGGTTTCCCTTACAAAACAACACTTTCATGCAAAATAGTCCAGCACCGTTAGATTGAGCCTCTACAGGGAAGCCACAGCCACTTTTGTTTGACTAATGCCTTTTGAATACAGTGGGGAAATCAGGACCAAAAAAGGAATTTATTTTTTCTCTGAAAGTATCTGTGCAAATTGTCTGTCTTATTACAGCCATCTGCTCCTAGTGTGTATTCAGTAGTAGTATCTGTTTGCTTTATTGCCTGAAACATACTTTTATTACCTTTACTACTTCTTGTTAGCACTGCAGTCCGTTATGTTACACGGGAGTGGTATGGTCTTTAATGTATCTTGCACATCACAAACAGAATTGCTAAGACCCAGATAAGTTAATTATTGTTAGTCAACTTTGAATATGAAGTAAAGCATCCATTTAAGAAGATGACTTTCTTCTTCTCAAGATATGAGAATATCATATATTCTCAAGATATGTGTGTAAGGCTGGCTGATAGAAGAGAAAAAAACCATTGTTTTACTTAGGAATTGAGTAGATGAGGTTTCTCATTACCAAAAGTTATCCAAAAATCCCCATAACACTGCTTTTGCAGTCAATTTTTGAGTTGAACTTAAAAGGGTAAATGGCCCGCTGTTGCTAAAGGAAGGTCTTTTCAACTTGGTATTGAGAGTCAGGGGCTCAGATGTTGAGAAAGTGTTTGTGGGAGCTTCCTGCTGCCCATGTGAGGTTTGTTTAGCATGCAAGTCTGTGTTATTATTCTCAAGAAACAAATGCTTTTTTTTCCCTGTCATAAACTTTTTTTTCTATTGAAGAAGTAACAGAAGTTTTTAGGTAACTTTCCTATAACTCCTGTTCAAGAAGAGAAATACATATATATGAGAATATAGTGTTGACCACCAGGTTGGCTGGAAACTTGACTGGAACTAAATGGATGGATATTAATCACTTTCACCAGATAAGTATTTGAACTTTTATATCAAAATTAATGCAGAAAATTACATGCTTACTTGGGCAGGAATAAAAAGGTAGGCCTAACATTCTTCCTTACTGCATTTTTAAGCAAACATAAACTTACAATGTGTCAGTGCCTTTGTACTACCACCTTCCATCTAGCAGACCAAGTTGATCCATAGGCAGTAAAGGTGTCATCACCAAGAAAAGTCTAATGAATCATTTTTCAAACACAACAACAAATTCACGTATCCATGTAAAACTGTATGTGATCAGCAGTCCCATAAAACATGCAGTCTTAGTGCTACTAGTGAATTTTCCTTTAAACAGTTTGCTTTGCCTTAATTCACATTGGTATTATTTCCACATTAAAAATATCATTTGGATCACAGTGAATTTACAGATACCTCAGGAATTTACTTTGGTCAGAACTGCCCTTGTCATTTGAGTATATTTCAGTCCAAAGGGTTTTTGGTCACAATTAAAATCCAAGTGCATTCCTGCATAAAAGATAAATAATTTCTATTCACATTTCTTTTTTCTTATTTTATTCTGCTAACAAAGAGCTGTCAACCAGCTGGGCTGTTCAGGACCCCAAGTTCTTTCTAAGTACACCCTTCCAATTACAAAAGCTTTGGTATGACCAAAGGTGTAGAATAGGATCCAAGTTTGATTACCACATGGGAGAATAATCCTGTAAACTGTAATGAGCTGACCTCTTTCCTGTTTTTTTCCCTCCCTAAAAAGCATTCAGAAACATTTTAAAGCCTTTATTGTAGCCCTTTGCCCGCCTATAGAACAGCTGCTAACAAGGATAATAATACCATGTTCAGATCCAGGCTGGAGATGTGTCAGCAAGTGGTGCCTTCAGCTCTCCACCTCCTGGCATGGTCCTGAGGGAGGAAACACCAGCACACTGAGGGAACTACCCACCATAACCATTCAGGATTTCCTGACTTTGGAAGTAAAAGGTATGAAAAAGCTGCAAGCCTAATGTCCCTATTCCAGCAACTCCCACATACAAATCCAAAGCACAACTTGGATCTGCATAGGTTGAAAAAAGCCTTGCACCACCTTTGAGAGGTTTTTAATAATGTTTTCATTTTACACCAAGTTAAGCAGAGAGTATTTTATTTCTCAAAGGAAACTAGGATACAGATGCTTCCAGTCCCAGAGGCCTGGGGTTTAGCACAGGGAATTCTGCTGCTGCTCTTATTCTGTTCCCCTTGTGAATTCTGTCAGCCTGTAGAACCAGAACTTGGAACAAAAATTCTGCCATTTTGAGGCAGAATTACTTTGCCGTGCATAAAGTCAGCTAGGAAGGCCCCGAGTTTTGTTAGAACCGTCATGACACTCTCAAGGACCACAAATGAATCCTGACTTTTTCTATAACTTAACAGGTAAAACAACAATAAAGATAGTGACAGAAGGGTAACCACGTAATAATTGCTGTGAAACAGCATATATTGTTTCATGATAATTCTGGCGACTAAGTAGCAGCTCTGGGAAACAGTAGTGTTAACACAGTGACCAAGCCCAGCCATAGGTTTCCCCCACCCTGCTTTATCCAGGCAGACTGAGTGTTGTTATTGCCTGGTCAAGGTTACAAACATGCCATTAGCCTCTTCCAACTTATCCTATTTCAAGATATCTTCACTGGTAGGAAGATAAGGTGAGTGATGGGAAGAGATCATCATAAAACAAATCAGTTCTTCTGACTACTGCTAATAAATCTGAATATTTAACAACATAATTATTGGTGTCTTTTAGACTTGTAAGTCTCCTCTCTGGCAGAGGGAATAAATGATTTGTTGTGCAAGATCTCATTTAACATACACAATTCAATTGTGATACAACCTAGAAGTAATAATATCAATAAAATGAGTTATGAAAAGTTGCATATTCACATCAGTGAAATTTCTTCTTTGGGACACCAGTACCAGGTTTCATCCCAGCTGCACAAGCTATTTCTGGTCTAAAACAGTTGGATTGCCAAACCTGAAATTACAGAGATGGATTGAAGGCCCAGAAGTGAGACAGTGGAGGTTGAAGGAGTCTATAGATGAAAAGCAAGAATAAGCTTTTACTTTCACCATCAATTTTCAGTAAAAAGACATGTTGAATACCACCAAGCCTAATTAAAATGGAAAACTGGTTTTGCTATTAATACTTCGTGGTTTATAGCTTAAGAATGAAGTTTAGGTTCTTACAGAAATTGGTGTGAAACTCCAAACTTTCATCATGGCCAGGCAGATTAAGTGAGGAGAACTGGTGTTCTCGGACAAAGTTTGACCAGAGACCATACTACTACTTTCCATGCTGTTCCTGCCTTTTATACCAATATAATTCCCCTGGTCTCAATGCACTAACAACAGCTTTCTCTTCAAAACAGGAAATCAGACTTCCCACTTGTAAATGCAACGATCTTCATATTTTGCATAATTTTATTTAAACTTAGCCTAAACCAAGGATGACTGTACATTAAAGGGCATTCTCAATATAGTAATGTCAAATGTGTAATTTTTCTGTACAATATATGTTTAGATTTTTTTTTAATGTCTGAATTATTCTTATATGAAGACAATCTTTAATTTATCAAGCTAGGTGCCTTCTTGAAACACAAACTTGAAAAATCTTTTGAGTCAAAAGGAAAAAAATTAAATCATTTTTCATCACCATTTCTGATTAGTTTGAAATCTTTGCACTCTTTTCCCAAGAAATAATTTTTCCTTTCGAATGGGGTCACTGTCAGGAAGCAACCACAAAATTCTGAACACTTAAATCTGCAGTGCACATTTTCGCTTAAATGTGCTAGTGCAGTACATGAATGCAGGAGAATAAAGCCCAAATGTTTTCCTTGCACTCTGTGTCAGAGCCAGGCACACAACAGTAACCCTGGAGGTTTATTTCACATGAGGAAGCAGCAAGCGTTACGAATTCGCCCTCCTCTCAGTGTGTTCACAGAACTCATTATCTCCTGGGCTTCTGTGCGGGCTGTGCTGAGAGAGATGTAGTAGCTCTATGTACACACAATGATAGGTTTAAAATGGATGAGATTTTCAGGAACATAAAGTTCTTGGAAAAATAGGGCATGATCTTTGCAGCCATGGGAAAACATAGTTAGAACCTTGTAATAGCTTGCTAATTGCCCTGAGTAAAGTAATTTGTTTTATCTGTCTGCCACTTGATTTCCTGCAAAGCACAAAAAAACTATTATGGGATTTTACTGAAACTAATTACTACTATTTTATCACAAAGGCTGCTGAAACATAATCCTCTCACTTTCTTTCTGTGTTTCTCTCACACACTATGCCTCCCCTTCCTTCATCCTGAATTTAAAATCTTGTAGAAAGTCAAGAAGTACTTTAATCATCCAGTGTTGTAATAGATCCTGCTGATATTCAGCCTCACACTATAATAATATGGAGTGATAGCACAGTAAATCAATGTAAACTCTAGTAAGCTGCACGCACCACTGCTTATTTGTTCATAGGAAACCTGCACCCCGCAAAGTATGAGATGTGCTGTAAGGGTACCACCTGCCTCCCCACAGAAACTGAGTGGTACGCGCTCCTGAATGACAAGCTGAGCAGAAGGTAATTTGTTTCCCTCTTTTCCACCTTAGGCATGCAGGAACTCATAAGAATTTGTTTTAAATCCTGATGACTTGGTGACTAAATAGTGACAGTGTATCCTGGTATTAATGGAATATCTGGATTATAATCATAATTTGTTAGAAACTCTGAAATATCTCATTTTGATGATTACCATGAAATTTTGCTGATGTTGAGATACCTCATTAGAACGGTTGGCAACTTGTCTTTGATTGAAATTATTATTCTTTTGAAATGAATGACACCTGAATGTGGTCTGTCATATCTTGATAGTTAATTACATTGATTTTATCAGCATAGTCAATCACACAAAATGCAGCCCATTAAAGAATGTATTTGATAAAAAATTAATTGATCATCAGACTCTCATTGATATGATGTACAGACACTATCAGTATTTCTCACTTCATATAACCAGCAACAGTTCAACAAGTGCAAATGGTTCTAAGGAATTACACGGCACTTTTTTAAAAGTGCCCTCCTAGAAGGTTCCTTTTCCTCTACAGAAAAATAAATTAAGATTGATAGTTACAAGGCACAGCAGCAAGAGGATCTTGAAGGAGGAGATAAGGTGAAGGTTTTCTTTTCCCCAAAAAGAAGTAGGAAGAAAATAATTTTTGCCATTGAACAATAAGGTCAGAGCAGCTCCTAAAGGGAAGACTCTCACTCATACAAATGTTTTATCTACCCAAATGCTTGTACCTTCAGATGGCACATGGAAATGACAGAAATCCAAACATACTCACTTTTTAAATTATACATGTGTTGCACATCACATTTTCTTTTTTCACATTTCTTATGAGTTTCATACTCAGTATGGTGGTGTTTTCAGTTCTTGTGTTACATTTAAGTACCA
Source organism: Pseudotriccus pelzelni (assembly GCA_035584735.1). NCBI lineage: Eukaryota > Metazoa > Chordata > Aves > Passeriformes > Tyrannidae > Pseudotriccus > Pseudotriccus pelzelni. The sequence continues at coordinate 103,085,246 of JAWMRA010000001.1, read as the reverse complement.
CATCCAATCCAGGGATGTTCTTGGTGGCTGACTTTGAAGGCAATGTTATTACAGATCTGATGTTATTCAGATCTTCATCTGAATCCAGCCTTCAGTGTGTTAAGTATTCAAGCCCCTACTTTTGTGACATTCTAAGTCCTCTCATTTTAAGTGGGTGGATACTTGACAGAGCTGGCCAATGAAGCAAAAATATTCTATGAATAATCATTCGCGTGTATGAACAAATGCACTTTCACTGTGTTACCAGTTATCCAGTTCCCTCCCCAAGAACACACACACCTGAGGAAGACAAAAACAGACTAAATCAGGTCCCTGATACAACTGTGACAATGTCCAAAACCAGCACCTTTACCGAAGGAGCCTTAAGTTCCTACCACATTTTAAAGTCTCAAGATACAGCCTCTTGGTATTCTCCTGGGCTTCAGAGCAGATTTTTAAAAGTAGACTTTCAGATGCACCATACCTAGGAGAATTAAATCCTGCAGAAGAATTCTTCATAGTGTTTGTTGCAAAAGACAACAAGAAAGCATCTGTATATTTAGGCATCTAAATGTCATTTTATAATCCACATCCAAGTAGTTTAACGGCACTTCCTCCTGTCTAAGTCGCTTGGATTCAAAGCTTAATTATCTCTGAGTATCCTCACATCATATCCTATAGACTTAATGAGATACAAGCTCCTAAATCAATTGTATGCTTCAATTATTTTAAGGGTGATCTTTAAAATTAAACAAACCATGCAACATTATCTCTTTTCTTTAGCCACAGTGAAAAAAATGTTTTAACAATGAAGAAGAAACCTCATGGTGTATTCCCTGATCTCCACTGCTGTTGTGATCGCTTGTCACAAGTATCGACTGCAGCTTGTTCTCTCTTGGGAGCTGAATGTGCAGTGGCAGACTGCAGCCAGCTGCCCACCAGAGGTGCATCCGGAGCTTACGTGGCTCCAAATGATGAGCAACCCACCCCTTGCCACCACACTGAGCCCCAGAAAAGGTGTACTGCAGAGAGCGTGCAGATCCAGATGTGGGGACACTGAGCAGATGTCTGATACTTAATTCATTAAGTGATCATTGCCCTTCCCAATCCTTTTGAGACTCTGGCCTTAGCTAAGCAGTTACAGGCGCTGCCTGGGTAGCAGTGACTCCAAATACACATTTCTGCCAAGCATCTTAATTTTTCAGGAATACTCAAGCATGTGTTCTACCCACCTGTCCCACACTGGTCAAGGCAAGGAGCAGCAAAAGAACTTCCTACAAAAAAAAAAAAAAAAAAAAAAAAACAAAAAAACAAAAAAACAACAAAACAAAAAAAAAAAAAAAAAAAAAAAACACAACTCTAGAAACAACCATACAGGGGGAAACAGACATCATTCACTCCAAGCAAAAAGCGATTAGAATAAAGGACAATAGCTTCTTCTTTTTCCTAAGTGACCCCTTTTAATCAGAACCAACAATGAAAGGAGAGGAATGAACCTAAGTAACAGAATAAACCATGACCACAAAACAAGGCAAAGCTTCTAAAAGCACCAAAACCAAGGAACTTTTCATACAGTACAGATCAATTATATGGTTTTTGAATTAATAAGATAGTCATTCAATTGAAAGAGCCTTCTTCATTTTCATGACTTATGAAGAGCAGCAGAGTCCTGAAACTGAATTATAGCTTTCGTGTTCACTTTGGGACCACAGGCTGATACCATTAATACGGACTAAATTATTCCTGCAGGTCTTTTAAACAACTAAGAAACAGATGCCTACATCACACAGGGCTCAACAAGCAGGGCATCACATACAGGAACCAGCCAGGGAACCTTATTTCAGGCAATTGGAGATTGTGTGACAGCTACATCTATCACTGTGATTCCTAAACAGGAGGTAGACACATAAGCAGCAAGAAACACTGACACAGAAACACAGCTTTGATCATTAATCTTACCATCATTCTTATGGTATAGATTGAATGTAGATAATTAGGGGGTTTAATTCTCCCTTGAAACAGAATGCCAAGGAAACATCTGGCTTTGACTGATACACTACCTACTGCTCCGCTAGAATTCCTCTCTTATGATTTGTAAAGTCTCTGACTGCTATATTTCATGGTTCCTTCCTACCTGATCACATTTCACACCCTACATCTGAATTTCTTGCAAAGACCACCTAGACTACTACTGCCTTTAATGTCCCTAAAGCAATCCTTATCCCATTCCAAGATGATATAGTCTTCAATGTCACCCTCTCTTCCCACACTTCTCAAGTGGATGGACAGCAGGATGGGAGAGCAAAGTCCCTCTCACTGTAAGTAAAGATCAAGTTCATGACCACCTGAGGAACCTGAATGTACATAAGTCTATGGAATCTGATAAGATGCATCCCAGAGTCCCAAGGAAATTGGTTTATGTCATTACTAGGTCACTCTCCATAATATTTGAAAATTTATGGTAGTCAGGTATCCGAGTTGACTGGAAAAAGGGAAACATTTTATATATCTTTAATAAGGGTAGAAAGGAGGATCTTGGGAACTACTGTGCTTGGGAAGATCGTGGAACAGATCCTCCTAGAAGCTATCCAGAGGCATATGGAGGACAGGGAGATGATTTGGGACAGCCAGCACAGCTTCAGCAAGGGCAGGTCCTGCCTGACCAATCCACTGGTCTTCAGTGATGGGACAACTACATCAGGGACAAAGAAAGGACTACAGATTCATGTATCTGGACTTCTGTCAAACCTTTAACATGGTCCCCCACATCATCCTTCTCTCTGTATTGAGAGAGATGGATTTGACTGTTAGATGGGTAAGAAAGTGGTTGGACAATCACATCCAGAGGTAGTGGTTAATGGCTCAGAGCCCCCATGGACATCTGTGACAAATGGTGTTCCTCAGGAGTCCACACTGGGACCAATGTTATTTAGTATCTTCATTAGTGATGTAGACAAAGGGGTCAAGTGCACCCTCAGCAAGTTTGGAAATGACAGCAAGCTGAATGGTGTGGTTGACACACCTGAAGGATGGGATATCACCCAGAGAGACAAATTTGAAAAGTGGGCCCGTGAGAATCTCATGAGGTTTAACAAGACCAAGGGCAAGGTGCTGCCCCAGGGTCAGGGCAACTCCTGGTATCAGTCCAGTCTGGGGGATGAACAGACGGAGAGCTGCCCTGTCAAGGACTTGGGGGTGCTGGAGGATGAGAGGCTGGACGTGACCCAGCCATTTGCACTCACAGCCCAGAAATCCAACCATGTGCTGGGCTGCATCCAAAGCAGTGTCAGCAGCAGGATGAGGGAGGGGATTCTGCCCCTCTATTCTGCTCTGGTGAGACCCCACCTGGAGAACTGCATCCAGCTCTGGAGTCCTCAGCATGGGAAGGACATCGACTTGTTGGAATGAGTCCTGAGGCTACCAAGATGGTTGGAGGGATAGAACACCTCTCCTATGAGGAAAAGCTGAGATAATCGGGATTAATCAGCCCCGAAAAAATAAGGCTTTGGGATAACCTACTTGTGCCCTTCCAGTACCAGAAGGGAGTCTACAAGAAAGATGGAGAGAGACTATTTACAAGGACATACAGTGACAGGAGAAGGGGGAATGGCTTCAAACAGAGAGTAGGTTTAGATTAGATTTGAGGAAGAAATTCTTTACTCAGAGGGTGGTGAGGCACTGGAACAGGTCACCAGAGAAGCTGTGGATGTCCTATCCCTGGTAATGTTCAAAGACAGGTTGGATGGAGCTCTGTGCAGTCTGGTCTAGTGGAAGGTGTCCCTGTCCATGGTAGGAGGATTGGAACCAGATCATCTTTACGGTTCCTTCCAACCCAAACCATTCTATAATCTTATAATTCTACTATATTGTGGAGATTCAGAGATGTCATTTAAACTTACTGATGCAGGAACATGGGTTACTGAGGTGAGAACTGTCGTGTTAGCAATATAATAGGAGTAAAATGTCCATGTTTCTGATGTAGAAACAAAGAGATTATTCTTTGGTGATGCTTAAAAAAGGATTACAGCTGACATGAATCAAAAAACCTATTAAGTGACTAATGAAGGGAGAGTTTATTTCATTAGTAATGTACAGCAGGTCAGGAAAATTCATTATTTTAGTGGAGCACTAGGGCAATTTTGTTGTGCAGGGCTACATTACAGAGGCTAGAAAACTGGATCCTGCAACTAGACATTGTATGTCACCGTATGGACAATACATAGTTCATATAAAGTCAAAAGGGGAAAAGCTCTATTTCCACAGCTTGAAGAAATATCAGTCAGGCAAAGAGTCAGCCTGCTTTTGCAGCTCCCCTGCGGAGCCTCTGCAGGGTAGAGCCCAAATGAGCGGCAGAGTAGGGAGCACTGGTGGGGTGATAGGAAGAGCTGCTTCTGCAGCATTCCTGAACTACTTTTCTTCAGGCTTTTAAGCTCGTCCCCTATTTCTGAGCTTCAAAATGTCATCTGACAAGACAACTATTGGAAATACACAAATGCACATTTCTTGTCTGTAATTGGCAAAAAGTTGCCACAGGATTTGGATCTAATCTGCTGCACTTCACTGTACCTACCACAGAGGCAATACAACCTGCTCCATTTGCTATAAAATGCAGCAGTCTGCTTTAAATTGTCACAAACAGGCTCAGCAATGCTGTCATTTGCCCCAGCTCAGCACAGCCATGCCTGATACTGTAAAATAGCAACTGATACTGGTGCTGGATAACTTCATTGATTAATCACTTAGAAAAAAAAGCTGGGAGGGGAAGGGAGATGAGATTCAAAATCATGTTGAAATCATGTGGAAGTTGAAGTTACCTTTCAAAAAAAAAATTAATATTTCCCTCCTCTTTTTTTTCAAATATGCACTCTGTACAGCTATTGCTGAAAAACAGTTGTTTTTAAATTAGAAAAGTGTTCATCTCTCTTTGCCATTTCTAAACGTCACACTAATCACAAAACGTTGTAGCAAAGTGCTCTGAGAACTGACAGAAACAAAAGTGTCCCATAAATTCACAACAGCTCTCCTAGTTACTCCTTGATTTAAAATCATACTTTAAAGAAGGGAAAACAAACGCTGTGTATTATAAAGGCAGGTTGCTGAATATCAGTGTGCAGGCAGGTGAAATGAGATAACTTACAGACAGCTGCAAGCAATATGTATTTTTCTCACTGCAGAATTAATGCTGAAACACAGTGAAGGCAATACATGTATAAGAAAATCAAATCACCAGCAACTGCAGCATGTGCTCCAAGCGAGTGATCTCTTACATTTCTAGAGGGCACGAAGAGAAATCTGAGGAGAAATCTGGAAAATCTGATCCGACACCTTTCAAAAGATGCTGGTAAAGGCTGCTGAGGAGTAGTTGGGTATTCTCTCCTCTCCTCCTACTGACCTCCCCATGTGCAGTTCCTAACCATAGTAAAATAACAGCAAGAGCTCAAGAGTCATGCTCAGAGAGTGTCAAGAGAGAAAGTGAGTGCAGTGAAAACATCACATTGGTACTAAAACATAACGTGCATGGCAGAGAGCACCAGTCTAAAAGCAAAAGCTCCGGTTCCTGCCCCAGAAGAAGCCTGCCTGATGCATGGCCATAGTACATCATAACAACCCCTCAGTGCAGCCCCAGGTGGCAATGTTAACAACATGTGTGAAGGTAAAGGGATCAAACCTGCTTGTCTAGACTATCATCGCATGCTCGATTCAGCTGGATGCATACAGTGCTGTGTTTATTGGTAGCATGAATGTAACAACATGTCATTTTTTTAGGGTCCTTTTATTTGGAGAAGTCTCATCACCTTACCTGGAACTAAAAGCTTTGCATTACCATTGTTTCCAGCTGTCTTTAAGATGTTTCAGCAAGTTCCTGATGAGCCATGAAATATTATCACAAGATGGAAATCATGTTAATGGAACTGCTTAGGTTTGCAGTGAAAAATTAGATAACCTAATTTGTACTTCAATTTCCAAGGCACCTATTTGTTAGCTAAGTAATTTACCACCATCTTTCATCATTTAAGTCCTTTTCCCCTCTGAAAATTTAATTAGTTTCTTTCTCTGTCTTACAAGCAATTTTCTCAAACTGTTTCAGGTGGTCCCAACAAACCCCCAAGAAATGTTCCTGTGAACACAAAGGAGAAATCAATAACTTCCATGTCTGTTCAGTAAAAGAATGCAGCATTTTCCAATAGCTGTAAACAAGATGGGATTTCAGCTGCAAATGTTTCCCAGTCAAGCATGAAAACAACACTGGTACCCTGCTGGTAAGCAGCCAGGCAGCCCAAGATTGACCAGTGGCAGAACTCATCCAGGTTTAGGTCTTTTGAAAACGATTTGCCCTCAAAAAATCCCATAAATAATCTAATGTGGAACAAAGCCATGCATTTCATCTCTCATAATAAGCACACAGCATGATGTGTGAGAACAGCTATCTAACTGCTTCCAAGATGGGCTCAGTTCAATAAGTTCCCTTCTATTTATTTGTCTGTGCTTCTTTCTTCTATTATACATTATCAAGTTTCACTAAACTGCCTTGTGAATATGTCATTAATCTCAAGTCTACTCCTACTCACTTTCACAGAGGTCTGTCTAAAGCTCTCATTAAATCCAGTAGGGATAGGTTTGGGTTCAGAATGAGTAACCTTTCCTTACTTTTCTTGTTTGCTATCTTTATTTCACCTTGGTCTAACCTTAATTACACAGTAACTTAATATTATCCTTCCTATTCACACAACCAAGTAATTGCCCTCTTTCTGTCATCTCTGCTATTTTTAACACACCCTTTGTTGTTTTTTGAATACTAATATAAACATTGATACCAATCACAGAGTATGCAAACAGGCTACTGGGCTTGCACTTAACAGCTGCTAGAGGAGGACAATGACTGAGACTTGGGGGACAAAGTGTCATTTCCTACACCTTCACATGGTTCCAAGCACTCAGGCCCTGGTGTGATGAATACTACCATCTCTGTCTACAGGGATCTTTTTTCAAGATTCTCATTATTTCAGTCTTCAATGATCTCATATCATTTCCTATCTGTATGAGCTACTGAAGTTACTGTTTTCTCACTTTAAGACATTACAACGTGCGAAATGTGGGAATGTTTCTTTTTACTTCTGAGCAAGAATCATTTATGTCCCATTTATGCCTTTTATTTCCACTGGAAGAAGATGTTGGTAAACAAATTAAATGAAGGGTCAAAGTGAATTTGACTCTATACACCCAGCTGCTGGGTAGCTCTGGGTTATGGCCTCTTCCAGTAGGTCTGTTTTACATTTTTCCATAGAACTCATCAAACATAACAGTGGTTATGCATGTTGACTCTTTTGGATCTCATCCTCAGGCACTCAACTGTGCCTTGGCAGACAGAGAAAGCTTAGGCATATATATTAGTTGCATATACTACATTAGTACAGACGGACTAGGTCTGTTCAATGAACCCTCAAGCTCATTCTCTGAGGTTTGCTGAAGTGCCATGCTTTATGAGAACAAGACATGCATGAAGCATTGCTTTCATCGTGCTCTTACCCAGTATTCAGGGGATTTGGGACTGTTCCTCAGAGCTGGGCATGTGAAAGATAGTTGTTTTGGCATAGAGTAATGTTATTAATCCTTTCACTTTGGGTGGTTCAGATGGTAGTTAAAATATACAGAAGGATGCAACTAGTACTCAGAGCAGCTTGGGACAAGCACACCTGAGTTACAGGTGCAGCCTGTTGGGGCTGATTCCACAATAAGCTGGTGAGTGTTGATCTATCGAGATACTTACTGTCTTCCTAACTGCTAGCCTCTGAGCCTTGCTACAAATTAAATAAAAGTAACTATAAGCAGCTAACTATACACTGCAACTTGGAATCAAGCTATGGTCATTATGGCAGATATCAGGCCATGGTAAGGGCTGTAAAATCTTTTTTGGTTAGGGCTGTAAAGCCTTCTCCCCTGCGAAGGTTCAAGCACTGTACTGCCATCAGCACGATTTATAGGCTATATTAGCACTCTGCTCATGATCTCACTCTCCACAGAAATTTTTGGAATTGGGAAGGTGGAAAGATGCTCATAAAATAACAATATATTTGACACACTGTTCAGTAGGATCAAAAAGCAATCTGCAGAGGTCTGACTACTGACAAGGAATGCTGTTTTAAAAAATCACAGTAACTGTCAGACTTTTTCCTTCTACCATCCAGGATACAAGGCCAATTTACAAAAAGACCTTGAACAGTCATCACTCATCCAACACATCTGACAGTCACATCAACTGTATAGCCTGAGCAAGCATTTTGTGTCCTCTGAGGCAGCTTGATGGTTCAAGCTTCAGTAACGCAGAGGTAGTTAGAAAGGCCACCAACCTGTACAAGAGAGGTAAAGGTTTCTCCACACATCAGGTCGCAGCTCTACCTTCTGCTTTTTCATTCTGCTCCTTTCCAGTCTTTTAATCCACCAGGACTCAGTTGTGACTTTGCCTCAGTGACTGTACCTGTCACGTGTCCACGTAAAAGACAGTGTCTCTGGAAAGGCTGTTCTCCCTAACGTACTGCATGTGATATTAGCAAGCCCTGGGGGAGTCTGCAGCTGTTTCTGATGCTCCCTGCAGGGATGTACCACAAACATCACATTCCTTCCTTGGTCAGCACAGAGGTTGTGCTGTGAGACCAATTTGAGCTAGCCAAAAATAAAATGCTTCCATGGCACGTACCTCAAGCTGGAGATTCAGTGTCACAATCCACATTTGTTTACCCTCACTATGGCTTGCTGTTTTTCATTTTCTTTCCCAGTTAAAACCATTCTTTTTCTTTCAATTGTAAAAACAAGTTTTGCCTAAGAAAATTCACATTCATTATATAAGACATTGTATAGAAAAGGGTTATGTCCAGGAAATAAAGCATCTGAGATCACTTTACTTAAGCTAGCGAACTCACATTAGTCCCCCTCCAACTCTTTTTCTATCTTTTTTATTGTTTTACTGTTTTCCTTTGAAATATTACTGCCATTACTCACACAGCCTCACAATAATTTCTTGGGTGCACCTGCTCTTAATACCTTTTCCTCTCTCTGTGACTCCTTCTCCCATATATCCAGCACAGGACAAAGGTTTCCTGTAGTACACAAGCAGAGAATGCACCGGATCTCCTGCAGCATTCCTGAATGCAGCTTACAATGTGCATAAAGCCTCTTAATAAGTTCTCTTTAAACATCTTCTGAAAATGTCCTTATATGCAAGATAGAAGCAAATGTATCATCATACACTGAGCTCAGAAAAATTGATGTTAATGACATGCAGGTTTTGGAAAAAGTCCATTTCTCTTTTCCTTTTTTTATTAGTATTCCCTCAGAGACATCTGTACAAAGCCCATTCTTTCTGTCTTCTTACAGTCTTGGAAACATTTTTTCTCAGTCCCCTCATAGTTCCTGGTATATGAGCTTCTGACAGGGTTCTCAACACACCTGCTCCAGCAAAGAAAAACGATTTCTTCACAGGGTGAGATTTGTTCTTAGCTATTTCAGCTAAGCTTTGTATAACACTTGGAAATAAAGCAAATTTTTAAAAGGTAGGGAAAAAAAGAAAGCTGTACCTCCACACTTTGGAAAGTATACCTTCTTCTCGTTCTGGGTCAGTACTCTGACCTGGACATACATCTCCGCCTTTCATTTCTTCTTTGCCTTAGCAAAGTGATCAATATATTACAGCATTATTTTTCATCCTCTCTTTACTTACAAAAGACTGTCGTTTCTCTGAAAGGTTATCAGCATTTACTAGCAGTTTTCTCAAAGCAGTAGTAAAGCCAGAGCAGTATTTTTCTTATACCTATGGTGCAAAATTCTCATTCTAATGTGTAATGCCTAAGACCCATGTGACTTCAATACATTGGGCCCTCGTGATATTTTCTGACATTACTGTGTGGCAGGAAAGTCTAACCTCACCTGGATAGGTAGAGATATGCCTAAATATGAGTGCACATATACCTGCTTTTAAATAAACTTTACTTTGTTTCTAAAATACAACAGTCTCTGGATCTGCCCTGTGCTTGCCAGAAACTAAGCACCATTCGATCCATTTTTCACCTACAGAAATGTCAAGATCTGCTTTCTGGCACACAGCTGCCACTGTAACTACCACAGACATTGCTGTTGAAAAGGGATAAGGCTTTGCCTGTGACACCGGCTGTTGGAAAGGGCAAGAACAGCAGCTTTTCAACTCACATCATTTCTCCACAGCTGAAAGGCCAGTTGTTCTTATTAAGACAACTAAATCTCCCAATGAAAGTGATTAGAAAAAGTGTATACCTGCCTGGTTTCTAAAGAGTCTGGTCAGCTTTTTATTCCAGTTTTACTCTGGCATGAGCTGATGCTTCATCAATGTATGCATATCCAACATGGATGTATCGAAGGATGTGGAGGCCAAGTGTCAATCTCACATGAAGATGTTCAGCCATTATTTGCTTGTTTCTAATATATGATTATATTATCATGTGAAATCTCACAGTACCCGCAGAAAACAATTCCCCAATTGACATTTCGTCAGATCTCTTTAAAAGGGACAGAGACAGAGAAGAGACCAGGTCCATCACTGAATTGTGGCTTCTACAATCGTATGCACAGCCTGCTTAATTCAGAGGGGTCTATACAGCATTTTGGAATACCTCTAGGGCTATACCTCTTACAATTTGCTCAAAAATCTAAATCGTTCCTGAAGTGCTAAAATTTGTATCGAGAAAAGGTTATTTGTAACAGCCACAGGTACTTAGCTGTTAACAAAGTAGAAACACTCCCGTCTTTCTTCTGTATAATGCATATTTCCCAGCTCCACCTTATTGAGCTCACATAAGACTTTGCATTTAGGATATTTGAGTATGACATTCTCAACCCACAGAGATTCATCATTAGTAAATTTGCCATTAGCTTGGTATTAGTTTTCAGCTGATAAAGAGATACAAACATTGCTACTATTTCTAAGAAATGTCATAAAGCAAATGGTAATTTTTTCATGAATAAGGCCATACACTCTGCAAATACAGCTTTTATCAGGCACTAAAACCCATCCGCCTCTGTTTTACCAGGAGGATGCATATGTTTAGAAGACTGCAGGACTTTCAGTGTAGCTTTATAGGCTGATATTTTGCTAACTCAACTTCTAAAGCTGCTGCACAATTCTGTGCTTTATGAACAGTTCAGGAAATCAAAAGTTAAAAGACTGTCAGAAAAAATAAATTACACAGTACTTTCAGATATCAGAATGAAACTTCCATTCCTTACCTGGGTGCCAGCCCACTTTCTACAGCTGTATAGTAGTGACTACTAAGAAGCATTTCAGAGAGCTTAACAGCAAATTTTCAGCCTCCCTCAAGTTCAAAGAGATAATTATTCATAACATTAGAGTTGCTTTCAGAAAGCCTCACTCCAATCTTCCTGAGTTATGCTCAAGACTCTCAGTAGTCTTGAGTTTCACAACGGGATCTTTGCCCAAATTCTGTATTTCAGAACACAGTTTTCTGTCAGGTAAAGTCAAATTCCTCAGACTACACATGAAAGGTTACAGTAAGAAAAGATAACTCCACAGTAACATTAGTGGAAACACATAAAACTACACAGCCCTTTAGAAACAAAATAGCTTTCTGAGACCAATGCAAACACAAAGGTCTGAAGACCTCGTGCAATTTGTAAATGCAAATCAGGTTGGCAACAGATATACCAACTTTATGAATAAACATCTCTAGCTGTATTGCTTCATCTTCAGTACTCAATAGGCCAAGGCATCTTTCTAGTAATAGGAGTTCTATTTTTTTTTATCTAAAAAAATCCAAATTTTCAGAAATATAAAGAAAAATAATTTGTGGGTTTTTTTCTTGATAGAAATCCTGCTTTCTGTCTATCACAAAAAAATTCAAATGTCTTTCATGAAAATGGCTTTCTTCAGAAGATCTGCACTGCCCCTTCATTTTTTTTCTTTCCCATCACTTTGCAGGGAGAGGATAATGCTTTATTAAGTTGCTAGGTAAATAGGTGCTTGCCCAGGTAGTTGGCAAGAATTAATGGAATTGTGGAACCATCTGCAAAATCTCAAGGCCTTATACAATGTTCTGCTCATTTATATTGATTAGAAATAGTAATAACTGATGCTATTGATGTGGTTTCAGTAGAACATGACACAGGAGTTTCTCCTCTGTGATTTTGACTACAGCACTGCAAGCAGTATTATACTGGCTCCAGTCCATCTCATTTCATTTTGTCTGCAAGTGCATCAACATGTAACCACCTAGTCTGAGAGAAAAGAAGGAGAAGAAGATAATTTCCTTTTGGAAATAAGAAGCTAATTTTTTTATTCTGTGGAGTGAATTCCAATAAGGTCTCCAATGGCAAGGCTGTCAGACATCAATGCTGTAAGTTTGCCTCACTCCTTCAGCACCAGAACTAGAGAGAAGTACCAGATACCTGCTTGGAATCCAGCCCTCCTCCAAGGCAAGGCAACTTGTGGAATGGCTCCATAGGGTAGAGATAGAAGGCTCCCCCACAGCCACTCAACACACCTTTGCATATTTCAGGCAAGAAGGATGCTGCCTGTTTCTTAGGCCTTTCCTCAGGTTGCAAAGGTTTAATGTAATTTCTGCCCTCTGAGAAAGACATGCAAACTAGTCATCTATGTCCAATTTTTATGAAAGCTGGATCCAGGAATGCAAGAGCAATGGGTCAGAAGGTGAACAGATCAAGTGGAGTTTGACCCTCCTGTGTGATAGGCAAAGAGATAGAGAACCCATTCTGTGAAGTGTGCGGGCATTTTGTGGTAGAACAGCATCAGTTTGGGGTGGGTTTTTTTTTAAGAAGGAGCTCTAGGAACTTTCTTTCTGCCCATCTGTGTGTCCTAACCCCCAAATTAAAGACAAGGTGGCTATTCCCCTTCAGGTCTCATGATATTTGCTCCTTTAAGCACACAGCAGCTCTGTGTTAACAGAAGGCGCAAAGACTGCTCTTTGCAAGGTGGTGAAGAGTTCACTGGCTGGGACATCACTCTGAAACGTGTGCTGAGGCACTAATCAGCTCCCAAGATAGCTCTTACCAGACGTGATTATACCAAAAGTGGGCACTGTTACTGACAGTAACCGTAGTCATAGCTATAAGCAACTTCTCCAAAAGAATGTCTATCCATAGCTGTCACAACTGAGTGCTTCGAAGTGCTCCAGCTACCTAACCAGAACCATCTAGGAAACTTTCAGGACAAGAAGGAAAGCATCTGAATTTATGATTCTAGACTTTTTCTCAAGACATCCGAAGGGTAGTCTGCCTGCCTCTGTTCACTGAGGAATGGATAAAGAAATGCCAGATATCTGCACAAAAATCACTGCAAAAAGATTGATGAGCTCTACTGTTGTCAGAGCTTTAGGAAGCGCTTTTTTGTCTCTCAGGCAAAATTTATGCAGATTGTCTCCTACTACTGTGTCTTGGTCCCTCTGATGAGGTTCAACAAGAATGTGAATCAAATTCTGCTGCAAATCCACTGTCTCTGCTGCTCCATCTCATTCCAAAATGATGTGACCCACATGGTTGGAACATCATTTATAAATAACACCAAAGAGAACATTTTAATAATATCATTTGAACTATGTAAAACCACATAAAGACACATGCATACATGTTCACACACCTGTACAGTGACCACTAGTTTACAAGCAACATTGGCATTTCAAGCAACAGAGTAAGTTCAGCCTGTCTCTTGATTGAGGTCTCATGAAGGAATTACTCCACTTCTGGAGTGCCTAGAAGAGACTAGCAAAATAAAGCCAGCTACCAGTGGATTAAATAGCACTCAGTTCTAACACTGTCTTCCAACATAGCTGCTAACAAATTCTTATCTACATTTTCTTTTGGTTTTTTTCTAGAGCTTGTTCCTATATTAAGTGCCAACTGGCACAAGCTGTTCAAGGCAAAGCAAGAGACCACCTAAAGAAGGCAGAAATGGGACAAAACATTAGAAAAATCCCTAAGGAAAACCACACTTAGACAAACTAGAAAATAGTCTCAAAAAGGAATAGGCACAGACAACACAGTTTCTTCAATGAATGATGTAAGCAGCTTTGGAGAGAGAAGTAGTTTTCATCCTTCTGAAGCACAAAATATCAACCATTGTTCCAAAGATGATGCAGCGGGTGCACTGGTGCATTCATGCCTTGGATTGAGTTGGATTGAGTCTGGTAGCACTTGTGTCTTGGATTTGTGTGCCATGTCCACATACTGACAGCTAATTCAGAGAGAGATGAGTAATTTTTTTCCCTGGAATGATGAGTGAGCTGGAGGAAGATTTTTGCCCTAATCTGCAATGTGGGAAAGTTCTACTTGCCAGGACAATCTAATATTTCATCAAGGCAGTTCCTGTCATTGAAAGAACCTGGGTCTTTGCCCTTGACCTTTTCCTGAAGCTCAACTTGGTTGTGGGTTTTTTTATATTTTAGGCCAGATTAAAAGCTTGTTAAAATTCAAGGAAATGTTTTGTGGCCTTTTGTGGGTGAAACAGACATTTTTCCATTAGATATTTGTTCATGAATCTATGCAATTTCTTGGGACTGGATTAAAGAGTTAAGAAACCTCTTGTGTTTTGGTTTCACTTTCTACTCATTCTTGCCCAAATGGTAGATCAGCCACAGAGCAATCCCACAGGCTGCACAGCCTGTGTGACCCTATCCTCAGACCTAAAGCAAACACTTGAAGATTTTTCCAGAAGGAAAAGGCTGCAGGCTACATCTGATCTCAACAACCTCCCAAAAAAAATAAACAAAATTCTGCAAGCTATGGAATACTGAGACCTTGGTCAACGTGCTTTCCAAAATAATGTCACAGTACTTGTCCTTCTCTACCTTGATGTCCATACTTCATGAGCGCTGCTGCAGACCATCGTCTTGATATCAACTGAAAGAACCAGTGTAAGGATCATTTCTATGTCATTCAGATCCCCGGAACAGTAACAAGCCCCTTCAAGGTCTTTGAGTGACAAACATAATAGTTTGAAGGGTTCTGAGTAGGAGGACAAAAGAACATTTTAGCCACAACTGAATAATATTCAGGAAATAGCAGGTTTAAATCATGGACCATCTAAGGAAAGGGGAAAAAATAAGAAAAAAAAGCAACAGATGTAGTATTGGATAATAATGATCCAAAATTATTTAATGCATTGTTTTGACAGACTTCACATCATAAGAGTAAAAGCAGACTTTCTTAATAATAAAATATAGATAGAGACAGAAACACAGCAGAGCAACAAAGAACATAATGGGAGATATTTGAATCTATTTTGACACTTTTTTGTCTTTAAACAATAGAATTTATGTAAATTTGTAAATGAGTCTGAATACATTCATGAGATGCAGAAAAACAACTAAAAATACCCTTAAAATAAAGGCTAAACTAACTCTTTCAGCCATTTAACACCAACACAAGGACATGAAAATTACTGTATAGCAAAAATTGACTAATGGCTATCATGTGATCATCAGTGTCATTGGACAGCATCCCTTTGACTTCTGTAGGATGAAGATACATTTGGCTAGGTGTCAGATGCTGGTGTACTGCTTCTGCTAGAAAATATATTTATTTATATTTAGTGATGATTGCTCTGGAAATCCTTGGAACTTGAAACACAGCTTTCTGAATAGAAGATTAAATGTAAAAATACATTAAAATTCAAGATAACTTTAGTTCAACTAAGATTCATATCTCGAACTGTGAAGCATCATGAGTACCTCCTCTTTAACATCTAAATTCAGAAGGCACACAAGATATGTATCTAAAGTCCATAACTACCTAAACTGTCCATCTTGTGGATCTGCAGGACTTACCATACTGCCCACTGAATCCTCAGTTCTCATGCCAGCCAGCCAGCTGCTGGCCCACTGCATAGGGAGCCCTTAATGCCACCCAACTCATGATGATTATCCCAGCCAGGGGCTGGAGAACCTACACTGCTGGGAAAAAAATGGAGCAATCAGGGTCCATACCAATATAAAAATACATATTTAACTCACCATTGAGCTTATCCATGTGCAGAAAAGGACTGACAGTCCATTTGGCAGGCTGTTTGCCAGGAGTGAGTAACATTAGAGTAGGAAATAGGAAAGATAGGAATGAGAGAAAAATTCTATGGTTAATAGGGACGTTAGAGGGCAGCAACAGAAATCTGGCCAGGAAAGGGTCAAGCAGGTACGAATGAGAAAGGTTTCATAAAAGAATAACCTGACCTACAGAACCAGCAGGAGCAACAGGCAGAACAGTATGGCGGTATTATTAATATAATAATGAATAAATAAAGAGTCCTTGGGACTAGGCAAACACCAATGTGGTGTGTAACAAAACTGCTTTATTGGGGGTAATTACAAGGGTTTTTATAGGGGTTTTAAATAGTAATACGTCATAACATGTGACCTTCTTGACCAATCCCCTAGAGGAATAGCACTGCACTTGTGCCTCAGAATCCTGGGACTCCATGTCCCAGAATGCCTTGCTGGCAAGCCTGAAACCCAACCCCTACAGAACAGACAGGGAACAGGCAGGCAGAAATGCATAACAGTGAAGACAAAGGCAAGTCTGGATAGCAGATACCATATTCTCAACAAATTCATACAAGAGCAAAGGCGACTTCAGAGAAGCTGTGGTTGAATGTCTGAGAAGACAATAAATCCACGTCTGGGCTCCAGATTCCACAGCTGTGTATACTCAGACCCCAACAAGCAGCATTACCTCAAACTGATCCCACACAAGTTTTATTCTTGAAGACAGACTGGGCCCAGGAATGCCACTGATATTAACACCATGACTGTAGTTTACATGAATATCATGCTTAGCATATTAACAGCTGTTTTACCCAGTAGATCCAACCTCTAATTTAAGCCATTTTACTGCTTCCAGAATCAAGATAGAGGTGTGAATGTTTCTGGACAGTTTAGCAAGTTCTCAGTCAGCTCACTGATCCAAAGTGGCTGTCGTGGCTGTGCTACATGGCTTAAAGATGTGAAGCTGGAGATATGGAAGGGACAGTGAAAGCAAAATTTGGATATCAATGGAGATGGCTGAGCTAACAGTAAAGGGAGAAGTGAGCAGGGAGTTAGGTAAATCTGAGTTAGAAATGCGAAGCACAACTCTCTCTGATAAGAAGCGAAAGACAGGAAAGGCTAACAAATGGAAGGAAAGCAAATATAGGTTTAAAAGGGATGCCTATTAAAAGAATTTCTGTGTCTGCACTTCTGGGTTCAAAGCAGCCCACCATAAGAAGCAAGTGAGAGAGAGCACTGAGAAGTGATGTACTGGATGTACTTTGAGAGCTTGTGTCTCTTCCCATCGTTTTCAGGCTCTCCTGTATCTCAGAAGAGGGCACTGTAGGATGGAGAGCTACTAAACATGAGAAAATTCAACCAAGTTCTCAACAGGAATTGTTATCACCATATAATTTGAAATTAATTAGTTCTTTTGATTTTGTCCAGAGAACCGTGTGTGATCTATTTGCCCAAATGCATGAGCATTCAAGTGCAGAGCTTGCTCATTCTCTGTTAGAGGAAATTCTCGACCCTTTTGACATATCATCATCCCCAACCACAGAGAGGTTTACAATTGCTGTGGGGTTTTGTTCCCAATGGGAACACTTTTTTTTTCTTTTTATTTTGCACTGTATTTCTTATTAACAACATGCCAAAGACAATGATCTTTATCCTTGCTGAGATGTAATGTCTCTTTAGCAATTAAGGTGAAAGCAGATGAACACTCGAAACAGATGAATATCAAATACAGAGCATGGACGATTAAATCCAAACTATATGAATTCTATATTTTCGTGGATAACACAAGTATTGTACCTGCTTCCCTATTGCCTTGATCTTTATATAACTATTTACAACTGTACTGTGTGGATCTAATCTGTATGAATTGCACAGGCCTGTTTTTGCATATGTATGTATATTTTACACTTCCCATACATAAATGTAAATGAATGCATAAGAGTAAAAAACAGTAGTAAATCAGTCACTGGGTTTTTCCTTTGTGCTCTTTCCTTGATTGAATCAATAACAAAGCTGGTCAGCTCCTGATGAAGCAAATTTCCACTGCTGATAAGTTGAAATTAAATATTTTGTAGAAACATGGTTCTTCTGTGAACATTTGCTTGGGTAGGGAAAATAAAGCCTTTTTAAAGGGAACACTTTGGGGTTTTTTGCAAATTGATTTTTCATTTAATTTTATTTTTAGCATTGTTAAAAGTTTTTTTATATCTTATGCTACCATAAAAATTCTAATATGAACATTCATTTGAAGCATATCAATCAAGAGAAAACAAATGCTGCAGACTGTAGCATTCCACAGAAACTTAAAATTTGGCATGTTTACCCTATTTCAGAATGAAAGATGAATATCAGTGAAAAACTAGGAGTAAGACATGCTGATTTAGAACTAGCCCTAAACTAGGTCTAAATACTCCATCATGGCTAGGCTTTGTAAAAGAAGATTTGGGAAGGGCTCTACCCACGCTTGCTACAAGCACGCTGATGGCTAAAAAGGCCAGTGTGAGATAAAGTCAAGTTGCAAAAGGCACAACAGAAAGTGTTCTTAGGCGGTATCGACAAGATCTCTGCGCTGTCTCTTCTCCTCAAGAGTGATCCTGCCCGTGTTCTCGAAAGAAGCAGCGGCGTCA